>OW052250.1:43919222-44519222 GCA_932526585.2 Philonthus cognatus | reverse complement strand
CGTGTTTCTATGTAACTTAAGCGAAAGGGTACACTGTGAGTATTATTTATTGTTGAACGAATATCATTATATCGTTATATGCTCGTTGTACAATATGCTATTTCTATCGTTTGATTTTTTTATAATTTGATTAAAATCTATGAAATATTCTTGCGATTGACGGGGAAACTAGGTACTATGATAGACACATTAGCATTTTTAAAAATAATTGCGTCCAAAAACTTTGCCGATCACTTGTTTGGCCCAAAATAAAGCGTCATTTAAATCTTTACTATTATTTTTAAGAGACGTTCAATTTGATTTGAAACTTTAGTTTTGGATTAAAATGCAATTAATTTAAAAAAATTGCCCCTTTTTTGTGGATAGTTACTTTCCGGATTGAAAATGCTCACCCTCAATTATATTATATGTTCCGGATTGAAAATGCTCACCCGGTATAAATGAATATATTTAAATGTTATTTTTGTGCACATTATATTTTTAATTTTAACTTGTTCGCCTTATTTTACTTAGATAGTTTTTTGAATTTCCGTGTATTATTTTTTATTTTATTTTACTAGTATTATTCATTTTAACCTATGTATAGATTATTCTGGTAACACTAAACAACTATTATTATTATTATTAATATTGTATCAATAGTAAATATTCAAGTTTCTGTACAATATACATATTGTGTCATTTAATATAATTGATCATCCTTCAATATAAACATTTAATATATTTGCAATAATGTGTAAATGGCATCATTCAATAATACCAATAACATTGACAATCGTGGCCGATATCTGTTATTGAATCAGATATCGGTCACGATTGCGCAGTTGTGAGCTTGTTGATTCCTACTGAGCTGATAAGCTAACAAACGACAGTTTATCCTCCGCCTATTTTCGTACAACAATCATTCTGTGTGATCAAAATTTCAAGTGTTTGGTTATTTTTGTGGTAAGTACTTACAATACATAAGTGTGGGCATGTATGAAATGCAATCATTGCGAACGTTGCCACACAAAAATAATACTTAAACTCAAAAGAAATGCCTTTTGTAGATGAGTTACTTGCTTTCTTACAACTTGTAATCAGCTATAAAGGAGGTGTGTTATTGAGTGTCTTTAATCATCAGCTAACAGACTCCGCTTTGCTACGCGAATAACCAAATTTACAAGCTTTCCTTAACTCTAAATTTTACTTTATGCTTAATTAAGGAGTGGAAAAACACTCGTTCGAAACTTTGAAATGAACGCTTTAAAATAAAGCAGTGAATGCCTGCAATTTTACAGCGTATACATCAGGAAATGTACACTTGAAAGAAAAATTCTCTGCATCATACTTAACAATTCATTTATAATACTTTTAATGTTCCAAGTTTATTTTACCAGGTTACATTTTGCCAAAAGCATTAAGAGTAGAAGACTTACGCCATTACACTATCATGAAAGAAGACTTATTTTGGATATACGGGGCTTACGTTGTTCCCAAAAATACCCATCTGCAGCCATCTCTGTACAAGCATCTCTTGAATGGAAGGGAGGCAGGACTTCATCATTTTTGGGAAGTCGAGGTAAATTAATAGGTTAAAAAAATACCTAACACCAACAAAATCATCATCGATTAAGTAATTCAAACCAATAAATGTTTTATTAATTCAGATTAGAACAAATTTCTAAGACTGTTCTATGTTATAAATTTTGTTATTTACGCGGGGTCGCGATTTGGTTTTAAAATTACTTAAACAAGTTGATTGAATTCTCTATTTATTTAATAATTTGCAACGAAAGATATAACAGTAACAAAAAGGATAACAAAACGAAAGATGATAAAGATAAAGAATTATACGAGACGCCCGATAAAGCACGATGTTTACAGTTTGATGGTTCGAAACGTTTTTTCTGATTAAATGAAGTCGAAGTCCGAGGATTTCAAAAGAGAAGCTGTGATTGGTCAATAGACGCTGGAGAGGGATTTTACACAGCGAAGACGGGGATGACATTTGGAAAGGGATAGATAAGGGTAGCGGATTTAGAGAGGGAAATATTCTGGAATTTGGAGGGTGGTTTTAGTTCCGGGAAGAGAGTTTTATGACTCAACCATCGCTTCTCGGCTTAGCGCCTATTGCCCCCAATCGAGCAAGTTTGGGCTCGCTCTTTATGAATCCTAGACTTTTTCTGACAATGGTGTTCGTGCTTTTTCGGGCGCAAAAAGTTGGAAAAAATGAAACTAGAAATCCTCCTCTCCTTCCTGGCAGAATCTACATATTGTATTCTCTGCCAGGCCTATTTTGCTCATGTGTTTGTTGAGCCTACAGTGTCCTGTTAGTAGACGTACTATAGCTTTAACCGTTTTTCTCTCTTGGTTGAGAAGATCGGTCGTGAAAGCCGGCGATTGTTTTTTGAGGAACTGTTTCGCCTGTCTCTGCCCTGGAGTGTTCGTCCACCAGGTTTGAGTTTGTGTCTCCGTCCATGTTTTTATGGATTGTCTGACTGTGTTTTTTGCGATACCGCAGGAGGGTTCCGGGCCAATAAATGTGCTTGACGAGCCTTGTTTGGCCAGTTCGTCTGCTTTTTAGTTCCCTTGATGACCCTTGTGTCCTGGGACCCATACCATTGTCACTTTTTTGCGACCGCCCATTTCGTTGAGAGCGCTTACACAATCCCACACTAGCTTTGAGTTGACCTATGTGGTGCTTAGTGCCCTTAGCAGATCTTGGCTGTCCGAGAAAAGAGCTACTGATCGACTATTGTTGTCTTGCTTTGCTATTTCTCCAATGCAGAGGTGGATCGCGATCGCCTCTGCCTGGAACACGGTGATGTCCCTCGCCAGACTGACTGAAATCTTTGTTTCCGGTTTTGTGCTGTATATTCCGGCTCCGACTCCTTCCTCTGTCTTCAAGCCATCAGTATAGCAGTTTGATTCCGCGTTGGTACGTGGGCCCTTTTCCCAATCTTCCCTCTGCGGGATCATCACTTTGTATTTCCTGTCGAAATTATACTTCTTGACCATGGCATCGCTTTGCATTCCTGTTATAGGGTTTGCCTTTAGCTTGTCTTCTAGCCTTTGGTACTTTTTCCCGTGTGATCGGTTTATGGAAGCCTGTCCTCGCATAAGTCTGTATGTTACGGCCCTGGCTTCCCCTTGTATGAAGATGTAGTGGTGGTAGGTTCAATATCAGTTTTAGGGCTGCTGTCGGGGTAGTGCTTAGGGCTCCTGTGACACTTTGTGTGCTGTTCAGGAGCCTTATCGCCCCCTGCTGCTCCGTCCTTGTCCACCACACTACTGCCCCGTAGGATATCATGGGCCTGATCACCCTTGTATATAACCAGAGGGTCATTTTAGGATTCAGCCCCCAGTTTTTCCGCACATTCTTCGACCTTCCCAATGTCATTGAGGCTTTTTGGGCGGTTTTCGTGATGTGCGTCCTCCACGTCATTTTATCGTCGAAGATTACCCCTAGGTACTTCGCCTCCTTAGCGAAGGGAATTGTTGTGCCCCCGAGCGTCGGTGACCTTAGGCCTTCTAGCGCCCTTCTTTTAGTGAACACAACAATCTGTGTTTTTTCGAGATTGACCGTCAGTCGTTCCCTTCGACACCAGTTGTCTACTATGTTTAGGGCCCTTTGTGTTCGTTGTGAGATAACTCCTGCGAACCGGCCTCCGATGACTATGGCCAAGTCATCCGCATACCCTAGGCAGTGGATGCCTTCTTCGGACAGTTTCCTTAGTAAGTCGTCCACAAGAGTTGCCCATAGCAGTGGAGATAGAACCCCTCCCTGCGGGCAGCCTCCGCCGGATCTGGCTTTAATGGTGTGCCCTCCTAGAGTGGATGTAATTGTCCTTTTCTCCAGGCTAGCCCTCATCCATTGGTAGAGACTTGCCTCTATAAGCGAGTTGGTTGTGACATTGTTGAACGCCCCTTCTATATCTAGAAATGTGACCATAGCTATCTCTTTGTCCTCCACTGACTTTGTGATGAGCCTGTTTAGGTCGTCCAGCGCCGAGTCCGTGGATTTTCCTGGCTGGTAAGCATACTGAGGGTTACTGAGGGGATCTTTCCCCAGTATATCGTCCTGTAGGGATCTGTCGACCAGTCTCTCCATTGTTTTTAGTAGGAACGAAGAGAGGCTGATGGGACTCTAAGACTTCGGTGTTAGATCTGCTATTCTACCTACCTTAGGCAGGTAGATTACCTTTACACTTTGCCACGCCCTTGGTACGTGTCCCCATGCCAGACAGGCTTTGAAGATCTTTGTTAGATGCGGCACCAGTTCCTCTATGCGCTTCTGTAGCAGGATGGAATAGATCCCATCCATCAGAGCGGACTTATAAGGTTGGAACCTGCTTATGGCCTATCTGATTCTGCTTGGTCTTGTGACCTCTGTAGCTAACCTTTAATCTTTTCGGTCTGGCTTTTTTTGCCTTTGGCCGGGATTTTCGCGTATGTTCTCCCCTGACAGGATTGTTGAGGCTGAAAAGTGGACTTTTAGTAATTCCTTGAGACTTTCCTCCTTTGTTTTAGTATAAGTCCCGTCAGATTTTCTGACGAAACCTACCTCTTTTGCAGCACTTCCATCCTTTGCCGGGACTTTGTGGATTCTCGAACATACCGGAGTGTCGATTAACTCCTCGCAGAACTTCCTCCACGAGTCTCTTTTGGCTTTTCGGATTTCTTTGTTGTACTGCTTAAGCTTTTCCTTATAGGTGTCCCAACTCTGTGTGGTTTTGGCCCTATTAAATAGCCTTTGAACCTGGGCTCTTAGCTTTTCAAGGTTCTTGTTCTACCAGATTGTGCGGCAATCCCTATGTCGGGTTGTTTTTTCCGGGCAGTTTTCCAAGTATGCCGTCTTGATGGCGTCATTTACTTGTTCCACTGCCAGTTCTAACCCCTCCACCTCACTCACCGGTGCTGTTCCTCCCCGGAGAGCCGCCCTGAGGGATTCTTTATATCCTTCCCAGTTTGTCTTGCCTGTGGTCTGAGCATGAGGGCTCTTCTGACACATGCCAATTCACTATAACCACTCACTTTTCCGGTACAGACTGTCATTTCCAGTACTTCTTTGCGGGTTTTTGTGGTGAAAGTAGGCTTGTTGCCTATGTAGGCTATTATAAGCCCTTCCGCAGAGATAAAGGCTCAAAAAAAAAAAATTCTCTACACTACAGTACGTGTGAGGCGAGGTTCAGCATTCAAAAGGGAATTTCCCGAGAAGTAGCCAAAAGTTAATTATAAAATTTGGTAAGGATAATTTACTAATTTACTTACATACACTATTTAATTTACATTGAAAACAGTGCAAGTTCTCCTGCACAATTCTTGTTTTATGTTATTCTATCCAAGCCTGTTTTCACGTTAACTCAATGACCTTTCTATTCCACTCGCTCAACTTATCAGTGCTGTATCTTTTTTGCTGGCACTGTGTCTAGGACAGTATCAATCCATTCATTTAAATTCATTCATGATTATTTATTTATTCTCTTTATTATTTTATTTTAACTGTTATTTTCCTATTGTTACAATAATTACCTCTATGCGGCCGTCTTGTTTGTTTTGTTAGCCACCGTTAATCGGCCCCAATCGGTGTGAAGTGTGTCCCTGTTCCTATCCCTTTATAACAGTTTACTTTATTTTATCTTCTGCTTGATCATTTCACTATCATTTATATTGAACTGTCTTAAATGTAATTCAATTATTGATTCCGGTGATAAATTCATAATATGCGATGGTTGCAATAAGCACATTCATGCAAAATGCTCCGATTTAAGTTAATCGGAAATTAAGTGTCTGGAATTTCTTCAAAATCCTAAGCGACGCATTAAATACATCTGCCTGGATTGTGAGAAAGGGTTTCAGCAAATACCTAAGCTCATCACGCTAGTTAATGAGCTCAAGGCTGAGATTAACGAGTTAAAAGAAAATTCATATAAGAATGTTACACCCGGAAATAACACATATATCTGTAATAACTCTGAAGAAATGATAGCAGAGATCTACGAACGCACTAAAAGATCCAAAAATGTCATTATTTATAATTTACCTGAAGATGGTAAGTCTAAGCACCAACAGTCGGAACTTGATACTGTATTTCTTAAAGATATGCTGAATAAGTTAGATGTATCAGATTGTCAAGTTTCGTATCAGCGATTAGGGAAATTTGATGCTACAAAACAGAACTCACGACCAATAAAACTACGACTGGGTTCTGCGGATTATGTTCACTCCTTAATCAAAGGCTTTAAAAATCTTCAAACTAGTGCGGAGTACTCAAAAATCTCAGTGTCTTTCGATCGCACACCTAAACAAATTGCTTACTACAAATTAGTTAAAAATGAGTTAAATACACGTGTGAATAAAGGCGAAATTAACTTAAAAATCAAACATAAAAACGGCATTCCTGTTATTCAGACGAAAAACCAATAGGCTCCAACAGGTTACTCAACCCAATCAGTATATTTTACCAAAACGTTCGTGGGTTAAAATCTAAAACCAATCAATTTTATAATAATTCCTGTAACCTAGATTCTGATTTAGTTTTATTAACAGAAACTTGGCTAAACGACTCGGTACTCAGCAGTGAACTATTTCCTAATTATTTCAATGTCATGCGCTCAGATCGAAATTTCCTACTAGTTAATCGTTCAAAAGGAGGCGGCGTCTTGTTTGCATCAAAAAATCACATCTCCGTTAGTTTAATTGATACTAACGAAATTACGAGCGCTGTTCCTCTTGTTGACTGTATTTTATGTAAATAAAAACAAACATTAAAAGTGCGATTCTTTTCGCAATCTACAACAAGTTAGTCTTACAAAGACTATATCAAACACCCATTGAAATAACTACTTCCCGGGTTAATACTCCGACGGACATTGAATTATACAACAAGTGTTTGCTGTTACATACAGTAACCTACTGCAAATGTAACAATTTGGGTCAAATTATTCAGGCCATCTATAGACGCGTTTCGAGATTTATCTCTCATAAGTATAGCTTTGCCATTCCCTCTAAACAATTTGACACCTTAGACTGGCATAGAAATCACACACACTTTCTTTTTATGAATTTCGAGTTCGGCGCCCGCACACTCAAATATCCTATTTTCCGATAGATCATTTACGCATTGCAGTGAGTTTGTTTTTATATCATTTCTACTATATATGGCAACACCGCCATGTTCTTTGTTTTTTCTGCAAAAATAGACAATTAGTGAGAAGTTAGGGATGTGACAGAAGGATAATTGTTGATCATTTTGCCAATGTTCTGATACACATATAACACTAATAGTATTTTCTAAGTTGAGGACATCAAGCAGTTGGTTGATGCTGTTACTTAAGCATTGTATATTTTGATGAAATAAGTGAAAATTATATTTTGATGGGGATTTTATATTGTTTGAATTCCTCCTGTTATTGGTTTGGGGCGGTCCTTAAGTGCCAAGAAAAAATTATAACGGGACACAGTTATTCCATTTTCCCATAAGTTGTCATCCATCAATTTGTTTAGGTAAGATATTGGTGCTCCGACTTTAAAACTACTAAATGTCGGATTTTCATAGTGTGGTACAATTTTATCACACGTTACTTGGTTGCAGTTTACTCTATTGGATAATATTTTCTGTAAATCCTCAGCACTCATATTGAGAGGAAAGCGTGATACATGTAGCCAAGCTCTTTTTTCTACGACCTTGTATACGGATTTGTCTCCATCATCTCTCTTTCCTACTATTGTGTTATGTTTCTTTGAAATGGATTTTCGTGTATTGTATTGCGGTGTGATGAAGTCATCAAGGTTCGATGTTGTATTTTGCGTATTAGACTTGTTTTTAATGTGATCTTCGTGACTTGCTCCTGCAGTTAGCAATTCCGTATTATTTCGATTGATATTTGTAGAAACCTGGGTATTGCGAGTCTTCGCAGTTTTCTGTACCTTGACATTTGTTGATGGTCTCAATACTGATCCATAGGTGTCGCTTTTACAAGTTTGGTTCGAAACTCCACTCCGTTTCATTTTCTCTGATATGTGTTTGATCTCGATATTTGTGTCGTTGATAAGTGATGAATGTTTATCCAATGTATCATTTATCTTATGTAAAATGTTAAATATGGACTGACCTTGTAAGATGTTTGTACAAAGTGAACATAACCATAAAATGTTCTTTTTTCCATTGATGATCCTAATTTCACTATCTTTGAGCCCTGTACATACACCATGTGAAACGCTGTTACATATTCCATGGCACTTGACAACTATATCACAAGGTTTTATTGTTTTTTCGCACGTTTTACAATGATAATTTGTCAACATTGTCGTTGGACGCCATATTTATATTTTATATATAAATATACTGCCTTTCAAAATGATCAGAACACAAAGTATTTATTGGACGATTTAATGAAATATACAGAATTTGATCATGTAAATGAAATGCATCGATGATCAAAAAATTAATTGTTTTGGTTACTATTTAATGGTATTTTTCCTTGATTTCACCATTAAGAAAAGCTGCTGATATTTTAATGTAATTGCTTCTAATATCCAAGTAGCCTCTGAGTAGTTTGACGTTTCAGTTTGTAAATCATAAAAAGATGCCCAGTGTTCGTCGGCGTGCACAATATCATCATCTAAGTGAATTTGAAAGGGGTCACATTATTGGAATGCAAGAAGCGGGTTTTTCGGTTCGTGCTATTGCTAAAAGGGTAGGCCGTAGTGTATCGGTGATCGTACGCTGCTGGTCTAGATGGTCCGAAGCTGGGGAGAATCGACGTAGACTTGGATAAGGACGTCCAAGAAGCACCACTGAGCGTGAAGATCGAGCTCTTCGTCTTACAACTTTAAGGGACAGATTTACAACGTCGCGGGCATTGGGAAATGACTGGTTGGCTCTAAATGGCCAAAGAGTATCCATGGCTACTGTTTACAGAAGAATCCGCAGTTTTGGTATGAGATCCTACCGTCCACAATTGTGTCTACCTCTTACTCCGCAGCATCGCAGAGCAAGACTTGATTGGTGCAGGGAAAGACAACATTGGACATTATCTTCAGCGATGAGTCTCGGTTCTGTTTATGGGCTCATGATGGTCGCAGAAGAGTGAGACGTCGACGCGGTGAACGCAGAATTTTACAATTTGCTGTTGAAAGACATACGGCTCTTACACAAGGATTTATGGTTTGGGGGGCGATAGCATATGGTAGTCGGTCTCCTCTAGTTTTTTTAGAAGCAAGTCTTAACGCGATTCGGTATATTGACAACATTTTACCGCCAGTGTTAGTGCCCTATGTAAATGGCTTGCAGAACCCCATTTTTCAGCAAGATAATGCTCGACCTCACACAGCGGCCATTACAAGACAGTTTTTTGATAGTGCCGAAATCAATTTGTTACCTTGGCCATCTCGTTCTCCAGATCTATCACCAATAGAACATGTTTGGGATATGATGTGTTAGAATAAGTAACTTACAGCGCCCCGCTAACACTGTAATGGAACTTAGAGGTCAAATAATCGAAGTTTGGAATGAAATACCCCAAGTCGATATTGACAGCCTGATTTCTAGCATGCCTTGACGTGTTAATGAGTGTTTGGGAAATCGTGGAGGCCCAACACATTATTAATTTTTATTCATTTGTTTTTTTGTTTTTCAAGTTGATTTTTTGATCATCGATGCAGTTCGTTTACATGATCAAATTGTGTAAATTTTATTAAAATCGTGCAATAAATACTTGCTGTTCCGGTTTTTTTTGAAAGGCAGTATATATATATATATATATATATATATATATATATATATATATATATATATATATATATAAATTAGAATTAACGACCTGCTTATAAGTACCAAACAAGAAATAACAGCGCACAAGGTCATGATGTAAAAGTTATTTTTTTATCAAGTGTGTCCTCCTTGCACACTCACTTAATAAAAAAATAACTTTTACATCATGACCTTGTGCGCTGTTATTTCTTGTTTGGTACTTATAAGCAGGTCGTTAATTCTAATTTATTTAATTTAATTCGGCGTTCTGAATATTATCATCGCATTGGTTCGGGTTTCTCGCCGCTCCGATGCTGGTCGATGGTTTAAACTAAAAACCGACACTAACTGTAGAAGCAAAATGAGATCAATGCCCTTATCAATGCAGTAGCATTTATAAATACTGACGTCAATACCGGCTTATGGTTAGCGAAGTCAGTATATATACAACTTCTAGATATCAAGTGAGTCTGTATGGGATGATGGATGTGGCGGCCTGAGGAGCTCATAAAAAGAGCGAAACGATCGTCGTCGTCTTCTATCCTCCTTGCACACTCACTTGATAAAAAAATAACTTTTACATCATGACCTTGTGCGCTGTTATTTCTTGTTTGGTATATATATATATATATATATATATATATATATATATATATATATATATATATCGAGCGAGGTTATGGTGTATAAAAAATCGTAACAGCGTGGTTACAGAAAAAGTGAAATTTTAAAATAAACGGCACATTCACATGTTAAAGCTATGGAAATTATCACTGTGTTGCACTGTTTCTTGGATTACCCGGGGTGGTATCACCGCGATTGTTTAAATTTAATTAACCTGTATTCACGTGGCCGCATCGTAGTGCGAAACGACGCACGTGTTTTCACACAAACAACAACAATGGCTGGTGCCTGTCCACAGGTGCCGTTCGGCTCTCTCCGTCTCTGTCACCGACGGAGGGAGGCGCACGTCACTCGTTTCTAGGAGCGTCACGCCAGCCAGCGCGCGGAAATTCGAAATCTCGTGCTTGAGCTCGAGGGATTCAACATTCGACGCTGGAGGCCCATTTACCTGCCCTGTTGTTGCCGTTTGGGGGTTTATTGCTGAAAAATGACTATTATGCATATAGGTAAAGTTATTGATACCAGGTTTAGGTTAGGTGCACGAAATAGATTTAACTTGGTGCACTCACATGTTTCAAAAGAAAGGTTTGGAAGAGTAAAAGATATAAATGAAAAAATCCAACTAAAAATGTAATGAAATTATAATTTTGAGCGCAACCAAATTAACTCCGTAGAGTGTCACCCCAACCTGAGACTCACTCGACGACTCTGCCGTCAGTTTACCCATTTCTAAAAGACCAAGAAATTGCTGGGCCTTATCTAGCTAAATATGAATTGATGAATAAATTACCTTAATGTGTTTAATTGACGATTCATGAGTCAAATTTCAGACAAACTACCACGGAGGGCCTTAGCTGCATTTATTCCTATTTAATAGACATGGACAGATCAGAGCCGTTAGCACCGGTCTCCTTCAGCTTAACAGGTTAATAACATTCAGCAATAATTTAGATAGTGGTAGTTTGTCTGAAATTTGACTCATGAATCGTCAATTAATCACATTAAGGTAATTTATTCCTCAATTCATATTTAGCTGGATAAGGCCCAGCAATTTCTTGGTCTTTTAGAAATGGGTAAACTGACGGCAGAGTCGTCGAGTGAGTCTCAGGTTGGGGTGACACTCTACGGAGTTAATTTGGTTGCGCTCAAAATTATAATTTCATTACATTTTTAGTTGGATTTTGTCATTTAAATCTTTTACTCTTCCAAACCTTTCTTTTGAAACATGTGAGTGCACCAAGTTAAATCTATTTCGTGCACCTAACCTAAACCTGGCATCAATAACATTAACTATATGCATAATAGTCATTTTTTAGCAATAAACTCCTAAACGGCAACAACAGGGCAGGTAAATGGGCCTCCAGCGTCGATTTTTGAATCCCTCGAGCTCAAGCACGAGATTTCAAATTTCCGCGCGCTGGCTGGCGTGACGCTCCTAGAAACGAGTGACGTGCGCCTCCCTCCGTCGGTGACAGAGACGGAGAGAGCCGAACGGCACCTGTGGACAGGCACCAGCCATTGTCAGTAGGGAGAGATAGCCGATTCTAGAACCTCCTCCTCCTCGCGGAGGAGGAGGTTCTAGAATCGGCTATCTCGTGGGAGGAGGAGGAGGAGGAGGAGAAGGATGAGGAGGATGAGGAGGACGATGGGGGGGGATGAGGAGGAGGTTTTTGAATTTGGGCTAACAAGGAAGAAGAGGGAGTACTTTTTTTATATATTTTTTTTGTTATTTCTTTTTATTATTTATTTTAGTATTTAGTTTTTGCTTATTTTGTTTTTTTAATTACAATGAGGGTGTGTGTTTGAACAACTTAAGTAAGATTGTAGAAATGTTTCATGAAATAAAAAAAAAAAATATTTTAAATTAATTAAATCAGATATTTAAAAGCAGTTACCTGGGGAAATATTTATAATGGATAGTGGTTTTATAATAAAGTAGGCAAAAGTAATATTTGAAGCAATATATTTAAAATAATACAAATATACATAAAAATAGAATTGAAATTATAATTGTTCAGACATACATTTATTAAAGATACAAATAACCTTATAATAATTATAATTCAATTGTATCGAAAGAGTAAGTGTGTTTTTACCCACGTTTATGAAAAATCAAAATATATTTAAAAGTAATATTTAAAGCAATATTTAAATTATAATTGTTCAGACATACATTTATTAAAGATACAAATAACTTTATAATACTTATAATGTAATTGTATCGAAAGAGTAAGCGTTTCTTACCCAGGTTTATAAAAAATAAAAATATAATTGAATGTTTAATCAAGCTCTTGAATTGCATCGTTAATCATTTTATCCAACACCTTTTCGTTTTCTAAATCCGCTATACGTAAATGGCCCCATGCTAATGTATGATATTTATCATTTAAAATGTATCTTTTGTCGTCTTTTGAATTCAATGCAATTTTGTTTTGAAGTTCTGTAAACATATTATGATAACTGGATCTAAATTTGTACATTTTTTTATAAACTGCACCCCCATTCTCCACTACAGTAATGTAATCATTTACCGTTAAATGTTTTTTTATCACATATTTTTTAACACCTTTAGCTTTTTTAATCGAGCTTGAATTGAGTAAATTTACACAATACGCCTTAGCACCAGTTCCATAAAATGATTCAATGATCTGACCTTTAAATTCGTCTTTCATTTTTCCGATGTAAGATTTATTTGGAATGATGCAATGCTGATTGTCAACTGGATAGTTGGATGTATCAAACTTATCAATATTAATTTTAATATCATCGTATACATTTTCTGTAAAAACTTGAAGAACTAACGAATCTGTATCTGTGTACAATAATGTTACGTTGTTATCGTACTTTCTCTTAAGGAAACTATAGAAAAAATCATACATTACAGTTTTGGATAATTCTAAAATAGAAAATCCTACATACAGTGGTTTTGTGTACTGCACTTTGAGAACACCCATTTCCATAGCCACTAAATTATTACAAAATATTTTTGAAGATTTAAAATTTGGTTTCGATATATAAAATTCTGCACCAGGTTTCCTGAAATGAGAATCCCAATGCTTACATAATTTAATATCAACGCGATTTTCAACATTTTCCATCGTTTTTCCAAATACAACATTATTCATACTTTTGTAATGATTGCGTTCAAATTCATTTTTAGATTGTTCTCTCTTACTAGTATTGAAATCAATATATTTTTGCATCCAATTATCTTGTTTAAATTCTAAAATTCTATGTATCCGTCGCAATTTTAAGCCTTGTGTTAAACATTGTTTTAGATTTTTATAATGAATAATATATTTTTCTTTGTCATATAAGGTAGGAATTAATTTAGAATATTTTGAATTTGGAGGTATTGCCGATTCTGGGCAAAAAGGAAAATCATTATGATAATCCTGTAAAGCTATTGGATATTTTAAATCAACTTCTAACACATAACCCATCTCACCATCATCTTCCAGTGATGCGATATCAAACTCGAGAATTTCATTTTGATCAAGCCAGCGAAACTTTCCAACAGGAAGCTTACATCTCATAGCATACCCATACAAATTTGTAGCATCTAAATAAAGAATATATGAAGTTGGTTCAGAAGCATTAAAATTTGGTAAAAACTTATTATTTGCTTCAGCTTTTCGTTGAGTGCACATACTTAATCCACCTCTGATACCCTTTTTAAAAAAATGTAACATGTCAATGTCTGTCAATAATTCCAATTTTACATTTGTCATCCTTAACAAAGCGTCCCAAGCAAATCCCGGCGCTGTGGAATAGTGTGCAGGGTCGAGTTTGTAGAAATCTAATGACATTTTTCGAAAATTTTCAAATACGTCAACAAGCAACAACACATCAGATGTCAAATAAGTGTTTACGTAATCACGTAATGAATTACAATTAAATACTTCCCACACTTTACAAGCTCTTTCATAGTTTTTTCTGGATATTTTTTCATCCGTTAAATGATCATAAAACTCATCCTCACTTGGCAAATGATTGTAATTTAATTTTTCAAATGAATTCATAAAACTATAAGGAAAAACGCCTTTCTGCCGTATTAGATTAAATTGTTCATCCTCCTGAAACCTTTTTCTTATTTCAACACACTGATCATTGTCCAAAAGTGATCCCAATGTTTCTAATGATTGTGATAAAAATTTAAATGAATCTACAAACCTTAGTTTTATAAATACTTTTCTCTTTTTTCCGTTACCATTAATATATTCACCAACGTGCACATTTTTTGTAAAAGTTATATACTTTTCTTTGTTTTGTGCAATAACATCAACATCTTCCTTGTTTAATGCAATATTTTTTACAAACATATGACTGTCATAATTTGAAAGATTATGAAAAAATATTGGAATATATTTTGGAATTTTATAATTAATATTGCAAACGGAATGGGCTGGGCCACGAAACTTTCCTGTTAAGTGATCATGATCATATACTTTATCATTTACTGACAATGTCCTTTCGCAAATATGACATACATTTCTTTCATATATTAGTTTTTCTTCCGGTGTTAATGGTAACATTTCTTTACGTACTCCTAAATAATTTTTATAAATAATTTTAATATCGTCTTCTAATTTGTTTACAAATTCTTGTGCAGCATTTTCTCCATTATATATATTAAACTTTGAAAGACTATCATCATATGAACATTTTATGTGGTATGCAAAAGCATTAGGTTCATGACGAAAACATTTAACTGTGTACGGTTTACTCGAATCTGTATAAGTAGTATTATTGTTAACATTTACTAACAATGCCTCAAAATCAGCATAAACTACAAAAGGAATTTTCATTTGTTTTTGATAATTTTCAAACTCTAATATATTTCCCAGAACTTCTTCACCCAATTTATTAATTTTTTTACTACAGTTCGGAAGAACAGCTTTTACATTTCCACAATCTTCTTCTTGATGTCTTTTTAATTCATCTTTTTTAGAAAAGTAAATTAAACAACCTTCGCATATAAATTTTTCATGACCATGTAATGATATTTGAGTTCCAATTAAACGCGACAAATTTTTAATCCAGCAATAATGATTCTGATTGTCTATTGAAATATACAACAAGTTTATATGAACTATTTTCTTATTCTTTGATATTCGTAATGGAACGAATTCATAGTCCATTTTATTTTCGTTAAAATATTCATTAGCGCCATAAACGTTTATTGAAATATTATTTTTACCTTCAAATATATTGATATCTTTTATTGTAACTGGAAATTGTAAATTTGAAAAGTCACATACTGTTGAGTAATGTGGATATGAAGATGGTCTTTGTGCCAGTCCTGTTGGAACCCGAAGTGCTGAAGTTATAGCCCAAGCAAAGCATGCGTTGTCGGTATTGTAAACATTGATTACTGCACGTTTTGCCTTTATTGAAGCAGGTAACTCGATGTAACTAGATGATCTCATTGGATTATATACATTGAAATTAAGTTCAATGCTTGTAATTTGAAATAATGTCCAACCTTAAAAAAAAGAAAAAAAATAATAATTATAACATTAAAAATCACCAAGTTTCTAACTTTACCTGAATCTTTCTCCTGAAATTCTGACATCTTGGTTTTAATTTCGTCGAGGAAGTGTGCGTATGTCTCATATAGATTCGTTGCAGTGGTGATAATTTTGTTCGACGTGTTAAATGATTTTATTTCAACATTTTCTTTTGCTGTCAAAAAGTACAATGCAAAGGATTCCATGTTTAATTTAAAATTTCCAATAACCGCCAATTTACTTTCAATGAGAGTAATAATTTTCTCCCTCACTGAAATGGAAAACTTGTCTAAATCAACATAGTGTCCAGGTTCGGTGATTCGGTAACTTGTTATTTTGCCCCCATAAGCTGTAGATATTTCCTCTACTCCATCATCAACAATAATAAATGCATTACTTTTGTGTAAATTAGTTCTCAAATGGGCGGCAAAACATGAGCTATCTACTGTTATGTTACATACATCACATATTCTGTGTTTTGATGTTGATGCAAGTTTTTGTCGTTTATTTGGAATTTCACAAACTTGTTTCGATGTGGATGGATTTTCCAAAGATGTTGATGGAAGTGGATTTACCATTTTGATATCTCCCTGTTGTGCGGATCGGGGTAGAATAAGTTTGATTGTTGGCTTTTCTCCTCTATTGCTTACATATGAGTTTTGCTTGGAAACACACGAGTTTTTTTCGTGTCGTTTTAAGTTGTCTCTTCTTGTAAAATTTTTACCACAATATTCGCACAAAAACATGCTTTAAATGTAATAAAAGAGTAAGTTGCTTTACACGTCAACACACGATATGATGCTTGGGCCAATACGTTACCTTTATATAGTGAACTTAATCAAGAAAAGAAAAGGAGGAGGTTTAACTATGAGGAGGGGTAAATTTAATATGACGAAGAACAACACATTCACTCACACATGCACACACTCACACAGAGAAAAAAAACATTTTACAATCATTTTAATCCTCTTCTTCATCCATGTCAGTCGATGTGTCCCACACTGATGAAGTAGAAGATGATGAAGATGAACTATCTGTTCGTTTACGTTTTACAGTATGTTTTGTTAGCTCGAATAACGGTGTGAAGAAACAAAATTCACAATAACGTTTTCGTTCTAATATCCATATATGCAATTTGTCTTTTCGAAATAAAATATTCTTTTCGTATTTTATCCTGAATAATTTTGTATTAGGTTCTAAATTGTAATTTTTTTTTCTACACCAACGGCAATATCTCTTTCCCTGTGAATCAATCCAAAATCTTTTTTTAACTAACACTAAAAATGGATTTTGTGGAATGTTCATAATTTTGGAAATATTACCATTAGGATTTAATAAAAAATCCACTATATATTTAGGTAATGGATTGTGACATGTAAATGGTCGGCATTTACAAAGAACCGAATACATATTTGCTTGTCGTAAATGTCCAAATGTCCAAACATAAAAACACCAGTTGTCAAAAATTGTCTTACCCAAACATTTTGGTATTTCTGCTAGGCGTACCATTTTTTTTACATCTAACCGATCTTCTATTACATTTAAACACACTTGTTTTAGAGCGATTGCTTGTAAAGTATTAACAAAACTCATTGTAGATAAACTTTAATTTGTATTCTTATATTTGACAATGCAAAAATTGATTTGATCTATGGAAAAATAGCCGGTTATTTTATATTAATATTGTAACCTTATTGTAACGGTCAAAAGTATTGCAATTTAGATCCGCCTTATAAATTTTCAAAAAGTGTTGCAATTTTTGCCCCGCCTTTTAATTTAACCACACCTTTATGAGTAAAGGTAATTTTAGTCCCACCTTTTAATTTTACCACACCTTTATGAGTAGAAGTTAACTCAAAATCTTTTAAGAGGTGTTTTACTTTAAACCCCTCCTCCTTATACATCCTCCTCGGTTTACAAGCTATTTAAGCACCAACACACTAAGTTGAGAGGAACAAACTGAACAGCGGTTTTAAAGTGTTAAAGTGAATCATGGGTGAGTAATTTATTTTAAATAAAACAACATTTAAAAAAAATATGTTTTGTATTTATAAAGAAACATTTACATTTGTATTACATATATTTTATGTTTTATATTTTTTTATTACAGACCGCATACAAATCTATAACGAAATTAGAGAGGAATATTGCAGGCGATTCAACAACAAGCGAGTAAACAAGTTAATACGTACATGTAAATAAGAGAAAATTGAGATTATAATAATTTACAGGTAACCATAATCGAGCTGGATGACTCGATACCGCCAATTCCTCTACCCCGGGCAAATATCATCATCCAGAGGTCAGAGTATACGGCCATTATTTGCCCGGAGGATAACGCGCTCGTGTGGTTGCGAATCCATAACCCATTATAATTTAATAAAAGACTAAATATTTATAAAACATTTTTATTTGATATCCATGAATTATGTGAATCATCCAAACCCAACCATTTTACTAAAACTTTATTCTTCATTCTTTTAATAACTTTTTCGACGAGATATACATCCTGATGTTGAACTTTTTTTAATTCTTCCTCATAGAATCCTCCAATTATGTCCTGGTTTTTTATATCTCGTAGTAGATATGTTCTGGGGTTCGTGTTTTGAACTTTGGATACTGTGAAGATTTCGTTGGACCAATTTGGGGTGTAATTTTTATCAAATGCTTGACGATGTTTGCTAATCCTTACGTGGTCACTAACTTTAAATTTCTTCCTAAATCCATCAAAAACTTTTAAATTACTGTACACAGAATTTAACAATAATTTTTCCTTATTTTTATTTACTTGTTTTGGTTTCATACCAATTGTTCTATGTTTTGTATTATTATATTTATTAATTATATTTTGTAGAATACTAATCCAATTATAATTGCCTTGCATGCTAAATTCCTTCCACATCAGTTCTTTAATAGTTCTATTGTACCGTTCAACAATTGAACTTTTTAAAGATGAAAATGTGCTGTAATGATTAATTCCATATGTTTCGCATAGATTTTTAAAATTGTTGTTGTAAAACTCAGTACCATTGTCTGTTTGAATATTTGCAGGTATCTGCCTCATTTTCAACAATTTTTCCATTTGTAAGGCAACTTCTTTTCCAGTTTTTGTTTTTAACGGTAAAGCCCACCCAAATTTAGAAAAAGCATTTATAACCATCAATATATATTTGTATCCTTTATTTTCCTTGGCATAAGGTATTATTTCAACTAAATCCGCTTGGTATAAATCATTTAAACTCTTCAATATTACTCGACGTCTACGAAAATGTTTCCGAACTGGGGCGTGAATTTCATCAATTACATCGCGTTTAATGTTGGGTTTCATTAGTATTTTGTTCGATTAATATCTCAATGCAAAACTTCTTATCGACACCTTCTGGAGTCGCTGAAAATCTGCGCTTAATTTGTATTGTATCATTCAATTTAAGGTTTGTTAATTCAGACAATACATACTTTTCATTAATAAATAGAATTACATTTCCCAGGTAATTTGTTTTGAGAACTTTTCCAGCGTATAATGTGTTTTTATATAATATATCACCCCCCCTTATTATCAATTGTATAGAATCCATCGGAAGATACGTTTCCGTTGCCGGCAAGTGTCAAAATTAACCTATATCTTCTATCTTTATCTGTTTCATCGAATTTAAAATACCTCTGAATTATCTTGTCTAAATTGTTAGATTTTTTAATATAGCTCGAGACACTATGCCCATGTACATGTTTTCCAAATTTGTCAACAGTCATTGCACCAAAAATAGAATTTCCAAATTTGTCTAAACTCATTTTATACACCGGTTGCTCGTCTGGTGTCTAATGAGATAATAACATATGTTTATTTCAGGAGCCACACTTATATTACTTTATAATGTTTGCTTCCTTCAATTCTTCAATTATTGAAATTATTTCATTTGTATGCGCATTATTGCCAGCACTTTGTGAAGCTAATAATAAGCGTAATCTATCTACAAGTTCATTCGGATTATCCCAATATTGCAATTCTAAGGAAGAATTGGGATTAATTTTTTTTGCAAACCGCGTCCAACTTTCCATTTTTTAGTCCACCACACTTTTGGAGGTTGACCATTTAAAAATGGCTTAATAATGTTTACATATTTCAAAGCTTTACTACCAATACGTTTTCCGCTTGGATCATAATTAAATCGCGTCGCAGATGTTTGCTCTAAAATACGTTTATAATTTCGAACATCGTCAGGTTTAAAAGTGTAAGGGTCCTTTTTGAAAAGTAATTCGTATAGACCGGTAGTGCCCTTATATGGCACATCGTTAATAACAACATTTGCTCCATCAAACTTAAGTGCCGCGTTTCCGATATACAAAACACCATCAAATGTTTGACGAACTCCATAACGAGTATCGAATTTATCTCCACGATCTAATTTAAAGTCAATCAAATATGCGCGAGGTATATGATGAAATTGTTTCAGGGTTTGTTGTAGGACTGACGAAGTATTAAGTTCGTCTACCAGTCTATCATGAGCTTCATCTAAACGTGTGGTAGCAGTCCGTAGGACTGTAGCGTCATCATCAGAATCTACGATCTCTTCATCATCATCGTCATCATGTGTGACGTTTCCTGTTCTTGGCGGTGAAGTTTGATAAACTTCTTCAGTGTATCCTGTTGCAGTATCCTCAATCGGTGTTGATGTAATAATATCTTTTTTCAAATGCAATTGATGTCTCGGTCTTCTGGGTGTTGATGATGACGTTTTAATGGGTGTAAATATTCGTTTGTGTACTTTAATTTTCAACGGACGTTTTCTAATAGTTTCCTCAGATGAGGTTACATTGGATTGCGGTGTAGTAAATATTTTTCTGCGTATTTGCGATTTTCTACTTGAACCAAATCCCGTTTCTTTTTCTTTAACATAACTAGAATCAATAGGAACAAATTCTTCATTGAATTTACTAGCGATTTGTTTCAGTGGTTCACTCAAGGGTAATAACGTTGCGGCAAGATGTTCTTTTGAGTCTGCAATATCTGTTTTTAACGATCGAATTTTATCACGCAAAGCACTACGTGCTTCCACGAGTTGCTTTGCAATGTCTTTATCCATGTTAAGAACGCAAAGTGTCTGTAAACACTGATAACATCTGCATCGTTACAGCGCTTTTTAAATAGTCAGAAATTTATCGAAACCTTTTCGATAACGACCATTCGTTACAGGACAATCTAAATCAATTACGAATGGAGAATAAGGTTGCTTACAACATTCTGTGCAAGTTTCTAGAAATGTATTCAATGTCATGTCACCTATTACGTGATCATTGAAAATATGCTTTAAATTTGTTGCATCTTGCTTAAATATTACCAATAAATTACAATTGTCTCGAACCAATTGCTTTTGAATGGCACTGTAACTGTGGCATATTTTAAAACAATCAACATTTTTGTGTCGACCGTATGAAAAAAATTCCTTAATTACATTATGACCGGTCGGTGGAATATCATCAAATATAACAATGGAATATTCTTTAATATTTTCAGGCGGTCCAAGTGATTCAACATCCGAAAACTCAAAATAACCACATTCTGGCACGTCTTTTACTATTGATCGTAGATACGCGTATTTATTTTGAAATAATGATTTTGAACACAAGTATATGTTTTTAAAACGTAAACCGTTGGTTGCAAGTAATAATGATAGCATTGCATTTGTTTTACCGCAGCCAGAAGGGCCTATAATAAGACCTCTTTTGCAATTTCCTCCAAATAGATCACTATGTCGTTTATATCGAAACTCGTTAAGATCAAAATTTATTATTGGTAATGACAAGCAGTGATTTTCAACATTTTCCGACATAATAATGCTATAAAAAACCCAACCCTGCGTACAACTTAATTTTTGAAGGGTGAATGAAAAGAAATTGAATTGTCAACAGTTATATATTACAAATAATATTAATAATTAAATATAAAAACTAATACTAAATAATAACTATAAAAAAACTAATACTAAATAAGAACTATAAAATAATTCCCTGACAGATGGTAACACACATCCAAATGACTAGGAGCGACACACATCAACCACACACGACTAGCAACAGACAATGACCACAAAAGCAGATGTAGCAATCAAACACCTCATTACAATTGTTTGAAAAGAATTAGACTTGAAACAAATTGACAAATTTAAAAAATAGTTACAAAAATGTAATGTGCTTTCACAATTAAATTTCTTTTAAACGTTTTTTTAAACTTGTCAATGAATAATGCTCCTCTCGTAGCTGATTTCGTTTTGCAGCTAAGTAATTACTAACGTCAGGAGTGTTAGAATTAGTAGATTGCACAACGAACTCAACCACATCAGGCTTTGAAAAACTATTCAAATTATCGATTATACTATCAATTCTTTCCAATCGATCATCAATGGATATCATGAAAGAGTCTTTGCGAGCTTGCATAGAACGAATTGTTCCTTTATCACAAATGATGGCTCGCATAAACTCTTCGAAATTGTTAGTAGTAGTGGTTAAGGGAGGAATCTGGTTGGGTGGTATAATTGTCGGTGGAGGAGCGTTAAGATTGGGGTTAGTTGCTCTTACTACATCTGCTGATGAAGATCTTCCAGGTAAAACTGTATTGGTTATTTGCAATTCACGGACAGAAGATCGAACAGCACCGTTATCTTGAGAAAGTGTAATTTCTTGTGATAACCGCACTGATTTAAACAAGCCACCCAGCTCACTGTCTCCCATATCCGAAACTGCAAATCGACCATCAGTATTATTTTCCGACTCGACTTGGCTGGAAGATCTTTGGCACCCACCTGCAGGCCACAATCGCAACGGAGACTGAGTCATCTGAGCTGATTGCTGTGGCCCAGGTGTGCTCGATTTTGTCCCTGCAATTAAACAAAAAACATTGCAATTAACAAATATCATTAAATTTTACAAAAAATACAGGACTTTCCTCTCACGTCATTGGTTGCAAGTGATGCATCAAAACCTGGCTGGGAAACCACCAAGTTTACCAATGACTGAGGAAATGTATAATTTTGCCCAGTCGGTACCGCGACATAATTTTGTCCAGTCGGCATCGCGTAATACGTGGAATCGTTTTGCACGATGACAAACTGGTTTGAGGGTTGAGGTTGTGCAATAATTTGGAATGAGGATTGTTGTGGTGGTTGGATTTGCATATTTTGTGGGATTTGGAATGAAGGATTTTTTGTTTGCGGTTCGACTAGGTGTATGCTCTGAGGGCGTTGTGGTTGATGTGTGCTGCTGCTGTATTTGTTTTTTTGGCCCTGCTTGGATAATGTCGAAGGTTGGTGGTTAGAAGGCGATCCAACAAGTAACGGCATTGAACACATAGGATTCGTTCGCCCTGTACACAATAATTATGCATTAAAATTATAATTAGGAATAGAAAATAATACATAATAAAATATCTAATCAACCCGGAAATAACCTTTAGTCTTTCGTTCCTTTTTCGCTTTCAACGATCGATCAGTTGCCGGTTCGCCTTTCTCCTTCGAAAGCAATTTATTTGATGAATCATCTGCCACTGATTTCTTTTTGTCATTTGTAAACAAATCAAAATCATCCCATGATTCATCAAATGAAACTGAAAACAATAACAATAGATAATCTAGAAACATTTAAATAAGACGTGTTTTAAATACTTTTTACATCAGGTCCAATTATGTTAGGATGTGCATCTGAATTGGTGGTGCTCGTTTTCTCAACTTCACCTTAAAACAATAGACAATAAATAAGATACATTTGATTAAATAGAATTAAAAAAAAACAAAATACCTAACATATTCCCATCCATGCTGGAGTTCAGAAAATCGTCGATACAAATGATCTTGTTACCTAAAAGCAAAAACAAACACACAAAATAAGAATATCCAAAATATGTTAAAAATATTCAATCACCAAAATATAAATAAAGACCACTTACCTTCCATTTTAGAGTGGAGATGTTGTTCGTTCCAAAACTTGCACTGGATGTGATTTCTTGGTTTGTTCTGACTTCTTTTATACCCAATTTTGAGGTCAGTAAACGGTAGCGAAAGTAAAACAAGTGAGGGGGAATCGAGGTTAAATTTTTTTCGGGGGGTGGGCGGAGTAGCCAACTGGGGCGTGGGGGAGGAGCCAAGGAGGGGGCGGGGCGGGGAGTGGCCAAGGGGGCGTGGCGTGGGAGGAGCCAAGGAGGGGGCGTGGTAATGGGCGTAACTGGAGGGGGTAATTTTATTTTGACGCCTCCCCGCTGCCGAAGGGGGGGGGGGGGGGGCGTATTTTTAGACGTTTTCCCCACTCCTACCCCCACTCTTCCCTCTCTCTTTGTGGGAGGAAAGTAGGAGGAGAGTAGGAGGAGACTAGGAGGAGATTCCTTTTAACCATCATTCTCTTTTTTTTTCTCTTTCTTTTTTTTCTCTTTCTTTTTTTCTCTTTCTTTTTTTTCTCTTTCTTTTTTTTTTTCTCTTTATTTTTTTTCTCTTTCTTTTTTGTTTATTTTTTTAGTTGCCGCAATTAAAACAAGTTATATTATAAAAAAACATTTTTTATTTCTTAATCATGGATACATTGAATATTTATTAAACAATATACATTGAACAATAACAATAACAGCAATCACAATTTACGATACTCTTGCAAAAGAAACAATCCTTCTTCATTGGTGGTGGTCCATCGACATGTGTCATCCAATTAGCCGTGTTGAAATGTTCATTGCATGGCAATCTTCCTTGTAAACATTTCATTGTGCGTATGTGGTCCGGTAATATGGGCCATAAAGTAGCGAGTTCCAATGGTGTCATTCGTTTTAGCAAATAAATTAATGTAGAATTAGTAGCACGTTGATCTTCTAGAAATGGTGTCCCGTCTCTACCGATATATTTTGATAATGCATTGTTAATCCTTCTTAAATAATTAATAACATAATACTTTAAGTTACAAGTATACTGTCGAACTGTTTCCATGTTAACACAGTTGTGAACCAATGCCGTCTGATATTATTTCACTTTCCGACTCAATTATATGCATTCAAGTTTGCTGTATATTTGTTCTTTTTTCTGTTCTACTCCATTTGCTGAAGGTTGTTTCGTCGCAACCTCTTTTATAAAATTGTTTCTTCTTCTTCTTCATCTTGCATGTAATAATTGATAGGATTTGACATTTTATCGTAGATATAATACACATTTGTTAATGCACACATTGTATAATCTGTATCTTTGTGATACGTACACTTTGGGTGAGACGCTGACAACTTTATATCCAATCTTTTAATGTCCTCAATTGGCCGATCCAATATTTTCTGTAGATATTGTGATTTTTGTTCACCTCTCACATAAATGTTTTTAGCTTTTTTACTAAACACTCGAATAATTTTATCAATTTTATTGAGTGGTACATTTCCACTAGTCCATTCCAAATGGTGGAAATTTGAAGTTAACCAATGTGCTGTTCGACGTTGCTTAGCAGGTAAACAATTTACAGAATGGGGAGCCTCAAACAAATAATGGCTAATTCGACGTTCGCTATCACAAATAGCCACTTCTTTCGGTAGTAATTTATCATTACTATCGTAAAAACCTTGAATGTCGATTATGATATAGTCCAATGTATCCATAATTTGTTTGTGTACTTCTTAATTCATTCACTTCTTGTACTTGACTGATGTGTAAAGCAAATTACACTACTTTTATAATGACAATCGCCCCTCCTTGTTTTATAGCAACAGGGAATTGCAGCAGGACGGGTAACACCTCTTTTACAACAATTCTTTTACCACTTTTGTTAGTGGTGCATAATAAAACGCCTTATCGTGCAAAATTAAACAGTATGCTGTTGTATTAGCCGGAACTGGTTCTTTTGAAGTAAATTCAATTTTAATTTCAACGCCACTTTTGTGAATAGTGTCTGCCTGATACGTACAATCGATTCCTACTAATGGAATTTTCTCTTTAAATTCTGCTGGTGAAAACATTGGTTCACTTTCTGGCACATAGTAGTATGATTGTTGGAATCTGCTATACACATCGTACACAATAGCATATTTATTGTTATCAAAATCAATATTTAAATTATCATACGGAAATCTTGTACCGTTCAAAAATACACTTAGGTTTGTCAACTTTATATTATCAAATAGAGCCATTGAAGACTTCATCTGGCCTTTTCGATTGGTTTGAAAACCGAAAATAATATATCTGGGCGTTTCAAGTTGCGGCGCCGTCTTTACGGCCCATGTATGTCTTGTTGTTTGCGGCAATGACGGATACTCATGAATCTCCCAACTTCTAAACCATAAATTGATATTTTGATTTTTGTCAGTTAATTTTGTCAAGGCTAACTGTTCTCGTAGACCGACTGCAATTTGAGGTATTCTCCAAATAATTTTATCTATTGTCAATTTTACTTTTTCTTTTTCAGCTTCACTTTGAACAATTACATCGTTATCATCGTTATTCCGAATGAGTACCAACTCTTGTCTACAGTTTAATACAACTTTCTTAAAATCTTCCGCAAATCCTAAAATACTTTTAAGCGGTACACTAATTGCAAAATGTCCATTGTCATCGACTATATCGCAGAAACCTTTTTTCTCAATGTCCCACCCTGCATTTTGTAATTTAATCATTTCATTTTTATTATACGAAAAATATCCTTTCATACATGATGTCACTCCCACGTTTCTAACGGAATCCACTTGAACACCATTCATTAAATACCGAAGATCGCTAATCATAAAGCCTGCTGGGTTGTTGACTAATTTTGAATTCTTACTAGCCTCGTTTTTAACATTCCCATCCTCACCAACTTTCCGTAGAGTACCCTCTACATATAAATAACTCTCTCCTGGTAATGTATAATTGTCAGTTTCAGGAACCGTTATCCTAATTTCATCATTATTATCAAAACTTGCCGATCCATAAGGTTGGTATGAATGATACTCGTAACTTACTATTGCATTGTTAGATTTAACTTTGTCGGTAACATTTAAAATGTCCATTATTTTAGTAGTTTATAGCCCAAATCTTCTAAGAATATACGATTTTCTGTTGTTAACTTCTTCACTTTTTTTAGGCTACTGCACACATTTTTCATATCGCTACCCAATTTATAGGCTGACCGGTTTGCTGTGTTCTTCTTCTTCTTCTTAACAATATGGTTCCTCTTTCGATTCGACGTTTTTGAGTTATATAACTTCATCTCATTCAACCTTACGCAAGTGTAATCGTGTCGTTACTTCTTCACCTCTAAAATTGATCAATTTCCCTGATTGATCCAACACTCTTACCACAATTGTACTGATAATATCTCCAGTAACAGATAAATATATAGGTAAATGTGGCGATTCTACCATCTTATATCCGGCCGGCACTTTAGGAAAAAAATGATAAAGCACGTGTACCGGTTCACCGTTATTATAAGAACCGCTCACTAAATTGCAATAAATTTGAATTGCATTGACTGTGTGGATATTAACAATATTTTCTGCTTCATAACTCTTTCCGCCCATTAGTACTTTCTTATCAAATCCCAATAAGGTTCCTATACTTTTTTCAGCTGTAAAATCGATTTCTACATCGGTTTTTATGTGCACCTTCTGAGTATTATTATTACCGCGTATACGGACCAATGCCGTATTGTCAATGTCCCCTTCTATTTTAGTCTCTATAAAATCAGAAATATCATCTAAACCGTAAATTCCAACGGGCAATTCTACTATTTTTTTGTTGTTTCCTATTTTGTAGTGAAATAAATTATTTGATATGTCAACGTTTGGAATTGAATTGAATGACTCAAAATTGAGTAAAGCCAACTCATATTCTTCATCTTCATCTTTGCTCAAATAAATCGGTGGATTAAAATTGCAACTTAACTCGGAACTGATTCCGGTCAACGTAAACGTAAGCGAATGAGAAGTTTTCACCATTGCGTTTAGTCTTCGACTGATGTTTAAATTGTTTTCTTAATTATTTATTAAAAACATTAAACACAATTGTCCACAGTTTAAATCATCGATTGTCTGGTAGCGTTCATAGTTATAACTTATAACATTATTCTTATCATCTGATCTTAAATATTTTTCAATTTCAATGGAAGGTTCTAAATCACCGAAACTATCAAAGTATTTTACTCTACTGCCACTTTTTTTATAAGCAACCCAATGCGTTCCTTCACTTTCTTTATTGTCTAAATTGATAACTGCACTTTCATTTTTTTAAATTTTTTTCGGTAATGCATTTCTCATATAGACACCTCTAAACGATGGTATTTTCAATAATTTTGCTATTTTTAAAATTTCCAAATTATTTAGAGGTCTTTTATGAAGGAACATTATTTTGAGTTTTTTGAATATTCGGGAAAATATAAACCACATCCTCTTTTATATGGTTTTATGTAATAACCAGAACCCACTGATTTGGCTTCCATAGCTCTATTGTGTCGCTCAGCTTCTTTTTGTTGTTTTTTAGCTGATTTTGCACTGTTTACTGCTTTCGCTATAGCGGCTGCCCCTCCTCCAAGGGAACCCAATGCACCTAAAGCTGCAAATAATGGAATCAACGGAAGAAATCCTCCTTGTTTCGGTATAGGAATGACTCTACGTTTTGGAAATTTAATTTTTCTCTTATATTTTTTCAAAACATTATATGCAGCTTTTGTAGCATCAAATACACTTTTATGTTTTCTTCTACTGATAGCGTTTCTGGCCAGTCGAACTGCCTTGTTAAACGTTAAAGTACTACCCCGACTCATTCTTTTGCGATTTCTACCCTTGCTTTTTCTCTTTTTTAGACCCATTCCAAATGAAGTTTTCCCTTTCATTGCTGCTGCAACTCCTGCCGATGCAATCTTTTCTCCGGCACTTGGACCAACCTTCTGAATTATTTTTTTTGCAGTTTTGAGTAACCTTTGATCGGCTATATGCCTTTCTTTTAAATTATTTGTATTATCGTACACTATATCGTGCTCTTTACAAGCTTCGTCGAGTTCGTTTATTCCTTTATCGCCTCGCGCTAATCTCTTTTCTAATTTTGTTCCAGGCCCACAATAATTATATCCAGGTAAATGAATTTCAAAAGGCAGCTTGTTTATTAATTTATTTAGTAGCCCCCGACCGATCCATTTGATAGTTCTTTTACGACTGACGGGATAATAGACATACATTTTATTATAAGGTATACAAATAAACTGTGGCAACTTAAAAACTGTTTATTGATTTTTATAATTTAATTTTAACAAACATTTACCACTTCACCTAATACTAACACATATACTAACTATGTTCTACTTAAACCTTGAGTTATATACATTCTCCCTAAAACTACTTTGTAAACAAAAACTTATTGCTAATTCGATTCTTTTTATTTTTTCTTTGAATCTTAAAGAATCATAATAATATATATGCCATGCACCTTTCCTAGCTTCTTTATACGCAAATTTCCATACATACATATTATGAATAATATTTTTACTTTCACACATTACTACTTTCTTTTTACTTCCCATTATTATAAGAATCTAACATTATAAGTTGCATATCAAAATCGAACAATAACTTATCATTACCATAAAGTAACAATTCATCAATCATACAAGCATATTCATTACATTCGCCTTGCATTATTTTCGAAAAACGAGTTTTCATATCCCCATCCAGTTCATTTAATAAACCCAAGCAAGAATAGTAATATTCACTAAACTTAAGATTTTTTAAATATTCCAAACGAGACGAAACAACATCAACCAGTTTCCACAATTCACGAAGACCTTCATACGATAAAAATACGTGATTTCCACCGATATCAATTCTTGCAACTTTACGACAATTATTCATTAAACTAAATGAAATGTTCACTCCATTAAAGCTGATTGTTTGATCCGTATCTACATAAAAAATGTTTGGTTGATATTCACTTTTTGTTCTAAAAATACTGTCCACATCTGTTCATTCAAAGAAATTCCTTGCCCACCCTTACCCAATATTCTAATAACTGGTTCAAGATTAAGATCTATGTCCAAACCTACCGACACCCATTTAGAATTACTTTTATTTAAAAAATACGTATTCGACGACAGTAAATTTTTCATAGCGTTCTTCTTTTGTTTTACAAGTTGATTGTTGTGGTTGGCATCATCGTTGGTATCGTTGATATTCCATGGAACATCAACAGTAGTAGTCTCACCATGATTCGGTAGATTTATATTCGAAAAAGGTTCTTCACCCTCTTCAAAAAATCCCGAGTCATTTGCTGAATTCGCATTATCAATTGGCCCATTATTTTGAATATGTGCTCTAATAATTTGTTTATTACTCGGGTTTTGTCGTTTCACTAAAATTTCACTTCAATCAATAAATTAATTTATTTTCAAAATAATTACAAATACTTACTTATTATTCAATTTATTATTGACAACAACACTAATTAGTGACACAGTTCTGGCAGATGTATTCTTGACAACAACACGTGTACTGTAATAAGTTACACCCATCCGGCAGATCTTATATAGTCCCATAATATTATGTTGGGGGGAGGTTCTGTATATATTTTTACATCACAACGACCTCACATACTTCTCCTCTGAAAAGGACTAACTACTTTATGATTTTCCCGCCTAAAGGAGGTCGTTTGCCCACTCATTAGAATCCAATTGAAGGCATTCAATACCTTTAATCATCGATGTTGCTAACAACACTTTAACCGCATTGACAATATTTATTAATAGATTCATATATGACATCTTATGTATTATTCATCAGTCGCCCTTGAACCATCGAGATGAACACATCTTGTCTTGTGCATGGTCCGCCTATAGCGATACAGCGCATAAAAGCTGTAATGTATCGGGTGAAAATCTTAAGGGGGTAAGGGCCCCTTTGGATTTTGATTAGACACATTATTTGTCTTTAATGGATGCTAGACAATACGTTAGACCGTGGACTGTAAGCACTCAAGGGTGATATTTTTAGCCGATTCTATGAACCCTACCTCTTCTATTTGGTGAAAACTATCTTAAAATTATTAAGAGTATATTGCCTCTTTAGAATCAATAAAACCGTAAAGTAACCTCCTCCTCCTCCTCTTCATTTTATGAGGAGGAGGAAAGAAGGTTCTTTGGAGATTCTAAAAAGACACCTCCTCCCTACCAGGAGGTTTTAACTCTTTTAATCATTTTGAGGAGTTTCCTCTCAAATGAGGAGGAGGTTCTAGAATCGGCTGTAACCCTCTACTATTGTCGTTGTTTGTGTGAAAACACGTGCGTCGTTTCGCACTACGATGCGGCCACGTGAATACAAGGTAATTAAATTTAAACAATCGCGGTGATACCACCCCGGGTTATCCAAGAAACAGTGCAACACAGTGATAATTTCCATAGTTTTAACATGTGAATGTGCCGTTTATTTTAAAATTTCACTTTTTCTGTAACCACGCTGTTACGATTTTGTGTACACCATAACCTCGCTTTTTTAAATTTAACCACCACCATGAGTATTGATAGAATAATCAAACAAATGCAGCGTCAGTTTAACAATAGTTTGTTCAAATAATCACAAATGTAAGCTTAAAATTTATTCGCAAATTTTTTTTAAGAATTCGTCATTTACTAATAGTTTAATTCATATCAGTAATTGTTTGTTTTTTTGCTCATTGTTTTTTAGTGTTAACCCTGAGGAAGGGACAAAATGAGTCCCGAAAGCTTGGTATTACAATAAAGTAGATTACACACATCTCTCCTGCCGTATTATTGGTCGAATGCCCTGTTAGGAAATTTTCCGAAATCAAAATTTAAAAACTCATATCTCCCAAGACACATACTTTATTTTTAAAATGTCTTCGCTAATTGTTTAAACATGTAACGTTCGCGTTTTGCCAGCGCAGAAAAATTGAAATAAAAATAAAATTCAAATCCAACATTTTTCATAGGCAATAAAAAATGCCTAGCTGTTCAATAATTGATTAATTAAAATTAATCAATTATTTTAACAATTACCTGTATTCACGAATTAGTTACTTTGTATCATATACGGTAATCTAGTGTATTAGTTACGCTATTTGTCTATTCCTAATTTTCTAACCGGATATTGGAGTGGATTATTTAAATCACATATGGGCAACCCCCGGCCCGCGGGCCGGATCCGGCCCGCTGTAAGATATAATCCGGCCCGCGAGACATTTTGAAAAAACCCAATTAAAAAAATATTACATTAGGTACTTATACTCACGGGAGTAATAGTGAGGCGGCAAACATCAAATTCTTTGATGTTTGCCGCCTCACTCTTTGATAATCACCGCCACTCGACTTGCTCATTCAAATTCTTTGAGGTTTGCCGCCTCACGGGCGACACATCAAAAGATTTATTGCTTCTCAATTATTCTAAACTAGTTTATTCCAGATTATTCGTTCATTTTGCCTATATAAGAGGGTGTATGGCCCGAACGTTAGTTCAGTTCTATTTGAGCTACCGAGGTAATAACTTGGACAAGCGATATCCTAGCGAACTGCTCGAGCCGTCAACTTGCTTTGTGACTTTGTGTGCATCTTGAGTGGTTACTAACTATAGTTTGTTATTAAGTTTATTGAACGAAAAGTAAACAAAAATGATGTCTGGTGGAAAGAAACGAAAAGTAGATACAGAGGGTTGCCATTTTTAATAAAAATGGACTGAAGAATTTTTTTTATCTTGCACAATGGTAAGCCTATTTGTTTGCTGTGTAATGAATCCATTTCAGTAATGAAAGAATTCAATATAAAGAGGCATTACTCAACTAAGCATGCTACGCTGCACTCACTGACAGGACAATTAAGAACAGATAAAATCCAGAAGCTTACCGCAAATTTGGAAAAACAGTAACAAATGTTTCATAAACAAAGAACACAGCTTGATAATGTTGTGAAAGCTAGTTTTATAGTTAGCTCAAAATTGGCTAAGGCATTAAAACCATTTGCCGAAGAAGAATTTATCAAGGAGTGTATGTTAGAAGTTTGCGGTATTATGTCTCCTGAAACGAAAAAAGAATTTGAAAAAATTAGTTTGTCAAGACGAACTGTTGTTTGACGTATAGAAATGATGGCTAATGATATAAAAACAACATTGACTGACCGTATGGCTGGTTTTGAATCATTTTCCATAGCATTAGACGAGAGCACCGGCACCGATTTGTCTAAGACAGCTCAACTGGCTATATTTATTCGAGGTGTTAATAAGGAGTTCACTGTTACTGAGCAATTGCTTGCTTTACAGCCGCTAAAAGGAACCACTACAGGAGAGGATATTTTTATTGAAGTTCAAAAGGTATTCACAAGTTTTGGCTTGCCATGGTCAAAATTAATTGGGTATGCACTGATGGTGCACCTTCTATGGTCGGCTTACGTAAAGGTTTTATCGGAATTTTGAATGAAAAAGCAACAGAATTAAATGTGCAAAAAAGATGATTTGATAGTCCTGCATTGCATTATCCACCAACGGAACTTGTGTTCTAAGTCCATTCGACTCCAGAATGTTATGAATGTGGTAGTAAAAACCATCAACTTTATTCGATCCCGAGGGCTTAACCATCGTCAGTTCAAGGCGTTTTTGGATGAAATATCAGCTGAATATAACGACGTAACATATTATTGTGAAGTCAGATGGCTGAGCAAAGGAAAAATGTTGAAACGGTTTTACGAGCTTAGAAATGAGATAGCAGACTTAATGAAAATAAAAGATAAACCACTATCTGTATTAAGTGACCCAAAATGGATATGTGACTTAGCATTTGTGGTCGATCTTACAGGCTATTTGAATGATTTAAATTTGAAACTTCAAAAACAAGGACAGTTAGTAAATGATTTGTACAGCAATTTAAAAGCGTTTCAGATCAAACTACGCTTGTGGGAGTCACAGATGCTGTCTGGTAGCAGTTACCATTTCAATACGCTCTCTGCGTATGAAAATATTGCTTATGCTCAATATGCCGAAGAACTCAAGTTACTGTCGGAACAATTTTTGAACAGATTTTGCGACTTCAAAAACATGGAAGACTGTTTCAGTTTATTTGCTACTCCTACAACATATATTGTACAAAATGCTCCAATACACTTACAAATGGAGTTGATCGAGATTCAAGAAAACTTATTCCTATAATCCAAATTTGAAGACGTAGAGTTGTGCGATTTCTACAAAAAATACCTAGAAGAAGACAATTTTCCGCAGCTTAGAAAATTCGCAAGAAGATTGATTTGTGCGTTTGGCAGTACTTATAAATGCGAACAGTTCTTTTCATTGATGAAAGTTAATAAATCAACACATCGTACAAGACTGACTGACGATAATTTGGAAAATTCTTTACGTCTTTGTGTCAGTGGAATTTATCCAAATATCGATGGATTAGTTGTGTCAAGTGTCTCATTGATTTCGGTGTATTTAACTTTCGTAGTTTGTAACAATTGCAAATTTAACGATTTAATTATAATGTACCATTTTTCTAAATTTTATTTTATTATTTTAATAAATTGTACTATAATTACACTGTCGTATTATTTCATGTCTAATATCTATCGCAAAAAATATTATCACTACCTAAAAATGCACTAAGTACTTTTAAACGCGGCCCGCAAACGTATTTGCACGCTAAAGTTTGGCCCTCAACATGTCAAAGGTTGCCCATACCTGATTTAAATAAAAAGTCCGCTAAAATTTGATTAGTATAATCGGCGCTAGAACGGAGTAGGAGAGGTTAATTCATTATCCTCTGAGCGGTGGGTGCGTGTGGAACGAGAAGTTGTCTGCGTGACTTTGAGAAAAGAAAAAACGTGGAGATGAATTTTCGCATAATCCTGGTGCATCAGCGTTACTGCTGATAATTGTATATTTTAAGCCAAGCGCTTATCACTAAGGCAGCCCAAGATCTATAGGTAATTATTTATAGTTTCTTCAAATTCAAAATTTAATCAATTTTTACTAATTTATTTCCGGCTCGGGCCTATGTATTGTAGTACTGGTTTCCTGTCTTACTGAATTCCTGCTAGAATGGTTTGTAACGAACCACACGTTTCCACCACGTGTTCCAAGCACGTGTTCCGTCCGCTCGTCGGCACCCCAGCCCGTGGCCGTAGCTGAGAGCGATCTGCGCGTTGTGGAAATTGGCGTAAAATTATTCCCACTTATGTTTCTTTCTTTTGTAAATATACATTCTATCTCTCTCTTGAGCTATAAAAACAGGTGCCGAAGACCGGTTAGAGGAGAGTTCTGTGGCCGACACGAACTCACAATAATCGAGGGCGCAGTGTCCCGATCCGGTAAGCTCAGGAGAGAGTAATTCTTAGCGGCGTTGTGCCTTAGTTATTACTAAGTTATTTTTCTGTTTTGTGCTTTTCCAAATTTATTTTTATTTTATTGTTGTTATTCTTTCCGGTAATATTTTCTGTTTTTATTTTCCGAATCTATTTTATTTTATAATTACTTTACGATAGTAAGAGGTGCTGTGCCCGTACTGTCAGTGTTATTATTTTGTTTTAAATCTAATGAATGTTTATGTTGTTAATATTATTTTGTTTGTATATATATGATTAATTTGTAATATATTTTTTAAACTTATCCGTTTACACGTCTGTGTGGTGGCGCCTGAGCATAAAACCCTTACTCACTACCCTTCTCCACTGAGAAAATCCAGGCCGACAGAAAAGGTCTTACAGGTTGTCCTGATTTGTTCAAATGAACTCTCATGACGGGCTAATCCAGTAATATAGTAGAAGTTGAATAATCGTATGGCGGTCGTATCTTTGCGGATTTCTTCTGGGCGTATATTTTGTATTTTTTTTTTGATCTTGTTATTGATAAATTGGCAAGAAGCTAAATTTGAGGGTTTGGAATTTTTAAGAAAAACAACTGGTTTTGTAAGTTGCTTTGATACAGTATCATAAACAATAGATAAATTATCTTTATATTAATAAGTAGGCATAAAGTTAAATTTGAGGGTTTGCTATTAATTAGGAAAATGCATCATATTAGTAAATTACTTTAATATTCTATCATAAACAATACATTATTCATTTTTGTATTAATAAATTAGATTGAATAAATAATTTGTAAGTAATTTTATGTTCATTTATTTGCTATTTAATTTAAACACAGCAATAATTACGTTTAAAGTTCAAATTTCTTTATTAAACGGAATTTCCTTTTTTAAAGGAACTTTTTTCAGATAAAAAAAAAACAAATATAAATATTTAAATAAAAAAGAACATAATAAAAATATATATATACAGGGTGACTCAGTTTGGTGCATTTTCAGATAGAAATGACTGACAAAATTCCTGTTGCAAGCGAATCCGACAAAAAAACGTAACAATATTTAATGATAATTAAATATTTTTTTTTATTCTGATAAATCAAAATTAGTTTTTGATATTCTGAATAATTTATTTGTATACAAACAAAAATATACTAAATGATGTAATAAATGTTTTAGAATCTTCATAAATACTGATCTTCATGAGGATCATGATAAAATGCTTATTGAAGAAAAGTCAACATCAACACTTAATGATATTGAATTATTTTTTCCAATATGTCTTCTTATTTATGCAATAAATATTTTACAACGAACAACGTCAAATAGTGGTAGAGGTGGTGGTTGTCATCGAAATACTCGAAATTTGGGATGAGGTTTCCAAGTCTGAAATAAAGCATTAAATTACTATTGATAAAATAAAAAAAAATGGGTTTCACTTACAAACGTGCAAATTATAAATAAACAAAAATTGAAATTTTAGTATATAAAATAGTAGAAATGTATGTATTTGAATTAAATAAAAATAATAAAAAACAATTATTTTTAAGGATTACTTGGATATTGTCGCAAGTGTGCATTTTTGAGATCAATAATAATTTCTGCTATCATATGACAAATCTTCACTTGATAAAAATTGAAAAATTGTGTATTAGAATCTCTGCAACAAATGTATAAGTTTATACATTGCATTATATTGTATAATTACTAATATATATGATTAAATAGATACACTCACCGGAATTTTTTGCAGCAATATCATTTCTGGTGCACCTCTTACTTCTTAGTCGACCAGCTAAAATCGAAACAAATGATGATTATGTATCTTATTTTTAAGAGATAATTAGACCGAATTTATAAGTTAGATGTTTGTTTTACCATACATGTTCTTATCAATCTTCTTCTCGTATTCTAACTATTCACTACTAATACCACTTAAATGGTGAAGTGACAGAATAGAATATTTGTTAAATTCAACATTTCACTTACGGAATCGACTTTATTGCATACATGATAATTTCATATCAGACATTTTTTATAAATCTTTTAAAAACCATATTTCATGATAATGAACACGGGCCAGCCTTTACACACACAAATACATGTGTCATCATACATGCACACAATTATATACATGCCTATAAACACCATAGCACACACACTGATGTATACTTGGACTGCATAGAAAAACAAACGCTTTAATAAAAAGGTACTGGGACGCCGCACAATGTGCCAAATCCGAGCGCAAGCGCCAGGGGTGGGGGGGGGGCTTTGGAGGAAAAGAATTAAATTAAAAATTCCGAGAAAAAAACATATCCACTCCATGAAACCCTTTTAATCTTGCATGTTTATATTTTTTGACCCCCTATATTATTAACAATTAACGCTTAAAGTTGAGCGATTTAGAAAACATAAATTTTACGGCATTTCACTCGCAAGTTTAAATAATTTATTACATGGATAGTAGGCGTACTATCAATATAACATCATACACTGTTGTTTATAACATAATACTGTATATTATGGATAAAAAATCAAGTCTCTAAATATTTTAGAACAAAAGTTAAGAAAAATTTGAATATAAAATATATTTTAAATATAAATTTTAAGTTTAGAAAGTGTTATATAAAAACTGCCAACTCGATGAGGTCTGGGACTATCACTAAAAATTAGTTCTATGTTTTATCTAACTACCCTCAAAATTTCGTATCTTCACCGGTGCTTGAAATTATTTCTTCTCTGAGTATTTTTTGCACTATTATTTATTTAAATTACATTTACAAAAATAGTTTTATAGGTTTTTTATTATTTATATATAACGGTGTATGTACATCTGTTACTGATAAAGGTTATCTGGTTTGTGTTTACATTTTTATTAGGGGTCCCATTGGAGCTGTCATTTACAGTAACAAATGGCATTGTTGTCACACAGTTTTTGAGGTTTAAGTATCTGAAATAGATTTTTTTCAATTTTCTTAAAACCAAACCAAACCAAATATGCGTTTAGTGTTGAACGAAGTCTCCAACAGTTCACATATTTTTCTAAGCCCTAAGCGAACGATTGAACATTATAAACTGGTTAATAATTAAGTTAGTTTTAAGTGTTATTAAATTTGTTGGCTATATACTCTTTCTTTAATTTAGTGTTTTTTTGTGTATAAAATAGTTTAGTTTATATATATATATATATATATATATATATATATATATAAGGTATGGTACGAACTAAAACCTAAAAAACTTATTCAGTCAAGCAATACCATTGATTACACTGCACCACAAAAAAATATTTTTTTCGTGTTTCCTGCACCATATTAGTCAAATTATATTCATTTTATGCTAAAAAAAATGAAAATGACAATGAAAATGTTTTATTAGCTCTAGTTTCTGTGATACATAGTAGGTATAACGTTATCGTGATCTTTTTACTTTTCTCTTGTATGCGAGTTCCGGAGCATCCCTACACACAAACCAACAGTAATCCGCTAGCATAGCTTCATTCCAACGACCCTGATATCTTCGTTCCATTACAGAAATATCCTGGTGGAACCTTTCCCCATGTTCATCACTAACAGCACCACAATTGCGAGGAAAGAAGTCTAGGTGGGAGTGGAGAAAATGGATCTTTAGGGACATGTTACATCCGAGTTGATGGTATTTTTCCAGGAGTATTTTTACTAACTGACTGTAGTTTTCATCTCTTTTGTTTTCTAAAAATCCACGAATCACTCCCTTCAGAGCTTCTCAGGCTTCCATTTCTTTCCCCTCCAAAACTTCGTCAAACACAGGATCCCTAACAAGTTGACGAATTTGTGGCCCGACAAAAATACCCTCTTTAACCTTTGCATCACTTAGTTTCGGGAATTTGTCTCTCAAATACCTAAAAGCCTGTCCATCTTTGTTCATACTTTTGACAAAATTCTTCATTAAACCCAATTTAATATGTAAGGGTGGAAGAAGAATATCTTTTGGGTCCACAAGTGGCTCAGCAACGATATTTTTTTCGTAAGTATTGAGATTTCTTGTAGGCCAGTCTGCTCTTATGTAATGTGAACTTCTGTCTCTACTATCCCACATACACAAAAAGCAGCAGTATTAAGTGTACCCTAATTGCATTCCTAAAAGTATAGCAATGACTTTTAGATCACCACAAATTTTCCACTTGTGTTCATTGTAATTGATTGATTCGAGGAGAGTTTTCATGTTAATGTAAGTCTCTTTCATGTGAACTGCATGGCCAATAGGAATAGAAGGAAGACGGTTTCCGTTGTGCAGTAATACAGCTTTTAAGCTTAGCTTAGATGAGTCGATGAATAATCTCCATTCTGTTGGATCATAGTCATTTTGAGACAATTCATTAATCCATAGACGTCGATACAAACAACAAGATTGGTATTCTTCTCAAAAAAAAGGAGCAGGTTTCGCTGACGTTTTCTATACTGTGAAACTCTGACATCGTGTTGGAGAAGATTCCACTGCTGTAGTCTTGACCCTAGAAGTTCTGCCTTCTCCTGTGACAAGTCTAGATCTCGAATGTGATCACTTAATTCTTAATTCTGCTGTGTGGTGTTACTAGTGTATCATCTCTTACCTCAAAATCAGGGTCATTTGATGTGAAACGCTTATTTGCTTCTTCTTCTTCTTCTTCTTCCATTTCTACCTCATTTCTACCTTCATTTTCCAAATCATAAATTTGTGGTGGGGTAGGAACAGGTAAACTATCCGAATGAGGAATAGGTCGAATGGCAGATGGAAGATCCGGATATTTAACTGTTCCCCTTTTCTTCATTGACAATCCTGCTTTTATGGGCGGAGTTGAGCAGAAATATGGTCATTTTTATGGTTTTTAGGCTTCCTCCATACCATAGGCACAGCAAAAGCCAAAGATCTATTTTCTTTTTCAGCCATTGTCTTAGTATAACCGAACATTGGTTACAGCATATGTGTGGAACCCATGACTTATCCTGGTCCCCTACCTTCATACCAAAGTAATGTTGGTAAGCAGTTTTCACAAGAAGCGTGATATTTCGCTTCTGTGATGAAAATGTTATTTCACCACATATGTAACAAAAATTGTCTACTGAATTTACACAATTCCTTGGCATTTTGATTTATATTAATAATTCCGCACTAGTTAAACAATAGGAAACTCACATAAATCTCTTCACTAGTTATAAACATAACCTACAAACATTATGGAATGTTAGTTTTGTCAGTTTACAGGTATGCCAAATGTCATATACAAAGTTTTCCAAAAAATTAAAATTTACACCCTTAAGAAACAACATACAACTTTATCTCCTAAATAAGAGCTAATATGTAATTTGTAATGTCATTTTCGAATTTAGCGGGTGAAAATACATAAGTATTAGCTAATTTTGAGTCCGAAACATTTTCATTGTTGCGCAGTGTTATTTAATAAAATATATTAAAGATGTTTCGACGAAAAACAATAGTGAAAATGATGACATTCTTAAAAAAGTTAAGGGTTTCTGCAGTGCTCTTAATAGAAAGTGGAAAATGTGCTCAAGATCTCATATCAATTTTATTAAAAAAATAGAAATACTACTGCCTTTTAAATAAAACGAGGATTCTGCCTTAATTGAAAATACAAACCTCTTTGAAAATATAGAAAATATTTCACCAATACCAAGTACATCAGGTACACAGTTCACAACACAAAATAATACATCTAAAAGAAGGCAAACTAATTTATTGATCACCGAAAATACACCAGAACAAATATTCTCAGCAGCAAACAAAATTTTACGCGATAAAGGAAATATACCAGCGGCCAAATTAGTGGAAAGTGCTTCCTCGGATTCGCAGGAAAAAATAATAAAAGTCAGCTTATTTAAAAACAAATGAAGTTGAAACTGTAAGAAAATTCACAGATGAAGAATCTATTTCAATTTTTATTGATTCAAAAATGACGGCAGCAAGTTATAAAAATGTAAGAATAAAACTGCGTTCTCATGGAGCAAAAGACCTTTTACCATCTTACAATAAAATTAAAATAATAACCACAATGTGTTACCCAGCTAATATTTCTATTTCTCAAAATGGAGCATCAGTACCTTTACAGAGCCTTCTTGAGCATACTTTATATAGATTGATATCAACAATTGTGTAAATATGATTGCGATGGCAGCTCAGGGCACTCTACTTATATGCAAAAGCCATCTGATGATAGTAGTACAGATAAAGAAGAAATTACGGAGAAGAGTGTCTTTGTGTTTTCACTGGTTCCACTTAGATTATTTTCTGATGAAAGTGTTATTTGGAAAAACGAAGAACGAAAAACCTTCATCTATTAAATTATGTAGACCGATAAAATTTATTTATGCTAAAGAAACAAAACAGCTTATTCTAGATGAAGTTAAGAGTATGAGGCAAGAGGTACATTTATTGGAAAAACAACAAATTTATATTAATGGTAACCATGTACAGGTAAAATTTAATTTGTTGTTTACAATGATCGACGGCAAAGTTATAAATACTTTAACAAATACTCCGAGTTCAAATTGTTTTATATGCAAATGTTCTCCGAAGGAGATGAATGATATTGATAGAATTAAAAATATTCTTATTATTGAAGATAATTTAAATTATGGTATTTCTTTCCTCCATGCATGGATTAAGTTCATGGAATGTGTTCTTCATATCTCCTATAAATTAGATTTGAAGAAAACAACTAGTCACGGATGTACGAAAGAAGAGAAAAATAATATATCTATTCGAAAAACTAGGCAAGTACTCGACAAAGAAACCCTGAGCCTCCACAAATACATCAATTTCACTGTTAGAGAGCACACAAGTGAAATTGACATAGTCAGGCCTCCGCGGTGGGTCCTCAATAAACTGGACGAAGAGAAGTTGATCTGCCTACTAACAACCTATAACCACAACGACACAGTAGCACCAGAGGAAGCAGCAAAAAAATTGAAACAACTGTTACAGCCACAGACATGAACAACGAGAAACCGACCAGTGTACTGGCGGACAAGAGATATTGGAGACCTCAGGCTCAACGAGAACAGAGCCAGACGGAGGCTGGCGCGAACCAGATCAAGAAGCTCCGATTACCTAAACTGCGAGGTTGCGTACAAACGGGCAAGGAGGGACATGCGTACAGCCATCGCCCTCGATAAAAAAAGAAACTAACCAGAAAGGCAGCTTTGTAATGAAAGAGATAAGGCACTATAGTGGTGACTTACGGATCGCCATAATAGAGTGCAGCAGGGGTCATGCGAGGTCATTACTAGGACTAAAGACTATCAAAATTGGGTGGATGAGCTGCAGAATACAGGAGAGGCCAGCAAAACCCACTGCATGCGGGAAGTGTCTCGGCTATGGCCACTGGGCTGCGGAATGCAAGGGAATAGACAGGAAAGACCGATGTCGCAGATGTTATAGAAGCGGCCATAAAGCAAGCGGTTGCAAGGCACCTCTACGATGCGCGGCATGCAAAGACACCGGAAACGACGAAATGCACTTTCGCGGAAGCAAGGACTGCCAGGCCTTCAAAAGGGCCCAGGAAGTGCTGGAAGGTCGTCCAGCTAAATCCCAACCTACGACATGCTGGAGGTGACCATGGCGGAGAAGGGGGCAAACGTAAGACTCGAACGGGATAAGGTTAGCGGGAAGCGTGGTCAGGGACGAGAGGGGAGACGTGGCTATACTTTTCAACGCGAAGGCCGCAAAGGAAGTGCGAGGCTGGAAAACTCAGGGTCGAGGAATATTTTGGGCAAGGGTAGGTACGACGGTGCTCTATAGCTGCTACATCTCCCTAAACATAACAAGTGGAGAATACAGCCAGTGCTTGCAACGTTTGGAGGCGAGCGTTGAAACACACCGCGGGCTAGTCAGAGTGGTAAGCGGCGACTATACCGCCAAATCTGTAGTCTGGGGGGCGCAGAGCACCGATAGTCGGAGGTGAGGGCTGATGGAAATGCTTACGGCCGCAGGATTAGAGGTAGTTAACGACGGACGCTCTCCAACATTCGTCAGCGGCTGCTCGGAATCGTTCATCGATATATAAGCAGGGCTAACCAAATTATGAACTGGCGAGTGTCCGAGACGGAAACATTGAGCGATCATCAAATGATAACCTTTGATATTCTCAATAAAGGAACGAGAGAAAATAGCTCGGAACCCGCAAGATGGGACATAAGACAGATAGACACTAAAGGACTCGTCGAGGTAATAGCAAATTGTGAGCTGTTGGGGGAGGACGCGGAAAAACTGGCGTCTGAGCTCACCGAAGTCCTGAGAGGAGCCTGTGAGAAGGCGTCGAACAAGCGCCCCAACACCAAAAACGGGGTTTACTGGTGGTGTAAAAAGGTAGCCCAGGCTAGGAAGGAGGCACAAGCCAGAAGAAGGGTAAGTAGAGCCAGGGCCAAAGGAGAGGCCGCGGATACACTCGCGAAGGAGAGGCAAATTAAGATCGCAGCTCTAAGGAGGGCGATCGAGAGAAGCAAGGGTAGGAAATGGAAGGAGCTTTTCTAGGAAGTCGAAGCCGGTCCCTGGGGGAAACCTTACAAAGTCGTGATGAGTTGAGTTAAAAAGAAAGGGTTGGACGCTGAGGCTCTGGTACCGGGAGAAGTCGGGGCGGTGGTAGAGACTCTGTTTCCAAGGGGCGAGGGAAAGAGACGTTCTGGGTATAGCCTCCTCATAGCGGCAAAATCTCTTCCCCCAAAGAAGGCACCCGGGCCAGACGGAATTCCGAATGAAGTCATCAAAGCGGCGGTGTGCCGAACCTTGCACAATTCGAAGAGGCAATGAATAGGTGTATGGCCGAAGGGGTCTTCCCAAAACATTAAAAACGGGCGAGGTTAGCTCTTATCGCTAAGGCAGGCAATAATCCTGAAATCTCATCGGCATACAGACCGGTATGCCTGCTGGACAGGTTGGCAAAATTACTTGAAAAGGCATTAACTAGGGGAGTGCTCGACCACATCGACTAGGAGGACGGTTTCCACCCAAGACAGTTCGGGTTCCGGCGAGGAAAGTCAACAGTTGACGCGGTGATGGAAGTTAAGAGGCAGGCGGAAGGGGCAAACGAAGGACCACTATGGAAGCGAGAACACGCAATCATTATAGCGCTAGATATAAAGAATGCGTTTAACACGCTGCCCTGGCGCGCAATCATGAGAGAGGCGAAACGGAGACTCCCTCCAAGCCTAGCGCGAATGGTCGACGCATACCTAGAAGACAGGGAACTAGAGTACACGGTGGGCCATCACGAGTAGAGAAGGGCACTAAGCTCAGGGGTGCCACAGGGCTCAGTGCTTGGACCAACACTCTGGAACATGGTGTATGACAGGGTGTTGGAGATACAACTACCGAGAAGAGCCACGACGGTAGCATTTGCCGACGATCTGGCTATTGTGGTTAAGAAACGAACCGTTGAGGGGTTGCAACAACCTGCCAGAACATCGCCAGACGCCATTATAGGATGGCTAAAAGCAACAGGGCTGAAAGTAGAAGCCAAGATCGGGAAGACAGCACGGAACCACAATAAAGGTAGGAGGCGCCGACATCGCAATAGACAAAAGTCTAAAGTACTTGGAAGTATGGCTTGAGGTTTACCCAAGATAGAGCCGCCATTGCAGCGAGGCGGCGGAGGGAGCAATTTAGGAAAGATTATGTTAGGTTAGGTTAGGTTATGTTAGGTTAGGTTAGGTTAGGTTCTTCTTGGCCGGGTCATCGTGGAGTGCGGACGTGTATCGCTCCGCATTACACTCAACCTGCAATTCGGGACGGGGTCCAAGCGCCAGGCGCTCAAGTAGTGTCAGCGGAGTCCCTGGAGCCCACTGCCGGACTTGGATAATTTTTCGTGTTTCGGAAGTGAGAGTGACGACTTAGACGTTTCTTTCTGGATTAAGTGAACTTTTGATAACGGAGTAAAGAGTGAGTGCGACAGGACTCTAGGGACACGGTTCCCGAAGGTGTTCGGGAGTGGCGAGCACACCGGAAGCTATTCGGTACCAACCGGAAGTTAACAGGAAGTTACCAAAAGTGACCGTAAGTGGACCGGAAGTGAGACCAAAAGTGACAGAAAAGCGAAGAAGAAGGCCCACCGCATTTGACTACAGTACGGGAAAGGCCAGGAGGCGATCGTACGGGACCGGAAGTGGCCGTTTTTCGGCTAACGGCGAACGAAGTTCTCCGGAAGTGCGCGGAAACGACAGGATAGGACCTAAGCGTAAGTGCACTTTAAATCCTTTAGGTATAAGTAGACTAGACTAAGTGCGTGACAGAAAATAGACCAGAAGCAATCTCGTAGTGCGCGATTTGGACACAAAATTGCATCGCGAGCGGAGACGAATCCACCAAACTACAGGAAGGACGAAGAGAAGGCGAAAGACTTGAGCGCCCTTCCCGCAGACGGGAAAGGAAGCTTTCGGTCGTCCAATCACCGCCGAAGAGGAGCGAACCGAGGAGGAAAAACATAAGCGAGATCGACCTTGTCTACGACTAGACGGCGAGAAGGGCCGTCAAGAGACAAAGAGGGCAAACCGACGAGGGGACAGAGGACAAGAATAAAACCGTCCAGGCAATGGTTAGCAATAAGCTACTTAGGATAATTGCCAAGATCCTCAGGAAAGTCGAGGAGACCGTCACGGCAGCAGCCACCCTGGTCCGGGAAATCGTGATGAACACGACGGGCAGCACCTACGGGGAAATGCTGCGTAAGGTTGAGGCCGGAGCCAGGAAAACCGTGGGCGACCAAGTAAAGAACGTCAGAAAAAGCCAGACAGGGAACATGGTGATCGAGATCACCAAAGAGGCGAACCACGTGGAGATCACAGAGGCCCTAAACAACTCGATAGAGGAGAAGAAGGCCGCAGTTACTAGGGGCAGCAGGTGCGTCCTCGAGGTAAAGGGGCTAGACGACGACGCCACGGTGGAGGAGGTAGGTCGCCGAGGCCGTGAAGAGCGCCACCGGCAAAACCAGTGCCTATCAGGTGAGGGAAATTAGGACATACTCTGGGGACGTCAGAATTGCGATGGTGAAGGCCCTCCCCGTCGACGCCGCGGCGCTTTTAGAACCTGACAGCGTCAAGGTCGGTTATAACAGTTGCAGGTTTTAGGTGAGGAAGACGAGCCCAAGAGCATGTGAGAGGTGCCTTACGTACGGCCACTCCCAGGACACCTGCCAGGGCAAAGACAGGAGGGACTCTTGTAGGATGTGCGGCGAAATGGGCCACCAAGCGAGCGGCTGCGTCGGAAAACCAAATTGCGTGGCCTTCCTAGACGACAGGCTCCCCGAAGTCCAGCACTTTTGGGGGAGCAAAGGCTGCCAGTTCTTCAGGCAGTTCCAGGATTAACAAGGGGCGAGAAATAAAAACCCCACAGATCAACTCAAATAGGTGCCGGGCGTACAAGGTGCTGCAGATTAACATCGGCCGCTGCAAAACAGCACACGACCTGGCTCTAGCCACGGCTTCCAATACGGGCGTAGACCAAAACTGGGTCATCGATGTCACAGGCGGGGAAGTAGCAATTCTACCCAGAGGCACAGTTAAGCACGCCGTAGAATTCTGGGGTTCATCCTGTAAAGGCGTCGTCTGGATTCAGTTTGGAGGGTTGCGAATGGACAGCTGCTCAAACATGTACATCACGCCAAACTGCAGCATGGCTGAGTTCTAAGCGTGGCTGGAGGGGTGTATCAGAGGCCAACCCGGAGAGCTTATTGTGACCGGGGATCGTAGCTTGGGGTTCGCCATCCACCAACAGCAGTTGATTGACTAGGCGGCCTGTTTGGGGCTGACCGTGCTCAACAACAGGGAACACACTTTTTCTAGGGGAAGCTCGCGCTCCTATATCGACTCAACCCTAGTGACAACTATGAGGAATCACTCAGTCTGCATCTCGTTTAAAGTACAGTCCAAACCGGCACTCAGCTGCCAAACCAAGCTACCACGCTGGGTAAATAGTAAACTAAATTCAGCAAAAGGGGCGCTGCTTCAAAAGGCATGCGAAGCCTCCATGCCCCGTACCGGTACGACGCGACGACGAGGAGCCTACTGGTGGTCGGACGAAATCGCGGCCCTAAGGAGGGAAACCAACTCCGCGCACAGGCGAGCCTCCTGAACCAGACTTGAAATGTTATACAGCTAGGGAACCCCAGCGCTGGAAGAGTACAAGATAGCAAGGAAAAAACTGCACGCCGCGATCCTACACAGTAAGGAATCCTGCTGGACTAAACTATGCGACCTGGTTGAATCGGACCCCTGGGGCCTCCCGTACAAAATTGTCACTAAGCGACTAAAAATCCGACCCCCCTGCCTCTTAACTAATTCCAGGGGACTTTTCGGAAGTGGTTGGAACCCTATTTCCGACGATCCGCGCTTGCATGCGGACACCACCACCCGTGTCCGACTCAACAACTATTCCCTTATAGTCGGAGGAAGAAATCACTAGGGCAGCAGCAGCCCTCCCAAACAGGAAAGCCCCAGGCTCTTCTGTTATCCCCAACAAAGCCGTCAAAGCAGCTGCGTGCGCCGAACCTGTTCTTTTCTACTCAGTATATAACTCCTGCCTGTCTACAGGAACATTTCCAGATAAATGGATGAGCGCGAACCTGGCCCTCATCCCCAAAAAAGGCAAGCCGGTTAACGACCCGTCGGCCTTGCGGGCTATCTGCCTTCTGGACGGGACTTCTAAGATTCTGGAGAGACTAATATCGCATTGGCTGATGGAAACTCTAGAACAATCTGGAGGGCTCTCTCCTTTACAGTTCGGTTTACGAAAGGGAGGTCGACAACTGACGCCGCCCTTCATGTCCAAGCCCTTGCAGACGAGGCAAATTCCGGCCCTCTCCGGAAACGCCGCCACTGTCTCATGGTAGCACTAGACATTAGAAACGCTTTCAACTCGCTACCATGGGACAGCATCATCAAGGCGCTGCACAGAATCAAAACTCCGCCATACATTGCTCCGGCCGTTCCGTAATATCCTCAGAACCGGGACGCAGCTCCCAGACTTTCGAGATGTGGGGCGGTGTCCCCCAGGGGTGTGTCGTAGGGCCGCTCCTCTAGAACATCACATACGACCCTGTGCTTAAACTAAAGGTCCCAAGGGAAGCGACCCTTATCGCTTTCGCCGACGATTTAGCCATCATCGGCCGACACCGAGAATTCAACGCCGCGAAGGCAATTGCGTCGAGCGCCGCGGATTAAGCCTGGCCCCCCAGAAAACGGAGGTAGCGAAGCTCTCGACGAGGTGCTTGGGAATCGATCGCGAACCCTCGATAGACATCTTAGGCCTCAACAGTAGCATCAAGGACAGCATAAAATACCTCCGGGTCGTTATGGAAGCGAACAAAAACCATTGTCGCCACATTCAAGCCACTTGCGACAGCGTCGATAAGCTTGATGCAAGCCTGGCGAGGCTGATGCCCAACCTCAGCGGACCCGCTGATGCCTAAACTGCTATATGCAGCACCAGTATAGACGGACGGACTTGGGGCAGGGCCACGAGACCGAGACTATTAAGAATAACCATGGGTTATCCGGACCATCTCATTCGATACAGCTGAGGTCTTAGCGTCATCGATCCCAGCCGACCTACTGGCACTCGAACGAACTGTCACGTACCATCTCCAGAAACTGGGTACTGAGAGAACGCTGGCCTTCGCCCAGGCCAGAGCCGATACCACCACTATGTGGCTGAGAAGATGGGATTCATCCTCCAAGTTATCTCATTTTTCGGTCGGTAGGTAAATAGAAAACACGGGAAGTGCTCCCATTGGATGACCCAGCTTTATTCGGGCCACGGTGTTAAGATTGGTAAAGCCTACAGCACCACTTCCCGCTATTGTAATGCAGCTGACTCAGCGAAGCATACGCTCCGTGACTACCCAATGTGGACATCGGACAGGTCATTCCTTGAAGCGTCCCTAGGGGCTCCTATTGTTGTCGACAAGCTGATCAATGCTACGATTCACTCACAGGAAGTATGGGAAGCCGTGAGTAAATTCGCGAAAGTAGTCCTGTCCAGGTTAGGTTAGGTTCCGGAACAGAAATACACCATGATGTGGTGAAGGGGCAAGATAAGCTCTGGTCAATGAACACCCCACCGCTATCTACCTGGTGGTAATCACTTTATAGCGATAGGGAGCGAGGCGGGGGCTTATCCCAAACACATTCCGGGACTACTTACAACCTCATAGTGTGATAGTCTCCTTTTAGAGCCACTTCCTCTTTGAACTGTCGGCCTACCTTGGCCAAACTCTTTGGTCTATCTTGACCTTTTTCGTCCACTGACGCTATTAGTCAAAAACGAAGCTAATTGGGTACGCGGATGACACGGGAATTATAATATCAGCCAAAGACAAAAAGACACTTGTGAACAAGTCAAAAAAAAGAAATAAAAAAGGAATATAGGTATTGCCATTAGGCATTTAAATCAAATAGGGTTTTTTCGTGCGGTCGGGCGAACCCTAACTCTGGGCAAGCACCAATCCCACACGTACAGTCTTAGGCGTTTTTGCCCCTAAGAGAGAAAAAAAAGTAAGGTTTGGGTATGTTAGGTTAGATTAAGTTACATTAGGTAGGTTATGTGATGAACTCGAGGCCGACCCATGGGGGCTGCCTTACAAAATTGTCACAAATAAGATCAAAATGACAGTCGCAGGACCGGACACTCTTTCTCCGAAATCCACACCCACACCCCCAAACCAATAAACAAGGCCCCATGAGGCAGGACGCGGAAGATCTGGATTTCTCGGAAGACGAGCTGTTGGCGGCAGTTAGGCGAATGCCAAAAAAAAGCTGCGGGGCCAGATAGCCTGCCGTAAAGGCTGCAGCAACGATAAACCCGGAGGCGTTCCTGGCCACCTTTAGCAGGTGTATAAGGAAGGGAACTTTTCCTAAGCGGTGGAAAATGGCATTACTGGTCCTCATGCCGAAGCCGGGAAAACCCAGAGAGGAGGCAACAAGCTACCGTTCTATATGCCTATTAGACGGGGTAGCAAAACTGCTAAAAACTATGATATGTGCGAAAATTATAACACAGATAGAAGAGGACGGGGAGCTATCCGTAAGGCAATTTTTCTTTAGAAGGGGTAGGTCCACGGTAGACGCCATCATGGAAGTAAAAAAATTGGCGCAAGAAGCAAATAACGGACCTCTAGAAAAGCAAAAGCATTGCATCATGGTGACATTAGATTTAAAAAATGCCTTTAACACTATCCCGTGGTGAAAGCACCAGGGCTACCTTACAAAGATAGTCGAAGGGTACCTGTCCGAGAAGGTTTACTCTATAATACAAAGAGCACACAGGTCACTATAGAGCTCAGCCAGGGGGTACCGCAAGGCTCCGTACTGGGCCCAACCGTATGAAACATGATATACGACGGGGTCCTCCGACTGCCCCTGCCAGGAGAGATGGGAGAGAAGCACAGGGTGGACAAGGACTCTCATACTAAGAGTAAGCACTTGGTGTAAGAGGAAACACGGATCGACATCATATTTCGTAACCCAAGTGCTAACGAGACACGGGTGCTTCCAACATTACCTCCACCGTATAAGTAAAGCTGACTCGCCACGGTGTAAGTACTTTCACGAAGAGGACAACACAGCTAAACACACAGTATTTCACTGCCCTCAGTGGAGCAGAGAGAGGCTGGCCCTGGAACTTAAAAGCTGGAACAAGGCAGCCTAGTAAACACTGTGCTACAAAATGAAGAATATTGAATAGCGGTGGAGATCTTCGTTAAGACGATACTAAGTAAAAAGGATGCGGATACCAGACGGGAGCAAGCCCAAGAGTCACGACGCTAAAAAATCGACAAATTCGAGTCAACAAAGAGCCAGTAATACAGCGGCAAAACACTAACAGCCGCAGCCTACCTACTTCGAAGAAATGCCAAGAGGCGGTACCGGAGTAGGACACGATAAGGTAGAAGGGGGTTTTTAGTGGGTCGGATAGAATAGCAGTCCATCCCTACACTATGGCGTCATCTGGCGGTGTGATGTCTGATGTTGCAACAGCGATACAGATTTTCCCCCTTCACAAAAAAAAGGTTAGGTTAGGTTAGGCTACAAACCAGGTTAGGTTAGGTCTCGAGCCGTTGGGAAACTGGCAGATCTCCTTAGAGGGGAGATGGGGACACCTGTAACCCCTACCGAGCGCGCCCACAGGTGGCGGAAAGGGAAAGGCCCTAAACGACTTGCCGGCGGGTAGGAGGGAAATCAAACACCTCCTGCGGACCAACAGGATGCCACAAAACAGAAAACATTAAAACATGGGTGACGCACGAAAACGAAATATACCCCAGGCGGGTCAAAATCCCGCCATCAGCTCCGACCGGGTGAAAGCCCCGGTGGCTGATGCAGTCCCTACGGATTCTGGGGGGGACCATGCAACCATGACAGATCAGGAGAGCGCTAGGCAGCTGGCGATGACGGAAGGGGAGAAAGAAATGATAAGAACCTTCAACGAGAGAAAATCCATTGGTAAATCACTGCCACTAAGAGAAACGGCAAATACCTATTCCGGAAGGGAAACCACAATAATATCTACAAACAAAAAAGAAGTCACAATAACTAAAGAACAGACGACAAAATATATTGGTCAACTGACAGTACATGACGGATAAGGAACGTGAAGTGTGCCCGGTAGCACTTACGATATTGGGACATTAAGCACAATTACTAAACAGATGACATCAATGGAAAAGCTTATTACAGAAAACACTAACACAAAGTAAGAAATTTAAGAATTGACAGAAAGAATGGCGAGACAAGTCAGACAGCTCAATAAAGACAATACAAAAGAGTGGTTTGAAAAAAATAAGTATATAAGAATGGAGGCACAAGAATACAATGAACGGAAGGTAGGAAAGAAACATGCAAGTACGGAAACCATACCATGGCATAGAGGTAGGAACACGGAACCGGCATTCAACATAGAGAAAGTTAAAAACCTGGACGACTTCCAGAAAATCGGACAACAAAAGTGGGATAAGGACACCTACACAAACACTGAAATTAAAGAAGGGAATCCTATAAATACAAAAGACTCGATAACAAAAGTTGTGATGGTAGAACCGGATGACGAGAACATGAAAAGAAGTATACAAAGATTATATAGAGTCAGATTCCCAGAGCTAGCTGACATATCGGGAGAAGTAGAAGTAGTGGAACAAGAAACCAGAAGCCGCCTATAGGGATCCCTGATACAAGAAGTCAAACGAAGGAAAGTCATCAAAGCTGTCCAAAACGGCACAGAAGCAGATGTGTGTGAAAAATTAGAAAAGATTAGAGAGGAAACAAGAGAGGAAGAGATGGTAACATTACATCACATCAAAGCAATGGGACTAGAAGAGTACAGAAAAATGGTTAAATTTATCTTCCATAATAAGGACACAAGAGCAATTATATATACAACCTCCAGTCCCCTTCTCTACCTTCGGGAAAACGAGGGTGGAGAATGAGATCGCATCATGCAGAGAAACCGGCGAGCCAGGCAAGCTCAGAAAAAGGCTAGAAAAGACAAATAGATGAAAACAGATATAATAACAATCAAAAATACAGAAAACACGGTCAACAAAGATAAATCAAAAGGTAACTCATATGCAGAGATAGTGAACAAAATTGAGCAGAACATTGACATAAAAGAAATTTGTATAATAGTCAAGAAACTGATACAACGAAAAAGGAAGACGTAAAACTCGTGATAAATAGTCAAGAAAACGCAGAGAAGTTTAAAAAAAGATTGAAGAAACTCTAGATCGGAAAATCAACGTAGATATACAGAGTGGGGAGAGAGGAAAACAAATAATAATAACCAACCTAGATGAAACGAACACCAAATGAGAAATTATAGATGTACTACAAAAGATGCAAATAGTCATAACGGAAGAGAAAATAGAAAAGTTACAAATAAGCGGAAGAAGAAAGTACAGCACCGCAATAACAGTAACAAGGAAAGATGCTGAGACCATACTTGAAAAAGGTAGCATCACCGTCGAAAAACTGGAACCAACAAGATGTAACAGCTGCCTGAGGCACGGACATCTGAAAGCAGAGTGTAAAGAAAATAACACGGAAGAAAAAATGTATAAAATGCCTGGGAAGGTCATCTGTCCAAAGAATGCACAAAGGAGCCATACTGCTTCGAACGCCAAGAAATAAGACACCGAATGGACTCTATGAGGTGCCCTAGTTTCCGAGACGAATTCAAACAAATGAGAAACTGGAAAAATGAAACAACAGGGAAAGAAGCAATGCCCGAAAATGATACAAAAGATAGCAATAGTGAACGAAAATTGGGAGGAAATACAAGAGAATTGGATTACGAACAAAAATATGGACATTGCCATGCGAGCTTATAGCAAAGTACGCAGAGTATGCACTAACAAAGACAACTTTGTATCGGCTAAAGTGGACGAATTTCTAATTATAGCATGCTACATTCCACCAAGCAATACTCAAACCCAGTTTGAATCGCCACTCAGCGAATTTGACAACTGCATCAAGGCTACAAAGAAAGAAGTCATTATAGCGGGCGACCTTAATTCTAAGTTCCGACTATAGGAGGGCAATAAGAAAGACCAAAAAGGCAAAATACTAAGGGAATGGATGGCCCAACATAACCTGGTAATACACAACGATGGCGTAAAGCCAACATTTGTTGGACCTCAAGGCAAATCATATATTGATCTCACGATGATGACTGCACAAACCAAAGAAATACCATACAACAATCCGCCCCATTTCACTGAGGAGGAACTAGAACGGGCGGCAAACAAGCTTAAAGATAATAGAGCACCTGGGCCTGACAAAATACCATCGGAAATCATATAAATTGCATACCAAGCCTGCTCACAACATCTGGAAATGATGAATTCTATACTTGCACGTGGCAGCATTCCAAGGGAATAGAAAAAGGCACAACTGATATTGATTAAGAAGCCAAGCAAAGACAGTAACAATGGGAAAAATATAGGCCATTATGGTTAATTGACAGCGCAGGGAAATTATTTGAAAGCCTTATAGTCAGTAGACCGAAAGAAAACTTGGCACTGAAAGGGGACCTCCCTATAATCAGTACGAGTTCCGACAAGGAAAGAGTACAACAGACGCACTTGCAAAAGTCTTTGAGACAGCCAGGAAATACAAGGGCAAAGCATACAAAAACAAGGCTGTGCTTGCTTATCACTATAGACATTCTCAGACGATGAACTAATCATCGGCACAAAGCGAACCATACCAATAACATATGTAGTATCCCAGAGCTAATTCCTGGGTCCCGTTCTATGGAACATACTATATGATGAAGTATTGAACATGAGACTACCAAAAGGGGTTGAGCTGGTTGGATATGAGGATAATACCGCAATCATCGTCACATCCAAAGACAAAACCACATTACACACAAGATGCAGTAAATAAGATAACAGTTAAGATCCAGGAGCTTGGTCTAACAATCTCACCCAAAAAAAACCGAAGCAGTGATCCTATATGGTGGATATAAGCTTAAAGAAGCACGGATAAGGGTTAATGACCAAATAGTAGAAACAAAGGACTCTATTAGATACCTAGGAGTACACATAGGAAGGAACTCTAGGATGAAAGCACACATTGACAACACAACTGACAAAGCCGAAAAATCCGCCATGAGCCTAGCCAGGATTATACGTAACCTGAAGGGCCCTAGGTTTCACACTAGAAAGATATTAAGTTCAGTGACTCATTCGATCCTGCTCTATAGAGGCTTAGTATGGGAGGAGTCCCTGAAGACAGAAAAATACAGAAAAAAAATGGATAAGGCACTAAGGCGAGTGCTGTTAAGGGTAGGCCAAGCGTATCGCAATATCTCAATCGAGGCATTACAAATCATCACTGGGACCCCACCAATAGAACTGCAGGCCCTATAGAGACGATTGGCATGAGAGAAAAAAGATAACCCTAAAAAGGCAGAGCAGCGACAAACCGCCACAGACAAATGGACAGATAAATGGAAAGCACAAACAGGCAAAGCGAACTGGACAAAACAACTGGTAAATATACTGCCTTTCAAAAAAATCAGAACACAAAGTATTTATTGGACGATTTTAATACAATTTACAGAATTTGATCATGTAAATGAACTGCATCGATGATCAAAAAATCAATTGTTTTGGTTACTATTTAATGGTATTTTTCCTTGATTTCACCATTATGAAGAGCTGCTGATTTTTTAATGTAATTGCTTCTAATATCCAAGTAGCCTCTGAGTAGTTTGACGTTTCAGTTTGTAAAACATAAAAAGATGCCCCGTGTTCGTCGGCGTGCACAATATCGTCATCTAAGTGAATTTGAAAGGGGTCGCATTATTGGAATGCGAGAAGCGGGTTTTTCGGTTCGTGCTATTGCTGAAAGGGTAGGCCGTAGTGTATCGGTGATCGTACGCTGCTGGTCTAGATGGTCCGAAGCTGGGGAGAATCGACGTAGACTTGGATCAGGACGTCCAAGAAGCACCACTGAGCGTGAAGATCGAGCTCTTCGTCTTACAACTTTAAGGGACAGATTTACAACGTCGCGGGCATTGGGAAATGACTGGTTGGCTCCAAATGGCCAAAGAGTATCCATGGCTACTGTTTACAGAAGAATCCGCAGTTTTGGTATAAGATCCTACCGTCCACAATTGTGTCTACCTCTTACTCCGCAGCATCGCAGAGCAAGACTTGATTGGTGTAGGGTAAGACAACATTGGACCCATAAATGGAATAACATTATCTTTAGCGATGAGTCTCGGTTCTGTTTATGGGCTCATGCTGGTCGCAGAAGAGTGAGACGTCGACGCGGTGAACGCAGAATTTTACAATTTGCTGTTGAAAGACATACGGCTCTTACACAGGGAGTTATGGTTTGGGGGGCGATAGCATATGGTAGTCGGTCTCCTCTAGTTTTATTAGAAGCAAGTCTTAACGCGATTCGGTATATTGACAACATTTTACGGCCAGTGTTAGTGTCCTATGTAAATGGCTTGCAGAACCCCATTTTTCAGCAAGATAATGCTCGACCTCACACAGCGGCCATTACAAGACAGTTTTTTGATAGTGCCGAAATCAATTTGTTACCTTGGCCATCTCGTTCTCCAGATCTATCGCCAATAGAACATGTTTGGGATATGATAGGTGTTAGAATAAGTAACTTACAGCGCCCCGCTAACACTGTAATGGAACTTAGAGGTCAAATTATCGAAGTTTGGAATGAAATACCCCAAGTCGATATTGACAGCCTGATTTCTAGCATGCCTCGACGTGTATATGAGTGTTTGGGAAATCGTGGAGGCCCAACACATTATTAATTTTTAATTATTTGTTTTTTTGTTTTTCAAGTTGATTTTTTGATCATCGATACAGTTCGTTTACATGATCAAATTGTGTAAATTTTATTAAAATCGTGCAATAAATACTTGGTGTTCTGATTTTTTTGAAAGGCAGTATAATTTTCAAAAATGGATCAAAAGAAAACACGGAGAAATTGACTACCATCTCGGCCAATTCCTCAGTGGACACGGGGCGTTTGGCGCATACCTGAAGCGATTCCATTTAGCAGAGCAAGACAACTGCATATACTGCGACCGTTGGGAGTAAGACTGTGCCAAAATAATGATAGAATCCGATGAATACTGGAAGCAGATACAGCTCTGGATAAAAAACTTTATACCCGAAAGATAGATATTGAAAGAGAAAACCAATAAAGAAGAAACGGGGTGAAGTAATGCCATATGGCGGTTCCACCCAGAAATAAGAGAAGATGGCAAACATAGCCAAGGTTTAGTGGGTATTCCTAGGGCCAACTGCCCTAGCGCGAGTCCCACACACGGCCCCTATTGACCTTTTAATCTCTCAGAGAAAAGGGTAGGTTAGGTTGGGTTAGGTTATTTTTCTTGTCCGGACCGTCGTAGAGGACGGACGTGTGCTGCTCTGCAAGCTAACAGTGCACATAACCACAGTCCGTGTCGGGGTCAAGGCGCCGGGCACTACGGTATATTCAGTGTGATCCCAAGGGGCCCACTGTGGAACTTGGAAAATATTTCGGAAAGCTAGACTTAGAAAAATTTTAGTCATTCGGGATTTCGGACTCAAAGTGTAATGGACAGGACCTAGTGTTTTAGTGAACAGGACATAGTAGTGCGACAGGACGCTAGGGACGTTATTCCCGAAGGTGTTCGGGAGTGCGGGGTATACCGGAAGACTTCGGTGTACCAAGCCGGAAGTCAAGCGGAAGTGACTGGACGTGACCGGAAGTAGCCGGGAAACGACAGGAGTAGACCGAAAGCGGCGGAAAAGGAAAGCTGGGACTACACCGACCACTTTGGCCAAACCGCAAGCATCCGGACCAGACCGGAAGCGGCAGAAAACGCTAATGTAAGTTCTTGTGCTTACTTTAGTTTACTTCAGTTAACCCAAACGGCATCCCCCCCTCCTGTGATAGAGACACTTGTATACAATAGGACTAGCCCTTTTTAAATAAGGACAGACTAAGTGCCAAAATAGTGTTAGGGGAGAGTGATACATTAAGTAAAGTTAGGGTACACAAGCTAGTGGTAGATATTGAGAGAGATATGTGCGGTCGGTCTCGGTACTAAAACCGAAAACTGTTAAATTCTGTGTTTAAAAAACCTTTACAGGGGACTTAGAAGCAGATATGAAAGCCGACCGGGCAGAATATACTGAAACTAAAAGTCAACATACTGCTAGCACAGGAAAGGGTCCGAAGGAGCTCTTTAAGCTCGCGTTCAAATAGCTCTTCAACGTCGGCAAATGCGAGGACGAAGGTTTATACATGATCGGAGGAGGAAGACCGATCCATCGAGCAATCAAACAAAAGATTGAGAGGGAAAGAAGGACCATTACCCTCACCCAGCGACTTACAGCCGTCGACAAACCCCAAACAGATAGCTACCCTTAAATTAAAAGCTAAAGCAATTACTTTAATCAAAGTGATAGACGCAGCAGCCATCAATCTAAGCAAATTGACGACAGATCATACGAACACCAAGGTAGAGATAAAAAAAAGGGATAACAGAAGCTCGCAGTCTCGCATCTCAATTAGCGGACGCGGATATACTCATAGCGCTGCTAGACGGGGAGACAACTACACCAACTCGGATCATCATCGAAGAGCGACAGGAGCCGGCAAGACCAACTTTCCCAAACAGGAACAGGTGAACTTGGCAGCTGTAAAATCTTACGAAGGTTTCACGGAAATCGTCGATAAGAAATGAGCTACTAGCGCATTTCAGAACGCAGAGACGGTAGAAGGAAACCCAGTAAACACCAAGACAAATACGATGGTCTGGATTGAACCTGAGGATAGGGAGATAAAAAAGGATATTCAGAACCAGTTCGCGGCTAGGTGTCTTGAACTAAGCGACATCACTGAGGAAGTTGGACACCTCACACAGACTATTCGGGTAGCGGGAGCTAGGGAGAGCGGAAGCAAGACGCATACAAAGATTGTGGCAAAGATAACAGTTGGCGACAAGGAAGAGGACTACTTCAGAGGAGTATCAAAACTAAGGTTTCTTTTAACAGAAATTAGGGCTACAACAGTTGCAATAGACCGGCCTAGCAAGGGCACCGTTCTTAGATTCAAAAAACTGGTTCAAAGCGTGCTATACAACTCGGACATCAAGGTATACCTTTACGTACCACCAGTAACGGCGGTATTCAAAACCCTGACGGGAAGAGTCCCATCGGATAGACCAAAGGTTATAGTTATTAGACAGGAGAGTCTTAGCTGTGCGGACCTTTTAAGAAGCGTCAAGACGTCTATGGCGAAAAACGCAACAGCGCAAGAAATAAAAACAATAGCGCAAACCAAAAAGACGAAGGAAGGGGCGTTGCTCATTACCCTATAATAAGGGGAAAAACGCCTCTAATATTAAAGATATCGATCAAAATTTCAAAGGAGCAGAGGTCACTGCAAGTACAAACAAGACAATCATACATATAAAGAATATGGGTAACGATGCAAACAAGGAGGAACTGCTGGAGGCGTTAAAGGACACAGGAGTAAAGGGAGAAGTGGAAATAGGTGACCCATCTATTAAGGTAGATGGGCTGCAACTATCAAAATAGACTAGACAGATGACGAAAGACTGCTACTCGAAGGCCAACTCAGAGTTGGACTTACACTGTGTAGGGTAATACCGAGAGTTCACCTACCCAGGTGTGGAAGCTGCAGAGGCTTAGGGCATAACACGGCACAGTGCCCAAATAAAAAGGCGGATCACAAGTGCTTCCAATGAGAGGAGAGCAATCATAAGGCCAAAGAGTGCAAGAACGAGCCGAAATGCACTCAGTGCAAGGAGGAAGGCCACCGCACTGGGGCAGGAGCATGCAGAATAGACAGACAAGAGCGGCATTAGCAATAGAAATGGCGTACAAGGTTCTGCAAGTAAACCTGAACAGGTGCAGGGCGGCACACGACCTACTGCAGAAAACAATAAGAAAATTGAACATAGACATTTTATTACTATCAGAACCAAACAGAACTAAATGGAACTTGCATCTACGACAAAGACAAGGAAGTGGCAATAGCTATAGAAAACCGGCATCTCGATAAGCTAAGTAAGTGGGATTCCCGGAAAAAGGAATAGTCTACGCAACGGTCGGGAAGGTACCATTTTATAGCTGTTACATATCACCAAACTGTATCTCGGACCAACTCAAAGAATGACTTGATAAGCTGAAAAAAAAACCTGAAACAAAGACATGTATACACGGTGGTAGGGGGCGATTTCAACGTGAAATCAAATCAACATGGTGGGGGTCACCACGCATTGACATAAGAGGAATTGCGATTATGGATCTGCTAGCAGAACTCTAAATGCAGGTGACGAACAAGGGCAGGGAACCTACCTTCGTGAGGGGAAACTCAGGATAGCATCTGGACCTGACCGAGCAAAAGAAAGCCACCAACACCTGGTTTCCAACTTGAAGGCACTCGTAAATCTAGAGACGCTAAGCTAACACAAGTACGTCACTTACAACTTGAAAACAATAGCAACGACACCGCAGAGGCCAAACGAACCGATCAGGTGGATAACGAGCAAAATAAACGCGAAAAAGTTCAAGGAAGTCATGGTTATTGGTAAGATAAGCGGCACATGCGCAGCGGAAAAGGCAGTCATAGTACTCATGACACACCTGGAAAGAGCATGCGTAAAATCTATCAGTACATCTTCCGTTGGGGGCAAAAACATCACTAGAGCCAGAAGAAAACGGGCGGCTACTAAGGAGATGGAAGAAGCCACGCGACAGGCCACAAATAAACTTAAGGTGGAAATCACAGGCAGCAAGGAGAGGTTATGGCGCCGTCTATGCGACGGGCTGGAAGCGGACCCATGGGGACTGCCTTATAAAATTGTGCCTAACAAACTGAGGAAGGCGGCCGCAGGCCCAGAGAGCTTGGTGGAAGGTGGCACAGCGGCGGTAGTAATGGCCCTGTTCCCACGAGCACCAGACAACAACCAATGCGATGAGGAAGTTGAAAAACACCAAGACGAAGGCGGAAATCACGGAGGAGGAACCAGCAGCGGCAGCCAGGCGCATGCCCAATAGAAAGGCCGCCGGGCTAGATGGCCTGCCGAACGAGGCAGTCAAGGCAGCTGCAGCAGTAAACCCCGAGGCGTTCCTGAGCGCCTTCAACAAATGCACGAACTAAGGCATTTTCCCGAAGCGATGGAAGAGAGCAAGGCTGGCACTCATTTCAAAACCAGGCAAGCCCAGAGAGGAGGCATTACGCTACTGACCCGTTAACCTATTGGACGGAGCGGCGATGCTGTTCGAGCGAATCATCACGACCAGGATCGGGGAGAGCATGGAAACCAGCGGCGGCTGCTCCAATATGCAGTTCGGGTTTACAAAGGGAAGGTCCATGGTAGACGCCATCATGCGAGTAAGGAAGATAGCCGACGAAGCGAACAGCGGCCCTGTGTGATGGTGGCACTGGATATTAAAAACGCTTTTAATACCATCCCCTGGACGGAAGTAAGAGCGGTGGCCCATAGAAGGCTTCCCCGCTATCTCGGTAGGATACCTCTCGGAAAGAAAGCTTCAAAACGCTCGAAGAAAGAACCACCAAAAACAGCGAAACAAGAATGCCTAGCCATAGGGTACCACAAGGCTCCGTACTGGGTCCCACGCTGTGGACAATGGTATACGACGGGGTATTGGAGCTGCCACTGTCCGGCGGGGCAAGATTGATCGCGTTCGCCGACGACCTGGCTTTGATTACATTCCATAGGAACCTGGAGCAGCTTAAGATTATCATGCAGAAAGCCGTTACCAGAGTTATGCAGTGGATGAGAAAGACAAGACTCCAGGTCGCTGCTAGCAAAACGGCTGCGGTTTTCCTTTCCACAAGGCGGGTGGGAAAAAAATGCCGAAGAATAACTCATGGTACTGGGCACAATAATAGTATTTAACCCACGGTGCAGTGCACAGACAGCTAAGGCAGCGGCGGCGGCCGCCAAAACGGAAAGGCAGTTGCAAGAATTATACCGAACATCGGGGGACCTGGAGAAGGAAAATGATCGCTACCGCCGCAAGATCGAAACTTCTGTACGCAATACCAGCATGGGCCTTGTGCACAAACGCGGTCAGAAACAGAGCAATCCTGCGAAAGGCAGCAAGAACAGGGGCACTTAGAATAACAAGAGCGTACCGCACCGTATCCACAGATGCTGCGGAGGTGTTATCGTGCCAAATCCCGGCTGACCTGGCAGACCAGCAGAGAAGCGAGGTGTACTATGAGATAAGCAAAGGAGTAGCACCAAACGAGGCTAGGACATTGGAGGAAGAAAGGGCTCTAGTGAGTTGGCAGGAAAGGTGGAATCGAAATACCGGGTGGACAAAAGAATTGATTCCACAAGTGAAAACCTGGTATAGAAGAAAACATGGGGCCACAACGTACTTCCTAGCAAAGCAGAGTCACCAGTGTGCACATACTGCCAGGAAGAGGAAGACACAGCCCGGCACAACCTCTTTCACTGCTCGAGGTGGAGTAAAGAACGGCTGCAGGCCATGCTGGAGTCCGAGGAAAATTGGGAAGCGGTGGAAGAATTCGCCAGAAGGGTCCTGACGCAAAAGGACGCAGATACCAAAAGTAGATAACTAAGTCAGGAAATACAAAGTAGACTAGACACATACTAAACCAAACAAGACCAAAGGGGCCAGAAGATAACAGCGACAACCACTATCATAAAAATTGCCGTAGCCAACTTACTTTGAAGTAATGCCACTTGGCGGTTCCAGAGTAGGACACGAAATTCAGAAGGGAGTTTTTAGTGGGTCGAGTAGACTAACAGACCATCCCCACACTACCACGCCAACCTGGCGGCGTGGTGTCTGATGCTGCGATAGCGAGGCAGATTTTCCCCCTTTATAATAAAAAAAGGTAGGGTTGGGTTAGGTTAGGTTAAGTTAGGTTGGATCGGGTTAGGTTAGGTTAGATCTCGTGTGGGGTTTTGTGTGTTTCCTCCATCGAGCTCGTTCCCGCGTGGCGGATAGAGGAAAGCCTCTCAGATATGAGTGGTAGAGGTGAAATCAAACAGCCTTCGCGGACCAAAAAACACACACAACGACTATGACAACGAAAAAACGAAAATGGATAAAGTAGGAGAAACGTCTACGGTACAAGGGAGGGATACCCTAGTACTCGTCGGTACAGAGGTGATGGGACACCTGGAGCAGGCCTCTGCCGACGGTCAGCCAATTACCGCCAAACAGAGAGTGGAAGGACATCGACCGTTCCACGAGAAGAGAAGTACCCAAGAGCACAGAGGTATTAAGTATAATCCTTTAATAAAGAAAAAGGCACACGCAGATCGCAGAGTAACAAGAGCAACAACACCTCAGTAGCAAGTACACCAGAGTGGGACCACTCCTATGACAATTTACAATTGAGCACAGTCAGTAGCTAAGACGAAGGGAGCGAAAAAAATCACGACCGAACCTTAGTAGGAGAGTCACAAGGGACACCAAAAAAAACGAATACCATACAGATAAATACTAATTAAAAAAAGGAGAGCCACAACATCACCCGAAGTTAGATATGGTGCACAAGTAATAGACGAGAAAACTCTAAAGGAAGAAGATGATTCAACAAGTAGACTGGAAAGAAATATCCTAGGTTTGGCCAGTTTCGGTAAGGAAACGGTTAAAAATCTCGCAGTTAAAATAAATAAAGAATAGATTAAAGAGAACAAGGCCAGAGCCAGAATAGAAAAGCACAGAAAGCAAACAGAAACGCAAATGGAAGACAAAATAACAAACATGGAAGCAGACATGTATAATATAAAAAGAAAAATAGAAGAATTGACACATGAAATAAGCAAGGATAGGGGAAAAAGGCATGCTGCAAAGAAAAAGACCACAACATAATATTCCAGCAAATAGAGAATAACAAACTTAGAGCAGGGATTGAAAAATTAAGGTATGCTATAAAGAAGGATATAAATATCCAAGGCAATAACAAACAAAGGAGAGTACCAAGACCATTTGACAATAATAAAAATATGGCAAACATACTAGACTTTGCAGAATATTCATTGGAGGAAGATGATTATATAGCGACCAAAATCGTCCTAGGGTCGATAGGACAACTACAGAAAAATAATGATACACAATGCCGGCAAAGTCGTAGATGATATATCGAACCAAAACACGAAGCCCGGAGAAATCGCGTACGTACATCAGATATACAACACAAATGCCAAGAGAAAACGAAGAATGGGAAACAAGAACGAAATACAGATTCTATCTAATGATAGAACAAAGGCTGTTACATTTCATTTTTCGTTAGCTAATGCCATCTAATGCTTCATAGTGGCATCGTCAGTGACACGAATGCACAAAGTGCATATACAGGTCACTGTTTCGTCCACGAGCGAGCAGAACTCTGTTTGTGAAACCAGAAAACAAATATCAAAATTGAATGTGTGTTTAGTATTCCGGCACCAGGTACCCACAGACGCGTTTCGGACTTCAAGGTCCTCTTCAGTGTGGTCCCGACCCAGTGCTGAGGAATACTGAACATTTCTGACTATTTCAAGCCAATATGTGAAAACTATTAATGATTTCGATAGCTAACGCCATCTAATGCTTCATAGTCAATCAAGTTAAAATAATAACTCCTTCTGGGTGTTAATGTCATTGAGTATATATTTTTTTATTTAGGTAATATTTGATTTCAGTCAAACGACGCTTGCTAATACACTGTTGTGGAGTTGGTACTTTCGCAACCTTACTCCCGTGGTATTTTATGTTGACGAGGATACCACTTGCCAAACGCACTCCCCGGAGATGACTTCCACTAGGTAAGGGTTTTGTATCTTCAATGATACCACGATGATAAGTTACTACGCGTATTTTATTACATCTGTGTACAGTATCAATACAATGTTAGTCTTACCGTCTTAGCGTACTTGTACAAAACTGACTCTTAATTTCTAAAGTTTAATATTTATAACGTAAAACAAATGAAAGTATGTAATTAAGTATTAAGGAAAACTACTCGAGGAACTATATTAGAAAGTCTTCGAGACAATTCCCAAAATATTCCCAAATAGTAATGGAATGCACATTCACATTAATTGCATTCCATAACAACACCTTGGGCATAGAAACAGTGTAGCAAGAAGAAGACATAGAGAGGAATAGGATAGATCTATCAAGGCCTTACGAAGTTAAAAGAAATGATGCGCAAAGAAGAAAGGAAAAACATAATAGCGGAATTACCAACAAACGACCTGGAAATAAGCAGAAAAGTCGGGGAATATGTCATGGGCGGCATAGATATAGAAATGGAGATTGCAAACCAAAGAAGAAAGACCAATATCCACGAATAGCAAGGCCACTACGCAAAGGGTAGACTGAACATATCCAATGGAGAAACTATAGACGAACAAACATAGAAAACAGCACAAAAAAAAGTAATAAAAGAGAAAAACGTGAAACCATTATTATCAAATCTTCTCCCGCTAAGATGGATACAGAGATAATAAAAGAAATCAAAAGAAAGATATGCAGCACCAAGGAGCTAGGCCTAAAAGTCAACACTATAAAAAAACAAGGAATAGCTTAAACCAAATAGACGTTGTTGATCAAAAAAAAAATGCGAAAACCTCAAAAACGAAATAGTCCATAAAATTGGAGTGGCCCCAAATATCGTAGCCCAGTCCGTACCTATTTTCATTAGAAATATCGACGAGACAATGGCGCAAGAGAAAGCAGAAGACGAAATAATAACAAAACTAAGAATTAAAAAGACAGACATAGAAGTAAGCATGTCTAAGGGAATAATCAAGGAAGGACTGCAATATACAATAGTGAAGCTACCGGCAGAGCAAGCCAGGAAAGCTATAAGGGAAGGAAAACTAGAAATAAATTAAGGAATGCACTAACTGCCTCGAATATGGACATAAGAACAATGAGTGCAGAGAAGAGAAGGGAACAGAGCAAATATGTTTCAGATGTGCAGAGGGCGGCCAAAAAGCGAAAGAATGCAATAAAGAACTCAGACGTTACGATTGTAAAGAAAGCAGTCACAAAGCAGATTCCTATAGGTGCCCAACATACAAAAAAAGCGATTGCGGAGATAAGAAAAAAAATGGACCTGGTGCAGAAAAAATGCTACAAAGATAGCACTAATAGCTAAACCCAACAAAAACATGGCGGAAAAAAGTAATAGATGGATAACGGAGGAATAAACTGATACGGCCATATACATCCCGAATGGAAGACAAGCAACCAGCCCCCTAATAGGGGAAGGTATTGTAGGAACAATATTTAACGGAATTAGAATCATTTACTGCTACCAGACACCCAGAGCGGATCATGTGGAGATGAAAGAGTTTCTTAACAGACTGACGACAAAAATTGATACCAACAGAACCCTAATAATAGGCGGAGATCTCAATACTAAAGCATATGAATGGGGATCGCCAGCTGAATATGCACAGGGGAGAGGCGTATGCGAATGGTTATCAAGCAACATTCAAGAGAGGCAAGAGCGCATCCTTTATTGACATCACAGTAGCATCCGATGACATAACCAAGAAGATAATAGAGTTGAGAGTTGACCAAGAAAAAACCTGAGCCTCCACAATAGTATACTTATAAAAGAAGCTAGATTAAGGGAAATAGCTAATACACCGGAACAGCTAGAAACACTACTACGGAAAACCTGCAATGCCGTATATACTAAGAAAAAAGAGGGGAGAACAAGAAAGAACAATATCTATTGGTGGACCGAAGACTTGGCACAGTTAAAAACAGAGTGCACAAAGAAAAGAAGAAAAATGACTAGACTTGCAAACAAAAATATACAAACAGACTACGACGAAGCTAAGAAAAAATATAAAGAGTACAAAAAGAAACTTAGCAGAGAAATAGAAGCGGCCAAACGGGAGGCCTGAAGGAAGCTCTGTGATGAGTTGGATAGTGATGTATGGGGTAAGGGAGTAGAGGGGATTAGCCGATACGGGGCCAAGAAGTAATCCCGGAAGTAATCCTGGAAGTGAAACCGGAAGTTATTCAGAAAAAAGCTCAGGGTCACATCCTGTTAAAGCTCCCACCCGGATTAACGCTCAAGTTCACTTTCCGGGAAAGCTCCCGGAAAGCTTTCCGGTAAAAGCTCCCGAAAAGCTCCCCGTGCCTTCAAGCCCAACAGAGTTGAATGACCCAAATTGGGGATTACTTCCTGACCCTGAATCGGCTAATCCCCTCTACTCTGTGGCGCTTAAACCATCGTCCAGCTTCAAAAGCACAATTCCGTAACAAAGCTTAAAACTTCCGACCGCGCAATCGCCCACCTTCTAAAGCTCAATTCCGGAAGCAAGTGAAAAGCTTCCGATCGCACCATCCAAAGTTCAATCCCGAAAGCTCCCGAGTGCACATTCGCCCACCTTCTAAAGCTCAATTCCGGAAGGAAGCTCAAAGCTTCCGACTACACCTGCACCATCAAAAGTTAGATCCCGGAACAAAAGCTAAAAGCTCCCGAGTGCACATTCGTCCACCTTCCAAAGCAAGCTTCGGCTAAAAGCTCGGCATGTTCGCGCACCTCCGCAAGGGAATCCGGTATCAGATTCTTCGTAGCTCTTCTTGTTCTTCAGATACCGCTTGGACTGAAGAATGACTCATCACAATTGTAGTTTGGCGTGCGACCGCGTGATAAATCGCAGAGATAACGATAGGATCTTAGTTCCAAATGCTGCCGCATGAGAAACATAGAGGCCGCTAATAGTGGGAAGCTTCTTGTTACCAAGTACATGCCGCCGACCAACTTCGAAAGTTTTATTCCGGAAGAAAACTAAAAGCTTCGGTGTGTGCACATACGCTCACACTTGGGGCTTTCAGGCAAAGCTTATTCGCAATTGCAGTATTTCAAAATATATACAAAACGATTTTTCCTAGTCCGCGGTTTGGAAACATTGCACTTTGTAGTAAAATCGTTTTGTACGGGTTCGAGCTCGTCCAAATTCTTAGTCAGCAATGTCGACATATTAAATTGTTAAATCGTTTTGGATGCAACTAAATCTGGTGTCAAATTCTTCATATCATCTCTAGTTTTGCAGATACCGCTCGGACTTAAGAATTAGTCATCACTTCTTAAGTAGAGTTTAAGTTCGGAGTGCGACCGCGCGACAAATGCCTAAGGGCTCTGTTAGTGGTGAGCACCAAGAAGGATTTTAATAAATAAGAAAAATTTGTAATCAACCGACTAGCCATAGAAATAGATTTTCAATCAATGTAGATTATTGGGATTGGGTATATAATATACTTAATAATCGAATCTATTTAAATAACATTAGGAATTATATTTCGGCGAATATGAACAAAATTATTATTTCACTAAATAAGAAATAAATATGCTGACAACTAACTAAATCAATGTCGCATGAAATAATGTTTGACGGTTTGTATTTGTGTTAAAAAATTTACTCACACTGTAATTAAATACACAGAGAGTTTTATGTCACACCGAAAATGCTAGAATGTACTCAATGTAAATTTTCCTATGTTCGATGAGTACTGGGACGCACCAAAGCATTGAGTACGATGTTATTGGCTACGATTTCTAACGGTAATATAGTCAACCCAATATACACTCTTCCTGTCAAAAATAAATTTGTCAATTATTATATCAACCACAATATGTTGTATTTTGAATATTTTAGTTCAACGGAATGGTTATCAACTTTTGTTATATTTTTAATCTGTAAAATAATAATTATAGAAGGTAAGAAGATATAAAGCTTCATCAGTAAACACATTTTTTCGCAACATTTCGTTGTTTAATTTAACATATTAAATATAATTTTACAAACATTTTATCGCTTAATTTTGTCATACAGCAACTAATAATGTTGGAATTTATAGGACCTTAACTTACATTCTTGTAGAACTCTTATATACAGACAATTTTCAAATATTAAATGGTTTTTCAATTATAAGGATATTATTGGATAGTCTTCGACATAAAATACATTGTTTAATTTCATCTCTTCCAATAATATCGACGGACTTCTACCTCCTCGCTCATAAAATGTATGCAAACAAACAATTTCATAAGGTTCGAAATGGTTAAAATAAATAGTATTAGTCAATCAGAAAATTTTACAGTAAATGATTTATGGGAATTTCTTGAACTGTTTTCTTTATGATATAAGTTTACCAGCAAAATAGTTTCCTCCTTTGTAAATATTATTGATATGTTCAACGTCTGCTTCAAGTGCTAGAACAGCAAATATCATTTGCTTGCGGTAACGGAGTACATTTATCTTTAAAGGGAAGGTGTAAATTGGGTTGACTATATTACAATTAGAAATCGTAGCCAATCACATCGCACTCAATGCTTTGATGCGTCCCAGTACACATCGAACATAGGAAAATTAACATTGAGTACATTTTAGCATGTTCGGTGTTACATAAAACTCTCTGTATGTGGGAGACAATGATTCACCTATATAAAATTATGAAAGTAGACTGCTTACTAAAGTGTATTCCTACATAATACGATTTTTCTGCAAATGTAATAATAATTGTTTTAAATCGTAAATATTTGTTTCCCTGTTTAGAGATTTTACTGCAAAATGTTATTCTGCTAAATTTCTTCAATTTATAAATCAATTAAAGTACAGACAGAATTATTGCTATTCTGCTGACATTGCGACTAAATGAATGGCGTGTAAACTTACATCGTACAGTTGGCATTTATATTAAACACATTTACACACGTTGAAATAAGAGTAATAAATATATGCGTGTGACAAAATAATACACGTTATTGGAATTTATGTACATTTATAACCCCTTACTAGGTCATTTCTTTTTGAAGGAGTTTGAACCCATCAAAAACGATTTATCAATTTAATATTTCGACATTGCTGACTAAGAATTTGGACGAGCTCGAACCCGTACAAAACGATTTTACTACAAAGTGCAATGTTTCGAAACCGCTGACTAGGAAAAATCATTTTGTATATATTTTGAAATACTGTGGTGCGAATAAGCTTTACCTGAAAGCCCCAAGTATGAGCGTATGTGCACACACCGAAGCTATTTCATAAAATTATTCAGTTAGTTACAATTTGCTATCAAAACAACATGTACCCTTGCTAGTTCTGTGCATCTACGTTTACCCTTCTACACAACAGAAGGAAACATGTGTTGAAATATCACCCTCAAGAAGCTGGTCGAGATGAAGGTGCCGGAGTGTGGGCATCCAAAAAGGTAAAACGCTCAAGAACTTGCGATGTCTGCAAGAAAGCGTTTGAAACGTCGACTCTCCTTGCCGGACATCTGAAATTTCGTATTAATAGTTATGCGATCAATTCTGTTGGGAACCAAACAGACATTAATAAATTTTTAAATAATTGTTGGGAGAAGTTTGTGCGTTTGGTGACCAACCAAAGTAGAGGAAAACAGCCGATTCTGGCTCCACCAAACGCAAATCGGTAACATGGAGTTCAAAAGGTTTGTCCCCCAGCTAATATAATGCCCCTTTTGCACTGCTTGCCCCGCCCCCTCCCCCCTGTCTTTTTGGCCTGCGGGCGTTCCTCCGAATCTGGTGTTGGTTTCTTCGTATCTCTTGAGGTTCTTCAGATACCGCTGGAGCTAAAGAAATCTGCGAATGGGGCTAAAGAAATCTGCGTGAATAGATTTAGTACCAAACGCCGCCGAGCGATATCTCCAAGATGGCGTTGGAGACGAGCGCGCGGAGACACACACACAATAATAATAATAATAATAATAATAATAATTACAAAAAAAATGCATTATATAGTAATAATTGCAATAGCAGCATTATTGTTATCATAGGTGTTATTGTAATTAATCACATTGTAAACAAATCGTTCGATTTCGAGCAGAGGGCGCTGCAGTTGGACGAGAATCTGGGTTTATTGTGCAGAATTTCATAATCAATATTAGTGTTCAGTGACTGAGCCCAGATGTGTGTGTTGTTGAGATTGTGTAAAATCAAAATATTTAAAAAAAAATGGATCCGACGAATCGGTATAGCGAAGAAGTGAAGTGCACTAATGGCGAAAACATGGACTACTCTTCAAGGTGCGATCATACAAGATTTTATTACGTTAACCCCGAACGAAATGACATCGAACAAGCTATAGAACTATGGAACACAGGATTTCAGTCCGATTGACATTTTAAGTGATTTTAATACAAATTTAAACGGTGAGAAAAGGCATATAAATGAAACTAGATACCCGCTAAATAAAAGTGGTCGAGTGTATGCTGCTGTTGGTCTAAGTCCGATTCGGGGTTTTTACCCCGCAATTAGAATAACAGGGCCTAAAAATACAAATGTCACATTCTTACATGCTGAATGGAATCAGATCCTAAAGTATAAGTCATACATTAGTAATCACCTGATGAGGAAGTCCACTGACCTTGAGGATAAAGAATCTATAAATGTATTCAGTGAATGCAACATTTTCTTCGAAAAAAAAGTCAAGGTCAAAGTGGATTCAGGTTGAAAAAAATAGATCAAAAATAATTCTCAATGGAAAATTATTCGAACGGTTATGTGAAATATTACAAACACTGGAATACCGTCTGACGCATCTAGGGAATTGAAGTTCTTTAAATTTTACGATGGGTGCTTGATTGATTCAATGTCAATTTGTAAAGATCAGTTGGGTTCTAACCGAGAACAACAACTGCGTGAAGTTGTTGATTATTTGAAAGTGCTTATAAACGAAAAATATAACGCTGGAGTGACAGTAATTGAAAATCTCGAATGCCTTCAAGAAGCAATAGCATTCAATGAGGTTAAAGTGAAGAGCGACATTATTGCATATAGATTATTGCACGTTCGTACATGATGATGAGTGGTGAACAGGAGAAAATAAACAATGCAATCATTGCTTATTATGATGGCTGTTTGACAAGTGACCATCTCATATTCTTGCCGGAATACTATTTGAAGAAAATTGAAGGTTTACAATTATTAAACATTTGGAATATGTTAACACCGTGCCAGAAAAATGATGACAACTTTTGACGGAGGCTTCCATGCTTCAAACACTATAATATTGGGAGGACGCATTCTGATGGACCACCGCCACCTAAATATAAGTGTTATGGTTGTATTGAGTCATGATTTGTAATAAATATTTGTTTATTTAATTTAAATACACAAAAATAATATAATAATTGATTATTTATTAACATTACACTACATCCGAATTGTTAATCCAACTATTGTGTGACTTGTCTAATCCCAACCATTTCACGTAGGCCTTCTTTCCTTTTTTTCGTATAACTTTTTCCACTAGATATACATCGGAATGTTTTACTTTCTGAAGTTCCTCTTCGTAAAATGCTCCAGTAATTGGAATACCTTGCATATCCTCCAATATATAGCTCACAGGGTTTGTTATTTTTATTTTGACAATTTTAAACAACTCCGTAGACCAATTTGTAGTGTACCCCTTCTCAAAAAGAGCCTTTTGTTTACTTATCCGAACAACATCACCAATCCTGGATTTTCCGATGCCAGATATTTTAATTTGCGAATAAACAGTCTTCAATAAAAGTTCTTCCTTATCTTTGGTGACGTTGCAAGGTTGCATTCCTGTAGTACTATGCTTCCGCGTATTATATTCATTTGTAACCTTGGGCAAAATGTCGAGCCATCGATATTTTCCATTGAGACTAAATTTGCGATTAAGCTTATTACTCGTTCTGCCATCGAGGCTTTTATCGTTGTGTAAGTGGAGTAATGATTAATTCCGTGTTTGTTTAACACGGATCGCAGATGTGTGTTGTAAAATTCTTTTCCCTGATCTGTTTGCAAATTCTTAGGCGTTCGGAAATACTTCAGAAATATAGTTTTAAACGCCTCACTCACTGTGATCCCCGATTTATAATTTAATGGTACCGTCCACAGATATTTAGAAAAACAATCGATTACCACTAATATGAATTTATAACCTTTATTTTCTCGCGAATAAAGTCCAAATTCGGCTAAATCAGCCTGCCACAAATCGTCCAATCCTTTAATAATCGTCCGCCTACGTGGAAAATGTACGCGAACTGGCCGATGCAACTCTCTAACGATATCGCCCTTAATCTTGCTCATGTGAAGGCGGTTGTTTAATGAGTGAAACCAAATTAATTAATGTCAGTTCCGTTTGCATCAAACTCGTTTTAAGATCATCAATCTCATTGGATTCTTTTTTCGTCTGACCAAAAATATGCTCTTTCAATTTTTCCAGCGATTCATCTACGTACGACTTTATAGCAGCGTCAACGGAAACTTGCGGTTTAGAAAAATGTCTCAAGAGTTGAAAATCCGGGACCTGGAGGACCCCGAGTAACCGATGAATATTTTCAATGAGAGTGTCGACCAAACTTATCGACGCTCATTGTAGAATTGATGTAACAGTAGCATTTAATAGATTATATTTGCTTCTCTGAGCTCTTCTTCGATCGAAGCAATTTCATTATCATGAGAAGTATTTCCAGCATGTGGGGACGCATGCAGTAGCCATAATCGTTCAATCAATTCGTTTGGATCATTCCAGTATGTGTATCGGTAGGGTTTATGTTCAACCCGTAGTTGTGAGTCGAATCCTTTACCACGGCTAGATCCCGGTGGATGCGGCTTGGCAGGTGGCTCTGACGGTGTTGAATTTTTTTCCAGTTCGGGTTTTATGATCGTTCTATATTTAAATGATGGATTGCCCCTTATCTGTTTCGTTGGATCACAATCACGATGTAGAGTATTTGTTCTCTTAAGAATATCAATATAATTTCTGACATCCTCTTGTTGATACGCCATAGGATTCTTTCTGAATAGCAATTCAAATAGACCTACCGTACCAGTGTACCGTACTGATTCGACAATTAAATCATTTCCATCGAGTTCAATATCTGTTTTACCGACACGAAAATTGGCATTTTCTGGATTAAAGTGAATACCATAGACAGTGTCAAAATCTTCACCATCGCCGACTCTAATTAATTCTTCGATATATTGTCGCGGTAAAGGAGCGAATTTTTCCAAATATATATTTATTTCTTCAGGAGACGGTGTTTCGAGAGATGTCCAAGGTGACGTTGCGTCTCTGTCCGGTTCAAATACTTCATAATCTTGTAAGAATTGTACTGCGTCTCTGTCCGGTTCAAATACTTCCTCATCTTGTAAGAATTGTACTTGCTGAGGCGGCACTTCAGTGGATTGCAACGGCTGCACAAATGCATTATCACTTTTGATGGGGGTAGAAGAGGATAACTTGTTTTTATTAAATTCTGATTTTATTATTGAAATATCCGAATGCCGATTAGATTTAACTATTGATTTCAACGGATCGGTGATCGGTTTGTACAGGTTCCTCAACATTGCATCATTTTCATTACGATTTCTTTTGAGAGCTAATGCCTTCTTTCTGATAGCCTTTTGAACTGAGATCAGTTTTCTTTTAATATCAGTCATTTTTTTTTCGTATGTTACGTTTCACGGTCGTCTTAGTACTCCATGTAAAGGTTGACCGTTATATGATTATATACTGATCGAAACCTTTACGATATCTACCCTCATCTGAGTCTTTGTCAATTGTAATAAAACCGAACTTATCTTTCCAGCACTCACGGCAAAGAGTCTTGAAACGTTCAAATGTCATATCACTACTCACATGATCAGCGTACGCATGTTTCAAGTTGAGATCATCTTGTTTGAATAATATAATTAAATTAGCATTATCACGAATTAAATGCTTTGGAATTCTTGTATATGTCTGACAAAGATTGAATGAATCAATGTTATTATGTCGGCCCATACTAAAATATTCTCTGATCTTATCCTGTTTATCACACGCGACGTCGTCAAATATAAAAACCGAATTATCCTTCGCATCCCCCGGGCTAATAATTTCCTCGTTTTCTTTATATACGTGATATTTAACTTCTTGTACACCGTTCAGTACATTCTCAAAAAAGACGTATTTCGGTTGATACAGTAATTTGGAGTAAACGTAGACGTTCTTGAATTTTAGACCGTTTTCGTAGAATAAAAGGGATAGCATTATGTTTGATTTGCCACAATTTGATGGACCACATATCAATGCTCGAATTGAATTAGGTAGCAGATTGCCATGTCTGTGATTTTTAAAACCTTCTCCTACCCATCTATCTAAATTTGAAACAGAAAGAGACTGTTTCTGTTTCACAACCTTCATTGCACTAATCGCGAGAACACGTTCCACATACATATATATATATATATATATATATATATATATATATATATATATATATATATATATATAGTTTCAGGAGAAGTTAATTGTCAAATGTTAATTTATGATGGTAGAGGCATGATCAACTCATTGATCGATAAACTTCCCGTCGAACCACATATACCAAGATATCAATATTGCGGTCCCGGTACCAAGTTGGAAAAACGTTTAAAACGAGATGATACTGGAATCACGGGTCTGGACGCGGCTTGTAAACACCACGATATCGCTTATTAGAAGTTAGAGGAGGCAGCTTGGAGTAGAATAAAAGCACCAGACGCGAATTTAGGTGAAAAGGCGGCAGCGTGGGCTGTCACAAACGCGATGAAAATCATCGTGCGTTAACAGGAGGTGCTGGAGGAATTGCTAAGGCTGTAAATAATGTTGAAGATGCCCGACTAAAGCTTGAAGAAGCTAAAAGACACAATGCTACGATGGAGGCGATTGCGCTTGGCAAACATGGAAAAGGATTATTTTTGAAGCCCTACCGAAAGGGCATGGGACTATTTCTGAAAGAACAGTACAATAAAAAAAAACTGTTAAAGTCGCTACCCAAACGCGCCCTAACCGACGTTGATTTATTAGAATTCTCCCAGAATATTGATCATTTCTGGGGAGTCTATATGCGTGATTCTTTGCCAAATATTCCTCATTGCCGTGAAGCAGGCATTATCAATTTGGACTCTAAGAAGGGACTGGGGACGCATTGGGTAGCTTATAAAAAGGCGGGAAACCGAGTGACATACTTTGATAGTTTTGGAAACCTATCACCTCCTCGGGAAGTGATGAAATATTCCAAGAATTGTGAAATCCGATACAATCATAACCGATATCAAGACTTCAATACTTACAACTGTGGACACTTGTGTTTACAATTTTTATATAAATAAATAATAATAATAAATACACATAGTATCATCTCCACCAACTATTACCCCCCAATTGAACTTGATTTTAATCGTACTTACTGCTTAGGATTAATAGGTTTTCACACCTATAATTCGATACCGAATATCGAAGACGGCGTCAACAAACAAGTTTATTTACGAAGGTGGGAAAGAAATTCTACTTCCCACTGGTTCTTATGAAATTAGTGACATTGAATCATTTTTGCAAAAACAACTCGAAGAACCTCAAGCAGATATCAATCAAATCCTATCGCTGAAACCTAATAATAACACGTTAAAATGTGAACTGAAGTGTAAGTTCAACGTTGATTTTTCTCCGCATAAAAATACTATTGGTAAATTATTAGGATATTCGGGCAATAGTATTCTGACGGCCGGGGAATTACACACGTCCGATTCACCAGTGCAGATAATAAAAGTTAACAGTATAAGAATCGAGTGCAATATAACTACTGGTGCATATTACGACGAAACATTGTCACATACCTTATTCGAGTTTAGTCCATCCGTTGACGCTGCTTTCGCGATCAACATAGAACCGAAGAATATTTTATATCTACCAATAAACACTCGTAATACCATCAACAATATTACGCTGAAAATAGTTGATCAAGAAGGAGAATTTGTGAATTTTCGCGGGGAACATATTTTAGTCAGACTCGAATTGAAAACCTTATGATGGGCATCGTTTACAATAAGACCATGAATCAGAGGAAACATCACTTTCGGTTCGTCGTCCGGCCAAGTTACAACCATAAATCTCAATAGATTAACGTCTCTGGGATACAGAGTTAAAAATAAACATAGATAAAATTGACGTTTTTAATAAAGTTCAATTTGACGATAGCATCGTGAAGGAAGAGTACCATACGTATCAACCGAGAACTTCAAATTTCGACAACAGCGATGAGATAAGGATAACAATACAAAATCAGGACATTTACACGTGTCCGCCAAACAGCTTTATTTATTTGAGCGGTGAAGTTTATCATGAATTAACTGCTGGGAAAAAATTCGAACTTGTCACGAACGCATTTAGTTTCTTATTCTAGGAGATTCGTTACGAACTAAATGGAGTCAAAGTTGATCGAACGAGGGATTTGGGAATTGCTACCACCTTGAAAGGTTATCTGTCTTACCGTGGTGACATAAGAACACTAGGCATTGCCGGATGGTCTAACACCGGTGAAATTAAAACGTACTTTCCCAGCGATAAGAAATTCTATGCCCTTATTCCATTAAAATGCCTATTGGGATTTGCGGAAAATTACAAGAAACTAATAATCGACGCGAAGCAAGAATTGATTTTATTACGTTCGTCCAGTGATGTCAACTGCTTCGAATGTGATGACTCCGATGCCGTTATCAATAAGATTAAATTTAATATAAACAAAATTGAATGGCGAGTGCCGCATATTCAACTGAATGACACATTAAAATTGCAGATGTTTGAACAAATAAAAAACGATCCAAATATTTTGATACCTTTCCAAAAATGGGAGTTACATGAACTGCCTACGATGAAAAAGTCTAAAGATGATATTTAGGCGGTAAAAACCTCGAGTAGCTTGGAGCGACCGAGATATATAATTGTGACTTTTCAAGAAAACAAGAAAAACGTTGCCAGTGAGGATGCTTTAACCTTCGATCATTGTAACATTCGAAATATACGTGTATACTTAAACTTTGAGTCATATCCATATAATCACCTGAACACCGACTTTCCAAACAACGATTATTTAACAGTTTACAATTTATATTGTCAGTTTCATCAAAGTTATTTTGAACGACCTATGCAACCATATTTACCATTCCCGAGCTTCAAGAATCATGTCATGTTCGTTTTTGATGTTTCTAAGCAAAATGAATGCGTAACGTCTTCTACGGTGGACCTGCGCATACAAATAGAAGCATCCACTGAATTTAAGGATAACACACGCGCATATTGTCTCATTTTAAGTGATACAATAGTTGAGTATACAAATAAATGTTTGATGTTATTAACTTGACTTCTTAAAAAACAGAAATTTAATAACATCAAACATTTATTATACGCTGGAATATCATTTGAAAAAGAAACAATTAAATATAAATCGTTAACTTATTTTGGCAATGTCAGTTTTCAAGTTAAAAATATCCTAAAAAAGCATAATATTCAAGTTGCATTTAAACCGTACTGTAAAATCAATAACCATATCTTTAATAGTAAAACAAAATTAGATAAATTTAATAAATCCGGAATATATAAATTAACTTGCGCAGATTGTCAAGGGATATACATTGGCCAATCTGGTCGTAATTTCAACATAAGATTGAGGGAACATTTGCGCTCTTTTCGGCTTAAACAGAGTGATAAGTCGTCTTTTGCAAAACACCTTTTAGACGAAAATCACACTTTTGAAAAAGATGTACTTACCATAATCCATCATGCCGAAAAGGGTCGTAAAATGAATTTGCTAGAAGCACTAGAGATACACAAAGCCCGCGCTAATCCGGGAAGTCCGTTAATTAACGACCAGGTTGACCTAATGTACACCCCTATTTTTACCGCTGTTTTGTAATTGTGTATATATACCTGTAAAACCTCTAGTTTAAGTTACTCCATGTTTGATAATGGCAAGCTAAATTTGTCAAAATTGCAGTCACATTAAATAAAACGTGTTATACAAACAAAGTTAAAAGTGTTTCATAATGTAATATCAAACCTTTTTATAATTATGTGTGTTTGTGTGTCAGTATTTTGCTGATATATATCTCGGCCATTCCATAAATAAGTGCACACTTTTTGGGGGTACATCAGGGATTTTAACGAATTTCACATATATTATAAAGGCTATCAAGACATGGTGTTTGGTTGTTACTAGAGGTTAAACAAATTATTGTGTCAAAAATTATAACAATATAAACTTTTAGTACACTTTTATTTTGAACTCAAAAATATCGTAAACCGTTACTGATACAAAAAAAGTTATACTTGACTTTTTTATGCTTCAATGTTAAAAGTTTAAAAAAAAAATTCCAAAACGAAAAAACTTTATTTAGATAGATTTTTTTTAATAAATAGAACAAATCTCACAAAATAATCAAATACTCATGTTTTAATTTTCTTAAAAAAAATATATATTATACCCCAATCCTGCCTAAGAATATTTCCGTTTTCAAAAAGATAGGCACTTTAAAACTTTTTGAGATATGATTCTTTTACTGGAGAAAATCTCACAAAATAATCAAATACTCGTTTTAATTTTCTTGAAATAAATACAGGGTGTCTACGCTTAACCGTTCGTTAAAAGTTTATGGGGTTGCCGTTGCACTAAACATTTGAAAAAAATCCTTGTCATACGGTTGAATCAGTTCTCCTGATGTGAAATATTTTCAACTTTATATCACTTCCGGTTCCACCGAAAGTAACATCAAATTTGTAATTTTAAATGGAACACCCTGTATATTAGTAATTTGTTGTATTCCTCGTTTAAATTGCAACATATTTTATTCCGATATATGTACACTTATCTCTTATAGTTTTCAAGCAAAAAAAATATTTCTAAAATTTTGACCTCTAAAAGGCATCATGAAATCGGTCTGTAACTTCTCTTAAGAGTAAAATAAAAATATGATTTATATCTCTACTTGTACCTAGAGGATGCCTCTATGAGTGTATTAATTGGAAACTGTCATTTTTGACAATAAGTGTTCTTAAAAGGTCAATATCGAACTGCCCTCTTCACTATCTCGTAATTCAATTTTTTTAAATGGAGTGATCCGTTTTTTATCATGTGGTACGATTGGAGGGAAGATTTCCTATAAAAAAGTATTAACAACTATACTCCTAAAGCAAGTTGTTTTTGAATTATTTTGAAGATTCGTTTTTCGTCGCATTTATGCAGGGATAACTGTATTGTTTCGAGTTTACGTGAAGTGATTAATCACAAATAGAAAGACTGTTATTCCTTACTTCACTTTTTATTTTTATGTTAGATGTACATTTCGAGACACAAGGTGCTCATTATCAATAACAAACTAGGTAAGAAGATGGGAGTGGGTCAGATTAGTATGACCCACCCTGAGACGGACAAGAGCTACCTCCTCTCTTCTCGTTAGCGGATCCGGTGATCTCCATGCTGCAACCGATGGCTTTACGTGACGGAGTTTGCTCTCGAGGCGTATCCAGTCTTGCTGCCATAAGCTGTTTATCGCTGACTTTATATAGTTTTGTACGTCATCAGGGCGGCAAAATGCGAGGTCTGGATGATCCTGTTCAGCCGCCAGACGGGCTGCAGCGTCTGCTAGCTCATTACCTTTGATCCCTCTATGTGAGGGTACCCAGACGAAGGTTACACTTCGGGATCTTGCTACCAGGTGCTGGTATGTCGACAGTATATCGCGCACTAACTTATCATCCACTTTCTTATTTGCGATGCTAAGTATCGCAGACTGGGAATCAGACTAGGAGGAATGATTCGTGGCACAACATATCACAGTAGCGCAGCGCTTGCCATATTGCGTACAATTCTGCAGTGTATACGCTACAAACTGCGGGAAGCGACCATGAGTATGCCGCGTTATCCATGACAATCGCGGACTCCACTCCATTCAAAGTTTTGGAGCCGTCAGTATACACTGCATGAGGTGAGTTGTGTTGTATTGTTATGTCGTCAAATCGGGCTGAGATGACCTGGGGATCAGATTCCTCTCGGCTAAGGGACAGCATGTCCCAGATAACTTGTACTCTGTTTATTGTCCATGGTGGAATATCACCCCACCCGAAAGGTAAGCAGGCTGGACTGTCTATTTGCCACTCTTCTCTAAACGCACGCGCTCGAACACTCACCGGTCTTGTTATTGTGGGCCTACGGAGGTAAGCCCCATACTGTTCGTTGTTGACGGAAATACAGTAATTTATATGACTCGGGTCAGCCGTTACCGACGCCTCATATCGCAGAGCGAATGCAAGGCGCCTGTAGTGCAGTGGCATAATTCCCGAATCGCAGCAGAGACTTCTAAATGGTGAGGTTCTAAAGGCTCCCGTGGCGAGTCTGATGCCTGTTCCATGTATGCTGTCTAGGACTTCTAACCGGGTCTTTCGGGCAGATGCATAGACCATGCAGCCATAGTCGAGCCTTGACAGTACCAAGGCTTTATACAGCCGCAGTAGTACTTCCCTGCTCGCCCCCCAGTTAATGTTGGCTAGACACTTGATGATATTAATTGCTTTTTTTACATCTGGCTGCCAGTGCGTCGATGTGCCTCCGAAACCTAAGAGCACTATCAAATGTAAGTCCTAGGAATTTATGACTTTCTACACATTGAATGCGGTATCCGCCAATAAAGATACGAGGGTCCGGGTAAGGTCTGCGCAAACGGCAAAAGTGTACGCACCCTGTTTTGGCCGGGGAAAATGTAAAGCCTCTCAGCTCAGCGTCGTGTGTTATCCCATCTATCGCGTCTTGCAGTTTTCTACCGCAGAAGGCAGTAGTTGGGCCAGTGACATAAATAGCAAGGTCGTCGACATATAGGCATCTTTCTACTGGTGCTCTGACGGATGCTGCAATCCCATTAACCGCTATTGCAAACAGGGTAACACTAATCGTGGAGCCTTGCGGAATGCCATTTACGAGGAGATAAATAATGGGAGATTTCCTCTCAATCCCCACTCGTGCAGCTGTTGGAGAATTCCGTATCGCCACGTTATATCATACGCTTTCTCAATATCGAAAAATACCGCCACTAAATGTTGACGGGTGAGGAATGCATTTTGAATAGCGTTCTCTAGTCGGACTAGGTGGTCAACAGTGGAGCGACGTTTTCTGAACCCAGCCTGGTAGTTGACAATGAGTCCACGAGACTCTAGAATCCAAACCAAGTGGGCGTTTACTATTTTCTCTAGCAGCTTACCCAGGCAGCATGTAAGAGATATAGGGCGGTAACTTGACTTTTGGGTCGGATCCTTGCCTGGTTTTAGAATGGGCACTACAATAGCCTCCTTCCAGGCTTGCGGATAGCACCCATGATTCCAGATACGGTTAAAGATGTCCAGCATTCCAACCCTGACGTGAGTTGGAAGCTGCCGGATCATCTCGTATGGGATATTATCAGGACCAGGGAAAGATTCGTTGGTTAGGCGTAATGCCGTTTCCAATTCCTCCTCGGTAAAGGGGCGATTGTAGATCATATCCGAGTCTGCAGAAAAATCAAGAGCTGTCTCGACGGTATCCCTTTGATGCAAAAAGGTAGGGCTGTAGTTTGTGGACGAGCTCGTCAGGGAAAAATGTTTTGCTAATACCTCTGCTATCATGGACGGACCTTGTACTGTGCCTCCGTCTGACTCGATAGCAGAAGTAATTGATGAAGCGCATTTGCCCGCCACCTACCGCACTTTCCTCCAGACATCAGAGATTGACGAGTCAGTGCTGAGGCTGGAGACATACTCCTCCCAGCATGTTCTTTGATTCTCTCTGATGGTTTTACGCGCGATTGCTCTTGCTCTTTTAAATGTTATTAGATTTTCTTGCGTTGGGTATCGTTTGAACCGGTTTAGGGACCGTTTCTTTTCCGCAATTGTTCGCTTAACTACGTCGTTCCACCAGGGGACAGGTCGACGTGTCAGAGAACCGCCCGATTTTGGAATTGATCTCTCTGCTGCCGCTAGGATGCTGAGACTAAGGTCCCGGATGGATTTTTCTATGTCTTGTGTTGGCGAGGGTAATACCACCGCTTGGTGATACTGTTCCCAGTTCGCCAGAGATAGTTTCCATTTCCAAGGGGTCCGTTGACTAAACCTCTCATTGCTGGTTAGACTCAGTAGGGCTGGGAGGTGGTCACTGCCGTACAGGTCATCCAGAACTTGCCACTGGAAACGTGTGGCAAGTGATGGCGAACAGAAAACTAGATCGATTACTGAGAATGTTCCACTCGACACGGTGAAATGGGTTGGAGATCCCGTGTTGAGGAGTATCAAATTGAAGGTGTCAATGACAGACTCCACCACTCCTCCACGCACATCCCGTCTTTCGCTACCCCAAATGGGGTTATGTGAATTAAAATCTCCCAGCAATAGGCGTGGCATGGGTAGTTGGTCGATTAGATTTGTAATATCTTCTTGACTCCAGTTAGCGTCTGGGAGGTATAAATTACAAATTATCAGGAAGAACGGTGCTTTTAATTTGCAGGCGATAGCCTGCAGTGTGGTGTTTAAAGATATCTCCTCGTATGCGATATTGTCCCCGAGGTAGATAGCAACTCCACCTCTTGCTCTGTGATCGGGGATTATGTCCTTTCTGGTGGAGGAATACCCTCGAAGATTGAAATTTTCTGCGGGTTTAAAATGTGTTTCCTCCAGGTAGATACAGAAAGGAAAGTATCTCGATATTATAAGTTGTAGTTCACCGTAATGACTTTTACACCCGTTAATGTTCCACTGGACTATGTTTTCTGTTAAAGTCATTGTGATCAACTGGGCGACTCTATCTCAATTTCCGCCTCAGGTGGCTGGTTTCGTGCCTTTCCTTTCCTCTTAGCCCTTTTTGTGCCTTTCTCGAGATCACCATCCTTTTTTCCTTTTTTTATCAGATGTCTGACCTGCCTGGGATATTTCAAATTGATGTCGATCGTCGTCGGTAGTTGAGTCTGTTTCGGCAGCCCTCTTCCTCTTTTCTGGGTCGGAGAGGACTTCAATTGCTTCCGCAATTTTCGGATCCATTGTTGATAACCTGTGGGTCGATTTTCAAGAAGGTGGTGGTGGCATTGAAGCTTGTACCTGGTGTAAGGAAGTTGGAGTTACGTTTTGTAGTACCTGAGCTAAAGTATCGTTAATCATCTTTTGTATGGCTGGGAGCAATGCCGAGATGATATCATCCGTCCTTGTACTTGGCGTTGCGGCCGCATTAGCAAACGATATACCCTGAGTGGGCGTCTTCGGTAGTGCTAGACGACCTTTGGCTTCCATATATGACATTTTTTCCTTAGTCTTCAGCTGTTGAATTGCCAGTTCCATTTTGTACTCTGGACATTCCCTGGAGCTACTAGGATGAGATCCTGAGCAGTTCATGCATACAGGGGGGATACTGCAAGGTGCACCTTCATGTGGTGGCTTTCCGCATGCACACTTTGGATCTTTTGCGCACCTCAGACTAGTGTGCCCAAACTGTTGGCACCTAAAGCATCGCATAGGGTTAGGGATGAATTTCCTCACTTCGTGATTGTAAAAAGCTGCCTTTACTGTCTTCGGTACCTTAGGTGAATTAAAAGTGAGTATTAATGACGCCGTGGGTATCAGTGTTCCATCAACCTTTCTATTAATTCTCTTCACCTCAATAACTCCTTCACCCAAAAGTCCTTCCAGAATTTCCTCTTCGGCGCAATGTGGAAGGTCGCGGTGGTATACTACGCCCTTACTATAGTTGAGAGACTTGTGCCCAACAACCTCAACAGCATCTTCACTTAGTCTCTCTACTTTCAGTAGTCGTTCTGCTTGCTTGTCCGTCCTTGTTTCCACGAGCAGACCGTCTTTAATTTTACGAACTGATACCAATTCCCCAACTAGACCATATAGTACTTTGTGCAGAACGAAAGGATTCGACTTATCGAAATTCCCGCCGTCCTTCTTCTTAATAATCAGGAACCGGAGCACACGTGCCACCGTCCCCTAACCATTAGCAGGGTTGCCCTTTTTAAATAGGTGGGCACCTCTGTAGTGTTTTGTAAATTATCCATAGTATAGATACATACATTTCGTTCTCCTGGTTTCATCCACCCTCCCCGTAACCTCAAATGGGACATGAATTCACACGTCGGAGAATACCAGGAGAATATAGCCGCCCGACCAAGATCGACGCTCAGATTAAGTGCGCCTTCAAGCTCGAAACGACTCACCTTAAGCCGATTGATCCTCGCTCGGTTAGGCGGGACCGCCCGTCTAAGCAGAGTAAGAAGCCAAAGTGGTGTGTTGCTAGACATACCCCGCAGGATTGACATCACTCAACCACCAGGATCACCGTCTCCTCCCGTACGGGTCGCAGAGCACGGCAAACACTCCGGTGGAAAAATGCATCCAGGAGGACCATCTACATGATCCTCCCTTCGGCACCCAGCAGCCGCAAGGGCTCCACCATACTGGTATCCATTGGTCGCCTCCTACGACCTGCTGGAGTGGGCAGTGGATGTATTCTGATCGCCCCCCCCCCATCCACAGGGGTTCGACATGTTAATTTATTAATAAAAAACGGTTTAACTTTGTTTGTATAACACAATTTATTTTTATGTGACTGCAGTTTCGGCAAATTTAGCTTGCCATTATCAAACATATAGTGACTAAAACTACTTACGAAACAGGTATATATACAAAATGGTTAGAGAAAAACACAAACAAATTACAAATTACAAAACGGCTGTAAAAATGGGGGTGTACAATAGGTCGACCTGGTCGTTAATAAGAGGGATTCCCGGATTAGCGCGGGCTTTGTGTATTTCTAATGCTTCTAGGAGATTCATCTTCCGACCCTTTTCGGCATAGTGAATGATGGAAAGTACATCTTTTCCAAAAGTATGGTTTTGCAAAAGACGACTTATCACACTGTCTCAACCGAAAAGACCGCAAATGTTCCTTGAGCCTAATATTAAAATTACGACCAGATTGACCTATGTAAACTCCTTGACAATCTGTACAAGTTAATTTATAAATTCCTGATCTATTCTTTACATCTATTATGGTTTTGTTATTAAATATATAATTTATTTTGAATTTTGGAGGCTTCTACTTCGTTGTACATGTTAATTAAACACAATAAAACACTTTTAACTTTGTTTGTATAACACAATTTATTTTTATGTGACTGCAGTTTCGGCAAATTCAGCTTGCCATTATCAAATATGAAGTGTCTAAAACTGGAAACAATACGGGTATATATACAAAAGGTGATTACATGAAAACGAATTACAAAACGGCATTAAAAATGGGGGTATACAGTAGGTCAACCTGGTCGTTAATTAGGGGGATTCCCGGATTAGCGCTAGCTTTATGTATTTCTAGGGATTCAAGGAGATTCATCTTCCGACCCTTTTCGGCACAATGAATAATAGTAAGTACATCTTTTCCAAAAGTATGGTTTTCATCTAAGAGATGTTTTGCATTCAAACCATTTTGTAAAATTATTAATTATATTTTTAATAGTAAAACCAAAATTGATAAAGGTAATAGATCAGGAGTATATAAATTAACATGCACAGATTGTCAAGGAGTGGCTGACATTGGTCAATCTGGTCGTAATTTCAATACTAGACTAAAGGAGCATAACCGGGCTTTTCGGTTGCGACAATGTGATAAGTCATCTTTTGCAAAACATCTTTTAGATGAAAACCATACTTTTGGAAAGGATGTACTTACTATTATTCATTGTGCCGAAAAGGGTCGGAAGATGAATCTCCTTGAATCCCTAGAAATACATAAAGCTAGCGCTAATCCGGGAATCCCCCTAATTAACGACCAGGTTGACCTACTGTATACCCCCATTTTTAATGCCGTTTTGTAATCCGTTTTCATGTAATCACTTTTTGTATATATACCCGTATTGTTTCCAGTTTTAGACACTTCATGTTTGATAATGGCAAGCTGAATTTGCCGAAACTGCAGTCACATAAAAATAAATTGTGTTATACAAACAAAGTTAAAAGTGTTTTATTGTGTTAAATATATAATTGTTAATTTTGCAAAAAGGTTTGAACGCTACTTCTATGTTATGCTTTTTTAAAATATTTTTAATTTGGAAACTAACATTGCTAACATTACCTACTCAATAATTCCGATCCACTCCAGACAGTCCTATAAACACAAAATAGCGTCGTTCAATTCTATGATCAATCGAGCCTTTTAAATTCCTTTATCAGAAAGTTCATTTAAAAAAGAGGTTGACCTGATTAGGGCTGTAGCCATTAACAATGACTATGGGCATGATTTGGTTGACAAACTTATAAAAAAACATAAATTTTCAAAAATGAAACATATATTATATGCCGGTATCTCATATAAAGTAGATAATTTAAACTACAAATCAATCACTTATTTTGGCGTAGATTAAAACGTAGATTTTCGCGGGCGTAACATGTTTCACTGTTTCTTCGGGTTTGATTCGACGTTTCGATGACGTCGCAGTCATCATCATCAGGAATAACTATTAAAATTCCATTGCTCTAGCAACCACTTGTTTGATTTCTATTTTTTATCGCATCTAAACAATATCCACAAAAAAAATCAATTCATAATGGAAGTTGAAGTAAACAAACGTTTACCCTTTCTGGACACTCTTAATTTTTTTTTTGTGTGTGGGAGGGGAAAATCCATTTACGGACGGAGTATCGGACTCCCTCCAAACTAGAGGACTACCGACTAAAAACCCCTCCCACTTACCGGCTGCAAGGTCATTAGCCGGTTTACTCATGTATTTTGAGAGTTTTATAAAACAAAACAATCAATTTGCTTAAATAAAAAAAAGATAAAATAGTATAAATAAACATAAACCTAATATCACAGAAATTGTGGTGGCAGGGTTGTATAGTCACCGATCAAACACAAAATTTACACACACTTCTTAAACCTAATATCACAAAGCGGACGATTTCGGGATTGTAAAAGACCCCGATGCCGGACCCTACAAGTAATGGACGATACAACCTAGACCTAATATCACAGACAGACGATATCGGAGTTGTAAATGAACCCCGATACCGGACCCTACAAACTATGTACAATATGTGCTCCAGAGTTGTAAAAGGACTCTGGAGCGGACAGACACAAACTAAAAAAAAAGTGACACCGAAGTTATACAGGAGCTTCGATGCCACTGTACAAGAACGAGGCAAAACAATAAATAAATTAATAATAAATTAACACTTAAAAGACACTCACGAATCGCTATAGTCGCTTTAAAAGACTTGTATCTCGTAGAAACGTTAAACATGTTTCTATGGACCCCTTACTATTTGTCAATATGGACGCCACATCACCACCAAGCCTCAGCCTATTTCGCTGTAATGCATAAGCTGGGCATTCGACTAAAATATGCTCCACCGTTAACCGGTCGTGACAAGATGGACACTTTGGCGCTACATCGCCGGCAGGAGATACGAGGAGGTTAAATTGGTATGCCCTATGCGAAGACGACACAGGGCAACCTCCTCCCTCCTCGTAAGTGTCACCGGCGATCGCCAGGGAGTCACGGAGAGCTTTACAGACCTTAACTTGCTCTCGGAGCCGTTCCAACTCTGCTGTCAAACCTCTGTAATTTTCTTCTTGATGTATCCTTTCACGTCGTCTGGCCTAACGGGTACATCATCTATGTCGTCCGCTTCGGATGCTTGACGAGCAGCTAAATCGGCCAGCTCATTGCCCTCGATACCTACGTGCCCCGGAGTCCAGACGAACACGATCGTCTTTCGCATCCGGGACACTTCGAATATCAAGGCTTGTATGAGCTGGACTAGCGGATCGACTGAGTATAACGACGATATACTCTGGATGGTACTTAATGAGTCGGAACGTATAACGAATGAGCTTTGTTGAGTTTTCATCATACAATAGCGAAGGGCTTGATATAAAGCGTATAGTTCGGCGGTGTACACACTGGCAGACTCGTGGAGTGACCACGAATGTGGGATGCCATCGATAACGACGGCAGAGCCCACACCGTGATCGGATTTTGAGCCGTCCGTGTACAACCGCGGAGAGTCCGGGTATTCAGCGATAATTTGGAGAAAGCGGCCCCTAAGAATATAGGGGCTCATATCGCTCTTCTTAACTGAGGTCAGATCTAGCCGACCCCTAACCCTTGGCATAAGCCAAGGGGGTGCCTCCAGGAATCCGACCTCGAATACCCTTCGGAGACTGATATTGAGACTCTCCATAAGCTCCTTTGCGCGGACGCACACCGGCCTGACTATGGGACTTCTAGTGTATTTCCTCTGCTGCTCTGTGACACTAATAAAGTGTCGTCGGTTTACGTGTCCCCTGCTCGCACGCATTACCGCCGCGTATTGCAACACGAAGCGGTTGCGACGTGCGGATAGTGGAGGGACACCCGACTCGCAGCAGAGACTCGGTGTGGGACTCGTCATCTAGGGCTTTTAACCAGGACTTCCTTGCCGAAGAGTACACTGCGCAGCCATAGTCAACTCTGGATAAAACCAGAGCCGTGTACAGCTGCAGCAGCACTTCTCTTCTAGCAACCCAGTTGATGCTGACCAAACACTTTATAACGTTTAGTGCTTTTAGAGACCGCTGGACCAGCTCATCAATATGGGCCCGATAGGAAAGAGTCCTATCGAACCTCAGCCCTAGAAATCGGATACTATCCAAAACCTGTATCCTGGTACCCCGAAGAGACAGACAAGGGTCGCGATGTGGATGTCTGAGTCTACAGAAATGGACACATGAGGTTTATGTTTCGGAGAAACGAAAACCTTTACACTCAGCATCTCTGTTCACCTTGTCGATGACCGATTGAAGTTGACGATATATGGCGGGGATGGTATCTCCCGCTATATATATTACAAGGTCATCGACGTAGAGACATTTTTCTACAGGGGATTCTACAGACAAAGCGATGTCGTTAACAGCGATAGCGAAAAGAGTGCAACTTATGGTTGAGCCTTGGGGACTGCCGTTTTCCAGCACAAACTGTGCGGATTCGGTATCCCCAACTCTGACTTTAAACGACCGATTTTCCATAAAAGATTGTACAAAGAGGGGCAGACGGCCCCTTAGTCCCCATTCGTGCAACTCTTGAAGAACTCCGTATCTCCAGGTCATGTCGTATGCCTTCTCTAGGTCAAAAAACACCGCAACGGGGTGCTTTTTATCTAGGAAGGCATCCTGGATGGAGTTCTCCAGGTGGACTAACTGGTCAACTGTGGAGTGAAATTTACGGAAACCGGCCTGGTACTTTGCTAATAGACTATTGGTCTCCAGCATCCATACCAGGCGATTGTTGACCATTCTCTCTAGGACTTTTCCCAACCAGCTTGTCAATGAAATGGGTCGGTAACTTCCGACGTTTGTTGGATCCTTACCCGGTTTTAGAAGAGGCAGGATAATGGCCGTTTTCCAGTGGCTGGGGTAGACGCCTCTGTTCCATATCAGATTATAAATGTCCAACAAATTACGGGATGCCGTCCGGACCCGGGGCCCTGGAATCGCCCATTGAACGGACTGCCTCTTCCAGTTCCCCTATTGAGAATGGCGAATCATATTCGGTGAGGAGAAATCCAGAGGGACTTCTAATTCACTCTTGGCTCCCAGGAAAGTGTCTTGATAGTTTAGAGAGCTACTAGCGGTGCAAAACTGAGACGCGATTACGTCCGCTATCTCGTGTGTGTTGGTAATATCACCTCCTTGGACTCGCACGATGGGTGCTACTGCTGGGAACTTCTTCGCTGCTATTGCACCCACCTTTCTCCACACCTCACCGACCGGCGTGGTCGGAGTGATAGCCGACACGTAGCTCTCCCATGATGACTTTTTGCTTTCAAGAATTTTTTTTTTCCACATTTTTCCGTGGTCCTTTTGTGCTCCTCTGGTTATTTTACTCCCTGTATATTCCTGTGTCTTCTAAGAAGTCCAGGAGTTTGGGCCAGGGGATGTTCTTGAGCTGTTCTTCAGGAAGCACGGGCTTCCCGAGTTGCTCCGTGCGTTGCCGTTTATAGGCTTTGCATGTGCACAGTAGGTGTTGGGGAGTTTCCTCTTCTTCCAAGCACCCACGGCATAGGGGGCTTTTCTCAAGACCCATCCTATGTTTGTGCTTATTCAGGTCACAGTGCCCAGTAACTAGTCCTGTGATTTTCCATGGTTTCATTCTGCTCAGTCCTGACAGCGCTAATGCGCTATCAGGTACCGGGCCATCTAGGAAGAGTCTCGTGTGCCTCATTCCCATTTGGTTGTGCCATGCCTTTGTATGCTCCTCTGCTAACTTGCGTCGGATTATTTCCTTTCCGGTTTCATGTGGTATTCCGAAAGCGGGTCCAGGTCCTATAAATTCACCTGTTGCCCCTTGTTTGGCCAGCAAGTCGGCCCCCAAGTGTCCAATAATTCCTTGGTCCTTGGGTATTCATACTAGCTGTGTTTTTGTTGTTGTCGCCAGTGCGTCCAGCCTGTTTATGCAGTCTATAACCAGTCTGGACTGAACTATCGGCGAAGCTAGCGCTTTTAGGGCTGCCTGGCTGTCCGACATAATGGTAATTGGTCCTTTGTTGAGTCCCGACTCCATTATGTGGTGGGCACACCAGTCAATGGCGGCCACTTCAGCCTGGAAGATGGAGGCATGTTTCCCCAGAGCAACCGTGAATTGTTTGCTCCGGTTACAGCCTCCATAGATACGCGGCGTGTAATAGCTCGCCGCTTCTTGAAAGCAATTAAATTTTCCTGGGTAGGTGTTCGTCTGAATTTATAAATTGCCCTCTTTTTCTCCTCAATTGCCACCCTTACGCTATGGTTCCACCAGGGAACAGGTAGACCGACCATTTTCCCACTTGATTTTGGGATAAAACGACAAGCTGCTTCGGTTACCCATTGCGCAAAATCCTGCACGGCGGTCTTGACGTCGTCACTAAGTGACGAAGGCGGGATGAAACTGGCTTGAAAACAAAGCCAGTCTGCCTTGTCGAGACACCATCTCCGAGGGACTGACTGTCTTACTCATTAAACGATGGTTTTTACAGCGATCAGGAAGTGATCGCTGCCGTGCAGGTTGTCAAAGACTTGCCACGAAACACGTGTGGCCAAACGGCCCTCTAGCTCTGAAGTGCGTGAAGGCACCAGTGTTGAGGAGGACCGTGTCACTCTGATCAAGAAAATCCTCAATCAGGCGACCACGGGGATCTCTTCTCTCGGACCCCTACAGTGGGCTGTGGGCATTAAAATCGCCCACTAGGATGAATAGCGATAGCAGTTGGTCTACAAGTTCAGCGATATCATTAATTGTCCGATCGAACTCTGGAAGGTAGATGGTACAGATAGTGGTTTCTAAGGGATGAGCTATACGGACTGCCAGTGCCTGGAGCCTCGTTCTGAGATGGACCTCCCCATAAGGAAGGCCTTCTCTCAGAAGGATGGCGACTCCACCCCTAGCTCGTACGTCAGGCACTACATCCCTTCGTAGCACAGAAAACTCTCTGAGCTGAAACTCATCTTCCGGTTTAAAATGTGTTTCCTGTAGACATACGCAGAAAGGCGTATAGTAGTGTGCTCTGCAACAGAGATTATTAAATTAGAGTAAATAACACTAATAACAGCATACGAAAAGTAACACCGGAGTTGTAAAGGGACTCCGATGCCATAACAAACACAACAGGACCTTAAAGCTAATATCACAAGTGACACCGGAGTTCTAAAAGTCTCCGATGCCACACCAAACATAATCAAAACCTTAAACCTAATATCACAGCAAACGCGACGAAACAGTAAATAAATTAGAATTGAATAAATAAATAGACATGGAAGTTGTAAAGTGACTCCAATGCCATGACAAACACAAGACCTTAAAACTAATATCACAGGTGACATCGGAGGTGTAAAAGGCTCCGACGCCACAACGAACACAACAGAAACCTTTAGCCTAATATCACAAATGCTACAGGAGTTGTAAAATACTCCAACAGGTAAATAAATAATAAATAAGTAAAAATTAAATACAAGGAAAAAATTAAAGAGAAGAATCATAGAAAAGGGAAAGAACCAAAACATAGGAGAGTTTATTCCCAGTAGTTCTATTTCCTGGGAACTCCCTTCTGCCAGCCTATCTTCCTTTTCACCTTCTTCTTTGTCAGAGTGCCACCCTCTCCGACCCTCTCCTCAACGGAGTAATCGTCCGTAGAGGAGAGAGACGCTGTGGTGGCATTTCTTTTGCATTGCAACTCGCAAGATGACATGTAGGCGTCTGCGTCTATGACGGGTTGCTCTTTTATGACAGTTTTAGTCGCCACAGAAAGTGCGGCTGCTAAAATGTCTGTGACTGCAGGGGACACATTCCCGATTTCCTGCTGTGCAACAGCAGGGGTTGCCGTCGTGGTCCCCTGTTTTGGCGCGGATGGTTTAGCCGCCGCAGGTTTTGCATGTGCAGAGGGAGCTAGACTGGGCCTCTGCAGTGCTTTTGGTGGTGGTGGCATTGATTTGCCACTATCTTTATGGTTTGATAATTCATGCGCTACAACTTCCTTAATTGTACTGATCAGTTGGGGCATGAATTCCTTCATCATGTCAGGGAATAAATTAGCAGGTTTTGACGCTGCGGCCGCTGAGTAAGACACACCTGTTGTTGGGGTTTTTGGAGTCAATTTCTTTTTTGCTTCGAAGTACGAGATTTTTTCCTTGACTTTTACTTCCTGAATTTCCATTTCAATTTTATATTGAGGGCAGTTCCTGGAACGTGCCGAGTGCCCTCCTTTACAATTTACGCACATCATTGGATCGGAGCAGTCTGTGCCCTCGTGTGGAGGTTTCCCGCGCACACATACCCTTTCCTTTGTGCATCTCATTGCAGTATGGCCAAATTCTTGACATTTGAAGCACCTTAGTGGTACCGGAATGTACGCCCTGACAGGAAGATTGTAAAAACCACCTTTTATATGTTGAGGTAGAGTCGTTTTGTCAAACGTGAGGATGTGATTTGGAGTATCAATCAATACCCCTTCACGTTTGGACATCATTCGTCTTACCTCAATTACCCCTTGACTTGATAGATTTTCTGTGATTTCTTCAACTGTGTAGTTTAAGAAATCTCTGCAATATATAATGCCCTTACAATGGTTTAGGGTGTTATGTGCCGCTACTTTGATTATACGTTCCCTAATTTAGTGGTTTCTAATAGCTTTTTAGATTGGGCTGTACTGACCGTTTCTACTAGTAACCCCTCTTTAACTTTTTTAATACACTTTAGTTCTCCGACTATACTATACAGCGACTTGCTGATTACAAACGGACTCGTTTTCTCGAAGTTTCCTTTGGGTTTACTGACCAGCAAGAACCGAGGGAAATTTTCCCTCGTCAATTGCTGGTTTGGCGAATTGTTAAATTGATTTGTAGGTTTCATGTTATTCCCACGAGATGGGCAGAAATAAACTGTCACCACCGGCAGTGCTCCCATACCGATAGAAGGCTAATTGCAACCGGAGGCCGCCAAATATCCGGAGGACACCGTTATAAGACACACTAACGTAGTGCTATTCATCCCATCGGCACGGTACGAATAACACCGGGGATTACGGATTTTTTATCGATGTTTACTCCTCTAGATCCGACATGTTTGCACCTTTAGGGTGCGCGTGTGGCTCATCACCACGCATTCCGGTCTTAAGAGAGGAGAGGCTAGAAATACCTAGACGGTATCTTAACATCGCTTCACTCCCTCCTTCCATGTTGGTCCGCGGGAGGCCAATCCTCCTACAGTCAACGAGTGGCGGCGCCCATGTTATTCATTTTGTTGATTTCTGTTTAACTTTGTACTAATTCTTTTTATTGTTTGACATTTCGCAATACAATCGCGACAAAACAAAAGCATACTACTGGTCTACTAAAACTCAATTGCAACTTATGCGCGCATTATTCCCTGCATAAATGCAACGAAAAACGAATTTTCGAAATAATTCGAAAACTACTTGCTTTAGGAGTAGAGTTGTAAAATACTTTTTTGTAGGAAATTTTCCCCCAACCGTACCACGTGATAAAAATTGGGTCATTCCATTTAAAATAATTGAATTACTAGATGTTAAAGAGGGCACTTAGATATTGACATTTTAAGAAAACTTATTGTAAAAATTGACAGTTTCCAATTAATTTACTCATAGAGGCATCCTCTAGGTACAAGTAGAGATATAAATCATATTTTTATCTTATTCTTAAGAGAAGTTACAGACAGATTTCAAGATGCCTTTTGGAGGTCAGAATTTTAGAAATATTTTTTTTTTCTTGAAAACTATAAGAGATAAGTGTACATATGTTCGAATAAAATATGTTGCAATTTAAACGAGGAACTCAAAAAGTTACTAATATACAGAATGTTCTATTTAAAATAACAAATTTGCTGCTACTTCCGGTGGAACCAAAAGTGATATAAAGTTGAAAATATTTCACATGAGAAGAACTGATTCAACCATATGGCAAGGATTTTTTTCAAATTTTTAGTGCAACGGCAACCCCATAAACTTTTAACGAACGGCTTAGCGTAGACACCCTGTATGTATATATATATATATATATATATATATATATATATATATATATATATATATATATATATATATATATATATATATATATATATATATATATATATATATATATATATATATTGTAACGGTTCTGTTTTCATTTATTTAATTAATTAGTACCCGACACATGCTACGCCATTGGTTAAGTTAGATTCCACCCGCGAGAGGCGCGAGAGAGGATGGGAAAGGTGGCGCGAGAGAGCGGGTGAGGGTTTTTTTTTTTTGGTGGTCTTGCGGTGGTTGTTCTGGTGTTTGTGTCGAGGAAATCAGGTATGCATTTTTGATAAATACTATTAAAGTCCGTGTATTATTATGAATGATTAATTTAATATGAGATACCGCTGTCTAACCGGCAGGTTATTTATTCAGTAAGAAGTTTATCGAATATGCGTACCGCTAACGTAGCACGTGTAATTTTGTAGGTTATATGTTAGTTTTGTTGTGTTTCAATTATTCAACGAGTCCAATTTAATAGTGATGTCTTATCAGTAGTGTGTAGGTGAATAATAAGCTATTTAATAGCTTGATGCCGGTGAGAGGAAATTATTTTCCCTCACCGTTTCAAATTGACACCTGTCGCTCCTAGAGGACGGTGTTAATTTTACAACATTTTTCTGTGACCGAATTAATCTGTTTCTGTGTTTTTTTTTGCTAACTAATGATATGTAAAGTCTGGTGTATAACCGTGTTAATTAATTCCTTTTATTGTAGTAAGTGGAATTAATTTAATTACTATTCAATAATATTATTTAAATTCTGGTGTATCACCGTTTTAATTAATTCAGCTTATTGTTTTAAGTGGAATTAATTTAATTGCTATTCATTAATATTATTTAAATTTTGGTGCATCACCGTTTTGATTACTTCAGCTTATTGTTTTAAGTGGAATTAATTTAATTTCTAGTCGTTAATATTATTTAAAAGTCTGGGTGTCACCATTTCAATTAATTCCAGTCTCTTGTGTTAAAGGGAATTAATTTGTTCAACTAAGGCCATTTGAACCCGCTTACTAACCACGTATTGGTCTATTGGCTGTGGGTCTTGATTTTCTTGATTAACTACCCCCCTAATATGCTCCCCAACATGCTTAATGCCTAAACCCTGCGCATGCGTAGAATCATCATATTTGTAAGAGTTGTTAGCGACCCAGCCACCAGGGAACTCATAACGAAACAAATTACTGCCGTCGACTTGAACTTGTAGGTAAATCAATTCCCAGGAGACTCGCTACAATCAAGAAGGTGGACAGGTGACGGAGAGCTGGAGCTAAAAGAGTGTTAATCATACTGCTTCCACCCCGCTGCTTACCGCATGTTGCTAAAGGGATCCATCTAGGCCTGGTGACGGAGAGCTGGAGCTAGTAGAGCGTTAATCATACGGCTTCCCACCCGCTGCTTAACTACCCCACTTGCTAGCTTACCATTCCAGCAGTAGAGCCCGTATCTTGGCCCCCATATATGCCAGAAGTCACCTGTTAAGGCAGGAGATACTTGCAACGATCAATTGGTGAGATAAACCCCAGTCACCCGAGCAGAGAGAGAGCCATTACCGATAGTTCAAATCCATCGCCCACGATATCATTCATTTAGCTTTTATTTTATTGTGGCAGGTCAATTGTGAACTTTTTTATTAATCACATATTTTTTTTTCTTCCTCTTTAATTGTTCGGATAAGTAATCATTCATTGCCTTTATTGATCTAAATTCTGGATAATTTAATAATTTACTTTTTATTCTTCTTTAATTGTTAATATAATTGTTATTAATTGATTTGGTGTTAATAGTGATTTATTTGTGACCTAACCTAAATAGTTCTCTTCCCCATCCTGTTACTTAGTAACTGGCGCCCGCATGGGATGCGGAATTAAAAATACCCTGGCCCACGCACCGCTGAACTACCCTAGCCGAGGTCAGTGAGCCCTCTTATTTATTTTATGATAAGGAGACGTAACAATATATATATATATATATATATATATATATATATATATATATATATATATATATATAAGAAAATGTTGACGAAAAAATGTTGTATCATGCTTTATATACCATCAGAAGGCATTTAAAAGAAATTGACATTTGGCAACGTCGCATTTACGGGCTCCCATGTTTTTTTATTAATCTCATGATTAGTTACGTGGATTGCATCAGAAGAGTAATCACGGTAGAGTGGGGCTTAGTACATGTGTCAAAAAGAGTATCTTTTGGAAGTAGTCTAGAAGGTATTGGCGAAGCGTCTGGATTGTCGTAGTTGATTGAATTATGTAGACTGCAGTACTGCGGCGTATTTTTTTTCTTCTAATGATACAGCATAATTCATTTATTTTGTTCGAAATCAAATCCATCTGTTTCTAAGCACAGTTGCAATCTCTTTTGTATCGTATTCATTACTCGCTCCAGTACTTCTTTTGGTGTAATTTCCAGCACCGCCGCTTCAATTCTGTTTTTAACCTTGTTTTTAACCTTCTCAAAACATAGGTTTTCTTGTAGGACCAAATGAACGGTCTTGTTACTGGGGATATCTAATGTGGCAGCAAATTTTTTAGTACTTACGGTGGGATCATCTCCTATTGCACCTACAATTGTTTTTCAAGTTGTAATGTGCGCCTCTGCCGTGGCCGACCACTGTTCGCATTTTTGGGGACAAGCATACCCATTTCACCTAGTCGTTGATCCAGCTTTCGAAACACATTTGTAGAAGGATGCCTCCAATTTTGAAAACGTGCTCGATATTCTAGTTTTGCCATTTGTTCATTTCTATTACAGAAACCGTACACCATATATCTACATGTCAGCATACTCAATAAACGTAAAAGTGAACAAAATAACACAGAAACACAAAAACATTGAAAGTTGGGAACTAATACTAACCGATAATAACGGGAAAAACAGAATCAGCACAAAATTGGAACTAGCAAGCTTAAATGAATTCGTAACAGCAAGTGTCAAAATTTGTCACTGACGTAAGCGGAAGTCGGCGTTGCCGGCTGTACTTTATATGAAAATAAGCTAATAAAGAAGTGTTAAAAACGGACGATTGAGATAGAAAGATTGCACACACTGGCAAGTAATCTTCAAGCTAGTCATTCTACTGAAATTGCAGGGTTTTCTGTAAATTAATATCGAATAATAACGCATGTGAAACCATTGAATGTTTAAACTTTGAGGACCTCGTGAAGCCTGGACCACAATATTGACATCTAGGAATATATGCTTCAACTGGAAGCTTGTCTATTAATAAATTGATGATACCTCTATGACTATAAGTTGTCATTTAAAGGGCGTTTGAAACTGTTCTGCTATATATACCCAGAGCGGATCTGAATTAATTCAGTACAATGAAGATTGTAAAACAGAAATGATCTTTACCCATATTAAATTTAGATGAATGTGTGGGAGAAGGTTTAAAAAATCCAATTCGGAGACATGGCGATCTATTACTAAATTCAATTAGAGCCTTAATTTGTGGACCATCAAATTGTGGAAAATCAAATGTAATGCTATCATACCTCTTATTAAATAAGAATGGAGTTCGGTTTAAAAATGTTTATATATTCTCTAAATGACTCTGTCAACCTAAATATAGAAGGTAGTCGATCTTATAAATACAAAATGTTTATCAAACCATATGTGAATGATTCTGCAACAAACTCTCGAAGCCGGAGCAGAGCTCAGTTTTGGACTATGGGAAGTGGATGTGATTCGAACATGATTATTGAAAATAAATCATAACGACAAGTTATTGGGATGACCCCAATGAATTATTAGACCGCTTGTGTTTACTGCATGCCTTAAGACAAGCAGGTAATACCTCCCACCGAAATGAAATTGTTTCAATTGAAGAACTCCGGAAGGCAAATATAATTTATTAAACTAATTGATTCAGCTTAATCTAACAATGAGCGTTGACAAATTCGGACGTCATTCTTTAAAATGTTTTACTGGTTTCCGCGGTCCTCCAGGACCTGGATTTTCAATTACAAGTGGTGGACATTTTGACTTAGAAAATAAACGAATGAAGCGCGTTCTCAAGCTAGAAGATATGCACGACGTAGCTACAAAAATATATGTTGATAACAATGTTAAAGAAGCCATAGACATTTTAAAAGAAAATGATAAAGTTTTAAAAAAGTGGAGAGTTTACAAAAGACAACATTAAATTCTATACAACAAATGTTACTTCATGTTGCTATTGATATTAAAGATTTGAAGAAGTATTTATCTAACACGCGTACTGATATAAATAGATCATTTCAAAATAATAAAAACGACCACAATGAAACAATGAAAGGTTTTGAGGAAATTAAATGTGAAGATAGTAATACTTTGCAAAAGCTATAAATTTACGAAAATGTTTCAAAAGAAGTTATTGGACATTTAGTTATCATTACTAAAACGGTTTCCAAACAAACAGGAAGCTTCAATGAGTGAAATTAAAGCGAATATAGTTAAAGAGATACACAAACCAGCGAGAGTCAAATTTCCACGGCGGTGTATAATAATAAAAGGATTTGATGATTTATGGCAAGGGGATTTAGTTAAATTTACTTCGTATGCTAGAGAAAATTCAGGTTTTAAATATATTCTAGCTGTTATTGATTGTTTTTCAAAATATTTGTGGACAATACCTTTAAAAGATAAGTCCGGTCCCACTGTGTGTAATGCGTTTAAAAACATATTACTTAAAGATGCACACGATGCATGTATACCAAAAATCTTACAAACTGACGAAGGAAAAGAATTCTACAATACACATTTAAATACATTATTAGGGAAATATGAGATTAATTATTATTCAACATATACAATAATGAAAGCTGCCATTGCAGAACGTGTAGTTCGTACACTTAAAGATAAGCTTTACCGCGCTTTCAGTTTGAGTGGGAAATACAAATGGTTACATGTCTTGGATCAGATTACCGTGGAATATAACAAACGGAGATATAGTACTACAAAAAGTAAAGAAAAAGGTTTATTAAACTCAATTTATTCTCATATTAAAATAGCTGAATCTACTAAATTTAGAGTCGGTGATATTGTGCGCATTAGTAAACAAAAGGCTCTTTTTGATAAGGGGTGTACCCTAAATTGGTCAACAGAACTATTTAAAATTATTAAGAATAAAATTACAAATCAAGCAACCTACCTATTACAAGATATGCAAGGCTCGCCAATTATTGGATCATTTTATCAAGAAGAACTTCAAAAGGTGAAACATTCAGATGTCTATCTTGTGGAAAAGATTTAAAGAAGAAAAGTAAAGAAGGTGTTTGTCAAATGGTTAGGACTGGATAAAACCCAAAACAGTTGGATAGAAAATTCGAATGTACTGTAATATTTCTACGTAAATAAAAAAATAAATATTTTTGTGTTACATTTGTAGTCTTATTTTAACCATACCTTTAATATAAATTTACTGTAATAATCTGTGTTGTGACCTATGAGTAATATATGTCTCTCATTATTGAAAATATTTTTAAGGATTTAACAGGTTTATAGGAAAATAAGTATTAGTAAATTAAAAAAAATAATTTTAAAATTATACTTATTTTAATTATAAAATTTTAAGGTTTCAAAATCACAAACAATTTTATCATATAATAAGAACATAGATTCCATCATAAAAAACGCTCTTTGAGAATCATTATATGGTAAAATAATTGTTAATAAATTTGTGTAAAGATCACTTTCTAGATTTAAACAATAAGTAAGCAACATATTATAAAACGTAACAAATTCGTGAAGTTTTAACAATTTTAATTTGTCATAGGTATATTATTTTTTTTAAATCGAACAAATTGCTAATAGTATTTTCAGATTTAAAAACCTTATTTGCTCTTTGCTCGATTGAAATAACATTTGTGTTATGGTACTCATTCTTACTGATTTTGTGATTCTCAATTATGATTGGTTCATTCATTGCGGAAATATTGGTTTCCGAAAACTGATTCCACTCCTCCTCGGTAAAAAATATGGATGAGTATACATCCCATGTTTTAATTATTGGCAAAAATCCTAATGCGGGGCTGATGCCGATGGAAAAGCTTTTCGATCTAGACTTGTTGAACCAATAAGTTGATTGATCCAGAAAATGCATTTCCTTCCTGACGGCTTCATCATACTGTCTCAGCTGTTTATCCATTGCTATTTCTTGAATTACTAGGGAGAAAGTCGTTTTAATTATTATTAACTATGTTTTTTAAAGATTGTGATGACAATTGATATGATTTTCAGATAATTCGACGATTTATAGCAACCCTCCACCTTTTAAAAGTACTATATATTAATGTGATTCATTAAACTTGCAATTTTTCCTCAATTAATAAAACTTGGATATCTTCTTCTACCCAGAGTATAAGCTGCACTGCCACCGGTTTCTCTGGCTCTGCACTGTGTCTGGCCCTCGTCCACCCCCACCTTCCTCCACTAAAACAGAATAATATTCTGGTATGATGTGTGCCTACTTTTTTATCACACGCAAATATTTAATAATTGATTCTAATAAATATTTATTGCTTACTTCTCTACCAGTCTATTACTTGGATGCCTTCATCCACCCCTGGGTCTTGACTGCTGTGCAACGCCGCCGGTGTGTCGCTGTCTCGCACCGCTGCGGCTGTCGGTGTTTGGGGCTCCTCATCCCTCTGACCCCCATCCCTCTGTCTTTCATTATTTTGAAGGAAGATTTAGAGGATGACGTTTCTCTCACTCCGGCATATTGAACAACGGCCTAATCTGACCATGCATCGGTCGCAAAACAGATGCCCACACATTGCCGCATATTTCACTATGTTTGTTAAACAAACAGGATATCTACCTCAGCCCGTGCCCTCCACATATTCTGCAAACCACATACACAGATCCTTAAGATTCAATTCTTGTTTATGTTATATTCTTAATATTGCTTACCTTCATCTCACACCGAGTTTGGCGTCAATTTGGCAGACAGGATGGTTATTTCGTAGGCCATTTTACTCTTACACACTCACCACACTAACTAAACACACCACACTAAATAAGAAATATTTAATAATTGATTCTAATAAATATTTATTGCTTACTTCTCTACCAGTCTATTACTTGGATGCCTTCATCCACCCTTCATCACACGCAAATATTTAATAATTGATTCTAATAAATATTTATTGCTTACTTCTCTACCAGTCTATTACTTGGATGCCTTCATCCACCCCTGGGTCTTGACTGCTGTGCAACGCCGCCGGTGTGTCGCTGTCTCGCACCGCTGCGGCTGTCGGTGTTTGGGGCTCCTCATCCCTCTGACCCCCATCCCTCTGTCTTTCATTATTTTGAAGGAAGATTTAGAGGATGACGTTTCTCTCACTCCGGCATATTGAACAACGGCCTAATCTGACCATGCATCGGTCGCAAAACAGATGCCCACACATTGCCGCATATTTCACTATGTTTGTTAAACAAACAGGATATCTACCTCAGCCCGTGCCCTCCACATATTCTGCAAACCACATACACAGATCCTTAAGATTCAATTCTTGTTTATGTTATATTCTTAATATTGCTTACCTTCATCTCACACCGAGTTTGGCGTCAATTTGGCAGACAGGATGGTTATTTCGTAGGCCATTTTACTCTTACACACTCACCACACTAACTAAACACACCACACTAAATACACAAAGACTGAGAAATAATTCTCTTATATGTAATAATATGCGAAACTAATTCGTATTATCATCAAAATTACGCATTATACAGGTTCAAACCCCTCGCAGTAATTTGTTTTAGTCAGCGGTTTCGAAATATTGCACTTTGTAATAAAATCGTTTTGTACGGGTTCGAGCTCGTCCAAATTCTTGGTCAGCAATATCGAAATATTAAATTGTTAAATCGTTTTGGATGGGTTGAAACTCCTCCAAAAAAGGAATGACCTAGTAAGGGGTTATGAATGTACATAAATTCCAATAACGTGTATTATTTTGTTCACACACATATATTTATTATTCTTATTTCAACCTGTGTAAATGTGTTTAATATAAATTCAAACTGTACGATATAAGTTTACATACCATTTATTTAGTCGCAATGTCAGCAGAATAGCAATAATTCTGTCTTCCCGTAAATCCGTTTAATTTTGTACTTTAATTGATTTATTAATTGAAGAAATTTAGCAGAATAACATTTTGCAGTAAAATCTCTAAACAGGGAAACAAATATTTACGATTTAAAACAATTATTATTACACTTGCAGTAAAATCGTATTATGTAGGAATACACCTTAGTAAGCGGTTTTGAAAGTAGAACCATTTTATATAGGTGAATCATTGTTTTCCACATATATTTAATTACAGTGTGAGTAAATTATTTAATACAAATACAAACTGTCAGACATTATTTTATGCGACATTGATTTAGTCTGTTGTCAGCATAATTATTTCTTCTTTAGTGATATAATAATTTTGTTCATATTTGCTGAAATATAATTTCTAATGTTATTGAAATAGATTCGATTATTAAGTAAATTATATCGCCAATCTCAATAATCCATATTAATTGAAAATCCAGATTGATTACAATGTTTTCTTATTTATAAAGAGCGCAACAAAATTCCATCATTTTCCTTTGAAATAAGCGAAAAATCATGCCGATCCAATGATTTGGCTCAAAGTTATGGCAGTTTTTTTAAAAAGTGTATTTTGGGACATAACTTTGGCGGACATTCATAACTCTGCTCGCAAACCTGTGACATTATGCGATTTAAAAAGCTTGAAGTTTTCTCAAAAATTCAGATCGATAAATTGAATTGGAGTAAAGTTATGACAATTTGAGAAAAATTGATTTTTTCCCCAAACTCAATGAGCAGAAGTTAATTTTGGCCTAAAATAAGGCAAAAGCCTTACATAAACTTGCATTTCACCTCTACTGAAAAAAACTACTGCCAGGTTTGCGAGCAGAGTTATGCCTGTCCGCCAAAGTTATGCCCCAAAATACACTTTTTAAAAAAACTGCCATAACTTCGAGCCAAATCATTGGATCGACATGATTTTTCGCTTATTTCAAAGGAAAATGATGGAATTTTGTTGCGCTCTTTTTGAAGTGGAGCTACGATTTTTTTTGGGCACAGTATAACTTCTCAACTTTTATCATTTCTAACATTCTGAACATTTTTTTGTTGGTAGGACTTTTTAATGCAGAAGTGCTTAAATTTCATTATATCCACTTAAGTGTCCTTAAAGAGAAAACTTTAGCGTTCCAATAACTCAAAAATTCTTCAAATTTCATCCACATCGACCGAAGTTATGGCTGTTTGAATATTCACGAAAAAACGTGAATTTTCAAGTGGCGCGTTTTTTTTTGCGGTCGAGTGTATATAGCAATGCATGGTAGTATTAGACATATAGATTATGTAACGCCTTTATGCCAAAGTATATTTCCCGGCGATATTAGTATGAATATTAAGTTAAAACGTACTAAGTGTTCGAATATTATTCAAAATGTGTTGGGACCATACTTTATGAGTGAACTTTCTCTGGATATTGGAGAAAGTTCATTTAGTTTATTATTGGACGAGTCAACTGATATAAGTATTCATAAATATTTCGGTATTATTATTAATTATTTTAGTAAAAATAATAATAGAATAGTTAGCACGTTTTTAGAATTAGCAGAACTTATCAGTTGTAATTCATAAAGTATTGTTCAAACGTTATTAGCGGTACTAAAAAAATATAAGCTGCCTTTGCAAAATTTAAAGGGTATAGGCACCGATAACGCGTCTGTAATGACAGGAATTACACAAAACTTAAAAGTTTTGTACCCAATCTGATACTTGTAAGATGTGTGTGCCACTCATTGCAATTGTCAGTTTCTTCGGCAGCTGCTACATTTTTGCCAAGAAATTTAGAATTTTTAATTCGAGAAACGTATTACTGGTTTAGTCGTTCCAGTCAAAGGCAATTGGCATATAAACAACTGTTCAAATTAATAAATAATGACCATGACCCACTCAAAATTGTTCAATCTTGCAATACAAGGTGGCTATCTATTGAATCTGCTGTAAGCCGAATATTTGAACAGTGGTTAGAATTAAAAACACATTTCGAGATCTGCAGATTATCCGAAAAATGTTACACTGCCGAAACGTTATACACTATGTATAATGATGATATTAATTATGCTTATGTTTGCTTCTTAAAACCCATTTTGGCGGACATTCAAAAAGTAAACAAGGCTTTTGAAGGAAAAAATGCCGATCCAACTAAATTATTTTTTGATTTATCCATGCTAATAAATTCGTTTGTAAATAAAATTGTAATACCAGGATCTATTTTCGATATATTTAAACATCCATTTGATGAAATCGACAAATACATAAACTAAAGCTTCTATTTTGGAACCTGTTTGAAAAAAAAATAGTGAAATGAAAGAGCACGGGTTCGCAGGGGAATATGCTATAAGAGAAAGGTGCATTCATTTTATTAAACATTTTTTAAAAGAAATAAAAAACAGATTACTAGAAAAAATAGATATTCTAAAAAAAATTAATATGTTTTCTGTACAAAATACGCTAAAAACAGTAAAAAATGACATATCACAGTTACTCATACATTTTAAATATTCCGATGAAAATATATCAAAAATAGATAATCAGTGGCGACAAATTAATTTATTTACATGGCAAAACACTAACCACACAGTCAATTTTTGGATAGAAGTTTTTAATTTTAAAAATGCGTATGGTGAAAATCCATTTTCTGGAATATCATCATTAGCATTATCTCTATTAACCCTTCCCTATTCAAATGCTGAAGTAGAGCGATTATTTTCAAAAATGAATTTAATAAAAAATAAATTGCGCAACCGCATTAATGTTAAAATGTAAAATTCAATTATTGCAATTAGGGAAGGGTTGACTAGACAAAGCATTTGTTGTCACGAATTTAAGGCACCAGATTTAATTTTGGATGAATTGAAATCTGCCAACGTATTTAATAACAATAATAATAATAGCCTTATTAGCCCAAACGGAAAAACCCAATACAGGACAAAATCAAAATAATATAATAGATTCAATAATTACAGTAATAACATTACACATATAGAAAATGTAAAATATAGAAATAAAGATAAATAAAAAAGAACAAAATATAACATATAATAAAAAAAATAAACGCACTTAACGATAAAATGATAAGATGAAAATGATTATTATTATTGATTTTGATTATGATCTCTTAACATTACAAAAAATGTCGTCGAAATGTTTATTACCATTTATACATATATGAGAGATCGGCGCTTTTAATAATATGTTATGGCTATAGGGGTATTAAATGTAATATCTTGACGTAATGACAAGCGTGGAATGTTGAATTTAACCATTGCGAGTAACTGTGGCGAATCAATAATGTTATTAACCAACTTATACATAAATGTGCCGCTGAAAAGCTCGCGTCGATCAGATAGTGATACAACATTATGTGTTTGTAATAATGTTGTATAATCCACAGTATGATCAGGATATGTACCAGTCATTTTGAAATGTAAGAATTTTAAAAATCTTTTTTGTACTCGTTCCAGCATTAGCGACTGATTAGTGTAATGGGGATAAAAGATTATGGAGGCATATTCCAAGCGACTTCTGACTAACGCATAGTATAAAACCTTAAGTAACTCCACATCATAAAAATACTTAGATGTGCGCATTAAGAAGCCAAGCATCCTAAATGCTGAAGACGAAATATTACAAATATGCTCAGAAAACGATAACCGACTGTCAAACACAACACCAAGATCTTTAAATGTACGTTCACGAACTAACATATTTTCTTGAATAGAATAATTAAAACAAATAGGGTTCATGATTCTAGTATATGTAACGGTAACACATTTATTAACGTTAAAAGACAACCCGTTATTGTCACACCATTTGCAGATTGTTTCCAGGTTCTGCTGCAATGCAATGCAATCATGTTCACTGTTAATGACGTTATATATTTTAATATCATCAGCATATGCTAATATTGGACATGATATTGATACAATTAAGTCATTGATAAATATGTTAAACAGCAATGGAAGTAAATTAGAGCCTTGCGGTACACCTAAGAGGGAATTAAATTCGTAGGATTTGAACCCGTTGAAATAGACATAATTTCTTCGCATATCAAGGTAGGATGAAATAAAACTTATAAAATCTCTAGAGAGTCCAAAGATGTCTAATTTATGAAGCAAAATGTGATGATTAATTGTATCAAATGCGCGAGTGAAATCCGTATATATAACATCAACTTGCTTACGAGAATCAAGAGCCTCACTAAGGTGTTGTGTTATAACAGCTAAGTTTGTCGTTGTTGACCGGCCAGACATGAAGCCGTGCTGATGTGGAGATATATAAGGTTTCGAATGTCTATATATGACGTCATAAATAATTTGTTCAAAGATTTTGGCGAAGTTGGAGAGAATAGCAATAGGTCTATAATTTTTTATATTATTAGATTCGCCACGCTTAAATACAGGAGTAATTACTGCAAGTTTCCACATATCAGAAAATGTCTTATTACGCAAAGAAAGGTTGAATAGTATACGTAGAGGATTAGAGAAAACAAATTTACAATCTTTGATTATAAAATTTGGAATTTTATCATCACCACTGATGTGAGAGGTTTTCGTACGATTTATACTTTTAATAATATTTGTTTCATCTATATTCGGACAGTATAATGTTTCATTGTTGAAAAACATACCGGCAAATTCTTTATAGGCAGTTGAAGATACAGTTGAAAATGCACTTGCAAATTGATCTGCAAATGCATTAACAATGTCCTGCGGAGATTCATAATTATCATCGTCGTCGTAGAGCTGGCCAGGAATTCGCGTTTTACCTTTTCTGTGATTGATATATTTCCAAATATTATTAGGAGCAGTCATCAATTCATTCTCGATCCTATTTATATACACATCATACGATTCTGATATTTAGCTCTTGAGTAACTTACGTATTCTCTTAAATTCACCGTAAAAAATTGTGACCCTGTGTGCTTCCACTTCTTATGAAAGTAAGTTTTAATTTTATGTTACGCCTAATATCAGAATTAAACCATAGTGGATATATAATATTAGTACCATGTTTCATCAAAGGTATTGAAGTATTTAATATCTTATACAATTTATTGTAAAATGCATGGCATGCGTCATTAACATCAGAAAATGATTCCAAAAATGACCAATCACTAAGACTCAAATCTCGATATAATTGCATATAATCAGCTTTTTAAAATTATACCGTAAATTTGTATTAACGTGGAAAGCGTTGCTAGGAGCTTTGGTATTGTTTATAATTAGGGATATAGAAAGCGCAGGATGATGAAGATCTTCAGGTGTTAGAGGCAGGGAATCCTTTTCAATATCTAATATTCCTTCAAAATTGCATAAAACTAAGTCAAGGAGCTTATTGTTGGAGTTTTTAACTGTGTTGAATTGCATTAATTTCATAATATCAATGAAGTGCGATAAAATGTAGTCTTTTGAGTTGATAGACAATGACGAAGCTTCACAGCTAAAAGATGGAATATTAAAATCGCCTACAATTAATAATGGTCTATCGCACATAATACTCTCAACGAGTCTGAAAAATGTGTCAAGTGTTTCAGAGGATATATCAGGTGGTACATAGATAACAATAGTAAAAAATATAAATGAATTAATGTCACAATTACAAAGAATAAAGTCGATTAGAGGAACTTGATTATAAATGTTGATACATCAATATGTTCGACTTTTATAGTATTGCTAAAAGCTATTAGTACACCACCACCAGTAAATCTTTGTGTTGACGAAAAGTCACGATCATGGCGCACTATTTTATAATCATCAGTAAAAAGTTCTGCGTTAATAATCGAATCATTCAACCATGTTTCTGTTAAAAACATAATGTCAAATGAGGAATTACACACGCTGTTGAAGAAATCATGAGTTTTTGAACAAAGTCCTCTGGTATTTTGATAATACAGATGAATATGTTGGGTTTTTCCGGGCGAGATCGGTTTTCCGCATTCTTTTGAGAATTGATTTGGGTATTGATGTTAATGATAGTCGGAGTACCTCGCACATATTTTAAACTCAAATTGGCCTCGCCAGCGGATGTACGCCGTACAAGTTCCTTTTTAGTTTCCCTATATAGCTCTCTTTGCATAGGTGTCTGATCTCGTTATCAAATTCTTAAACTGCTGTGATTCTTTTAATTTGCGGACATTACGGAAAGCAAGCCCCAAAAGTGATTCCTTTGAGAGTTTTAGCCTGACAGGGCGGGCATTCACAGGACGACTGGGATCATATTTTCCGAGCCTAAGAGGCTTTATGTCATCTTGGTTGATTTTGATCAGGTATGGCCTGAAGACGATGAAGTAATACTTGAGGAATGTTTACAAATCCTTTAATAATTTTATTTTTGTTATTGTTATTTATAACATTGTTGTGTTTTGTACTATATCTAGTTGTTTTATTTTAAATATAGTCAATTATTTCAGAAATTTTATGTATTTTTATTTATTTCGTACTTTTATATTTTCTGGCGGAATTCTGGCGGAATCAGGTTGGCTTTCTGGCAGAAATAACAAGCGGCCAGATGGCAACGCTGCTACGTACAGATTGAACAGTAGTGGGCTAAGTGGACACCCCTGCCTCACTCCTCGCTCTACTTTAAAACACTCAGACACCACCTCATCTACTCTAACGTTACACCACGTTTCTCTATATACTTCATTTACCCAATTCACAATTTGTTATCAAATACGCCGCTTTTAAGTCCACAAACAACAGGTATACTTTTCCTCTTTTTAACAACTCTCAATAAGCCAACAACATTTTATAATGGTCACAAAACCATTGACATAGTAATTAATTCCCTAATGTCACAATAATCAAGCGGGCTTGAAATTAACTGCAACACAACTTGTCATCTAACCTAACCTAAAGACGAAGAAAAACAAAGAAAAAACAACGACCATTTTATTGAAATAAATTGTTTTTAGTATAATTTGATATCTTCAACACGGAATTTCAATATATGTCAATAGTGACAAACTACATGAAAAATATCAATTTATGTGAAAAATAACAAATTATGTTAAAAATGAAAAATTATCTCACTATAATAAGAAGAGAGTATGCCGAGAATTTCAATTTTGTTATAAATGTCAAATTACTTCATTACAGGTCTATAAATATGATTTTAGATTTTCCTTTAATATATTGACATTTTTAACATAAAATGTGATCATCTTTGATCAAAATGTCAATATAATAAAGTAAAAAATATTATTACAGCTACAATTTCTCGAAAAATTTAGAATTGTTTGTGTATTTCACGCTAGAGTCTTGGAAATAACAAAGAACGCTTTGATTCTTGTGATTATTTTGACGGGTTGCATTTATTTAAATACATAAAATGTCAGTAAATTGAAATTATCTAAACTTAATTTTTTTTAAGAAATTGAAAAATGATGCGTTCATTTCTTGGAGCAAAGTATATTTAATAAACGTATTTTTTTTATTATCTGCACATTTCTATGAAAGATTTGATGAATATTTCAGAAAATATAAAGAAACTTTCACTTCCGGATTTTGCATTTTCACCAAAAGCTTTTCAGATTTTACGACTGTAACAAAAAACTTAAGGTCAAAGTTTACAAAGTAACAGACGCTTGTTGAAAAAAAAAAAGAAAATATGCAGAGATTCATACTTTATTTGAAATTTTTCAGCTAAAATTAGTTTCTTACTTAACTTCGAAAGAGCATAATTGAAAAATTATCTAAACTTAAAAATATTCCGAAATTTGAGAGAAACAAGATAGTTTTATATGGAATACAGTCTACGCTTTAGCAGTTTAACAAATTTGGCCCAACTGTTAAAACCCATTATTTATCATTTGTGGTTAGTTTGTTTTTAAAGACGAAACAATTGCAATTGATACCTCGTTGAAATCCGCGAGTTCATGAATCACTCGATTCACTACTCGAAACTTTGTATTTTAAATGTGCACATGATTTAAGGCCATGTTTATAAATTCTAATAAACAAAGGAATTGCAAAACGAGCGATTCGTGCTATCGGGCTAAAGTTTAATGTAATTTACATATAAAATGTCATTTTTGACACAAAGCGAAAGTTTCGACATTTTACTTGTCAATTTTGACATGCTATCCTTTTTACAAATTATATTTTTAATAAATTAGATAATGAATAACAGAAAATTTCAAAAAATCTATAAATATGTTTTATAATGTTAGAAGAGCCTCTTACATTAGCTCAAAGAACCGCACGCGGCTTGCGAGCCACGGTTTGCCGACCACTGCCCTAGCCTATTATAAAATCCATTAATCACATTCGTTAGCGATTCAGTGTTAATACGCAGACATTCTTTAAAAATTGCAGTCCTTAAAGAATCAATATTTGAGTGCCGTATTTTCTTTTAATGTAGCCCCACAGAAAATTATCACATGGCGCAAAATAAGGAGTGCTAAAACGAAATAAATCATGCACATTCCTTATGCTGCCTCCAGCTTTAACCGTTTATACTACGCAAAATCTTTCTTAAATAGTATAATTGATATTCATTTTGCAAATTTAATGAAGTTTGGCAACTTATAACAATAGACAAATGTAAAGTCAAGGATAGTCATGTTTATATAATGAATGATATTACATGTTCCGGGTTGAAACTAGGTATAATTAAAAAATGCATACTTTTTTTTAATTCGTTTTGTGAATATAAATCCGTTTTCCTAAATAACATCTAAGAAATAATGAGCGAGTAGTAAAATGGATTGAAAATAAATTCTTAATTATTTTTCTAACAGATTTTGCCGCGTTTTTTGTTTATTTTTTTCCAACATACAGTGTGTACCGAGTCTGGAATAAATTCGGAAATACATATAAATACACGACATTAAGTAGCATGTAGCATTAGTAATAATCTATATGAAATTTTTCAGTTTTAAAATGTTTTTTTATGAAAATTAAATTTTTCGTAAAACTGAATTTTCAGAAAAAAACAAAAAAAAATATTTTTCTAAAACTCTAGGAAATTCGCAATTATTTCGTTATATATTAATAAAAAAACGGTTTAACTTTGTTTGTATAACACAATTTATTTTTATGTGACTGTAGTTTCGGCAAATTTAGCTTGCCATTATCAAACATATAGTGATACTATATGTTTGATAATGGCAAGCAAAATTTGCTGAAACTGCAGTCACATAAAAATAAATTGTGTTATACAAAGTTAAACAGTTTTTTTATTAATAAATTAACATGTATAACGAAGTAGAGGCCTCCACAATACAAAATTTATTTTGTTATATGTTTGAAATAATGTAAGCTACTTTTTTTCACAATAAAAAAATGTTTCATTAAATTCCTGTACTTTTAATTTTTTTGCTTATTTTTATCTAAAATAAATATTTTTATGATTATGTTTATTGAAAAATTGAGGAAACCAATTTCAATGAGTTTCTTTTTAATGTAAATCTTAATCATATGTTATTTTTAAATTATTGACAATTTTTCGTGACTAAAAAAAAGTTCATGAATTTGGAAGATTTTAGTTCATTCTCAAAGTTTTGAGAATTTTTAGTGAATTTTCAAAACTTTAGTTAATCTTTAACGCTTTTAGTAACTTTACTGAGATTTCCTTTAATTTTAAACATTATAAGGCGTTTCATAAAATTCCAAAATTTTCCTTAATTTTCAAAATTCTGACGGTTTTCATAAATTTCATAAATTTTTAAAACGTTGATACTATTTATAAATTTTCGAGATTTTCGTAGGATTTTAAAACAAGTTTCGTGATCTTTCTAAACTTTCGTTAATTTTCATGATTTTGGTTAATTTTCAAAATCTCGACCATTTTTCGTAGATTATCAACGTTTTATAGTCAATTCTAAAAATCTAAACGCTTTTCGTAGATTTTCAAGATTTCCGTTAGTTTTCAAAATTCCAACGGATTTCGTAAAATCCACAGATGTTCGATTATTTTAAAAATCTAGACGGCTACCATGGTTTTTTAAGGTTTGCGTAAATCTTTAAAATCGAGAATTGGTAAGATTTCCGATTATCTTGAAAATGTTCATAAAAGTATGAATTTCCTAGAAGGTATCAAAATTGATCATGAATTTTCAATAATTTTCAAAATTTATTATGATTTTTTTAGCACTATTATTGACAAATTTGGACATTTTATTAGTCGTTAACGATTAATAAACGTTTTGAAGAAACGCCTTGTATTTTTTGTCAAATACATGTCTTTGGAATTTGTAAACCCGAAAATTAACGAAATTTTTGAAAATTCATGAATACCAGCATTTTTTTTTAAATTAACAAAAATCTAGGAAACACGTCAAAAGCGTCAAAGTTTTAGAAAGTAACAAAAGGAGTCAAGAATTTGAAAATCAGGCGAGTGTGTACGTATACTGTGTGTGCATCTCCCGGTCTGTAATTTGTAAAAGTTATTTACTAAAGTGCATCATTAAGTAGTGTTTATTGACTGTGTAAGTTACTTATGATCATTATTAAGTGAGATCGTATTTTAATATGTCGTAAGTGCTTATTATATCCGTTACATCCTTTTAACCTATAATTCCGATCTACCAGTGTCTAGCGCGCAGGCGTTATTATTTCAACCTATCCATGGTTTCTATTGTTCTTAAAAAATTGATTGATAAGGCTGATAAATGTTGAAAGTTCATCATTTCTTCGCCTGAAGAAACCACAGTGTGGCGAAACAATTGTAGCGTTAATACAATATATATTTGAAAGTGTTTAAATTGTTTTATTTATATAAAAGTGTCTATTGTTCTTGTTTGTCACTTTAAAAGTCAACACGAAGGACCCCGTGTTGTGAAGCGTGTATACTTCGTCTCTCCCCTGCACCTTCCAAATACTCTGTTTATTTTATCTTATTTGTTCTATTTGTTTTACTTCTAATACCAATATCTAATATGTCACTTAAATGTTACAAATGTAGAGGTCCGTTTCAGTCAGGAGTAGCATGTTATGACTGTTCTTCAAATTTTCATCGCGCTTGTATTGCCAGCTACAAAAAGTTTAATAGCCTGGCGAGCGATGTCAATGCGGATTCTCAATGTCCAAATTGCATTAAATTGTCGCGAAACATCATTCTCTCAACTGATCAACTCATCAGTGACAACGCGCAGAATCCGTCCGCATCCCCGTCATCTTTACTCAGCGGTCCCTGCTTCTGCGCCTCGAGTCAAGAACTTATCGCATTAGGAAGCGAGGTGTTATCTAGAGTCCTGCACGAGTACGTAAAAATATATCCTGTTAATAATCGCCGATTACGTTGCTACGCGATACGATTACATACTCATGGAGCGGCATCGTCGCATCGTAGACCTGTAATGATTAGTAATCGGCGATTACAATTCAAACATAATCATGTCAGATCTGTCAGGCTGTGCCGATTATTAATCAAAGATAATAATTTGATTTAAACTTTCAGTATCGCTTGACATTTGTAATTCATTGTGTCATATAAGTGGTGATCGATATATTTCGTTCTTTGTTGGTAAACAATTTCAATTACAAATTTATATTTCCGAAAAAAATTAAAATGTTTGTAAGAGTCGGGTACGAGTGCGGTCTAGCTTTTTTCTAAAAAGATTGTCAACAGTGCAACGAAAGAAATCGCACTATTCGTAAAATGTGTAGTATGTGAGAAGATATTTTAACTCGTAAAACGGTACAGTCCTTCAAAATAAATACGAACATGGGGATGATAGTTGAACAGGCAAAAGCGTAGGCAGGAAATGATGACCAATTATGTAAAATTTGTGGCAACTGATCTACGTTCTTTGGATGTTGTAAATAGGGATGGATTTAAAGCTTTGGCTCAGTCGTTTGTTGAAGTTAGGGTTAATCTTGAAACAAAACATTTCAAAATTGATGGTGTGGCAAACATCATTTTCTTTTCGTTTTAAAAATTAGAACTAATATACATATTCTAAAAGACCATAATGTAGTATAGTATAATAAGATACTACAGAAAATAAACTATTGCGTTTGATTCATCAATAATCTCTGTGGAACTTCGGCCGTTTGTTGGGAACCTTAACGTGCTTCAAGGCCATATTATGACGAATCATCTTTATATGTTTTATGTTTATTTTGAATAAATCGTGTTTATATGATGTAATATTATATTAAATTGAATATTTTTATGTTGAATTCATATTATTATTTCTTCAAGTATAAAAAAATCGCGATAGTAACTAAATCCGATAGCCAAAGTGCCAATTTTCGATATTTTTTTGTAAAATTTATTAGAATTAATTAGAAAAGAATATTATTCATGACAATCATTAATAAAATAAATGACTGATGAATCATTGACCGTTAAGTGTCTGAGTTACAGACAAACTGTTGAACTCCGACTACATTGGCCGACCAGAACTTTGTTAAACGTAATCTTCAAATAATTCAAAACAATAATAATTATCTCTCTTTGATCTAACCACATTGGTGTAGTACCTTTCCTTCAAGTCAATTTCTGGCAAACATTTCAAAATTTCAAACACCTCCCAAGTTTGCCTGTGTCTGGAGGTTTCTAGCGACTTAATATATTTTAATTTAGCACAGAACACAATTTTAACCATCGCTGAGCGGAGGAACATGTTCCCAAAGATGACTTAAAACAATTTTTGTGTCTGAAATAAACGTAGACGTTGCAACACATACACCTTTTAAGATTATTAATTTTTGCAATTGATGTGCTTTGCTATGTTGAGTGAAAATATTATATTTTTTATATAACAGTTATATCTAACTGTTTAAAATCATTGAGAAAAATGTACCTGTATAACTGATTACTCATACGATTCTGCATAAATTAACGATTATAATCGTGTAATCATGAGTACGATTACGAGTATGTTTATACTCATCGTTGCATCGCAACGATGAGTATTTGTATCTGTAATCGCCGATTCCATACGTACTCGTGCAGTTCTCTAGTGTTATCATTAAAGGACGACATTAAATGCATCAAAACCGCTCAACAGGACTTTCTAGCGCAAGTAACAAAAAACACCGTGAGCGAATTAAAAGTCGATATATCCGATTATATTATTAATCTCTATTTACGATTTAAAACAAATAACGGCGAAACGTTTGCAGATAAATTAAATAAGCCTCAATCTATTAATTTTACCAAAAACCAACAGAATACCGAATTATCTATCACTCCGTCAACCTCAAGTTCTGCAGGTTCTACCGAATCATCAGAGGATAACATAACTCCGGTCCCACCTGCAAACACTAATATTTCTGACAAAATCATGAATCCAGAATCTACCAAAAAACATCAATCCAGTAGGACGGCAAAAAGTGCTAATGTAGAAATTAAAATGAATCAAAATAATGCGGCATCAACAATTCTCCGTGGCAGCACGGTTAATGTGGGAATCCAAGCGGCTCGTCAGCTTGTATTTTATCACGTTCACAACTGCAGTCCATCGACAACTGCCGTATCACTAACTTCATTCATCAAGGACCACATAGGAATTCAACATTTGCCTTGTACATGCCTTACATCTAACACCATTTATTGTTCTTTTAAAGTAGGAATTTTTGAATCGGAATTAAATCAATTTCTGTTACCTGACAAATGGCCAATCAATATGACCATTCGTCCATTTAAAAATAGGCTGCGTAAAACAAATAACAGAAAAATCCCTGCTGATATTCCAGCTTGCAACTCAAATCCTAATACTTTTTTAGTAAAGAACCACATATCCCCGACACCCGAAAAAACCCCTCTAAATCAGCCGGTTATATTACAACTAAATTAAAATTCTTCTATCAAAACGTTCGCGGTCTTCGCACCAAATTGTCCGTTGTAGCTAAAGCTGTGTCACTGTTTAACTACGACGTTATAATTCTAACCGAGACTTGGTTAGATTAGGATATTTTTGATGCTGAATTGGGCTTCATTAATTACAATGTCTATCGCTGTGATCGAGATTTCGCGATTTCTGGTAAAACGAGGGGATGTGGATTACTTATCGCAGTTGCTCGTTATTTCAATTCACGTGTTATTTTGTCGGTGTCCGATCATCGCGAGGAACTTTTTGTTTCAATTACCACACATGAACAGAATATACTACTCGGAAGTGTGTATTTACCACCTAACTCGTCTCTTCTATCGTATCAACAACATTGCTCGTCGGTTGAGAACATCGCGGACAGCCTACCCGATCATCAAATTTGTGCTATTGGTGATTATAACCTTCCCAATGTTAATTGGTTACAAGGTCAACATGGAGTATATACTGATTCTAATAATCAGGCGGCGATATCTACTGCAGACACGTTCGGCTTTATAAACTCACTCCAAGTGAATAATATTACTATTGCGAATTCTATACTGTTAGACCTAATATTCTTACAGACGGAATTCATAAATAAATTTAACATATTAGCTGCCGATTGTCCACTGGTACCATGCGACTCGCATCATCCTGCCATAGTTTTAAGTATTTATTATAATGCTGAAAGCAATGCTTCGTCTATTTAGGAACCTAACGTGAAGTATGACTATGCTAGATCAGACTTTGCAACTCTAAATGATTACTTCATTAATTTTAGTTGGGATAGGTTATTTGAAAACAAAAGTGTTAACGAACAGGTGTACGATTTCTATAGCTGTCTTAATTATGCCATTAACATGTAGGTGCCAGTCGTTAAAATAAAAAAATCATCTGAATTTTTATTTCCTAAATGGTTCAGTACTGAACTTAAAAATATGATATTTTTAAAAAAAGTTCTTCACGCTAAATATAAGAGTTCTCGCTTGCAATCTGACTATGATGCTTTCAAAAAAGTAAGAGCAGACTGTAAAACTCTGAGTGCAACTTGCCACAAAGAGTATTTAGACTCTATTGAGGACAGGATTTTTTGTGACACAAATTTATTTTGAAAGCATGTCAAGTCGAAACGAACAACAAATGTATTTCCAAACTCTTTTGAGCATGATGGAATTATAACAAACAATCAAAGCGACATTGTTAATCTTTTCGCATCAGTTTTTGGCTCAGTTTACATTGATTCCACCAACTTCATTGATGTTGCTCAAAGTGATACCAATATTAATTTGCACTCATTGACTGATATTCCCATTTCATATGTGCTAAATGAACTTTCTTCCCTTAACAATAATAACTCCATGGGATCTGATGCCTTACCAGTTTTGTTTTTAAAGCAATGTTCTTTGTCGCTTAGTCGACCACTTTGGTTAATTTTCAACAACTCCTTGAAGAATGGCGAATTTCCTACCCATTGGAAGGACGCTCTCATAACACCCATTCATAAAAAGGGTTCGAAAAACCTCGTCACCAACTATAGGCCAATATCGATTCTTTCCCATATACCAAAGATATTTGAAAAATTAGTAACTGCTCAAATATCCCCCCTTATTAATCCCTTAATTGTTGAGGAACAGCATGGATTCAGACGCGGCCTTTCTACTGCTACAAATCTTTTGGTATACGGGAATTACATTACGGACGCCTTGGAGAGGGGTAAGCAGATTGATTCTGTGTACACCGACTTTTCCAAGGCGGTTGATACTGTAGATCATGGCCTATTGTTAACCAAACTTCTCAGATTGGGCATACATGGCACTCTTTTTAAATGGATTCAATCTAACCTTTGCAAAAGAACACAAAGAGTTCGTATTGGATCTCATATGTCTTTGTTCATTTCTGTGTCCTCGGGGGTACCCCAAGGATCACATCTTGGTCCACTTCTATTTAATATTTTTATTAACGATGTAATTTCATGCTTTCATCATTCGCAGTGTCTTCTTTTTACTGATGACATGAAAATATTTTGTAGCGTTGATAACAGTCATTCATCTCAAGTTTTACAACAAGATCTGCATAGATTTAATCATTGGTGTACCCTCAATAAAATGCAGTTGAATATTGAGAAATGCCATGCTATCAGTTTCTTTAAAATTAGATCTCCGGTATCCAATGGTTATTTTCTTAATGACAGGCGCCTCACGCAAATTAAATCAATTAAGGACCTTGGTGTGATTCTCACTAGTAATTGGAATTTCTCAGCGCATATTAATGTAATTACGTCAAAAGGGTTTCAAATGCTAGGTTTTTTTTAAAAAGAAACTGCATCGAGTTTGAAAACCCCTTTACAGTGATCAAACTTTATGTAGCATTAGTACGACCCCATCTAGAATATTGTTCTTTGTTTTGGAGTCCTTATACCGCCATCGATGTTAGTAAAATCGAAAGAGTTCAGCGTAAATTCTTAAGCTATTTACGTTTCAAATTTGGATTCGAAGATAGCTACAGCAACATATTAGTAGAACTCAATTTGCACACTTTAGAGCACAGACGATGTAGTTCTCATGTTATTTTTGTGTACAAACTTATAAAGGGACACATTATTTCACCCGTGCTACTTAATAGTATTAGTTTACACGTACCTTCTAGGACTGTGTACGCCAAACATTTCGGAACAGCGCGTTTGTTTTATAATTGTAACGCTGTCTCTGTCGACTTTTTTTAATATCACTCTTAAGAAATTAAGGAACTATATTTTTAATTTAAATAACTTTGTAGTGTGTAAAAGAAATATTGATGTATCTTTTCTGAAATATTTTAATATGTTTTGTGCGTTATTTTGTGTATATTTATTGTAATCTTACTTGTTTTAGGATCTATTACCAGTTTGTTTCATATTTTGTATTGTAAAATGGTTATCCGTAAATAAACTATATATATAAACTTACAGACCGGCATCCATAGACGTAGCAAAATAGCAGAGCATGAAAATATAATTTTAAAAACATAAGTTATAGATCATGTATTCTTTGGAGTAACTTTCATACTATTCACAAAAAAATATGAAAATCCACAAATAAATTTGACATTAATAAAATTTAAATCTGAAACCACCAAAATGTACATGAATTGATGAACATCGTGAAAACTGATAGATAAAAATTTGTCTCGGGTCGCTGCGTGACCCGAGACAAATTTTCACGGGGCTTTTCTAAACTCGAAATTTTACTTCATGCTTAGTCTGGGAGTGGAAAACACTCGTTCAAACCCTCAAATTGATCTTAAAAAAAAACAAGAAATATCTAAAGATCCAAAGAAAATAATAAAATAATTTCTTTTAGGTAAACATACGCCTAAGCTGTACATTTTCCGACATTCGTTGTTTTTTAAATAAGTTCTATTTGAATCTTTAAACGAGTGTTTCCACACCTAGGTTAACCATGAAGTAAAATTTCGAGTTTAGAAAAGCCCCTTCAAAATTTGTCGAGGGTCGCGCCGCGACCCGAGACAAATTTTCGGGCTTTTCTAAACTCGACATTTTACTTCATGCGCCACACGTACAAAACAGTGATTTGAAGTGAAGTTCAGAAAGACACAAATACATCAGAGTAACATGGAATCACATATTTAGTCTGTTATCAACGATGTTCAGTTAAAATTGTTTAATAAATGGAGAAGCTCTTTTCCACGTCTACTAAAGTTATGGGTGCAAACTTAAAAATTTTGAAAGGTACATTTATTTCGAAATCCTCTACAGGAATTCCTTTCATGATCCCGGAAAGTTTGGAAAGGATATCAAATCCTACATTTTTTTTAATAACGTCTTCGAATTTTTTATTAACCGTATCTTCAATCAGGCCTCGAACAGACTTTACTTTTTTTTTAAAAATTGAAATAGCTTCGACGGAATCTACAAGTCTTATATTCTGTTCTTCCAATTTCTTTATATACTGGCTGATGAACGCATAATTTGCTTGGAGAAACGCTAAATTTTGTCTTAACATATTGTGTTAAAATTCTGTGACATTTCTTGATCGATAATGCATCATCTTCAGGTAAATCTAGCACAAATTCTTGAAATATTTGCAAATATTCTGCATAATACATTGCAGCTTCCAACCAAGTTTCTCACCGCGTTAATATAGGCTGGGGTGGCAATTTAATATCCGGATTTTTGTCTTTAAAAGCCTGCATTCGAAGAGGCGCTTTGACAAGAATGCGTTTCCCATTTGCTATTAAATTATTGGCTAATGGAAGACGTATTATTGTGTACATTTTGAAACTTTGACATATCAAATGACAATTACTTGACAAGTCCAAGACACACACTAAACAAATTTTGCGTGTCCCAACATTTTATTTCCACCGATGGCACCTATATTATATTAATTTTGTATATTTCTCTAACAGCTTTCATTTCAATTTTTAATTAAGTCTATTGGAAATGCTTAGTTACAATATTAACCTGTATTAATTTACTTCAGTAAAAAAAAAAACGAGCATAATATATAAAATTACGACAATGGTCCTATAAAATCCACCTATAGGAACAACTATTTCTCGTGCAAATACACAGCCGCATATTGGATTATACAATGAAATATTTCAAATCTTATTTGATTCGTTACATTTACCAGTTTAACGGAGAATAATAAACTAATTAAAAACACACACGCCTGCTAACGAAACAATAACCTATTATTAATTTTTAATTTGGCAGTATTATATTTCGCAACAAGTAAATATCTACAGCGTGTACAGAATAACAGAGTAAATAACTATTATTAATTTCTAAGAAAATGTTTTGGCATTTGTCACCACTCGGAACACATACATTTTAAATTAATATAAATATATGTAACATTTCACTCACCGTTTTCATGCAACATCTGTAAAATATTCTCGACCCTTCCAGGACTAAAGAAGGATAATCTTTTAACCAACTTGCAGGCAAAGATTTGTCTTTGACTTTCGGCATTTTCAATTATATTTTTTATATTTTAGCACATCAGTTAGTTTCACTACACTCTATACTACACTTGAGTTATAATTTTGTAGTGATATAAAATATAGCACAGTATAGCTTCTACAGTCCGAAGAGTTTTGTGTTAATTTCTCTCAAATCTGAGTACATACGAAAATCTTGTAAATCACGTACTCAGCCCGTTATGAACATCGGGAACTCTCTATTTATTTACCAAAACATTATTCACGTTACTCGGGGATTTTCCGATTTTTGTGCCATTCCCGCCATTAAACGTTCGGCAATTCTGCCCGTGTGAAAAATCAAACAATAAAAAAATAATGTGTGCAATAAAATAGAAAAAAATAAGCACACGAAAGCAAAATAGCAAAATATTTTAAAATATGTAGAAAAAAGCAAAATAAGCTAAAATATGCAAAAAAAGCAAAATTAGCAAAAATATGCAAAAAAAAGGAAAATAAGCAAAATAAAAGTAGTGTCAAACGATTGCATTTTTCGTGAAACGTGGAGATTTCAAAACCAATCTGTTCTGCTTATAAAATTGACAATAAGCAAAATGCTCAAAATCTGGACTCTAGTTATGAATATGTACGTGTTAGTATTATTTTTAACAATGGAACAAAGATCAATGAAAGCTCTCTATAATCTTTCGCAGTTTCTACGTTTCTCAACTGAATTATCATTCAATCTGTTTCAAAATCAACGGTAATATTAAAATAAAACAATACACTGATAATATTCGATTCCCATTTTTTTGTAGTTGGGTTAGAAAATAGGTTGGCTACGACAGTAGAGGAATCCAGGTGCAAAGTAGTATTGAAACAATTTTCTTACACCAAAATAATATTTTTATTGCATTTTTGCAAAAAACAGTCCAGCCTTCAGAAACGCTTGACCACAAAGGCATATATTGTCATACAATGTTGACACCGATGTATTATTACTGGCGATGTTACATCAAGCAGTGATAACTCCTCGCGGCCCGTGTGCCGTGAGATAATTTTTCCGGCGCGCAGCGTTTTTATTGAGCATTGTATTATTAGAATGTTTATAAAAATAAACATGTTTTTTTTTTACCGACCGCGCACTAAGGCCTAGTTTCACCAAAAACGATGAACACGAGTATAAACGTGTTTGGTGTAGTGTTGTAAGTTGGAGAGAACGTTCTGTTGGAGAATGACCCCGATAATTTACATGCTTCCGCTCGCTGTTTTCTCGCGGGCTAAATGCGCCGTCATCATTTATCCTCGTCACACTCTTCAAATGTAATGTAATAACTCAAAAACAAACAGCGTGTGTCTCACTGAGTCACATTAATTAAAAAATAAATATTTATTTAATATTAATTATACTCTAACCCTTTCGCGACGACTTTTCCTTTTGATTTATTTATAATTTTTTCATCCAACTATTTTTAAATTTTGGGAGTGAAACAAATATGTCCCAATCGTCATTTAAAATGGGATTATATGTCCCTATGGTCTAGTTTGAGTACAAAGTTTTGTTACACATAACAGAAAATACACTATCGAATAATAATTTTATTCTATAATATTAAATATAAGAAATACACTTTCACTAACTTTAAACATAAAGTAAAGAATATTATCAAAACATTAATGGTAAAGTAAATATTACTCGTGAAAAATACTATTTTGTATAAATATTATATGTATGGAATATGGAAAAACAATTCTTGCATAGTGGAACTGAATAAATAACAAGAACGATGCGTACAATGTGTAACATTGTACGCATCGTTCTTGTTATTTATTCAGTATTCTTTTGTGAACAGCGAAAACATCACCGACGGGTTGTTCGCCTACATTTAATAATTTTGTTGATGACGAGAAAGACCGACCATTTGATCGTTTTCGAACAAACTTTGCCCTCTCTCTTCACCATGCACTCATCAATGCTTTGATAAGTGCTGTCTGTTCTAGCTAATTGGAATGTCTTTTTGAGGCAACATAAAACATTGGCTACGTACCATATTTTTGATTCATTTTCGTTTTTTTTTATTATCCCTGGATATGACTTTTTGACAAACTAATTACCCATTGTTTGGTTTGTTGAGCAGTAGTCATAAAACGAAGGCAGTCTGTTGTAGCACATTATCAATGAATAACCAAAGACAATCATTATTTGGTGTGCATCAGTTAAATGTATTTTATTTTTCTTTGGTTCACGAATTTGCAGTCTAATATTGGTATTTTGTGCAATATACGTAAATAAACTTTTTGGATATATTTTGAAAAATATATCTAATTTAGAAGAAGCACGGTTAACATTGATTGGTATTATTGGAGTTTTGTATGATAGTACATTCTTTCTAGGTTTAAAAGTTTCGTCAATTTTATACCATAGTATATTTTCATTGGGTGCTGCTTGGGTCTTATTTTCTTCTGGAAGATGCTCTCTTTCTGGTCTTGCGTCTAAATTAGTTTGGTTGTGCAGTTCTTCTGTTTCTGGATCGTCTGTTTCATTTTCATTTTGGTCTGAAGATTCACTTATTTATCTTGTTCTTTGTTGAATATTTTTAGATATTCTTTTCCTGTTCCTTGTAGATTTCTCGCATGAAAAATCACTCTCAAAACCGGATATATTGTAGTCAGAACTATCTCCGCTGGTGTGGTAAGAATCTTCTTCTAGTTATGATGTGTTATGATGCAGTTACACACGCGCTAATAAAAACAGCAATGAAAATAAACACGTCTTTTGCTTTTTTACGAAACCACGTGCACTCGGCAGTAAACACACGTACAGACGACAGGGACACACTCGCAGAGCATTTACAATGCTTAAATTCCCTACAGCAATTTTTGAACATCTACTGGGACATATATGTCCCGTTAGCCGCGAAAATGTTAAAAAGGATATCCTTAGCTAGCTAAAAAAAAAAGTAAGAATGCAATATTGTTTGGGAGGAGGATAATTGATGACGGCGCATCCAGCCCGCGAGAAAACAGCGAGCAGAGGCCTGAAAATTATTTCGGTCATTCCCCAACAGAACGTTTTTTATGTTTCGCCATTTTGGTAACAGAAAACGTGCTTAAGAATTTTCGCCAACTCACAACACTAATCTGAGTGTACACGTGATTTGGATGGGGTGCTCGTAAAACCTTCAGCATAATTCGGTATGCTTCTGTTCTCCTCTGAACTATGCTAAGATTTGTATGTAGGCAACTTTGTATACTCTAGTCATGATATCTGAAACATGGCGTCATCTTTCGGTAAATTATCGAAATTCAAGTTTAAGATTTGCACACACATAGATATTTTGAATAAAATTAAAAGAGTTTCTCTTCATAATTTTCCATTTTTATCTTTAAATTATTACACCAGAGCATTTAAAAGTAATTATATTAGTGTTTGTTATTTTCCATTTCTTTTTTAATCAATATTTCGCACTTTTAGGAAATTGGCATTTTAATCTGATGTAGTGTAAAACCGGTTTTTGCTGCGCATGATGGAAAACAACATGGCAACCATTTGTTCCCAAACACGACCCTGTGAACAAAGCAATTGGTCCAATTCATTTGGAAATCTTGTTCACTTTTATAAAAAAAATTTGTGAAATGAATGGTGAATAAAATTTTACCATTTGGTTTGAAGGCGACATTGTACAACCCTCAAAAGCTTTAAATGTACAATGGAATACACTTTACCACATTGGTTTAAAATAGACACCAAAAAAAAAGTGTAGATAATTTAAACAAAGCAAACTATGAGTGTGAGTGAAAATATATGGGTCGGTATTGACTAGTAACATCTAACCTGGTTTTGTTTTCGGACGAATTGATTAAAACCATAAACAACGCAGTCAACTAAGCCTTGGGTTGGTTTTAATAAAAGAGGGGATTTTTCACATTATTAAATGCTCTGGGGCTTTTTGGCTTCCTTATCAACAGATGGGGTATTTTATGGTTTCCCATAGAGTTTGTACAGTTACGCGCTGTAACACTGTTGTTACTACTTTTAAGTTCACCTTCGAAGGACCAATTTGTAATTTCGTAGAAGTTACAAATAATGAATTACTGTTTAATATTTTACAAATGTTTATATATTGACCAAACACAAAATACAGGGTTTCTGCACTAAACCGTTCGTTAAAAGTTTATAGTGTTGCCGTTGCACTAAAAATTTGAAAAAAATCCTTGTCACACGATTGAATCAGTTCTTCTCATGTAAAATATTTTCAACTTTCTATTACTTCCGGTTCTACCGGAAGTAACACCAAATTTGTTATTTTAAATAGAACACCCTATATATTAGTAATTTTTTAGATTCCTCCTTTAAATTGCAACATATTTTATTAGAACGTATGTACACTTATCTCTTATAGTTTTCAAAGAAAAAAAATATTTCTAAAATTTTAACCTCTAATAGGCATCTTGAAATCTTTCTGTAACTTCTCTTAAGAATAAGATAAAAATATGATTTATATCTCTACTTGTACCTAGAGAATGCCTCTATGAGTAAAGTAATTAGAAACTTCCAATTTTAACAATTAGTGTTCTTAAAATGCCAATATCAAAGTGCTCTCTTCAATATCTTGTAATTCAATTTTTTTAAATGAAATGGCTCATTTTTTATTACATGGTACGATTGGGCCTCGAATTAAGCACTGCTTCGATTTGAGTAAGAAGAGTGGTAAGTTCCTCAAATGTATGAATTTGATTTTTAATAACATGATACAATTGTGTATTGATTGACTTAACACCAGCTTCCCACAATCCCCCGAAGTGAGGACTAGAAGGTGGATTAAAATGCCATTTAATACCCAAAGATTCACTAGAAACTAGAGTTGCAACGGATATTCGGTTATTATCCGGTATCCGCCTAGTTTTTCACTATCCGCCCGGATACCGGATAGACTTACTATTCGGCCGAATGCCGGATACTTGATTTAAGTTATAAAGTATTGTGAACGTAACCATTTTCGAATGGCCAATTTCATGAAATTTTATGTTTCAGGTTTTAGGAAAATTTGTAGGTGCTAAAAAGATTTTGGGAAAATACAATTTGTGGTAGATTATTAAATTTTGTAAGACGAAAATAAAAATTAATAAATCTTACCAAGCAATAAAAAACATTGAAATGAACTGTTTTTATTATTTTTTTTATCAAATATGTATATATATTAACTATAAACAATTTTAGTTAAACTTAATTTTACATATGCAAGATTTATTTTAATATTCAAAATTAATCAACGGCCAATTATGGTTTATAAAAATTAGTTTTTCAGCGTTCGTTGGCAACAGACGATTCCGCTTATTTTCATAAACAATGCCAGCTTTCGAAAACAGCCTTTCACTATACACGCTGCTGCACGGCGATGAAAGATATTTCTTTGCTAAATTTGCCAAAATAGGAAATTGAAGATGATAAACTGCCCACCATTCAAATGGATTGCTAGTCCGATCAAGTCGAGGTATTTTTAAATAAAGGTCCAGCTCTTTAGCAATTGTATTTTTTTCTTGTGTACCGAGGTTATTTTCCTTGTTCATTTCCTTAAAACATTCCCAAAAGAGAATATGTGTTTGTGTAGTATCGTCTATCCCCAAATTTATTCTTTTGCTGGGCGGCGAATCACTGCCACTGCTTGATGAGTCATCACAACTAATTTTTAGCCCCTCTAATAAAATTTCTTGGCGTGCCATCTCTGCATCGATTAACCCAAAAAAGTTCATTTTAAATCGTGGGTCGAGGAGAGTTAAAATTAGGTAAAATTTATTTCCGTGTAAGTATTTTATGTTAAACCGTCGTTCAATCGCATTCTTTAAAACTGCTCTCATATTTTTTATTTTTAGAGTTTGTTTGGCAGTCTCCTCCTTCTCCAAATATCTTGTTAATGCAGCCACATGCGGGATAACTTCTGATATACATGAGGTTCCTAAACTGCTAATTTTTGTAATTTCTTCGAAAGGTTTCCGTAATTCAATAGATTGTTCTAAAAGAATCTACTGGTCGGGCGTTAAGTTATTGACATTATTGTTATCAGAAATATATAGAACAATAGCTCGTTTCTGTTCTAATAAACGTTCTAGCAAATAATAAGTAGAATTCCACCGTGTACTAACATCTTGTACTAACAAATGTTCAGGTAAATGTTGAAATAGTATCGCTGGAATTCAGATATTAGATGAACCACGGGGAGCGAAATAAAAACACGTGTTGTTGGTTGGAAAACTGTGTATCAACTAAACTCTTTACTCATAGATGTCTCACATTACAAAAACAGTAGATATTACAAACATAATAGATGTCCATAATTTTGATATCTTATAACACCCCCACTTATCAAAATCTACAAACTAGAAATTAATTGCCGCTTAAACCTAAACCCCTTACAAATTTATCATGTTTTACATTCTGTAAAGGTTTTGTCAGAACATCAGCTATCATTTCATTAGTAGGTAAGTACTTAATATTTACAATTCTATCAGAAACCGCATCTCGAACAAAATGATATCTTATATCTATATGTTTTGATCTGTCATGAAAGACTGGATTACTTGTTAATTTTTGAGCACTTTGGTTATCATTAAAAATATCTATATCATCCAGTTGACCTGTCAGATCAAATAGCAAGTTCCTCAAATATATAGCCTCTTTTGTCGCATCACTGATAGCCATGTATTCAGCTTCGGTGCTTGATAAAGCGACCGTTCTTTGTTTGCAACTTTTCCATGAGATTAAACCTCCAGGTAACTTAAATAAATAACCTGTATAGGATTTTCTGTCCCTTTTATCAGAACCCCAATCTGCATCTACAAATCCAATCAGATTTAAATTATCCTTTTCAAACTTCATGGAGAAATGTTTTGTTGCTTTTAAATAACGTAGTAATCGTTTTGCACTTTGCCAGTGCGATCTAGTATAACAATTGTTATATTGACTAAGATAACTGACAGCATAAGAAATATCAGGGCGAGTCAAAACTGACAAATACATTAAACTCCCTATTACCTCCTGATACGGTAAGTTTACATCACAAACTTCTGTTTGTTCATTTCTTAAGTCAATACCAACATCCATAGGAGTCGAAGCAATCTGACATCTTATACTTATCTAAAATTTTGTCTATATAACTTTCTTGATCTAAAGTAATAACATTTTTTTTATAGTCTCTTACAATTCTAACTCCTAAACATTGTTTAGCTTCTCCCAAATTCTTAATCTTAAATTTTAAAGTTAAGTTATTTTCTAGATATTTCGTTTCCTCTGCGTCGTTTGAAAAAATAAAGAAGTCATCTACATACAAAGCTACTACTGTTAATAACTGATTTTTCTTCTTTATGTACAAACAAGGTTCAAACTGTGACTTTTTATATTTCAAATCTAACATAACTTCATTTACCCTCTCATTCCAAGCTCGGCCTGATTGCTTCAAACCGTACACTGCCTTTTTCAATTTATACAATCTACTTTCATTTCCCCTTAAAACAAAACCCTCTGGCTGTCTCATGTAGACATTTTCTTTTATAACACCATTCAAGAAGGCTGTTTTTACATCTAAATGTACAATTTTTAAATTAAGTTTTACACTTAACGCTATTAAAGTTCTCAATGTTGAGTGACGCACGACTGGCGCGAAGGTTTCAGTATAGTCGATACCCTCTCTTTGAGTATAACCCTTTGCTACTAGTCTTGCTCTGTAGCTTTTCTCATTCTCACTATTGCACTTTATTTTAAACACCCACTTGCAGTCGACAACAGTTCCCTCATTTGGCCGATCGACGAGTTCCCACGTGTCGTTTTCTTTGAATGACCTAATTTCTTCTACCATTGCCTCCTTCCATTTATCCTCGTCTGGTCTTGAGAATGCTTCTGGAACAGTTGTTGGTGCATTGGTTCCAACACTATCTGTACTAAGATAGGTAACAAAATCTTCGAACTCCTTTTTTTTTCTTGGTCTGTCCGATGTCCTTTGTTCTTGAACGACTTCTGGGTTCCAATTTTGAGGTACATATTCATTATCGGAGTCATCAGCATCTTCAGATGAATCTTCAGTGACCGGTTGGGCAATCACTGCATCTTCTGCTGATAAAGTTGACCTCGCTTCTTCCCCCACTGAATCTGGAATTTCTGCCTTATCTCCTTCGATCATCTTAGGAAATATATTTATATCTTTTGACGTCTCAATCACTGTAACGTCTCTACTGGTTATTACCTTTTTGGTGATTGGATTGTAACATCTATAGCCTTTAGTGTTTTCATCATAGCCAACTAAAATATGTTTTATGGCCTTTTTGTCCCACTTGTTCCTATTTGCTTTTGGAACATGTACCATAGTAGTACTACCATATGTTCGCAAATGACTGATGTTGGGCCTTTTACCCGTCCATAGTTCAAACGGAGTTTTAGAAATTCCTGCAGCAATAGAACGATTTTTGAGGTAACATGCAGTATTACAGGCCTCTGCCCACAGCCCTTTACTAACATTATTATCAAACATCAAGCACTTCGCCCTTTCAACGCTCTGCCATGCCGTTCTGTTCTGGCGTATGACTATTTGTTTTCTGATTAATAATTCCATTTTTCTTAAGATAATCTTTAAAATATTTGCTACAATATTCACCTCCATTATCAGTCCTTAAAATCTTTAGTTTCTTATTCTGCTGATTTTCAACTAAATTTTTAAATTCTATGAACCTTTCATGCATTTCATCTTTTGTTTTCAGGAAATACATAAAACACATTCTACTATAGTCATCTATAAATGTCAAAAAATATCTTGCACCTCCCAGTGAAGTGGTTTCCATGGGGCCACAAATGTCACTGTGAATTAGCTCCAACACTTCTTCAGCTCGACTTCCTTTACTTGGGAATGGCAGCCGGCTCTGTTTGCCTTGACAACATACTTCACAATTTTGAATACTGATGTCACTTTGTGCTTTATATTCAAAACCATCAACTAATTCATACATTTTCTTCATGTATGCACTATTTAAATGGCCTAAGCGACGATGCCAAACCTCACTGTTATCGCCACCATTTAAAAACGCTGCGTTTTGTTCACTGAGTTTTAGTTTATAGACGTTATTCTTTAAATCAGCTGTTGCCACTAGAATATTATGAGAATTGTAAATCTTACAACCTTTGTCATCGAAACACACTTTATTGCCTTTGTTTATAAGCTGACAAACTGACAGTAGGTTTGTGGTTAGGTTTGGGACAAATTGTACGTCTTTGATTACAATATCGTGTTCTGAGGTGCCTGCAGTTGTTTTTATTTGCACATCACCTGCACATTCTACTTGCAATTTATTATTATTGGCCACTACAATTTCTGTCAAGTTCGGATTTCTTTCATTTCTTAACCACCTTTTTCTTGCAGTTAAATGAACACTTGCGCCACTGTCAACATACCAGTCCGTGTTTTTAAATTGTCCTGTTGTAAATACTGCACTAAAAACACCGTTCAGTTTATTGTTGGGACATTTTGACATAAAATGTCCACTCTGTTTACATTTGAAACAAATTACACTGCACATGTCTCTTTTCTTGTTGTTGACATTTGACACATTCGATTTTTCATTCCAATTTGTACTCCTGGTGACATCTCGCGGAGCCTTTTGGAAACTTGATTTGAATTTTCTGGATTTCGTTGCGAACGCGCTGCTACTGCTGCCGCCATCTGTCTGCATATCCAACAACTTTGTTTTAATTGAATCCGTTGTGATTTGGATTCCCGAATGTTCAATTGCCATTATCATGGGTGCGTATCTCTCCGGCAAGCCCGCCAACAAGAGTGATCCTACCCATACTTCGTTAATTTGAAAGCCCGTTCTGCTTAGTCTCTGCGATGTCTCGACAACTTGATTTATGTATGACTCTATAGATTCGTGATTCTCCAATCTGGCAGATATCAATGTTCTTAAAAGTCCTATTTTTCTTGTAAACCCGTTGTCGTCATATACATTTTTTATCTTCGACCATACTTCCTTGGCCGTTTTTGCATCTTTCACACGAGGAAATAACGATGGATCGACGGTTAAAATCAGCTTAGCCTTTGCTTTTGCTATTAGATCTTCGTTTTCTTCACTGCCGTCGATGCATTTGCTTAATCCTTCAAGCACTAATACACTTTCCATGGCAAACGACCATTCATCATAGTTCTCGCGGCCACGCAATTTCGGCACACTTGCTAAATAGTTTACCGCCATCTTATGAGAATACTGTTTCTTCGACCACTAACACAACTGTGTTTTTAACGCGAAACGCGATTAACGTGAACGTAACGTTTTGGTACACCTAACACCTGTCTACCGGGTTTTCCTGGGCCCATAACCTGTTGAAATAGTATCGCTGGAATTCAGATATTAGATGAACCACGGGGAGCGAAATAAAAACACGTGTTGTTGGTTGGAAAACTGTGTATCAACTAAACTCTTTACTCATAGATATCTCTCATTACAAAAACAGTAGATATTACAAACATAATAGATGTCCATAATTTTGATATCTTATAACAGTAAATTCATTTCTTTCTGGATTGTTTTTAGTTTAAGTTGTGCACCGCCCGAATGATTAAAATGTGTGATAATTCGTCTAGAAGCACTTATCATGTCAATAACTTCAGTCTGGGCCTTTAAAGACTGATTGACAACCAGTTGAAGCATATGTATAAAACATTTAGCAGAATTAAATTCAGCATCTCTAACACCTTTTATCATGTTAGCTCCACTATCATGCACAAGTAAATGTAGTTTGGTGTGTGAAATATTCCAACGAGCTGCAATATTTAACTCTTTGGCAATATTTTCACCCGTATGAGACAATAAAAATGGCTTAGTTTCCAAAACAGCATGCATCAATTTAAAATCAGGTGACAACCAATGAGCAGTAAAACTTATGAATGACGCATTATTATGCAAGCATGTCCATATGTCTGATGTTACAGAGACTGCTGAAGTCTTTGAAATAGTACTTTCAATTTTACCACAGATTCTATCATATATATCTGGCAAAATTTTTTCGACAATGTAAGTTCGGCTTGGAATTTTATAACGTGGTATTAAACGCACTCCACTCTTTCCTCGACGTAGTAGCATTTACACATGCAGTTTTTATTTCACTCTTTCCTCGACTGTTTCGTCGACTCTTTCCTCGATGCAAAATTTGCATTTACACGTACACGATTTGCATTTACACGTATTCGATTCCCGGCGTGTACCATTCAATCGTCGATGCAAGAGTGTACGTGTAAAGGGCCCTGATTTCTGGGTTGGAATTGTCGGTAACAACATCTTAGGGCCATTTTTTATTGACGGCAATCTGAATCAAAACGAAATACTTAGATCTACTTCAAATGGAAGTGGGCCCTACCCTAGAGGATTTGAGACCTAATGGGCAAATTATTTACAAACAGGATAGAACCCCAGCTCATAGTGCCGCCGTTGTTACCACACTTTTGAATGACTTTTCCTAAATGTTGGATAGGCCGATTTGAACCATTTAAATGGCCTGTCCGGAGCTAGGACCTTATTCCTTTCGATATATTTTTGTGGGGGCATTTATTGAATAGAGTGTTTGACAATGTCCTAGATAAGCCTGAAAATCCAGAGGAGTTAAAGATACGCATTATAGAAACTTACAACTTCATCACAGTGAGAAAGTCGCAAAACACTTAAACTCAGTTTTACGATCGGTTTGAACAATTTCTTTAATAAACAATTTCTTGTTTAAATTGTTTATAGTTTTATTGCTTTAATAAATAAAAATACAGCAACTAAACATGTTTACGCAGCTAACTTGGTCAAGGTTAAAACGTTTTAAAATTCACAACACGTAAATCCCTATGGCCACAGTTCGGCCATTACATAAATAAGTGCACACTTTTTGGGATTACATCAGGGGTTTAAGCGAATTTCACATATATTATAAAGGCTATCAAGACATGGCTTTTGTTACTAGAGGTTAAACAAATTATTGTGTCAAAAGTTATATCAATATAAACGTTTTGTACACTTTCATTTTAAACTAAAAAAATGGTGATGGGTCCATCATAGTACTTTCCCCCGTAAATTGCGTATTAAATCACTTTTAAAATATTTGTAGCATTATTATTTTCAAAATATCTTCAACTTTTTGATAACTACAACTTTTATTTGAAACATTTTTCAATTGGATCAACACATACTGACACAAACCAATGACTAGATAAAAAACACTATTTATTGAATATCTCAAAAACTAAGAGTGCTATGACAAAAAGTGAATCTACAAAAAATCTTTAGTTTTTCATTTCCTACAACTTTTATTTGAAACATTTTTCAATTGTATCGACACATACACTGTCACACACCAATAACTAGATAAAACACACAACTTTTGAAATATCTCAAAAACTAAGAGTGCTATGACAAAAAGTAAGTGAACAATACATCTTCATTTTGTTATTATCTACAACTTTTATTTGAAAGAATTTTTTGTTTGATTAACATTTATTGAAAAAATCTGAAAAAACTGAAAAACGCTAAGAGTAAAGTACCACTTCCGGTTTTCCGATTTTCACCAAAAGCTTTTCAGTTCTTCCGATTGCAACAAAAAGCTTAAGTTTCAAGTTTCATCTTGATATCTTTAGCGGTTTTTGCGGTACAGCGCACACAGACACACACACAGACAGACAGATAGACATTTTTCAAAAATGGTCTTATTCGACTCAGGGGACCTCAAAACGGATATTTCCGCTAAAATTTTTGATTCATAGGGATTTACATGGTAAAAATTGTACCCCATGTTAACCTTGGTTGTCGTACAAATTTAAAACTATTTTTTGTTTTTATCAATAGAACAGTCATTGTTCTACTGATCACAAATAATGAAGCCAAAAATTTACTTTGCGGAATATGACAAGTAAATGTTATGAAATCGCACGAAAGTTTGTTAAGAGGGGGCTTTAACCATGTAAATTGTGTATGTTCAGATTTCCTTTTAAGCATTATTCTAAGACAATATTTTTTTAAATTTTCTTTTACAGAGACATGTATTGAACTTTTCGTAACGAAACTGGCAAATACATTTTTGTTAAACTTTTTTATTTAACGAAGAACTAATTTATGTTTTTAGGTCTATTTCGAAATAAAATAACATAGTATTTATATGGAAGTACAATTTCAAACAAAAATTATTTCTTCGTTAAAGATGTAAAAAAGTTAGTGTTGTGCATTTGACCAGTCAAATTCTTTTTGGTCAATTGACCAGTCAATTGACAATTTTGACCGGTCAAAATCTTAATTTCTCAAATTATGTAAAAACACATTAATATTAATATTATAATGTTATTCCTTTTTAATATTGGTATTGCAGGCAATAAAAAAAACATATGGTTGTTTATTTAGAAACGAACACAACGTGTATTTGGACAAAAACGAAACAAAAATAAATAAAATAATAAATTTCTGAGGATAAACAAAAAAAAATTCAAAAACAACATAATAATATCGAATTGGAATTTAACAATCCTCTAAATCCTCCTCGGTAAGAGCCAGTAAAGTATCTACAGTACCAGCTGTCTCTTTGTCACTGTCACTGTCACTTTCAGTGGCCAGTAGTGGGATAAAATAGTCCTCCTGAAATTCCTCTCTCTCTAAGTCTTCTGCATCTATATTTTTTAAAAGTCTCAGATTATGATAAACTCCTACAATCTTTCCAGCAGTTGTGGTCTTTAATCTGTTTCTTTTCTTAGAGTGAACATTTCCCCGACCGACCGACCAGTTTCGTTCGGCACAGGCAGTGGAGAAGGAAAGGATAAAAACCTCTGTGCAATTTGGTAAAGGCAGGATCGAATAATTCTCTTCCACCAGTTTGCTGCTGTCAACTCTTTCTTTTCTATAGACCTCACGGAAAGCCACAGTAGCTGTCCACCATATTGGTTACTTTTTGCCTTGAACTTTACTATTTCACTGGCTACACTCTTGGGGTCGGCCTCATGGAAGTGAGAACCGTAACGAAATATTTCGTCGCTTGCTTCGTTTTCCTCTTCAGTGGTCAAGCCATTTCCCAAAAACCTAGGATCTAGGAGGTATGCCACATTGTGGGCCACTGTTATTAGCTGCTGCATACGTTCAGCAAGTTTACATTTAATTTTGTTTCCTTCTCTCTTTACGAACGGCGAATCGTCTAAATGTTGTTCTTTGTGTGCATTTAGTTTCTGAAACTGATTCCGTTCATCGGAAAGGGTACTATCATCGGCTTCCAACAGCTGTATGGCGTCCGCCACGGGCTGTAGCAGGGTTAAAAACTTCTCGTTTTTCACCCAAAATATTGCTTCTAATCTCTCGTGTGCAGTTTTTAGCCACTTCTTCGTTCACAACAACAACCTGTAAAGTTGTTTTACACACCTGAAGGTGATTTAAAACATTTATAGTTGAAGCCCACCTGGTAGCACAGTCCCTAGCAAGCGATGACGTTATTCCTTGCTGCTTACTATACTTCTTGAACAAAGCTGCTGGCAAATGTTTGTTTTTAAAAAATTTTACAATTTCCTTCACTCTGGCAAAGTGATTTCTGAACGACTCATGAGTTTCAACGTCACGAATAAAAAGTTGCAATGTATGTGCTGCGCAACCGTATGTTTGAATATAAGGGTGAGATGCGATTACCAGCGCCCACGCTGCCTTCATATTCGGTGCATTATCTGTTACAATGCCGGATACCTTTACAGAACCCACATCTTTCATAACCGACTCAAACTCATCTGCTATGTATTTCGCAGTGTGACGTTGCGCCAGTGTGGGCACGAATTTGTAGAACAAGGGTTTAGGCGTAGTTACCATGAAATTTATGATGGAATCATTCCTGATGTTACTCCACCCGTCTGAGACTATAGCAACATGAGAGGCTTCGTTAATTTTATCACTCACGATCTTTTGCGTCTCCGTGGAAATATCATCTAATAGTGGGCCAGCCAATGCCCTCCTGGTTGGCAAGGTAAAGAGCGGCCGGAGCTTTTTTGTGTACTCTATATAGTAGGGATCTTCCACAATACGGAAAGGTAAATTACAGGCATACACCGCTCTTGCGAAATGTCGCTGGAGAAATTTTTGTTCTTCTGGCGTCATCCGATCCATGAAGGAAGTAATATTTAGACTTCGAGGTTGCGAAGGCTTTGTTTTCACGGGAGTACTGCTGTGAAAACGAGAGGTTGTACTAACTGTGGACGAACTCGCTTCAGGCAAATTATTGTGTTCTTCTTCACCAAACGAAGACCTTGGTGTTATTTCGAAACTCACATCACTGTAGCAAGAGAGTGCACTTCCGCAGCGTCCACTACTCTGTACTTGCGTTTTCTTCGTAGGTGGCTCATGAGAACTAGAAAGGCATGCTAGTTTTTCCTTTACATCAACTGGACACGCTCTGCACGAGTTGATCAGGTGTTTCACCATCCTATCGACGTGGGTAACGTAAATACGTGAGCAGTACTTGCATGTCCCTAAAACAAAACAAAAAAATGGTTATGTGCCCATCATAGTACTTTATGAAAATTTGTTTATGAAAGTACATGGTATTCTTTATCGTTTGCAAAAAACCGCATTACAATTGCTGCAAAATTGCGCTCACAAAAATATCGCGAAAAAGTAGAAAAATCAAATGTGAATTGTGAAAAAAAAGTTATAACATGCCTTAATGATACTGCGTGATAAGCATTTGCTTATTTTGACATATGTCTAAGTAAACCCTTATTTGTATATAGATAAAAAGCGTAACAAATGCTTATAGAAAGAATGTATGCTTATCAATCATAAGTAAAAGCATTTATTAGTGATTGGATTATTAAAAAAGTACCATTTACTGAACCATTTTGCTTAGAAGCAAACCTTTTAGTTGGCAGGATTTGCTTATAAGTAAATACTTATTTTTATTAATATCGCCCACTATAATATTGCATTGTCATCCGATTTACATACAGGGCTTTCATTTCAAAACTAGCCACCCAAAATAACTTTTAAAATATCTTTAAAAGAAAAAACAAAAAAAAACACGTTAATTTATATTTACGGTGGGACACATTTTACAGGTATCTGTCACCCTGCAGTTTCAGGTTGAAACTGTATTGTCACAGATACCTGTAAGCTGTGCCCCCCCCCCCCGTAAATATAAATTAACGTGTTTTTTTCTTTTTTTCTTTTAAAGATATTTTTTATTTTGGGTGGCTAGTTTTGAAATGAAAGCCCTGTATATATGCCAATATTCAGCTCAATACGATAATTACAAGAAGGTGAAAACCATATACCTAGATTTGACACATATGTACAGACAAACTTACAAGTAAACCTAATAAAAGCATATTAAAAAGAAAAATAAGTATATAATAAACATGTACGAAACAGTGCAAGTGAGAAATATAATTTATCTCCAATATAGGAGGTATTCAAAATAAGTCTACAGGAAAGCTCCGTAGTGGAGATGGGCAACTCATGAGTTAGTTGACTCAATGAATCAGCTCAGCGAAGTGAGTCAGCGAGTCAAGTGATTCAGTTAAAAAATTGCAGCTCTTTCTGAGTCATGGTTCAGTTGATTATTTCATCAATCATACGCCAATCCTGCTATTTGCGAATGCATTTATAGATTTTAAATTAAGTATGTTTTCCGAAAACTTGAGATAAAATAACTAAATATGTGGCAGTAATTAGCAAGTAGGATTATAAATAATGATGTAAAATAATAAATATAATTAGCAATTCATTCTTGTATATTCAGTGCGGATATAATTTAATTATATAGTTTTATCAGGCTCTTCTTATAATAATCATAAAAGTATTGGAAAAAAAATTGTATAAATTCTATATGTGTTTATTAAATAACAACGTAATAATTTTATTCTTTATAAATTGGAGAGAGGCAGAGCATAACCTTACTACGGACCCTTAACCGTTACAGAAAAGTGTGGAAGATGAATGATACATACATTTTGTTGTAGTACCTTACGAATTTTTGTTAAAATACTTCCATACCTCGTGAAGTGGTTTTGTTCGTTTCTTTCCTGAGCTCATTGTGTTTTTCCTTGTCACCAGCACCAACTTTTATGTGCGCACGGCCACTTTACACGTATTACTACGCAACTACGATTACAGTAAACAGCTACGCAGGTCTCGACGCGAATTATCCCCACCCCGCCGCCGCTTGTGCAACAGCAGTTATTGACGCATAGAGATTTTGACCGGTCAAAATCGTTTCGGTCAATTGACAATTTTGACCGCGGTCAATTGACCGGCGCACAACACTAAAAAAAGTTAAAAAAAAAATATTTGCATCGTTTCGTTATGAAGAAAGGTTCAATACATGTCTCTGTAAAATAAAATTTTAATATATTATCTTATAATAATGCTGAAACGGAAATCTGAACATACACAATTTACATGGTCAATTGTTTCTTATTGATCACTTGGTAAAACAATTCTCTTAATACATATATAGGTTTTCAATTGAATTCACTTGGTTTGTTTTATTAATAAATTATTTTATTTTCAACTAGTTTCGGTTTAATGTCATTTTCAAGTATGATGTAAATATAACATAAAAAATGGTTGTATGAGCCTTTTATTTTGAAAGTGATCTAACTCCATTTCTTAATGTTTTGTTGTTGACTGAAATAATCTCCATAATTTCAGGTTTTCTGACATAAATAACAGTTTCTGGTTAAGTATATTCAAAATATATAATATATGTTTTGAATATATTTAACCAAAAATTGTTTTTATGACTAAAAACCTCAAATTATAAAGGTTATTACAGTCAACAACAAAAAATTGAGAAATGGAGGTATGCCACTTTCAAAATAAACGACTCATGTATCTAGTATTTATAATCAATTTTTGTCGGCATTTCAGGGTATAGGCAAGCGCTTTAATTATCGGGGAAAGGTCCATCCTATCGTTGACAACGTTTTTTTTATAAAATTATCTTTGTGTTCCCTATAGTGTTTAACCATAACCTCTACCCTCGCTGACTCTTTTTTCCATTTTTTTTTTACGATATTCAAGTGATTTCCATCGAGCGAGTCAAAAATACTTATATAGCTATATAATGTTTACAGCCAAAAGAAAAAATCCTTTATAATAATAAATAAACTATATTAGTCACTTAATTTCAGGTTAAACAATGAATTAATAAAGTTCTTTTGGTTTATTATGCGGGACTCGCAGCGCACACCGCGATCCGGGTCATTCATTACACCAATGGCGGGAGCATCTCACGTCAATGTAGCGCTCGGGTAAAAAAATCATATCTCAAAAATTTTGAAAGTGCCCATACTTTTGAAAACGGAAAACTTAGAAAGGATCAGGGTATAACATATATTTTTTTAAAGAAAATTAAAACATGAGTATTCGATTTTTTTTAAGATATGTTTAATTTATTAAAACAAATCTATATAAATAAAGTTTTTTCATTTTGAAAAAAAAAGTATTTTAAACGTTGAACATTTTAGCACAAAAAAGTATAGAATAACTTTTTTGTATCGGTAACCGTTTACGATATTTTTGAGTTCAAAATAAAAGTGTACTAAAAGTTAGAGATGCCACGAATATTCGGTTACTATTCGGCATTCGGCCTATTCGGCTACTTTTTCCAATATTCGGTATTCGGCCGAATACCGAATACCAAATTTTGAAAAAAACACATTAAAAAATGTATTTATTTATTTTCATCACAAAATATTACATTTAATACTTAAAACCTGTCAATGGTAAGTTGTGATGAATGAAAACAATTTTTTCAGCGTTTGTTGATAGCAAACGATTGCGCTTTTCTTCATAAACTATACCTGCTTCTGAAAATAGCCTCTCACTATACACACTACTGCCAGGAGACGATAGATAAATCTTAGCGAATTCTGTCAGCCTTGGATATTGTTTTGCGTTTACTGACCACCATTTGTAAGAGCCGTTCGATGTAGGCGAGCGGTTTTCATATAAAAATCCAGCTCATTCGCAATAGTACTTTTCTTATCCACATCCTCGTCATTTTGCATATTTTCTGTAGCAATTTCCTTAAAACAGTTCCAGAAACTGTCGTGTATTTCAATGGTTTTATCATTTTCATTGATATTTCTTTTCTTTTGAAGTGGAGAAGAATCACCATCAGTATCAGTACTACTAGACTCATCACAACTAATTTTCAGAGCTTCTAAAAGAATTTTTTGTTTTGCGCTTTGAGTTTGAACTAATCCCAGGAAACTGGTTTTGAAACGCGGGTTAAGAAAAGTGGCAACCAGATATTTGTCGTTCTCATCTAAGTTGAACCCTGTTTCAAGCTCAACTTGTAGTGAAGATCTCATTCTCAATAAATTTGGTGTCCTATCTGCAATCTCTTCCTTTCTCAGGTATTTCAACAATGTGACAACATGTGGAATCACTTCAGAGATGCAGGAAATACCTGAGCTGGTTATTTTCGTAATCTCTTCGAACGGTTTGAGGAGTTTGACACATTGTTCCATTAGCTCCCACTGAGAAGATGTTAAATTGTTTAAACACTCGTGATCAGCTATGTACAGAGAAACAGCTCGCTTTTGTTCTAATAATCGGTCCATTAAATAATAAGTAGAATTCCAGCGTGTGCTTAAATCTTGTACTAGTTGATGATTTGGCAAGTTAAGTTCTTGGCGAATTAATTTCAACTTTTCTTGTGCTACACCAGAGTGGTTAAAATGGGTAACAATTCGTCTCGCGGCATTTATCATCTCTGTTATTTCCGTTTGAGACTGTAGCGATACTTCGACAGCTCGTTGCAGTGAATGAATGAAGCACTTGGCAGAATCATATTCTGCGTCTCGTACACCTTTTATCATATTAGCTCCACTGTCATGGACAAGTTAATGGATCTTGTTATGAAGAATATTAATATTCCATCTTTCTGCAATAGCATTGAGTTCTTTTGCGATATTGGTACCAGTATGTGAGCCAGCAAACGGCTGTTGCTCGCGAAATACTAGCTTCAATTTTAGAGCAAATTCTATTATATATATCAGGAATAATTTTCTCGGTCATGTAAGTGCGACCATCTATTTTGTATTGAGGTACTGCCTTTTCCATAATCCTTTTAAAGCCGACTCGTTCAACAAGTGACAATGGTTCATTGTCTAATGCAATCATTTCACCGAATTAATAATGATATTTTTTTGATTTCACATCATTTATATCCCATAACAATTTCCTTTCGGTTGTTTCCTTCAGAGTTAACTGTTTCATTCCTGACGTACCTGGTACTGCCATTATCTTGGAATCGGTAGAAGTAAGAGTACCATCATTTTTGCTACCACTTGTCGAGGGAACCGCAGTTAACGTAGCGTACTGCTCAGCATGTTTGCTTTTAAGGTGGTTTTTCAAAGAAGTAGTAGCTGTGAACAAAAAAAAAACGGAGCACAATAATTAAACAATGAAAAATCTGACATCAAAAAGGGAATTCTTGAATAGTACTAGCTTAAATTATTATTATATTATTTTTATTACTATTATTCTGGCTTCACTTAAGCCTCTGAATTCGAAAGAATAAATAAAATGTATATTTAAAAATCGTGATGTATCCATCATAGTACTTTCCCCCGTAAATTGCGTATTAAATCACTTTTAAAATATTTGTAGCATTATTATTTTCAAAATGTCTTCAACTTTTTGATAACTACAACTTTTATTTGAAACATTTTTCAATTGGATCAACACATACTGACACAAACCAATGACTAGATAAAAAGCACTATTTATTGAATATCTCAAAAACTAAGAGTGCTATAACAAAAAGTGAATCTACAAAAAATCTTTAGTTTTTCATTTCCTACAACTTTTATTTGAAACATTTTTCAATTGTATCGACACATACACTGTCACACACCAGTAACTAGATAAAACACACAACTTTTGAAATATCTTAAAAACTAAGAGTGCTATGATAAAAAGTAAGTGAACAATACATCTTTATTTTGTTATTATCTACAACTTTTATTTGAAAGAATTTTTTGTTTGATGAACATTTATTGAAAAAATCTGAAAAAATTGAAAAACGCTAAGAGTAAAGTACCACTTTCGGTTTTCCGATTTTCACCAAAAGCTTTTCAGTTCTTCCGATTGTAACAAAAAGCTTAAGTTTCAAGTTTCATCTCGATATCATTAGCGGTTTTTGCGGTACAGCGCACACAGACACACAGACAGACAGACAGACATTTTTCAAAAATGGTCTTATTCGACTCAGGGGACCTCAAAACGGATATTTCCGCTAAAATTTTTGATTCGAAAATTTTCACGAAAACAATACTTTCCCTTTGTATTACATACGGGGGAAAGTAAAAATACGACTTATTTATATAAAGTTTATTCAACGAAATCAAACTTGTAAAATAAAGTACCAGGCAAAAATAACAAGAAATAGAAAAACTACAAGGGCTAAATACCAAATATCACTAAAATTGTTTCACTTATTAACATGTAATAAGATTTTGCTTACTTGCTTTCTTTCCTTCTCCACCACGCGAGATCTTGTTTTTACACAGCAAACACACCGCCAGTCTATTATCTTCACTACAAATCTTATAATATTCCCAAACAAGCGATTTTTTATTAAATTGTGCCATTTTGTAAAGCTTATGGCGATATTTATTAATAATAAGGACTAAGGACTATTAGTTGTAACCCAATTTGATATATGAATGAACAAGTAATGCGCGTCGTGACACGATCTAATCGCAAATGAAGCAAATACGCACGCTGTGTCGCTCGCGCACATACCGCAGTGAGACAGGTCGTAGCCTGTCACTGCGATGTGTACACATATTTTGCCGAACATTCGTTCGCCGAATATTCGGCGCTTCGGCCGAGAGCATGGCCGAATATTCGGTATTCGGCAAAAACACTATTCGTGGCATCTCTACTTTATATTATATGTTAAATTCGCTAAAATCCCTGATGTACCCCAAAAAAGTGTGCACTTATTTATGGAATGGCCGAGTTATAAATAAAGAATAGCGCCCTGTACGTATGCCGTAACAATTTCTAAACGTTATTTAGCGGTAGAAAGGGGCATTTTCTTTAAAAATCATAGCAAACTTTGGGCGGACCTTATAACCGTTACTTGTCAATAAGCATTATGACATTTTCGCCAAGTTGATGTTTTTACTTAATTATTTATGTTATTAATTTTAACTTTGAAAGCAAAAAATAAAAAATGCCAACATGTTCATCTACTTCTAATAATGAACATTTCGTAGAAAAATATTTGATTTACTGATAAAACCTAAACATTGTTTCATATTTGTGCAATAAAATTAAGCACAAGTCTTATAACTATTTTTCACAATATTCTAGTTGTATAATTCGGATCTGTGGTAATTGCCTAACAGCAGTTTCAATAAATGATAAAATACCTTAACTTGAAAATTTCACCTTTATTAAAAACCAAAAATAAGATCGTAAAAAAAACGCTCCTAATAAAAACAACAAAGCCGGAATAGAAAAACCATCTTCTATTTTCGTTAGACATCAACGAAATTGACATATTTACATATTTTTGTAACTATAAAACTAATCATGTCCGTTTTAAACTATAACATATTTAGTGTGCTTAATTTTATTGCACAGAAGTGTACGACAACAGATAACATGGGGTAGAATTTTTACCATGTAAATCCTTATGGCCATACTTAAATAAAATACACTATATATTCATGCATCCCAGGCTAAGCATGCAGTAAAATTTCGAGTTTAGAAAAGCCTGAACGTTTGTATTTGGACGCGTAGCATCCAAATCCAAATTCAGGCTTTTCTAAACTCGAAATTTTACTTCATGCACCACGCTTATAAAACACTGATTTAGTGTTAAGTTCAAAATATATAAAAACAATTTTAAATTATTGTTTTTCGTATTTTTATTTATTGCACTTTGTACTCATAAATGTACTTACGTACTCGTGATTATGTACTTGTACTTAATGCTAGAATACAATTTGCGTGGAGTACTTGTAGTCAATGCTCAAGTACATTTTAATTGTACTTAGAACAGCTCTAGGTACTCCTTAAAAATGTGTTGGTCTTCCCTTTTGTTCACTCACTACGTTTCGAAGGGCTAAATAATTGAACTATTTTGTTGCTTATCACTTTTCAACGGGCAAGACAATGCTTGTTTGCGTACTCTTTTTAAAAAATAAAAAGTGTTAACCTCTTTTTTATGTATTTCAGGGGCAGAGAAATGTTTGTCGTATAGTTATCCAAATCTTGATTTCAATATTGGCGAGAGTATTGACATTTTGAATGCATGTACTAGAGTATATTGTAATATTGATGGCAGTGTCAGCGTAGCAAGGTAAAAAATGTGAATAACATAATTTACAGGGTCGTCACAAAATGACCGAAGAGCTTTACATAGCGCAATTCGTTAATCAATTTTAAAAAATTAATATACTAAATATGTGACTAGAATTTGTTTGTTACATTTTGTGTATAACTATTTATTGCTATTTATAATCAGTCAAAAATTACATACACATTTGTTATGGTTAGCCACATAATATTTAAAAAATATATTTGCTGCCTCGCACGACTTACTCTGCAGTCTTGGGATATTCCTGTCGTGCACGACCAGTGCTAGATCATCGGCGTATCCTATTAACGTGGTACCCATTGGAAGTTGTAGCCGGAGGACGCCATCGTAAACTATATTCCACAGAAGTGGGCCGAGGATGGATCCCTGTGGGACCCCTGACGTCAGGGTGAAGCTGCTGCCATCTTCCAACTGCAACTCTCTTTCTCGGAGGTAGTCGGAGATAATATTTCTTAGGTACGCCTTCCTGCACCGACTTCCCAGTTCTTTGCGGATCACTTTATGTGGGAGGGATCCAAATGCGTTTTTTTATGTCGATAGTGATTATGAGGCAGTGTTCGCGTTTCCGTAGAGGTCCCGAGTTTACTCTGTCTGCGATCTTCCTGACCGCAGCTATGGCATCTATAGTCGACCTCCACTTCCTAAAACCGAACTAGAGCCTGGAGAGACCGCCATCGTTTTAGATTTCTTCTTCTAATCTGTTTGCCAGGACTCTCTCAAGAAGCTTTCCCGTCCCATTTAACAGACAAATGGGTCTGTAGGCTCTTGGGTCGTTCGCTGGTTTCCCCTTTTTGGGTAGGAGAGTTAACGTTGCCACTTTCCAGACCTTAGGGAAACAGCCATCCTGCAAGCACTGGTTAAAAACGTTCGCCACTTCGTCAACGAATTCTTAAATGGTTGCTTTTATCAGCTCGTTTGGAATACCGTCGGGGCCCGGCGCTTTCTTATTTGGCATTCTATTCAGGGCGGACAATATTTCTTCGTCGCAGATGGGCGGTACTTCTGCCAGGCGAGGCTTACTTGTAGCGATTGCCTCCGTTTCCGGCTGGTCGATTTTAAAAAGTGCATTGACGACTGTCTTAAGGCCGCCCATTACCATTAGGCCTGGGCCTGGGGATAGTCCCCAAGGGTCATCATCGACCTTCTTACACAATTCCTTCCAGCACCGCTCTTTACTCTTGAATATGTGTAACGGGTTAAAATTAACTGAACTCACAAAACTACTATTCGTTATTTTATTGTAAACCGAGGGGTTGTTAGGTCATAATTTAATTCTTAGGAATAAGCAGCTGAGTGAGTGAGGTCAGCCGGTCGAGTTTTACACGCACACAAATACACCGTAGGAACGTCACGTATTGTTGTATGGCCGCCCATTTCTTTTATCGCCGTTGTTGGATTAGTCTGAAAGGGAAATTAACACTTTTCATCCACTACATTATTGTTTACTGTTTTGACATATTGGAGCGTTGACGTTTACGTTTGACAGCGTGATGCCAACCGCTAGAGTTTCGAAAAACAAATGTTGCCAACTGTGTATCGGTGAACTTCTCTGTCTAGTGGACGATTTGTGCGTGGTTTATGCAGCGATTTTCGGAGTCGTTTTCTACTTCCAATAATTTTCACGAGCAGTTTGAGTATACAGGGTGCCGGGAATTCTATTTTCGTATTTGTATCTGCCGGTATTAATTGTGTGAGGGTGACTCGTAATTTTACTACGCCACTGGGTTCATGCTTAAGTAAGGGCGCGTGAATCCTTACGTTTCATTGGTGCAAAGTTTAAATTGAGACGTTATAATTTCCGTTGTAAGTTTTTTATATTTTTCGGTTGGGAAAGATCTTTTTTGGTGACACGTTTTACTTTGAGCTTGGCACAGAGTGACGGTGCGTAAAAGAAGCTAATAGATTGCAGTGATAGTGTGCAAGCGAGTACTCGGATTTACTATTTGCTTTAATAATCAGTTGTGCGGTGGTGAAGTTCACTCAGAGCGAGAGCGACGTTTGGAAGCCGACAATTGAACGTCGAAAGACGGAGCCAAGCACACCGTGCTCGAGGCATTTTTCTTTAAGCGATCGAGGTAACATTTGTTATTCTATTTGCTCTTATTCAGACTTTATGCTATTTTATTACATGCTATTTCTCTTAACAAGTGAGTTGGTCAGTGTTTTATTCATTTTGTTTTTGATTAAGGTTTTGGACCTGATCGTTTTTTTTTATGTGTGGGATTAAACCCACAAATAAAGATTAACCCAGCTAAGAGGGCCTGGAGGGTTAATAGAGGTTGTCCTGAAGGAGGAGTAGTTGCGGAAGAGAGAGGAGTGAGGGGAAGGTGTGTAGACGTAGGCAGGATTCACTTAAGGAGTAGTTAATCGGAGGAGTGACGAGCAGGAGACAGGCAGTGGCGGAGTAAGGAGTGTCGAGCAGAAGACAGACAGAGGTGGAGTAAGACGAGGAGTCATTGTTATGTTCGGCGAAGAGCCATATTTCATTGCAGGAGGAGTTTTTAAAAAGCTATGTATACTATTGTCTTCAAATTTGAATTAGTTTATTGTGTTGAGTCGAATCTGAATGATTTGTTTGTATTATGTTGTTGTTAAGCAGTTATAATCGATAATCATTCAGTTTATGTCAATCGCAGTATCTATATAAGCTAATTCAGCGTTTGATTATAATTTCAAGGAATTTAACTTACATTCTACCTCATGTTGAAGTATATTAGTATTTGGGATTTAAATGTGAAGATTTCACATTCCGACCGTTGTTTAATATTTTCGGGTGTCTTTTAATTTAATTAAAACACTCGATATTACATTAGGCCTAATCGTTATACTAGTGTACCCGTTTTAAGAGTTCCGTTATTGTTTTTTACAGCAATTGTTTTTTTGCTAATTAATTATTCACAGGAATGTGTTTTTTAGTATTCTTTCAAGTTGTATTATTTAGACGTGGTTCTAGTTATTTTGAAGTTATCCCGCAGAATAGTATACGCTTTTGCATCATATTATATATTTACCTTCTTGGAACTTATTTATTTTCGGTTAATATTTTGCCAGTAACTCAAGTTATATTGAACTCATTTTCTTGGAAAAATCTTGTGTTATACAATTCTTGGAAGAATTAAATACGTTTGTTAAGGGGAACTTCCATTAGTTTTATTTACATCTAGGGTTCGAGTTTACTGTGGACACTTCACTTGTCGCTTGTTTTTTTAAAACTCGTGGCGCTCCTTTATTTTTTTCTTCCCACCCCTTTCTTCACTGTAGCTTAGCTGGTGTCGGGTGACAAGTAGAGGTTGGCATAGCAGAACAGGGCAAACGAAGAAGCAAGATGGTGTGTTGGTCTATATTCAAAAAAGGTGCGTCGCATATGGCGGACTTGAGCACATTCCTTGCATCCTTATAAAGCTCGACCAGGGGATGTTGTTCCTGACCTCTTGTCCTGATCCTCAAGAGTTTGCGCCGGATTTTGTTGGCTTCTCTCCTGGCATCAGCTACCTCTTGGTTCCACCAGTACTTGTTGCGGTTTGCTTTGGGAGTGACTAAGGGAGTTGAACATTTCCCAGCGCGAAAAATGTGCCGTTGTAGGTTCGCCGCCATCTCTTCTGCATCCCCGAACGTTAGATGTACGTTCTTTGCGTATGAGGCGAGTTTTCCCTGGTCGATTTTTTTGTAAGCCATCTTTTTGCAGTAACTGCTTTCGGTGGGTTGCTCCCTGTGTCGATGGTAAACGATATGTAGCAGTGGTCACTCATTGTCTCGAGCTCAAGGACCTCCCAGTTTCCTACTTTTAAAACCATTTCGGAGCTTGCTGATGTCACGTCGATGAAAGATGATTGTACCCCGCGACGGAATGTGGGCGTTACCCCCGTGTTACAGACAATTAAATCGGGGAAGGTGAGTAGGTCAACTAGCTCCTTGCCCCTTTTATCTGTTGTTCTGGGCCCCCATTCTAGGGATTTAGCATTGAAGTCCCCTCCGACCACAGAGGGTTTGTGTTTGGATTTTATACTGGTCTCTAGTTCCGCCAAGAATCCCGTGTATTCTTCCGCTGTTGAATTCGGCGATATGTAGCAACTGAATAGGAAGAAGTTGTCAAACTCGACCCAGACAATCCCCTTACAAGGTGTACCCCAGGATATAATCCCTTGTCGCTTGCCATTGTGGCTATTATGGTAGATACCTACGTCTCCCGCCTTATTTCGGTCTCTGAACCAGGTGCCATTGATCATCCTATCATTTGTTTCGCTTATTAACAGGATATCCGCTTTCAGCTTTATTGCTGTTTCTGCAAGCAGGTCATGGGCGGCCCTACATCGGTTTGCGTTATATTGTAGGATTTTTAACATATTCTGATGTCAGGTGTGGGATCCTCTGTATCCGTGGTCTCATGCGCGCCGCGCCCTGTATTGTTCACCCCTAGGTCTTCCCGTCCAGTGTTGGTGGAAATCTTTCCTTTTGTCGCGTTGCGGTACGCCAGGCAGTGCTTGCTGCCGGGGTAGTGGTCCACCTGTTCCTCTCCACTTGTCCTGCATGGTATGCAGCTAGGCCGTTTGTTACATTTAGTTGCCATATGTCCTTCTTCGCCGCAGGTTGGACATAAGTTCGATTGGTCGGTCCCGAAACACTTCTCCTTGCTGTGTCCGAACAAAAGACACCTGTGACAGAGCGCTGAGCGGAAGGGTTTTTACCTGACCCGACATTCGCTAAGGCCTATCCGTATGACTTCTTTCGAATTAGGGTTTTCCCCATACTTGTCGAAACCACGATTCGGATTCCATTTGGTTTGCACCTTCTTGGGGGACTTTCTTGATGTCGTTTTCCGAGAGGTCTGCTTCTAAGTTATTGACCACTAGCAGGATGGTGTTGCCGGTGATCAGCTTGGCCCCTTCCGAGACCGCTCTTACCTCGTTTAACAGATCTTCCTGCCCCGTCGCCCCCTTCTTCAGTTCTATGATTAGTGAACCATTACTAGCCTTCCGGGCGCGGAAGATCTCCGTCAAGCATTCTTTGTTGGCCAGCTGTGTTTTAAGTGACCCTAGCACCTCTTCGTATGAGCGAATCCCCGTCTCTACTTGGATCCAATTTGATTTGTCCCTGTTTCCTCTAATAGTGTTGCCGAGTTTTGCCTTCTCCTATTGGACCTGTGTATGGTTGCTTTCGGCGCTATTTCCGTTTTGCAACTCGCCGTCGGTTAGCTGTGTCCTTCCTCGGTTGTCCTGTTTTGCCCTTACGTTGTTTTTGCGGGTGGCGTCTGAAATAAGTTTCCGGTTATAAATCCGGACTTCCACATCGTTATTCGCTAGAGCGAATTCTAGCGCCTTTTTCGCTAAGTCTGTTTCCGAGCTATCCAGTCCTGAGCCCGCCCATGTGAAGGCGACTTTATTCTGCCCGTGTTTAGCTAGAAGTTCGCTGAGGTTGCGGGCGCACTGAAAGATTTCCTCAGTGTTAGTTTTCTCATCTTTCGTATCCCGTCCTGGTTCTGGTTCTGGTGCAAAGGGGAGTGTGCAGTTCTGCACTGCACTTAGGCCTCATTAGGCCCATTGTGCCACCTCCCGTAGATCACCCATCCTCAGTTTAGCCAGCCCACCTTATTTAGGTATTCTAGCATAGCTGAGGTGGGTAGATCTCTTATGTAGGCCATTGTAGGCCATCTATCACCCAATATGGACTCCCTAATTGACGATAGTGCCGGGCATTCACAAAGAAAATGCCATGCAGTCTCGTCTTCCATGCTGCAACCCCTACAACCCCATCTTGTAGAGGTTGCAGCATGGAAGACGAGACTGTCAACTATCCCCATCCTATAGAGGTGCCCGTTTAGTCCACAGTGACCAGTAAGGATGGCAGTTAAGCTGCAGGTCTCTAGCCAGCTGCAGGTACCGTTTCGCTGATCTCTCATTGGGATACACAAGTGTTTCCTTAGAGAGCTTGCAGCTCTCGATATCATCCCAACGCATCCTGAATTTCTCCAGGGCGTTGGTTTGTAACATGTTACAAAGGGAGAGAGGAGCTAACCGCACTAGCGGCTCCGGTGAGAGTAGATTCATCCCAGCCGCAGCTCTTGCCAGCGCGTCAGCTCTCCCGTTACCTGTGTCTGTATCATGTCCTTTTACCCAGCAGACTTCAATGTTGTTGTGCATTGCTGCCTGTCTGAGTTTCCCGTGGCACTCTATTTCGGTCTCTGACGAAGCATAGGCTTTCTGCAGAGACAGAATCGCTTGCCTGCTATCCGTTAAGATTAGTATGGCTACATTTGTCACCTTGCGGTTTATGATGTACTCAGCCGCAAGTGTTATTCCCATTAGCTCCAGTTGCGTGATGGTTCCATGAATTCCCATCGGAACCTTTGCTTGGATTTTTAGGGTTTTAGAGAAAACTCCAAGGCCCGATCCTTCTCTCCTTTTAGATCCATCTGTGTAGATCCTTATAGCAGACTCTCTCGTCCGCTTAGTGGGTTGAATAGTAACGTTGTAGGGTGTGTTCCGTATTAGTGTTGGTACACAGCAGTCATTAACAGCCTCTAAAAGAGGTATATCTCTACAGACATTCCTCCAGAGGTGTCCTCTAACTTCCCCACAGCTGTTACTGTTCCAAATCCCACTGCACTGAAGGCGAAGTATAGTCGCCATGGCCTCCTTCTCCACGTGGATATCAAGTGGTGGAAGGCATAGCATGACTTCCATTGCCATCGTCGGAGTAGTGTGCATGGCGCCTGTTACACTAAGATAGACTGTCCGCTACACTTGCGAGAGTTGCTTCCTCGTGGTCTTCTGTTTGGTTCTGGGCCACTAAATTGAGGCTTCGTAAGTCAGCATTGGCCTCATGACAACTGTGTACAACCACAGAGTCGTGCGTGGTTTCAAACCCCAGGTTTTCCCCACTGCCCGACGACATTGCCAGAAGGCCCTTATAACTTTATCTGTTTTGATGTCGATGTGCGCTTTCCAGCTCAGTTTCCTGTCGAGAGTGATGCTCAGGTATTTCACCTCGTCGCTGTACTACAACATCGTATTCAATAATTTTGGTGCTTTTTTCGACACCTTCCTTTTCTTGGTGAAAAGGACCATCTCCGTTTTGGCAGGGTTTACCGATAGGAAGTGATCATTGCACCACCTAGAAACTATGTTTAGAGCTCCTTGCATCTGGTCGCATAGGGCGTCTTCAAACTTACCACATACTAATATGGCCAGATCATCAGTATAGGCTGTCACAAACAAGCCTAGTTGCTGAAATTCGTCTAGTAGGCTGTCCAGAACCATGTTCCATAATAGTGGTGATAAAACACCTCCCTGAGGACAGCCTCTGTCAATTTTACAGGTTATACGTTCCGTTCCCTGTTCCACTGTGACTATACGATTGGCCAGTGCATTGCCAATCCATTTACACATTTTAGATGGTACTCCGCGCTTGCTTAGCGCGTTTCCTATCTTCGATATGGTCGTTTTATCAAACGCACCTTCTATGTCAACAAAGACACCTAGGGTGGATTCTTTAACATCCAATGGACTCTTGATTCTGCTCACTACACTATGCAGGGCTGAATCAGTGGACCTCCCCCGTGTGTATGCATGTTGTGTCGCCATCAGCGGCTGTCTGACTAGAGCTGATGTTCTTATGTGCCATTCACAAATCCTTTCCTGTGTTTTAAGGAGAAACGAGGAAAGTGTAATTGGTCTGTATGCCTTGGGAGCAGTATAGTCTGCTCTACCGGTCTTCGGTATGAAAACAACCCTGGCTCGTTTCCAGACCTTAGGGACATATCCCAGCGCCAAACTGGACCGAAACAGCATCACTACAAGCTCAGCTAGTTCATCCCGTCCCCACTGTAGCAGGGCGGGAAAGATGACGTCGGGTCCGGGTGCTTTAAAGGCGGAAAAGCTTGCAATTGCTCTAAGGGTGTTTTCTTCATTTATCACTTTATGAGCCAGTTCCCAGTCTTCTGATATTGCCGAAGTGATTTCAACCACATCCCTAGATTGCATAGATGGTAAAGTAAAGTGCATCCAGGGAAGTGAGTCTTGAGCAATAGTTGCAGACTTTCATGGAGGTCGTCAGTCATGGTGCCGTCCTCCTTCTTCACACAGATTGATGGTGGTCCTGTGATAGAGTCTTCTTAAGTCTGCTAACTTCTTGAGTGCTTTCAATTCCTTCGCAGAAGGCACGCCATGACGCTCTTTGACATTGCCTTATGAGCTTTTTGTACTCTCTAAGGCGGACCTGGTAAATGGTCCAGTCGGAGGCCTCTTTGGAGCGTCGTGCTCTATTGAATGCTTTCCTGGCCTCATCTTTTTAGAAGTCGAGATCTGGGCACCACCATGGGGTGGCCGTCCCTGTCTCAGGCCTCCTCTTAAGTGGGCAGGACAGTTTATATGCCCTAAGAATCTTTGCCTGCACTTCCTCCGCTAGGAGGTCTAGGCTGGCACAGTCCTTAGGGCATTGCTTCTTTATATCCTGCAATCCCTCACCAAGGTGCATATGGTATGCATCCTTATCCGTAAGTCTCGGATTGCGGTAAGGTTTGCTCGGACTCAATTTTAGGCCCAGTTGAAAAGTGATCCATCTGTGGTCAGACATGGATGCTTCCCGACTGACCTCCCATTTATCTATAATGTTAGAGATACCAATGGTAGCCAGTGTGATATCAATCACTGTCTGGTCACGCGTATTCACGAAAGTGGGTTCCGTCCCACGATTGAGTATTTCTAAATTATTACTAACTTAATAGTCATGTAAAGACTTTCCTCTTCTATCAGAAGCTCTGCTCCCCCATGAGATTTTGTGTGCATTTGAGTCGCAGCCCATGATCAGTGGTAGTCCCTCCTTCCTGCAATACTCAACAAGCCCTTTCATTCTTCTTGTAGGGGGCGGAAGGGTGGAGTCTCCAGGTAGGTAGACCGCCGCCAGAACTGCGTCTTTCCCTTTGCCCATCGCTCCACAAATTCTCACTACAGTAGTATCACCATCGGAAAGTTGTGGCAGCAGGTGGGCTTCTATTTGCCTAGGTGCGTAGATGGCAGTCCTAGGTTTCGTGCTCGGTTTGTGAAATAAATTACCGGTTAATCTCCCCATACCACATATATTGGATTTTACAATCCAGGGTTCCTGTATTAGGGCTACAGTATCCGTAGTTAAATCGAGGCGGCGGCATAATTTTGCCGTGGCCGCTCTCGAATGACTCAGATTACCTTGCTTAAATCTAATTACCTTGATAGCCATTAGTGATGTGCGGCCGGTCCTGTTCCACTAATCCCCCTCCGACTCAACGAGCGTGGACTCGAGCGACTCAGGAGGTGTGGCGTCGGACCTTTCTTCGGCCAGTGGTGATTCCATAAGGACATCCTCTGGGACAGGCCCTTCCCTTGCTAGCGAGCCCGGTGGCTGCTCCGAATTAGTCGTAGCAGCCACCTGCTCAGCTTGCTGAGGGGTGCGATTTTTAAGAAGAGGCGAGTTAGATTCCTCAGGTGTGATCTCAGTCACTTCCTGACTTACCCTCTTTTTCCTTCTTGGTAGACCTTACCTTCAGATACAAGGATCTAAACCTATAACTGAGGCGGTTTCCCCTTGTACATAGAATCTTCCAATCCTCCTCGCCGACTCCGAAAACGAGCAGCTGCCCGGGTGGGTCTGCAGACTCAGCCCGGTGAAAAATCGGCCATTCACTTACCTTCAGTTCTGGGTTCTGTCTCGCCAGTCGTCTTACGATGACTTCCTCCCTCGGAACCCAGAGGGTGGATCTTTCGATCTTGGGGAGGCGGTCTTCAGTAAGCGCGAAGAGCCTTGCCTCAGGCCATGGTTTAATCATCGCCACTATCCTCACAAGCCAATTCACAGTGTCCTGGTCCTCGCAGTGAATTTTTACAAACTCGCCTGCGTAAGACCAAGCCCTGAACCTCGGCGGAGTATTTGTGGCGATTTGTGGACCCAGCACCACCGAGTCAAGTTCTCTGAAGAGGGCCTGCCTTATCAAGGTGGCCCTCTCCGGCGAAAACCTGCCAAAGGGATTTTATCCATCTGTGATCACCAGTCTAAGGTGACTCTCCGCTGCCTCTTTGTAGAATAAGCGAGGTGGACTCCTTCCTTCCTCCGCTGTTGCCCCCACCCGTTGGCCTTGATGGCGTGTCGGGGTTGGCTCAGAGGAGGTGGTGGAGCGCTGCCTCTTGTCACCCTTACCTTTAGCTTTAGTTGCAGTCGCAACTGGCTGCTTCGATGGATTTCTTTTGACCCGGGCCGGACGACTTGGTCCGGGTTCAATCTTTTGGGGTATTTTCCCTTCTTTTGAGGCGAGCCAGAGGCGGCTACCTTAGTCGTAATGACTGGGTTCGCACGAGCCTCTTCTTCTTCCTCCATTTGGCCTCAGCCCCACATATTCGGCCTCTTTTCCTCCTGTACACCCGGGTGAAACCTGCCAGGTCATCCTGTGGTGGCCCTAGGGGACCAGCCGCAGGTTGACCACTTGCAGGAGCACCTGAGGACCCACCCACATGTGGGAGCGGCGTGCCTAAGGGCCCTGCCACTCCTTTAGTGGGGATGCTTTGTGCCAGAGCTGGCATCATTTGTGGTGTACCAGAAGGCTCGTCCACTTCATTTGGTTTAAATGACTTCTTCATACAGTGACCATTTTGATTCATCTTTCCGGTTCCCACCCACCACGGAGTCCACAAGGGGAATGTCAACTTGAGATCCAGGATTGCCGGTCCGATATAGTCCCTAGGAAGCGGTCTGCAGCATGAGAGGGATCCCCACCACAGAACTTCGGCTACCACAGCAAAGCCCATAGTACGGTCCTCTTTGCGCCTACCACAGCCCAGGGTCTACCCTGTCGGCCCTCTGACGGAACAACGCAGCCGATTGATTGAAGTTGGGTAACTCCAACCGCCCGTCTAGACGAAATCCAGGCCAAAGTGGTGTGTCGAATCCACGCCCCCGCAGGTGACGTTTCCTCTCAACCACCAGGATTCCTACATCCGTCGACACGGGTCGCCACGCACGGCATAAACACGTGGGGTTGGTATTTAGCCTCGCCTCCAGGAACAGCGATAAGGTACTCTGCTCCTGGAGGCGAGGAGGAGCCCCCTCACCACGTCAAGGCCCCAACCATATTCGAGGGGGCGTATCCCGTCCTATTAGGGAGTATAGCCGCCTGGTGGATCTCGTGTCGGTCTCCTCGTCGTTAGTTTCTACCTTGATTTCCATGGTGCTGGTGATGTGTACAACACAGCCCTTCTTTATTTTAATATTTTTAAGCGCCTCAGGGCAGATGAAACGGTCTCTAATCTTTGTCAGAAGTCCGGGTGCAATGTCGTGATCAGCCGGGACGAAAAATGCTAGGGCGACATCATCTCTGAATATTTTAAAATCTGCTTCACGGGACATTTCTGCTCTAATGGCGTCCACTGTAGTTTCATTGTCGCTTGGAGTTTGGGTCGCCTTGCTTGCCTGTCCTGCATTGTCCGTTTGAGGATCGGTGTTGATCATTGGCTGTCCGAAATCCTCCAGCTGAGACTTCATGGCCTTGGTAGTCAGTTAGCTGACTAGGCTCTTGATGGTGGTATTTACATCTTTAATCTCGTTCCGGGTGTTAGTAGCAGGCTTTTAAATTTGCTCGCCATTGCTACTCTAGCGGTTTTCTTTGCCTCTTCTGCTTGTAACTGATCGAGTAATTCAAAGGCTTTGCGCTTTTTTGATAGCTTTTTGGTTTCGTCCCACGTAAGATCCAGAATCGGTCTATTTGGGCTGAGTGTACCGCAATGTGTGTGCAATCCTGTTGGTCTGCGAGAGGTATTTCATTTTCCTCCTACCCGCCGGCATGAGAAGCACAGAACGATTTTTCACCGTCCAAGCCGTACCTCTGAACCATTAGCACACGAAGCTCAAGTCAAACGCCTTCGGCGGTGCCCCGTTGAAATCGTACCACTACTGAAACAATCTTAGCAATTCACGACGTAACCGTGTTCGTTGCCGCTGGCACGAACCACCTAACCGCTACGCTGTAGCCCGGTTGCTTTGCCGCTGACAATCAACCCCACGACCCTCGCCGTCCTCGCCCCAGCAGGACCGCCACCAGGGCCAACGAAACGTCGTTTCGTAATACCAAAAATTGCTAAGATTTAGTGGGGAACGATTAAGCACCGTCGTCGAGCTTATTCCCAGGCCGCGTCAGAAGCCACTGACGACTAGCGCAACCACGACACGACGGGAGAAGCTAACATTTTAACATTCCTTGTGCAAGTTGTTTGGAATAGAAACACTCCATTCTAAATTGAATCGGCTGTGTGTTATTTTCTTGCCCCTTTTACCCGATAAACAAAGTGTTGTGTTGTGTATGAGCCCAGCTATCCGGGAAAAGCCGCCGCTGCCTGGAACGAGACTGACGGAAGAGGAAGCCCAGCCGTCCGTGAAAAGCCGCCACTGTCCGGAACGTGACTGACGGAAGAAATCAAACCGTGAGTACCCAATTTTTATTAACGTGAATTACGTGCTTCGTATCCCAGCGACTGAGCTAGCCCTTCTACGTCCACCGACTACCAAGCTACGCAGGTAGTTTCCCTGCTCGGGAAATCCAGCTTGGTCAGTGTTTTCCCGAGCCGGCCGTCGCGCCGCTCAAATTGCACACCGCGTACGTGATCGCTTCGCGATCGCGACACGGACCGGCTTCGTCGGTGAAAGGTACGCCCGAATCCGCTTCCCTTGGATTCGCGTGCCGATGACATAGGGATTATGCTTCCGCTCGTTCTCTGACAGAAAGGTCTCCTGGCATGGATACAGCGAGCACCTCTACTGCGTCCGTGGGCACGGTCCTATAGGCCCTTGTGATGCGACGGCATACCACCCTCAGTGCCCCTCTGGCTCTGGCCGCGTTCCTGGCAGTATCCATGGCCTTGCCCCAGACCGGGGCTGCATATGTGAGCCTTGCCCTAGCCGCTGACATCAGCAGGCGTCTTCGGCCTTCTCCAGCTCCTCCAACGTTTGGCATAAGCCTTCCATACATGGTTTCCATACGCAATGCCCCTTCTGCCGCCTCGCTACAATGGCGGCTCCATCTTGGATTTGCCTCTAACCAAACGCCCAGGTACTTAAGGGCCTTTCCCACCACTATCTCTTCCCCCCTACGGTAATGGCGCGCCCTGGTGCCTCCCAGATCTCTTTGTGGACAGCCAGACTGCTTGGGTCTTATTTGCCGCCACCGCTAGCCCCGCTGTCGTCAACCACTCTATAACTCTATCGCTTGCCTCTGTCGCTGTGATTTGAAATCCCTCGACGGTTTTGTTTCTGACCACCAGTGCCAGGTCGTCAGCGAAGGCTACCGTTGACACCCCTTCCGGTAGTTGTAACTCCAGGACCCCATCGTATACCATATTCCAAAGTGCTGGTCCGAGCACTGAACCCTGAGGCACACCTAGGTTTATCCTCCTTCCTTGGCGATGGTGGCCAGCCTCAAACTCAATCCTCCTATCATCTAGGTATGCGTCTACTACGCTTGCAAGTCCCGCGGGGAGCCTTCTTTTTGCTTCGTTGGCGATAAGCTGCCATGGCAACGTGTTAAATGCGTTTTTCACGTCGAGTGCAATTATCACCGCATGCTCTCGCTTCCTTAGCGGCCCCTCGTTGGCTCCCGCCACCAGTCTCCGCACCTCCATCACGGCATCCGCAGTTGATTTGCCCCGCCTAAAACCGTACTGTCTCGGGTGGAAACCCCCTTCGCCTTTGATGTGGTCCACCACCCTCCTAGTTACCGCCTTCTCTAGCAGCTTTGCCAAGCCGTCCAACGGGTCCAATGGCCTATATGAGGCTGGATCCTCTGGGCGCCTACCCCCTTTCGGGATGAGCGCAAGCTTCGCGCATTTCCATCTTCTTAAACTTCTCGGGATTCGCCTCCACCGCTGCCTTGATTGCCTTGTTGGGGATTCCATCAGGTGCAGGTGCCTTCCTCAAAGGCAGAGACTTTGCCGCTGCCAATACCTCCTCGACTGAGAAGGACTCATCCAGGTTGGGTATGTCCTCTACGCTGCGTTCCCTTTCCTCCCCCCATGGGAATAGTGCATTGACCACCGCTCCTACGCCTCCGGGTACCAAGGCCTCTATAGGTAGACCCTTCTTCTCTATGCGCCCCATTACTACTCTGTAGGGTTTTCCCCAGGGGTCCGACTCGACCAGGTCGCAGAGCTCTTTCCACTTCCTCCCATTGCTCTTTTCTATCTCCCTTCTCAGGGCTGCCACCTTTGTGCTCCTTTCTAGCAGGAGCTCTGCCACTTCGTGTCCCGCCCTCCTAGCTCGGCACACCCTTCTTCTGGCTTGTACGGCTTCGTTCCTGGTCAGCGCCAGCTCCTCGCACCACCAGTATACCCCCTTTTTTGTTCTCGATCCCTTTGGCATCGCGGCATCGCAGGCTTCCCTCAACATATTTGTGAGCTCCGACGCAAGCGCCCCTTCTCCCCCGTTTCCGGTTCTAAACTCACTCCTTTCGATGGAATCCGTAAGGGCTTTACGGTTCACCTTGCACAACTCGTGTCCCCACTTTCGTCCTTGCTACCCGAGGTGTCGAATCCTATCATCCGGTGATCGCTGAGAGTTTCTTTTTCGGACACGCACCAGTTTTTAATGTGGTCCCCGTTGTCTGCCGCCGTTATGTCGATCACTGAGTCTTGGTTACCCCGAATAAACGTTGGGGAACGTCCGTTGTTCCCAACCTCGAGATCTGCAGTTGTAAACATGTCCGCCAGCCTTCGCCCGCTGCTGTTAGTACTCCTTGATCCCCAAGCCACCGATTTCGCGTTGAAATAACCGCCCACCACCCTCAATGATTTGTATCCAGACGATCCCCTTTCTAGGCGATCCCTCGGACCGTATTCTATGCCTCAGGTCGCCTCTGGGCAGGATTGCTACATCCCCTTTTTCTACGTCGCGTAGCCACCTGTTGTCTAGCAGTGCGTTGTTAGTTTCCGAAGTTATCAGCAGGTCCGCCTTTAGGTTGGCAGCCGTCGCGATGAGCAAGTCATGTGCTGCCCTGCAACTTCCTAGGTTGACTTGCAGGACCTTTATTTGCGCTTGGCATGTTGATGCGCTTCTAGGATGTTTACTTACTTTTTGGTTATTGAGCATTTTTTGTACCTAAAAACTTTGCTGCGAAGAGTGCCTCTTTAAAGAATTTGCACCTTCCCATGCCTGCTTTATGGCCGCCAGCTTGGCATAGGGGGCACGATTCGTTCTCCTTGCAGTCTTTGGTAGCGTGGTTGTCTTTACCACATTTAAAGCACAGCTTCGATCTGTCCTTGCTCTTGCAATCTTTGGAGATGTGGTCGTACTCCCAACACTTTTCACATCTTTGGACCTTAAAGTGCCTCTCTACTCTACAGCTTGATAAGCCTGTTTTAACGATTTTTGCTTTAAGCAGCGATTCCGCTTCCCTGCTGTCCATCACAACGGTTATCGCCTGGGTGTCATTTTTCATCGGCCTCATGGTCCCGACGTGCTGTAGAACCCCCTCCTTAGATAGGGACTTCTCTATGACCTGCACCACATCCTTTCCCTCTGTTAAGGCGTCTATGCCCCTAATGTGTAGGGTCGTCTTGTCGCCTCCTACTTTTCTGACGGATATCTTGCTGTCTCCGGCCTTTGTTTGTTGCCTGCTGTGCCCTCATTAGTGTCAGCATATTGTTTCCGTTGTTCTCAGTAGTTATAAGTACCTTACCCTCCTTGGTGCTTCTGATTTTTTTGTCATCCTTGACTCGCTGGTGTGCAGGATGTCCTTGACCTGCTTCAAGGAGTCTCTGAAGCTGGTGTTTCCGCTATCCACGATCAGGGCGTACGACCGTCTGCCTTTCTTCGCCTCGTTTTGGTTTGGCGTTTTCCTAGGCACAAAGATCTTTATTTTTGTCCTTCCATTGTGAAAAACTGATTCGAGCATCTTCTGATAGTTTTGTAGAGGGACAGAGGTGACGTGATGTAATCCTATCTCAGGCAATTCAAGCGTCTCCCTTTCAAGGTCTACAAGGTTCCTGAATAGATCCTCCTCGGTGCCGTCGAAGGTTATCTTGAATATTTTCCTGCAGCCCTCAGTTGCCGTGGCCCTTCTTCTAATCTTGAGAGACTGTTCAAGGCATCCGAGGTTTTCCAGCTTTTGGAGATCTGGGAACCTGTCACGGAACATTTTGTGGATGCCGCTGTCCATATTTGTATCTCCAGGGCCCAGAACTACTGCAAGTACTTCGCAGTTGTCAACATTGAGTGGGTTTCCTTTTTCAACGTTGGTGTTTGTGTAGACATCTTCGATCCATGGGCTGTCCATGATTTTCTTAAGGTCCGCGTATTCCTCAGTTTGCATTATCTCATCGATTGTTCCTTCCGGTACTGTTTGGGTACATATTACCCTGGTTCCTGGTTTGGTCTGAGTTTCAGCGTCGAATGTCATTTTATCGACCGGTTCAACACTCCTCCTATCTAGATATTCCTTGACGTGGTCCATGTTAAAGACCGCCATCTGCTTGGACAGTTTCCCAGATACCTCCTTGATTTCCTTCTTAATGTTTTGCTCAATCCATTTCGTTAATTTGATAACGAGTTTGGAAGTTGCTTCCATCGCCTGTCGCAGGGTGAAGACTTCGGAGCACTCTTTTATCCGGTATGGTTCAGGTTTTTCCAAGGAAGTGTCTGCAACCTTCCTTTTCTTACCATCTCCTCTAACCGATTGGCTTCTTACAAAGCCGTACAAATTCTTTGTCTGAATTGCGTGCTCCGTGGAGTCCTTCTCGCGGCAATAAGTGCATTCGTCGCTACTTCTTATTTTAAACCTTCTTAAGTAGACCCCAAAGGATCCGTGTCCCCCAAGAAATTGGGTTAAAAAGTAGTCGACGTCTCTGTGCTTGCGTTTTTTCCATTTCATTAAGTCCTTGATCAGTCTTTTAGTCCAGGAAGCTTTACCAGTATCTGTGAGCCACTCTTCTGTCCACTTTTCGTCTATGAAGGGTCCGGGTGCTGTTTGTGCGACTTCTTCTCTTTTGTTGGTGAAGCATATTGTTGTGCTCTCGATTGGAGAGCAACCTTTCTTTTCTTACCATCTCCGCTAACCGATTGGATTCTTACAAAGCCGTACAAATTCTTTGTCTGAATTGGCTTTTGTTTTGACGTCGCACCGTCGTTCTTAGTATATCGTCCTTCACATTCATCTTTTTGGTTTTTATTTAATTTATCCATTTTGTTCCCACGAATTGGGCCGAGCTAAAATTCCTCCTGGCAGTGCGCCCTTACCAGGGATCAGCCTATTTACGCCGGGGGGTCAGCCGGTACCCCGGGCCACCGTTTGCGACACTCTGAAGTGGTGTCATCCATCCATCGGTACGGTTCGGGTAACGCCACTGGATTCCAGTTTTTTACGAGGTCTCGTCGCATTGCCGCCATCATACACCTTTCTTGTGCAAGCAAGTCAGGTTGCGCGCCGTATAGTAATTTAGACCGCGCCACTGTGGCCAGTAGCCTTCTGCTACCTTCGTTAGGGTCGCCTAGGTTAAGCATCAGTCTTGCCAGGGCGGTCTCGGTGGTGGATGCCGCTTTGGCGATGTGAGGCGTCAAGTTTCTGTGCGAGCTTATCTCTATACCCAGGTAAACAATCGATTTCTTTACTGGTATCTGCTGGCCAAGGATGCTGATGTTTTTTAGGGTTGCCCGTCCTGTCCTTCTCGTGTAAAGGATAGCCGCTTCTGTCTTGGTGGCTTCAACCTCGAGACCATTTTCTGTTAGCCAGCGGTGGATCTTGCTTGTCGCGCGGGCAACCATTGTCTTCAGTACCCCGGGCTCTCTGTGATGCACAACCAGTGCGATGTCATCAGCGTAGCCGACGATCTTTACTCCTGCGGGAAGGTCTGTATTAAGTAGCCCGTCATATGCTATTATACACAGTATGGGTCGGAGGACTGAGTCTTGTGGGACCCCTCTATGCGGGAAGAACGTGACCTGGTTGTTACTGGTCTCGCTCTCTACTGAGTTCTCTATCTATGAGGTAGTCATTTATGATGTTTTGTAGATAGCCCGTTACCCCTCTTCTTGCCATTTCTTTGGCAATGACGTTGTGTGGTAGTGAATTAAACGCGTTTTTTACGTCTAATGTGATTAACAGACAATGTTCCCTCTTTCTCAGTGGTCCACTGTTCGTGCGGGCAGCTATGTTGAGGATATTCTCGACTGCGTCTATCGGAGATTTCTTTTAGAAGCCTCTCAGCTACAATCCTATCTAGTAGTTTGCCCAGTGCGTCCAATAGGCATATGGGCCTATAGGCTGAAGGGCTATCCAGAGGTTTCCTTTTTTGGGGGATAAGGACCAATTTCGATTTTTCCACCGTTTGGGAAACTGACCCTCCCGGAAACACTGGTCTGCTACCTTCGCAAATTCCTTGGGCCGAGAGCTGGCTGCCATTTTAACAAACTCTCAAGAATATTGTCCGGGCCTGGCGCCTTCTTGTTTTTAATTCTTTTAGCAGCCGCGATGACTTCTTCCACTTGCACCTCAGGAATATCCTCAAGTTGGTCGCCTTGTTGCGGTATGCGAGTTCGATATTCTTCTTCTGCTCCGAGAAAGAGGGCTTCGATGACTTTCCTGGAGGTCTGCATCGTAACTTTCCCGTCACGATGTTGTACGGCTTACCCCTTTTCCACGCTCTTTCTTTCCTTTGAAGGATTTCTCATTTTAGAGTGGTTTTGGCTTGCTTATGCTGTTCTGCCAACGTTTGCTATTCTCTATTCTTTGCTCTGGCTCTGGTCAGACTCCGTCAAGCTTTGTTTGTTCAGCAGCCATTTTTTGTTCTTGTTACCCGGTATAGCTTGGGGCCCTCTACGACCTTCCACTATGAATTCTATATACATGTTTGGGCTCATCGATTCCTCATAAAGCCTTTCCAGCCTCTGATTTTGTTGCAGAGGTTGTGGATGGCAAGTGTGATGTCTATGACCAATGTTCTGTTGCCTTGGCCGAACGTAGGGTTGTTCCCTACGTTACATGGGGTTAGGTTTAAGGATACCGCGAGGTCTAACAGCTCCTGTCCTCTATGGTCCGACTCCTTCGAGCCCCAATACAGAGCTTTAGCGTTGAAATCTCCGCATATTATTTTGCCGCCCTCTTGGCTACGGACATGTGCTTCCAGATCAGCTAGGTAGTCCTGATATTCCTCCCTCGTGATATTTTTCGTAACGTAACAGCTATACCACACAGTATTGCCAATTCGGGCCCATACTATGCCTTTCCGGGGGGACCCCCAGGAGTGCAGGGCCTTTTTTGCGTTGCCTGTTAGCAGTATCGCCACGTCGCTCTCTCCATCCTTCTCGTCTGTTAGCCAGTTTGTCTTAGTTCGATTCAGGTTTGGCTCGCTGACAATAACAACTTCGTACTTCTCGCTCCTCACCTTTTGCTCTAGGAGGTCGTGAGTGCTTCTGCAGCGGTTTGTGTTTATGTTTACTTGAAGAGCTGTAGTCATTGAGTAGGTTTCGTATTTGGTGGAGCCTCCGTCTCCCTACCTTCAGCGTCTTTCCGGGCCGTTTTTGTCGCTTCTACCGCCTTTTTATATGCCCCGTACCTCCGGCTACCAGGAAAATGGTTTACTTATTTCCCCTCACCGATGTCCTGGCAGGCGACGCATCTGGGGCTCTTCTCTGCAGTTTCGGCACTGTTTGGACCGATCCGTCCCCTGGCAGTTTCGCTCTGCGTGACCGTAGCCTAAACAAGGGGTACACCGCTTTAGCTTCCTCGCCTGCTCCCTTATGTAGCATTTACTGAGGCCAATGCGAATTGAGCCTAGGTTTGTTAGCCTTTTCCCTAACTGCCGATTTGTTATTAGACCCGCTGTTCTTGAGCCGTCCCTCTCATTTCTAATCCATTTGGCCTCGAGAGAATCATTACAACCCGTCGCCTCCTGGATTGCCTCCTTGATCGCCGTTTCGCAGATGTCCTCTTCGATGTTTGCCACTGTCAGGGAGGTACTTTCACCATGGCTGGCCACGACGCTGTGTTGTCCTACAGCTTCTCTCACCGCGCTGAGAACTTCTAAGGTTTTTTTGGTGCCTCTCTTCATTTCGATCACCAGGGATCCCGATTTTGACTTACGGGTACGGTCGATTTCCTCTCGTCCTTCCTTGGCTATTTTGTTCTTGACTTTAGTCAGCACATCAACGTACGACGCCTCCCCCACGTTCACCGTGATGTGGTCCGCTTTCTTCTGCCTCTCTTCTGGACGCACGTCATTACCCTCTTCCATTTCTCCCTTTGGTGTAAAGATTGTCACCATGGTGTCTTCGGAGTGAAATATGGCTTCCCACATCTTTCTGTACCTCCCTGGTTTTATTCCCTTTACTAGGTGTACTGCCATGTTCATTTCCCCTGGTAGCCCTTCCCTTAGACTTACTAGATTCTTAAAGAGGCTTTCTTCTGTGTCGTTTTGGTTTACCTTAACTATTATTTTTCGTCGCTCTTTCAAGGTATTTCGAGTCCTAATTCTATGGTTTTGCTCCACCCATCCCAGGTCCTCTAATATGTCCAGGAGTTCGGGGTACTTTTCCTTAAATTGCTTTTGGATTCCCCTCTCTAAGTTGGCATCTTTCGGTTCTGTTACGAGCACCACGGTCTCATAGTCTTCCTTCTTCAGTGGGTTTCCCTCTTTAAGCATGGTGCTTATATATACTTTATTGTCTCATGTTGCATCACATATATCCTGCCATTCTTTGTAGTCCTCTGTGCGTTCTAGTTCTTCCACCATCTCACTAATCTGGGTGCCTATCTCTCTCGTTCTAGATTCTGTCTGACTTTCTACGTCGTAAGTTATTTGATCGCACTTCTCGTAGCTGTGCTTTTTTAGCCAGTCCTTGATTATTACTCTGTTGACTACCTCTGTTTGTTTTAGTAGCTTAGTAGTAACCTCCTTTATTTCCTTTTTTGTGTTTTGTTCATTCTATCTGCTTAGTTCTGTTACTAGTGTGGTTATTATGTCCAGAGTTTCCTTTAGTACGAAGGCTTCTGGGCTCTCCCTATGCTTGTAAGGGCTAGGCATTTTATTTGGGGAGTCTTCTGTTGCTTTCCTTTTTATTCCCTCGCCACTGACGGATATGCTTCGCACGTGTCCGCTTATTCGTGGTTAAAGCCTTGTCTGTTGTAGCTTTTTGTTCTTTCTGTCGTTTTTTACTTGGTTGTCCATTAATTCTCTGATCCAGCGCATCGTGCATAGAGGGGCGGGCCGGATTAGCCAGGAGTGGGTATACCCTCGAGGATGCTGGTCCTCTACCCCAGTTCCCTGAGGCCTGGCCGCCGCTTTACCGGTACCGAAAAGCCGGGCGGACCGACGCTTGCCCGGGGCGATGGTGACTCTGAATCTTCCATTCAATATGCACTTCCTGATCGAGGTCCCGAAGGGGCTGGTCCCTGACGTAAACGTTGACTCATTCTTCGGCAGAGCTCGCTCACATCAACCCGTTCCCTTTCCGGCTACAACACCTTCCGGTTCCCGGGTACTCCCTGAATCGTCTTTGTCCACGTCGATCGTAGGTACGTCTTAAAAGTGTTTTAGCTCCCATAGCCCTCGCGGCCTACTAGCATTGGGGGCTGGAAAAGGTGGCCAAGAAAGGCCGAAGAGTTGGTCAAAGGCAACCGATAGGTCAAAGAAGGAAGTAACTCTAAAGAAGGGGGGCTCACGCTGCAAGGAAGTCCGGTAAGCCCCAGAATGCTTTAGCAGTAGGTCAACTTCTTGCTCCAAGTGGAGTTCAACGATGTTGGACTACTGGGCTCCTACACCACGGCAAGGTGCATTCCTTCGTAGGAGAACCTAACCCAACCTAACCCAACCTAACCCAAGCTAACCCAACGTAACCTTACCTAACCTAACCCAACCTAACCCAACCTAACCCAACCTAACCCAACCTAACCCAACCTAACCCAACCTAACCCAACCTAACCCAACCTAACCCAACCTAACCCAACCTAACCTAATCTAACCCAACCTAACCCAACCTAACCCAACCTAACCCAACCTTACCCAACCTAACCTAACCCACAAGTGGCCCTTCTGAAAACAGAAACACCGACAGTATTGCAGAAGCATTTCGTCATCGATGTTTCTTTCCTTTATTAGTTACACTTTACAATTTACAATTATTAATAAACAAAATTAAAAATTTAAAATTTGATGGTAGTTGGCCTTCATGTACTCAGGGTCAGTTCTTTCTTCCTGAGGACGCTCTCCGCGAAAGTTGCAACGGCGTTCCATTTCTCTTCGGAGTCAATTAGACATATTGGTCGGTAGGTTCTTCCGCTATCCGCTGTTTTCATAGGTTTCTTTAACAGGATTAGCTGGGCAGTCTTCCACTCACTAGGAAAGGCTCCTTCTTCCAGGATCCTGTTGAAGACATCTAGGTGATACTTTGGACATTCAAGGATTCCTTTTATCACAATGTCTGGGGGGATTTTGTCTGGTCCGGGAGCTTTTTTCCGTTACAGGCCTCTGGCCGCTTCCTCAAGTTCCTCCTCTTTGAATTTAGGTGTTTGCATTTTTGTGGTGTTTTTCAAGATCTTTGAAGCTAGTGCCCTTCTTGGGAATATGTCCTCTGCCACTTGATGAGTTTGTTCTTTTCCTAGTTGGACTGGTTTTTGTGTTTTCAGTTTTTTTGTGGCGATTTTATACCCATTTCCCCAGGGGTCTTCATTTACCTCATCGATGAGTTTTTGCCAGCTTTTTTCTTTGGACCTCATTATTGCCTTGCTAAGCAGCTTCTTGGCGTCTTTGTGCGCCTGTTTGAGCTTCCGTATTTCCTCCTCCGGAGCCAGCTGGTTTGCTATTAGCCTTGTTAGGTCCCTTCTTGCGGAGTTAGCTTTCCCCTGAGCTTGTGGATTTCTTCATTCCACCAGTACACATTCCTGTTTCCCGGTCCCCTGGTTCTATAGATTTTCTCGCAGGAGTTAGTTATCGCCCTCATGAGCTCCGCTGGGGATTTTTCTGTCATTAGTGTCAGTTCCTTGTCAAGTTCTTTCAGATAAGATTCCTTATTTTGCTTGTTATATGTCCATTGCCTGCGATTCTCTGTTCTTGCAGTTCTTTGATCTAGGGGACTTTTTATGTTGTAGTATATGTTGTTTTGTTTACTGAGGTTTTCCTCCGTGCTCACTTCCCATTATTCGATTTGACCGGCCAATTTCTTCGTTGTAAAAGTGAGGTCTATATAGGAAGTTCCTTGTGGACCCATAAATGTCGGGGTTTTTCCGTCGTTGTAGAGTAGGAGTTTGTGCTCCGCTGTCCACTCCGCCAGTACCCTTCCTCTCGTATCTTCCTTGTTCTTCCCTCATATTTTGGCTTTGGCATTAAAATCGCCGGCAATAAGGATCTCTTTCGATTGCTGTTTCAACCAGGTACCTACTCTATAGAGGAACTCATAGTATACTTGGATAGTACAGTTTGGGGAGATGTAGCACATGGCGATGATAATATCTTCGAGCTCTACCCATGCGAAACCCTCCTGTTCTTTTCCTTCTTATATGATTCGTTTTTTATTATCAAAGATTTTGATTGCCACATCAATGTTTTTGTCAGTGACCCATCCCTTCCTAACCGTCTTGACTTGCGGTTCTGCTATGATGGCTATCTCTTTATCCTTTTGTATGGCATTTTTGTAAAGGAGGTCCATAGCCTCTTTCCGCTGGTCTAGGTTGGACTGTACTATGCGCATTTTTAAACCGTGGTTTGGGCCTCTATCCCATTCTTGTGTACTTCTTTGTTCAGGTTGGTATTTATCACATTGCTTCTGGCATTTGTTTTTTTTTTGCTTTTCGAGATTTCCTTTTTCGGCTTTCCTTACCACGGCTTTATATACCGGGCACTTAAATTTGCCGCTGTTATGGTCCTCCGACCTGCAGTCCAGGCAGTATTGGCCTTTCTGGCAATCTCGGCTGACGTGCCCTTCTTGGCCGCATTTCCAGCATGCTTTGGATCTTTGAGCTTCCTTATACTCCTTTCCTAAGTGCCCATACCTTAGACAGCGTGTACATTTTGGGATAGTGATTAGTTCTTTGATTGTACAACTGTTTAGTCCCACTCTTAGTTTCCTTTTCCTTATTAGCCTTTCTTGATCACTATTCCGTCTTCCTCTTTGGCCAGTCCGATTTCTTCTTTGATCGCTTGGAGTATCGCTTCCTTTGTGCTTAGCCCATTAATATCGACAATTGTGAACGCTTTCTTTTTGCCTTTGTTCGTTCTAATCGTTACGTCTTCCCTTGCTTTGTTGATTATCTCTGTGAGTTCTTTTGAGCTTCCCCTCGTTACTATCGTGAGTTCATCGTTGGTGTTTTTCCGTGCGCTTATGATCCTTTTCTGTACTTCGCTGTTTTTAACTCCTTCCTTAACGCTTTTCAGCAGTTCCGCGTATGTACAGGAGCTATCTTTTACGAAGATTTTTTCAGTTTTGGTTTTCTGACCTCTATTTCCTTCCCTTTTTTCTTTACCTTCCGTTTTTTTGTTCGTCTTCGGCACGTACAGTGTTATTTCCTCTGTGGTATCGTATAGTATGCACTCTAGCATTTTCCTGAATGTCACTGTATCTTTTCCTTTTGGCATGATGACTTCTGTGTGCTTTCCAATTCCAGCAGCGTTTCCTATTGTTTCCCTGAATTTTTGTAGATGGGAGAATATTGCTTCGTCTGTTTCTCCTAGGTTTATTCTGGTGATTTTCCTGGTATGTTCCACGTATGCATGTTCTTTCATTCCTTTTGTGTTTACCACTATTGAGCCTATTCCTTCTTCGACCTCTAGTATCTCGGAGTACCTATTCCTTATCATTCTAAGGATGCCTTGTTTCATGGTATTGTCATCCTTTTCTACTGTTATTATCCAGTCCGAGTCCTTTCTGGTTCCGAAGTTTTGGTTCTTTTGTATATGTCTTCCATCCAGTTCATTTCCTTTACTTCCTGGAAGCTCTCGTACGTATTTGCCCTTTCTATGTATTTAGTTGTGTCTATGATATTACTGATTTCCAGCGTATCCTCTGTATTTGTTCCGGTGTTTTTACTTTCTGACTGGTTCTTTTTTCCTATTTCCAGGTCTTTTATTCTTTTTTCCATCGTGTTGATTTCCCTTTCTAGGTTTATATTTTTGTTTCAGAGATCTTCTAGTGTTTCCTTGTTTATCTCTGCAGCTCTCTCATATAAGGCTGCAACACGTTTAATGCTATTCTTTATTTCTACTCTGGTATTCTTACCCACGTAGGAGTGTAGCACCTCGATCCCATCTCTTAGTTCGTCCATGTAATCTTTTTTCCTCGGTGATCCCTTTTCCGGTGTTTTGCTGTTTCTTCACCTTTTTTTCTTTTTTGGAAATTCGAAAATTCCCGCGTTTCTTTTTCTTCTCCTGTCACGGTCTGTTGGTCTAGCCAGTTCCACTTGGCCCTTATTACGTTATAGTCCTTCTCTATTTGTTTTGTTGCTATCTCTCGCGCTGGCTGTGCTCCTACTATGGTCATCGTTCTCTGTCTCGGTGGCGTTCTTAGGAGTGAACTTCTTCTGATAGTTATGTCTTATTCTTCGTCGAAGTGAGGCGTGTTCGTCTCCGTTTTGTTTGATGTCTGTGTGCCACACCCAGAATCCGAGGGGCAGCCCATTACCGTGGTAGTGGGGAAGGATTCTCCAGCATCGCTGGTACCTTCCTGGGTTATTTCCGTTATTTTTGCAGACATTTTCATTTTAATGGTCCATTTTATGGCTCCTTGCAGCCGCGCTCCCTGACTGGTGTTTTGTGGTGGGTGACACTGGAAGAAAAGCGGTTTTGGCTCCCTAGCCCTCGTTGCCTAATAGCGTCAGGAGCCGAAAGAGATCAAGATAGACCGAAGAGTTGGCCATGGTAGGCCGACAGTTCAAAGAGGAAGTGGCTCTAGAAGGAGACTATCACACTAAGAGGTTGTGAGTAGTCCCGAAATGCGTTTGCGATAAGCCCCTGTCTCGCTCCCCAAGGCTTTCCGGTGATTCCCTTCACTACGACAAGGTGCATTCCTGTTCCGGGGAACCTAACCCAACCTAACCCAGCCTTTTTTTATTTTTTATTTTTTTTTATTGATTATAGAGGGGATTGGGAAATCTGAACACAGACAAAGGCCTATTGGTCTAGTTTGGCCGATAGTGTCGGGTTCTACCGACTAAAACCCTTCCCCCTCTCTTCCCTGGAATCGCCTCTCACGGCATGGCCTCAGGGGCATTTGCTCCGGTCATTGCCTCCGGTTGTTCTCGCCAGGGTCTTCTCTTGCCTGACCCTCGGTCCTCCTCAGCTCGTCTGCGAGCTTCTTACCGATCACGGTTTTCGCAAATTCGTTGACCGCATTCCAACTTCCTTCGCTTGCCAGCATCTTCTGGACTATGCTGTCCACGGCCACTTCCCCGATAGCGTCCTTCAGCTCGCGTCTCGCTTCCGTCCAGCCCTCGCACTCCACCAGGGTGTGACGAGCCGTATCCTCCGCAGCCTCGCAGTACTGGCAATTCCCGCCAGGGGCTTTCCCGATTCTGTGGAGGTACGCCCCGAAGCTCCCGTGTACCGTCATGAGTTGGGTTAGGTGGTAACTCATCTCGCCGTGGCTTCTTTCGCACCACTGTCGAACGCTTCTTATCAGGGCTCTCGTCCAGCTTGTACTCCGGTCCCATCGCTCTTACCATTCTCTTACGGCCTTATTGTGGGCTTCCTCCTTGGCCTCTTTCTTAGGTAGCCGTCCCTGCTGTAGCCGGTAGACGTCCGCTCTTTCTCTCACGTACAGGTCGCCGGGAATTGCCGAGGCGAGTACCTCCACTGCGTCCGTGGATGCTGTTCTGTACGCCCGTGTGATCCGCAAGCATGCTGTCCTCAGTGCTCTTCTAGCTCTTGCAGCGTTTCTCGCCGTGTCCATGGCTTTACTCCATACCGGTGCCGCGTACGCGAACTTAGCTCTGGCGGCCGACATTAATAGGCGCCTCCTACCCTCCCCGGCTCCGCCTACATTGGGCATTAGTCGTCCAATTAGCGCTTCCATCTGCGCTGCTCCGTCAGCCGGTTCTGCGCAGTGTCGACTCCATCTAGGGTTAGCTTCGAGCCATACTCCCAAATATTTCAGGCTCTTCTCGATCACTACCTCGGCTCCCCCTACTTTGATGGCCTCTCCCTGCTGTCTCCCCGATCTTTTTGTGGATAGCCACACCGCCTTGGTTTTGCTAGTTTCCACCGTCAGCCCCGTCGCTTCCAGCCATCCAATTATGGTGTCGCTAGCAGTTGCCGCCGTGCGCCGCAGCCCGTCGACTGTTCGGCTCCTGATCACTAACGCCAGGTAGTCAGCAAATGCTACCGTCGTGGCTCCTCTCGGCAGTCGCAGCCCCAGCACCCTGTCATACACCATGTTCCACAGTGTGGGTCCAAGCACTGAGCCTTGTGGAACTCCTGAGCTTAGTGCCCTTCTCTCATCCCGTTGGCCCACTGCGTACTCGAGTTCCCTGTCCTCTAGGTAGGTGTCAATCATGCGAGACAGGCTTGGGGGCAGCCTCTGTTCAACCTCTTTCATAATTGCCTGCCACGGCAGCGTGTTGAACGCGTTCTTTATATCTAGTGCGACCATTATCGCGTCCACTGTTGATCTTCCACGCCAGAACCCGAACTGCATTGGGTGATATCCATCCTCCCCCTCTGTATGATCGAGCACCTTTCTTGTTATGGGTTTTTCTAGCAGTTTCGCTAGCCCATCTAGCAGGCATACTGGTCTATATGCCGATGGATTTTCCGGCCTTCTTCCTGCTTTAGGGATGAGTGCCAACCTCGCCCGCCTCCAATCCTTTGGAAACACTCCTTAGGTCATACACCTGTTCAGCGCTTCCCTGAATATCCCTGGGTTTGCCTCCACCGCTACTTTAAGAGCTTCGTTTGGTATGCAGTCTGGCCCGGGCGCCTTCTTTGGGGGTAGAGATTTGGCCGCTGTTATTATCTCCTCCGTCGAGAATTGCTCCTCTGTCTGGAGTATGCCGTCATCACTTCGTTTATTCCCCTCGCCCCTTGGGAACAGTGCTTCTACCACCGCCCTGACCCCTCCCGGTACCAGCGCCTCGGCGTCCAACCCTTTCTTTTTGATACGGCCCATAACCACCTTTTTGGGTTTACCCCAGGGGTCGGTCTCCACTTGGTCGCAAAGCTCCTTCCATTTCTTTCCCTTACTCCTCTCGATCTCTCTCCGTAGTGCCGCTACCTTGTTTTTTCTTTCCCGGATGAGTGCTTCCACGTCCTCTCCTTTAGCCCTGGCTCGGCTAACCCTCCTCCTGGCTTGTACCGCCTCTTTCCTGGCCTGACCTACCTCTTTGCACCACCAATAGACCGCCTTTTTGGCAATGGAGCGCTTGTTCATCGCCCTCTCGCAGGCCCCCCTCAGGGTTTCGTTCAGCTCAGCCGCCAGTTCTTCCGCGTACTCCCCTATCAGCTCGCTGCTTCCGATTGCCTCAGCGAGTGCCCTCCGATCTATCTGGCTTATATTCCACCTAATGGGGTCTGAGATTTTTCCTCCACTTCCGTCGTTTGATATGTCGAACGTTATCATTTGGTGGTCGCTCATGGTTTCCTTCTCGGAAACCCGCCAGTTCTTAATGTGGTCAGCCCTGTCTACTGCAGTGATGTCAATAAACGCCTCTGACTTTCCCCGGACGAATGTTGGGTTACGTCCGTCGTTGGCTACCTCCAAACCCGCGGTGGTAAGCATTTCCACCAGATCTTGTCCCCGTCTATCGGTACTCTGCGCCCCCCAAACCACGGCTTTAGTATTAAAGTCGCCACTAATCACCCTCACTAGACCGCGATGTGTCTTAACGTCCTCCTCTAGGAGTTGTAGCCACTCTCATCGTACTTTGCGTTTGGCGAGATATAGCAACTGTAGAATACTGTGTCGTGTCTGTTCTCGCCCAAACTATCCCTCCGCCCGGGGTTCCCCAACCCCGTACTTCTTTTGCTGCCTTTGTGCTAAATAGTATAGCCACGTCTCCCCTCTCGTCCTCGACTACTCCTCCCTCTTTCTGTTTGGCTCTGATAGCAGGGCCACACTCGCCCCCTCTTCCGCCATGCTAACCTCCAGCATGTCGTGGGCTGTCCTACACCGGTTGAGCTTCAGTTCGACGGCCTTCCAGATGTTCTTGGGCCTTTCTAAAGACCTGACAGTCCTTGCTCCCGTGAAAGTGCAGTTCGTTTTCCCCAGCATCTTTGCATGCTGTGCATCGTGAGGGTGCCATGCAGCCGCTCTCTTTGTGACCGATTCCATCGCATCTGCAACAGCGATCGCTCCTGTCTGCACCCTTGCATTCTGCTGACCGATGCCCATATCCGAGGCATTTCCCGCATGAGGCGGGTTTCGCTCTTCTCTCCTGAATTCTGCAGCTTATCCACCCGATTTTTATGGATTTCAATCCTAGTAGTGTCCCCGCGTCTCCTCTGCTGCACTCTACCATCGCGATTCGTAGATCGCCACTGTATTCCCTTATTTCCTTCACGGTGTAATTGCCCTTCCCGTTCGTTCCCTTTTCGATTGCCTCCAGCACCTTGCCAGGCTGAGTGTCTTCCTCCAACCCTTTCACCTCGATGACCACCAAGCTTCCCCTGGCCTTGTCTTCCCCCATAATGGCGTTGACTGCCTCGGTCAGTCGTTTCTCGTCCGCCCCTTTGTTGATCTCCATGACGAGATTTCCTGCTTGGCTTCTCCTCGCGCCTATCACTCCGGTACTCAGTTCTGCCGGGATGCCGGCTTTCACTCTCTTAAGAACCTCGCCATAGCTTCTACCTGTAGTATCGACCATGACACGAGTTGGCTTGATCTTGAATGTAGTCTTTGGAGGAAACAGTTTTGAAACCTTCCCGCTCATTTCTTTGGGCTGGGATGCCGGTGCCTTTGAGGTAGTTGCCACTATCTCCGCCAGACTTCTTCCGGCTATTCCCGCTCTGCCTTGTTTGCACTCATCCCTTCTAGTGTCCACTTCTGGCGGTTCGGCGGCGCTCCTTCCTTGTCTATTCTCCTTAGCCTCGCATTCCAGTTTGGAGATCTTTTCCAAGATTACGTCGATTTTTCTATTTACCTCGCCTATCTTTTCCTTGTTTGTCTCTCCGTCCTCTGTCACTTGGAGAAAACTGTCACTAAAGTGGTAAAAGTGTTTTATGCTTACGTTTCTGTAACTTCCGGTTTCGCTCTGTCGCTTCCGGTCTCCTATCGGCCGAAGTCTGTCGAGAAATGGCCACTTAAGGTCGTTGATTTCGCTCCAGGATCAAAACTGACACCACACACAAGTTTCCCGGACACTTCCGGTCACGCTCGCTTTACTTCGGTCTGATCTGGTCAGATCCGGTCACTTCCGGTTTATACTTCAGACACTTCCGGGTTAACACTTCACTCCCGAACCTTTAGGGATCAACTCTAGCTCTAGCTAACACCAGTTCCCTGTCCCGAAAACACTAAGTCCAAGTCCATCCCGAAAATCCCAAAAAGTTAAAAATTTGTCTTAGTCCAGATTTGCCGTGGCCCTCGTGGGGCTCCACTTGCACCGTTCCGCTCTTGGCTCCTTGACCCCGACACTTATTGCGGTTATGTTCACTCGCTGCTCTCGGAGCGACACACGTCCGCACTCGGTGACTGAACCCAACCTAACCCAACCTTTTTTTTTTTTATTATAGAGAGGTGGAATGCGTTACGCACTTACCTTTCAGCAGGGGGTATGTGGGACTCCTCCCCTTTCTAAGGGGCCCTACCCACTAAACCACCTCTCTTTCCTCTGGGTTACCGGTGGGATCGCTTTGCAGCATTCATCTCCCGGCTAACCTGTTTCCTACGCTCTGGCGCTTGCACTTTCTCCTCGGTTTGCTAATTTACCATTTCTGCGGCCGCTCTCCTTGCGTCGTTATCTTTCTTCCGCAGCACCACTTCTGCGAATACCGCCAGCGACTCCCATTTCTCCTGGGACTCCAATATGCGTGGAATTACCGTGTCAGCGGTTACTTCCCCTCCCATTATCGAGAACATCGTGCCCCTTTCTACCTCCCACTGGGGGCACTCTAACAGCGTGTGCTCGGCGCCGTCCACCGCCTCGTCGCAGTACGCGCAACGCTCGCTCTCGGCTTTCCCGATACGGGCCAGATACTCCTGGAAGCACCCATGTCCAGTTAACATCTGCGTCGTCCAGTGTGTCGTGGATCCGTGGCCTCTGCCCACCCAGCCTTCAATGTCTCGGATAAGCTTTTTGGTCCACCTGCCTTTTCCGTCGCCGTCTGCCTCCCATCTTTCCTGCCACTTTCGCATTGTTTGCGCGCGAGCTTCCATTTTGCAGTTTTCTGGTTCCGCGCCCGCCTTCACCCTTTCGTAGGCATTTGCCCTCTCCTCTATCAGGAGGTCCGCGGGGACCAGGGACGCCAAGACTTCCACTGCCGTCGTAGAGACCGTGCGGTACGCCCTTGTAATGCGAAGGGCTCCAGTGCGTTGTGCCCCCCTAAGCCGCCACCTGTTTCTGGCGGTCCTCAGGCAGCCGCTCCATGCTGGAGCGCCGTACATTAGTTTTGACCGCGCTACGCAGGCCAGTATTCGCCTGCTTCCCTTCGATGGGCCTCCAATATTTGGCATTAGCCTTGCCATCGCTCTTTCTATTTTGGCCGCCGATCCAGCTGCCTCTAGAACCTGCCTGCTTCTGTTGCCATTTGCCTCCAGGATTACCCCCAGATACTTCACCGCCTTCCCCACCGGCACTTCTACTCCCAGTAACTGTAAGGTGTCATTCCGGTCCCTTTGTGCCCTCCTTGTAGACAGCCATGCGGCTTCGGTTTTCTGCGGGGCTAGCTCCAACCCGATCTCCCCCAGGCATTGCCTTCTCAATTCCGTTGCGGCGGATGCGTTGGCTTTCACTCTTGTAAGGTCTCTGTTAGAGATCACTAACGCCAAATCGTCTGCGAAGCCGAACAGGCGTACCCCATCTGGCAGGTGGAGTGCCAGGACCTCGTCGTACACCACATTCCACAGCAGTGGCCCCAATACTGACCCTTGCGGCACCCCCCCCGGATAGTCCTATGCGTCGAGTGTTCCCTTCGTCCTCGTACAGCAGCCATCTATTGTTGAGGTAGCTCGAAATTACCTTTCTCAGGTATCCTGGGATACGTCTCTCCTCCAGAGCTGTTTTAATCTTTTCCCACGGAAGGGAATTGAATGCGTTTCGGACATCCAGCGTTATCAACACGCAATGTTTTCTCTTACGCAATGGCCCAGAGTTTGCTTCGGCTTGCACTGCCTGAACTGCCAAAATGCAGTCTACCGTCGACCGTCCCTTCCTGAAACCGTACTGCCTATCCGAAAGGCTCTTGCCCATTTCTAGTTCTTCGTCCAGTCGATTGACTAGGATGCGCTCGAACAGCTTGGCTACCCCGTCCAACAGGCAGACTGGCCTATACGCCGACGGGTCGTGCGGTGGCTTGCCCTTCTTGGGCAGTAGCACCAACCTCGCTATCTTCCAGCGCTCCGGGAACGTTCCCTCCTGCAGGCACTGGTTGTACACAGCCAGAAAACACTCCTGGCGCTCTTCGGTCACGGCCTTCACCAGCTCGTTTGGGATTTCATCCGGGCCCGGAGCTTTCTTATTGGGCAATCTCCTTGTTGCTGCTTGGAGCTCCTTGCATCGCATCCTAGTTAGGCTTCTCCTGGCTCTGATCGTTTCTGTCCTTGCACTTGCCACCTCAGTGCACCACCAGTACACCTCACTCTCCCTCCATTTTCCTTTCCTCGGAATAGATGCTCTGCAGGCTGCTTGTAGCATCACGTTGAGTTCTTCGGCCAATTCGTCCGCTCCGCCGGAGGCTGGAAGGGCGTTCTGGATCGAGGCCCATTGGGAAAGCCTTTCCCGATTCATCTTGCCCACCGCCCACCTAGTTCCGGTAGCCTCTGGTACCACCTCTCTATCCCGCACCACCTCGAACTCTACAGGGTGTCCCCGAATGGTCTGTACAACGCTCTACCACATATTCTCTGAAACAAAATAAGACGATTTAACTTAACTTATCTCTATCGAAAAGTGGTTCCTAAGCCATCTACGAGGCCTCAAAGATATTATTTTTTTTCATTATTTTCAAATATTTTTATTTTGGACTTAGGTAAGAAAACCTAATTTTGCACATTTAATTACATTGATACCATGCATTTTTTGCGATATGTTTCTTTATCCTACGTTTAAAGTAAGTAGTCAAACTAGGACCATCGACTTCTTAAGATACCTAAATATTTTTATTCAACAGGTCAAATCATAAGGAATACTTTTTTTCTGCAAGATCATTCAATTTAACGTATTTTTTGTCTCTTATAAAATTTTGCTATTTTCCCCACAATAAATATTTTTATTTGTCAAAAAAAGTAATAAAATTATGAACAATATTTTGCTTCTCAAAACAATAAACAAAGTAGAAATAAACATAGGTACCTAACAATAAACACAGATTTATTAGTTTCACAACAAATGTTCAAACTGATTGCTATTTTCAGCAATACAACAATTTACACGTCGCAAAAAATTAAAATGGACACGTTGTAAAACACCAACATTGTTTTTAACTGTTTGAAACGCATTCTGTATTCGCGCCCATAATTCGTCGTGCGTATTTATGGGCTTACCATAAACAATAGATTTAATAGTTCCCCACAAAAAATGTCCATTGGGGTGATATCCGGGGAACGTGGAGGCCAAGGCACTGGTGCGTCATTGCCTCTCCCAATCCATTTACCGGGATACTTTTGGTTTAAAAAAGTACGCACTGGTAAAGTGAAATGAGGTGGAGCCCCATCATGCATAAACCACATATCTCGCCTAAGTAAAAGCGGCACATCCTCCAGTAAGACTGGCAATTCCTGAAGATGTTGTAAGTACTGTTCTCCGTTTAAATTTTGTGGTAAAATTACTGGTCCTACAATAATATCATTTACTATACCGGCCCAAACATTTATTTTAAATTGCCGTTGGAAATGCATGGTTTTAGTTGCATGTGGATTATCTTCGGAATAAACATGCTCATTTTTAAGATTTGTTATACCTCTTCGGGTAAAACACGCTTCGTCTGTAAACAAAATTGTCTTGGCGAAATTCAAATTGTCAATTTGGCTATTAACAATAAATTCGCAAAACTGAAGTCGCTTATCGTGATCCTGAGGCATTAGCTCTTGAACTTTTTGAATGTGATATGGGCATAGCAGTTGCTCTTTAAACACCTTATGCACAACATTTTTAGATACGCCTAGTTCAGCACCTAAATGCCGGGTACTTTTAGATGGATCTTCATCTATCCGTTCTAAAATCTCTTCTTCAATATCCAAAGTTCGTACAGTGCGTCTTCTACCATAATCCCTCGCAGAGTATTCTAAGCGGCCAGTTTCTCGAAGTCGCCTCTCTATGGAAGTAAATGTTTGATGGTTTGGTATTCGGCGATTTGGAAATCTTTCACTGTACACTCTTACACATTTGCGGCCATTACCTCCACAAAACCCAAAAACTAAACCAATATCAGTTAATTCATTAATTGAGTACATGACTGACGTTGTCACAAAATCACCGATAACTGAATTTCACAGGTGTCTCAATTTCTATTTTTGTAAATAAAGAATCAGTTTTTTTTAGAATTTTATTTCTTTGTTGTTTTGACAAATAAAAATATTTTTTTGTGGGGAAAATAGCAAAATTTTATAAGAGACAAAAAATACGTAAAATTGAATGATCTTGCAGAAAAAAAGTATTCCTTATGATTTGACCTGTTGAATAAAAAGATTTAGGTATCTTAAGAAGTCGATAGTCCTAGTTTGACCACTTACTTTAAACGTAGGATAAAGAAACATATCGCAAAAAGTGCATGGTATCAATGTAATTAAATGTGCCAAATTAGGTTTTCTTACCTAATTCCAAAATAAAAATATTTGAAAAATAATGAAAAAAAATAATATCTTTGAGGCCTCGTAGAAGGCTTAGGAACCATTTTTGGATAGAGATAAGTTTAGTTAAATCGTCTTATTTTGTTTCAGAGAATATGTGGTAGAGCGTTGTACAGACCATTCGGGGACACCCTGTATATACTTATGGTCCGACAGAGTTTCTAATTCAAGGACCCCCCAGTTCGCGATTTTCTCGGCCACTCTCCCCGAGAAAATCGCGAACTGGGGGGTCCTTGAATTAGAAACTCTGTCGGACCATAACCCAACCTCACCCAACTTTTTTTTTTTCTTTTCTTTGCAGGATATAGCCCCACCGAAGGGTTCACGACCTCAGCAGCGTGCTGCTGGGTCTATTCATGGGAGGCTCTGCTGATTACCTGCGCGCCGGCCCACTGGCGGTATACCCTCGGGGTTTCCTACGCCCAGTGTCCCTTCTGTCCTTCTGTCCGCCGTTACGTTGACCTGTTGGTTACTATATACAATATGTTATTAACTACTATATACAACTTATTCTACTATGTACAAATACTATCCCTGTGTGTCGCCTGGTTTCCACCTACTCGCGCCGCGTTCTTAATGTTGTAGTACCGGCGGTTCGTCCTTCCTCTTGAGGACGGTCCCACAGAAACGGGCGACCGCTTTCCACTTATCGGCTGTGTCGACCATGAGCTCCACCAGAGTCTCCACTTCCACCGGGGCGCCTAGCGCCGACCTTAGGTCGGATCTCTCCCCCTCCCACTCTGGGCAATGCACCAGTGTGTGATCGGCGTCGTCCAAATCCGCACCGCAATATCGGCACTCCGGCGACTCTGCCTTGCCGATTCTGTGCAGATACGCCTGGAAGCAGCCGTGCCCCGTAAACATCTGCGTCGTGCAGTATTCGAGTCCGCCATGCTTGCGCTCTACCCATTTCTTCAGATCCGGGATCAGTCTTCTGGTCCACGGGGCCTTGGTCCCCCTGGACCATCTGTCCTGCCACTGAGTCAGCTCCAGGACCCTAGCCTCGCGCTTGACCCGCTGCTTGTCCTTGCCCGCTCGTATTGCCAGGTGCCTCCCTTCTATTGTCCCGACCATGATGTCCGGTGGTGTGGCCGACGCTAACACCTCCGCCGCCTCCGTTGCTACGGTGCGGTATCCCCTGATCACCCTCAGTACGCCAGGTCTGAGAGCCCCTCTCAGCCGGTCCGCGTTTCTCTGGGACTTCACGCAGCCAGCCCAGGCCGCCGCGGCGTACAGCAACTTGGACCTGGCTGCACTCAGCAGGACCCTACGCTTTGCCTGGGCCGGGCCCCCAGTGTTCGCCATTAGTCTGGCAATAGCCCGCGACGTGCGAGCAGCTCCGCTGGTTGCCTCCATTACCTGGGCGCTGTTGAACCGGTTCGCCTCGATTATCACTCCCAGGTACCGCATGCTGACCTGAACCGCTACATCCTGGCCCAGCAGCTGCAGCTTCTCGTCCCCAGCCTTGCCTGCCCTGCGCGTCGACAACCATACCGCTGCCGTCTTCTGGGTGGCGACGCTGAGGCCTGCCGATTCCAGCCAATCCGCTACTATGCGCACCGCCCTTTCGGCCTTATGCCTGAGAGCGCCCATGTCTCTTTCCTGCACAATCGCCAGTAGATCGTCTGCGAAGCCAATCACCTCCGCGCCTCCAGGCATTGGTAGCCGCAGGACCGGATCATACGCTATGCTCCACAGCAGGGGCCCCAGTATAGAGCCCTGAGGTATCCCGCACTCCAAGCTGATGCTCTCTAGTACGCCGTCTGCCTGGTAGATGAGCCATCTATCCGCCAAGTAGCTCTTCATGATCGCCATTAAATATTCCGGCGTCCCCAGCCTCCCGATCGCCTCCAAAACTACTTCCCATGGCAGGGTGTTGAAGGCGTTCCGAATATCGATAGCAATGGCCACGCAGTGCTTCCTTGCCCTCAGCGGCCCACTATTCGCTGCCGCCGCTATCCTCTTTGCCTCCAATATCGCATCCACGGTTGACAGACCCCTGCGAAAACCGTATTGCCTGTCGGACAGCCCTCCGGCGCTCTCCAGCACCAGCTCGATCCTGTCTGTGATCAGCCTATCTAACGCCTTGGCCTCGGCATCGAGTAGGCATACGGGCCTGCAGGCGCCCGGGTCGGTCGACGGCTTGCCCTTCTTCGGGATCAACACCAGCCTTGCTGTCTTGTACGCCCGCGGGAATGTCGCCTCCCTCAAGCACTGGTTAAAAATGTCAGCTAGCTCCTGTGCGTTGTCCTTGATGACTACTTTGAGTGCCTCGCTTGGTACGCCGTTGGGCCCCGGGGCCTTCCTGCCTGGGAGCCTGCCCACCGCGCGTTCCACTTCGCCTGATGTGAAGAGGTCTCCTTTCGCCACCTGCGCCTCGGTCGACATCGCGAAACCCCCAATTGGCCCTCCGGCAGGCCCCTCGCGCGTAGAGAAGAGCACCTGGACGACTCGCTTGACCCCCCCTTTCACCAGGCTACCGGGCCCGGGCGAGTGAGATCCGAGCTTGCCAGCCACGATGCGATAAGCCAGTCCCCACGGGTCGGCGTCTAGCTCCTTGCAGAGCGTGTTCCAGCTCTCCTCCTTGCTCCGGAGAATCGCCTTCCGTAGGACACTCTTAGCCTTACGGTATTCCTCTTCGAGGACCTCCAGCCTTTTGCCCCTTGCTCTGCACCTTGCCACGTCGCGCCTGGCTGCCGTAGCCTGCCTTCTTGCCATCGCAACCTCCTGCGTCCACCAGTGAACCCTCGCGTGCCCTGCAGTGCCCCGCTTCGGCATGCTGGCACCGCATGCCCCCCGCAGTCTCTCCGCGTAGCCCTGGGTCATCGCCTCCGCGTTAGCCATGCGTGAGACCTGGCCCCTCATGCTCGCGACCAGTTTCATCGGATCCATGGCCTGCGTGTCCCACCGCCGAATCCTCGGAGTGTTGGGCCGCCTGCCCACCTCCCTCCACAGCTCAAAGCTTAGGTAGTGGTGGTCGCTAAAGCTTTCCACCTCGGGATGCACCCTCCATTCCTGCACGCGCCCGAGCGCATCCGGTGTTGCCAGCGTTAGGTCGAGGATGGAGCGCGACCCGCGCCTCTCGAACGTCGGCTTTCTTCCCGAGTTCACCACCTCGAGGTCCAGTACCGCCATGCAGTCCAGTAACAACTCCCCTCTCTGGTCCGTGCGATCTTCCCCCCATGCGGGTGCCTTCGCATTGAAATCGCCCGTTATCACCTTACGGCCCTGGGACATAGCGCAGACCTCAAGCCTGGCAATCCATTCGCGGAACTCCTCCATTGTCTTATTCGGGGGGGCGTAGCAGCTGTACACGTGGACCCCGGCAATCCTGGCCCAAACGATGCCCTTGCACGGGCTGCCCCAGCCCGAGATCGCCTGCCTTGCCTTCCCCCTAACCTGTATGGCCACGTCCCCCTCCGGGCAGTCCCTCAGCCACGACTCATCCAGCCTCCCATCGTTTGGCTCACTCAACAGGAGCACCTGGGCCCTCATTTCGCGGACGGTCGCCTCTAGCAGATCGTGTGCCGCGCGACACCTGTTCACGTTCACCTGCACGAATCGCAGAATCTCCTTCTGCTCCAGCGGAGCTCCCGTGGTCCGCCGGGAGCCGACCCTCCTTTCCGCTGATTGTCATGCTGTGCTCTTCCCACTTCCCGAAGCAATGGCTGGACTGCCAGCTGCGGTGACCATCGCTGAAACGGGACCCACGCGCCCCTGCCCTTTCTTCAACGCCTCCGCGTGCGCCACACAACGGCTACTGCCGGGGAAATGTCCTCGCTCTTGGGGATCACCTCCTGCCTCGGTGCACGGGATGCAGATGGGAGAGTTGCACTCGCCCTCGTGTGCTGGCTTACTGCAACTACCACACAAACTCCTCCTGTCCGCTCCGCTGCAGCTCTTCTGTAGGTGACCGTAGCAGTGGCACCTGTAACACCTGGCAGCCGTTTCTCTCCTGGGCCCCACCCTGCACTTATTCAGCCCCACCCTCAGGAACTTCGCATCCAAGAGGTGCTTTGCTGTCTCCTTGGATACTATCGCCAGCGCAATCCTGAACTGGGCGCCGTACGACCTTATCCACGCGACCTCGGGTGTCGCATCGTCGGCCCTAGCAGCGGATATGGACTCCTTGGTGGCCAACCTGTCAAGATCCCTGATCTCGATTGCCGTCCCCTCCGCCATAAGGTTAACCTTGCTGCTGCCCAGCGCCTTAGTCACCGACGTCAACAACTCCCTCGCCTTCCCGGATCCCCTGGCGAGCTCTATTTCTAGGAATCCGCTCTTGGTCTCCCTGGCCCAGTGGATCTGGTCCCTGTCCTCACTAGGGATCATCGACAGCTTGTTCACCGCCTCGGCGTAGCTCAGTTGCCCCGCCTTGCCCAGCTCGACCCTAATCTTCGCCGGCCTCGCGCTCCTGGCTCTCCTAGCCATGCGCCCACCAGGCTTTGCAGCGTTTACAGGAGCTCCTTGAGAGAGCTTTCCGGGAAGTACGTCCTCCTCCCTGTCCCCTGCTGGCGCCTTGGTGTCTCCGACGCGCGCCCCTCCTGCACGGCCGCCCGCCTTGGCCTTCCTGGAATTAGGTACTATCCTGACCACCAGGTCGGTGCCCGCCAACGCAAACTCCATCATCTTCCTGGCTTGCGTTTTATCCTCTGCTTCCAGCCCGGACCCTGCCCAGGTCACAAGACCTCCGGGCATCCGTCCGATGACAATTTCTCCCGCAGCCTCATAACCGCCTCGAAAAGCTCACCGCCGGCAGCCGTCTTCTTGGGTTGGTCGCTCGCCACCAGGAAATATGCAACGCGTGCCGCTCCATATCCAGGGCCGTCCTCCAGTGAAACCTCGGTGGTGCACGACGCCCTGATCACCTGGCCAGGCCTGGCGCCGCACTCCTCGAACGCTCTCCTCCCGCCGAACCTTTCCAGCTGCCTTAGCGTGGCGCCCGACTCCTCGGCAAAACAGGCTGAAGTAACGCACGCAATCGAAGCTCCTTTGCTGTCGCCTAGCTCTTGCGCATCGCCTGCCCCCAACCTTGTGTTGACGAACGCTTTTTCGGGCCAAGCCCGTCCGGCCACCGTCACGAACTCCTCGTAAGTAGTGCCCTGCACCAGCTCCGACCTGATCTCTTCGACCAGACCTGCCGCCGCCGTTGACCTGGTGCCAAGGTTCTCGGTTAGGTGAGCCACCTGTGCCCTGGCTTCCTCGCACTGAGCCCTGAGCTGGTTTACCTCTTGCCTCAGCCTCTCCATCTCCGCCACCGATTCTGCCCTCGCCTCCTCCCGGGTCTTAACTAGCTCGGTCCGGAGCGACTGTACCTCGGCCTGCAACTCCTCGGTCCTACTGCTGTCCAGCCGGTCAGACACCGTCTTGTCGCTTGAGCAGTCCACCAGAAGTTCGCTAACCCTTTGGCTCGGTAGCTTCTTTGCGTACCGCGCCAGCTTCTCCGCAAATGCCTTGATCTCAACCTTGGTGTTTTTGGCTGTCGCCAATTCCTGCAGCTTCCCGATCTCCTCGTCCATGTCCGCGCGAACCTTGGTGAAAAGCTGTATCGTCTTCCCCTTGTCGTGTGCTGCCTGCATCCTCCTGGTTGGCGGCTGATCCTCCGGTGACTGACTAGCGACCCTCTTAGGGGCCTGGAACGGCGTCCCCAGCGCCTTCAGGTCCAACGTCCTTACCTCCGGTGAGCTCCATATATCCGGCCCGCGCTTCGCCTCCTTCGCCGTCGCCGAGCCCGGGTCCAACACGGACGCCGACCAGGCTCTCTGTCTGATTGGTGAGCGCGCCAAACCCCTGTTCGCAAATGGATCTTGGTTGAGCGCCTCGCCAGCCGCATAGCCCGAGAATTGCGCATCGCCCTCCTGCGAATCGCCTACTATCTTCGTTGTTTCTTTGTTTATGTCCTTGTTCATCTTGTACCCACGATCGTGCTCGGAAGTGATGTCCCCCGTAGCAGAGCCGGCGTGCCACGGTAAGGCTACTGAAACAGAGGTGCGCCCGGTGCCCCTGAGTCCGCAAAGTGGCGACTAAGCTGCTCCTTAGCCATGCATCCCTCGGCCGTATGCTGTTCCACCTTGGATTGAGGTGTTTTTTTTCCGTGGTTTCCTTTCCACCTTGGTCCGGGTGGTTAAGCCAAGACCCCCTAGGGACAGCGGCGGCAATCCCGGTATAACAAGCCTGTAAACAGACCTGGTGTCGTTAGTCCTAGTGCAGGCCCTAAGCCACGATACTACAGCCGGGCAGGTGTAAGTTAGGAACAGGTTTGCGGCTCCCTATCCCTCGAAACCTAATAGACTCGGGAGCCGAACAAGGCCAAGGAAGGCCGAAAGTTTGTCCAAGGAAGGACGATAGATCATAGATGGAGTAAATAGTGACTCTATTGAAGGGGGACCCCCACTACAAGTTGTGATGGGTCTCGGAATCTCTTAGCAGTAGGCCATTACCTCGCCCCGGGGGATCCCAAGGTGGTTCACACCCTATTGGGGTCGCCCGAGCGGTTCATCAGTTATGGGATACTGAGCCCCCACACCGCGACCGTGGGATTAACTCTTGCATAAAAAAAAAGGTTGGGTTAGGTTGGGTTAGGTTGGGTTAGGTTGGGTTAGGTTGGATTAGGTTGGGTTAGGTTGGGTTAGGTTCCTCCACGAAGGAATGCACCTTTCCTTCGTGGAGGAACCTAACCCAACCTAACCCAACCTAATCCAACCTAACCCAACCTAACCCAACCTAACCCAACCTAACCCAACCTAACCCAACCTAACCCAACCTTGGTTGGTTGGGTTAGGTTGGATTAGGTTGGGTTAGGTTGGGTTAGGTTCCTCCACGAAGGAATGCACCTTTCCTTCGTGGAGGAACCTAACCCAACCTAACCCAACCTAATCCAACCTTTTTTTTTTTTTATTTTTTTTTTATTTTTATTTTTTTTTTTTTTTTTTTTAAGAGAGGTGGAATGCTTTGCGCACTTTCCCTTCCAGCAGGGGGTGTGTGGGACTCCTCCCCTTCTAAGGGGCCCTACCCACTAAACCACCTCTCTTGTTTCTCCGCAAATGCAGTCGGTATTGCCTTAATGGCATTTCTTCAGCTGGACTTGCTCCTCTTCTCTTATCTTGTTATCTTGTCTCTTTCTGTCTTTCTCTTTCGTCCTTCTCTTTTTTTGTTAGGACATCATTGATGAAATTGTTGATTGTATTCCATCTGCCTTGATCTTCTAGCATGGATTCAACCATGTTTCCTGGGCTAATTTTTGTTCCTACGTCGGTCTCCATTTGGAATCTTTCATCTTCCCATCGTATACAGCTGAAGACGGTGTGTTCAGCGGTATCTGGTTTACCACAATAATCGCAGTCGGCATTTGTTCTCAGGTGAAAGCGCGCTAAGTAATGGTTAAAGCAACCATGCCCGGTCAGTACCTGTGTCAGGTGGAAGTTTATCTCTCCATGCGTCCTTTCATACCAGGGCCTTAGATCGGGGATAAGGATACGTGTCCACGTACTTTTCTGTCCTCTTGACCACTCTTCCTGCCATTTCTCTAGTGTTTTTGTTCGTTCGGCTTTCTTTTCAGCTGCAGTTTTGTTTTTTGTTTTCCCTCTCTCTTCTACTTGTAGCTTGAGTGGCACCGTCCTTCCCAGAACTTGGTTGCTTTCCAATGATGTTGTGGAGTAGGCTCTAGTAATTCTCATTGCTAGTCTTCTTTGTACCGTATTGAGTCTTTGCACGTTTTGTTTCTGCTTTAGCCCATCTTTCCACACTGTTGCGGCGTATAAGATTGTCGATTCCGCTACAGAGGCTAGGAGCTTTCTTTTGTTTTCGCTGGCTCCGCTTATTCTTGGGAGAATTCTTCCAAGTTGAGCTGATATTTCCCGTGCTCTGTTGGTTACTCTTTCTATGTGAGTAGTGAAACTTAAGTGTTTGTCAAGAACTACTCCTAAATATCTAATAGAGTTCTTTGGGCTTATTGCTACGTTTCCTATGGTGAATTCTACTTTTCTGTTCACTCTCTTTCTTCCAATAAGCATCACGGCCTCGGTCTTCGTGATTTCCATTTCCAGCTCGTTTTCTTCTACCCATTTCCTTATTTTCTCTAGTGTTTTATTTCCGGTCTCGATAAGGCGTTCTTCTTTCTTTTCCACGATAACTACCGCTAGGTCATCGGCATAGGCGATGAGTGTTACGTTTTTAGGTTTCCGGATTTTAAGAATACCGTCGTATAGCACGTTCCATAGGTGTGGACCTAGGACAGATCCTTGTGGAACCCCCGCCGTAATTTTTATTTCTTCCCCATCTTCATCTATGATTTTTCTCTCTTTCAGGTAACTTTTGATTATATTCATCAGGCCCGGGGATATTTTCCTTCTTTCGAGCTCTCGAATAATCAATTTCCATGATGCGCTATTGAAGGCGTTTTTGATATCAACTGTGATCAGTACGCATAGACCTCTCTTCTTCAATGACTTCTCTTTTTCTTTTTTTGCTATCTCGGTTACTATTTCCAGGGGTTCAATTGTACTTTTGCCTTCCCGGAATCCGAATTGGTTTTCAGATAGATTTTCTTTTATCTCTAGTTCTTTTTTTAATTTTACGACTATCAGTTTTTCCATCAATTTCCCCATTGTGTCCAGTAGGCATATAGGGCGGTATCCTTTAGGGTCTAGATCGTTTTTGTTTGGTTTCTTTATTAGGACCAATTTTCCTCTTTTCCATTCTTTCGGAAATTTACTGCTCCTTAAAACTTTGTTCATAATTTCTAAGGTCTCATCGGGGAAATTTTCTGCGACAGTTTTTATAATTTCGCTTGGTATGTTGTCTGGGCCAGGTGCTTTTTTATTTTTTATTTTACTGCATGCCTTTTTTAGCTCTTCTATAGTAAATTCTTCTATGCCCTCTTGTTTCCCCTCATTTTCCTCTGGCCAGGTTTCTTCCTTATGATTCGGGAAGAGTGCTTCGATTGCTCTCTTTCTTATCTCCCTGGAGACTTTTATCGGTTTGGGTTTTATTTTCTTTCTTACTATTCCATATGCTTTCCCCCAAGGGTCATTTTCTACTTCTTCTACGAGTTCCTTCCATCTTGTATCTTTTGCTTTCTTTATCAGATGCTTAAGCGTCTTTCTTTCTTTGCTATATTCTAACTCTAAGTTTTCTAGTCTATCTGCGTCACTACTTTTTTTTCTCTCTCTTGTTATTTTCCTTTTTACCTTGATGCAGTATTTCCTTTTGTCAGCAATTTCTTAGGTCCACCAGTATTTACGACTCCATCCGGCTTTTCCCTTATTTTTTGGCGTAGCTTTGGTGCATGCTTCTGTTATAATTTCGGTCATGTATTTGTAGGTAAGTGCCTCTTTTCTAATATCTAGACTTTCCTTCATGTGCTTTATGAATTTCTCTACGTTCAATTTGTTGAAGTTCCATCTTTTCGCATCATTTTCTTCGGTTGTTTTGTCGTGTTTGTTTGTCGTTTGGATTTCGTAGTACAGGTACTGGTGGAGACTCAGGGATTCTTCTTCTTCCAGAACTTTCCAGTCCAGAACCTTCACTTTTTCAGTCGTGAGAGTCACGTCAATGCATGACATTTGGTTTTTCCTTATAAAGGTCGGCTTTTTTCCTTTGTTTTGTACAGTTAAGTTGTTTTCCGCTAGCCATATGGCCAGGATTTCTCCTCTTTTGTCCTCTTTCGCATTTCCCCATTCTGGAGATTTTGCGTTTAGATCTCCTGCGAGGACTATTTGTTTGCTGGTATTCTTAATTTCTATTTTTAGGGCGTCTAGATAATTCTTGAATTCTTGTATTTTGCAATTCGGTGATATGTAACAGCTGAAAATTCGCATGTCGTAAATATCTATATAGATATATCCTTCGCCTCCTTTTCGCTGTCCGATGTCCATGTTTTTGTTAAATACTTTGATAGCTGTGTCTTTTCTGTTATCAGCCATCCATGGTCCGTCCCGTGCTATTAGCTTTTTGTTTGGTTCACTTATGATTGCTATGTCTATGTGAATTCGTGATGCCAAGTCGTCCATTGTGTCGTGGCACTCCGCTTTCCGGTCGGTATTTATTTGGAGGATTTTAAGCATTGTTTAGGTTTGCCGTCTTCTCCCTCTTCTTCTGCGTCTTTCTTCTGCTGTTCTTTTACAAGATTGCTACCTTTTCTTGTATGATCTTGTGTCTCATTTCCCAGCGTTGCTTCTTTCCCTGTTGTTTTCTTTTTCCGGTTTCTCATTTGTTTAATTAAGTCTCGGAGCTTGGGGCACCTCATGGAGTCCATTTGGTGTCCCGTTTCTTCGCATTCGAAGCAGTATGGCTCCTTTGTGCATTCTTTGGCCAGGTGACCTTCTTCCAGACATTTTATACATTTTTTCCCTTCCGTTTTTTTTTCTGTACACTCTGATTTCAGGTGTCCGTACCTCAGGCAGTTGTTGCATCTTTTTGGTTCGATTTTCTCTATTGCTCTTCCCGTGGTCCAGCCCACGGTGATGTTACCTTTTTTGAGTATTTCTTCGGCGTCTTTTTTTGTTACTGTTATTACGGTGCTGTACTTTCCTCTTCCGCTTTTTCGTATCTTTTCAATTTTTTCTTCCGTTATCTCTATTTTCATACTCTTTAGGGCATCTACTATTTCTCTTTTGGTGTTTGTTTCATCCAGGTTTGTTAATATTATTTGCATTCCTTTTTCTCCACTCTGTATACTTACGTCATTTTTCCCATCTAGAGTTTCTTCTATCTTTTTTCTAAAATGTTCCGCATTTTCTCCGCTACTTATCACGAGTTTTACGTCTCCCGTTTTCGTTTTTATCAGTTTCTTGACAGTTATTCTCATTTCTTTTATATCAATGTTTTTTTTAATTTTGTTCACTATCTCTGCATATGTGTTACCTTCCGTTTTATCTTCGTTTGCCGCGTTTTCTGTGTTCTTAATTGTTATTATATTTGTTTCAGTTTTCTTATTTTTTTCTAGTTTCCGTCTAGTCTTTTCCTCTGCTTTCTTGGTCTTTCTCTGCTTGGTCCATTTTCCGTTTCCTTCTCCGTTTTCCAGTTCGTCGGAGGTCGTGGTTTCTTCCTCGCTATATTTGTATTCTGTTTCTGGGCCTCTTTCGGTTGCAATTTGTTCTCTTATAGTCTTTTGGTCTTTGTATATTATTATTTCTTTCCTGGTTTCGCGAAATATGCATTCTAGCATTTTCCTATATTTCACCTGATTTGCGTTTTTCGGGAGTGTTATTTGTATTTTCCTGACTTCATTTCCATCGTCTCCGTCCTCCTTGGTTGTTGCCGTCTTAAATTCGTGTAATGTCTTACATATTTTGTTTTCTTCGCATCCTTCTTTTATCTTGACGGAATAGATTTTTTTGCTTGTTTTTTTTTCTGCTCCCGCCCTTTGGGCTATTACGGTTGTCTGCTGTAAGCAGATGACATCTCCGTTATCTTCTTCTGCTTCCTCGATTTCGGGATATCTTTCTCTAAGTTGTTTCGATATACCTTGCAGGTTTTGCTCTGTTGTCCGGTTTTCTATGATTGCTATGTCCCCTTCCTCTCTTTTATTAATTCCTCGTCCTGTGATGGGATTTCCTGTCATTATGGAGGTTCGTTCATATGTTTCTTTCGGCCAGTTTTCGTTTATAATTTCTATTATGTCTTTGTAGTTACGAACTCTATTTATTCTTTCCCGGAGTTCCTTGACCTTTTTCTGTTCTGGGTCGTGTACTTCTTTACCGATTTCGTTTTTCAGTTGTTTTATTTCTGCATCTCTTGCGGCGAGGGTTTCGTTTACATGATGCATTTTCCTTTTTAATTCCATCATTTCACCTTTCAGTTGCATGAGTTCTTCTTTTTGTGTTTGATCATTTTTTATACGTTTGTCTTCTTCTGCCCTCCTTGTTGCTTCCTTCTGTTCTTCGAAAGCTTTACCTACCAGGCCGGACAAGTCCTTTATTGCCTTTTTGATTTCAACTTTTGTGTTAGGATTATCTTTTACCAGTTTGTTTAGGTGGTTTATTCTTTGATTCAGCCACTCTTTGGCTAGAGACTTTTTCTTTTTTTCTCTTTCCCCTTTTTTCTCAGGGGTTTCATCCTCTCTATCTCTCTTTTGGCCACCATTTACTGTGTCTAGCATACCTCTCTCAGAAGTACCCAGTGTTCTTTCAGTTTGGGTGTTCGATCTAGGTCTAGGTGGGGTGCGCTCGATCACGCTTCTCTTTACAAAAGGGTTGCTGTCCGTCTCTTCCAAATATGAAAATACTTTTTCCATATCTTCACTTGGTGTACCAAGTTCTCTCCGTTCTTCTTGTTCTTTACCGAGCGTTAGATTAGGCCCTTTGAGGATCTTTGCCTGGTTTCCTTTTGTCGCGCTTAGTGTAATGGATAATTGGTCCCCCCCAGAATCCGTGGGACCAGCATCAGCCATCGGGGCTTGCACCCGATCGGAGCCGATGGCGGGATTTTTACCCGCCTGGGGTATCTTATATGTTTTGTCACCCATGTTTCTTTTGTTTGTTTTGTGCAATCTGTTGGTCCGCGGGAGTTATTTTATTTGACTCCTACCCGCCGGCAAGCCGGTGAGGGCATTCCCCTATCCGCCACCTGGGGACGCGCTCGGTAGGGGTTACAGGTGTCCCCATCTCCCTACCAAGGAGATCCGCCGGTTTCCCAACGACCCGAGAACCTAATCCAACCTAACCCAACCTAACCCAACCTAACCTAACCTAACCCAACCTAACCCAACCTAACCCAACCTAACCCAACCTAACCCAACCTAACCCAACCTAACCCATCCTAACCCAACCTAACCCAACCTAACCCAACCTAACCCAACCTAACCCAACCTGGGTTAGGTTGGGTTAGGTTGGGTTAGGTTGGGTTAGGTTGGGTTAGGTTGGGTTAGGTTGGGTTAGGTTGGGTTAGGTTCCTCCACGAAGGAAAGGTGCATTCCTTCGTGGAGGAACCTAACCCAACCTAACCCAACCTAACCCAACCTAACCCAACCTAACCCAACCTAACCCAACCTAACCCAGGTTGGGTGGATTAGGTTGGGTTAGGTTCCTCCACGAAGGAAAGGTGCATTCCTTCGTGGAGGAACCTAACCCAACCTAACCCAACCTAATCCAACCTAACCCAACCTAACCCAACCTAACCCAACCATTTTTTTTTTATGCAAGAGTTAATCCCACCTAAGGGTTCACTCCCACGGTTTGGAGAACCTGGTATATTTACCACAAGCAGTGGCTCAGCAGATGGTTTTGCGGAAGGATACTCTGCATATGCCCGGTACGCCTTTCGGCATTCTTCGGGGGTACATGGGGTGGGGTGATGCATTTTTTTTTTTTACCTTTTTATTTCCCTATTTTCCCTCATTTATTACAAACAAACAAACAAAAAACAGAAATAGAGAAACAAAAAAAAGAAAAATATCTCATTTAAAGTATATACAGTATACACATTGTCGACTTAATAAAACAAAAGAAAACTAACTGGGGTGTCATCCTCCCCGCAGGTGATACAGACCGAGGCCTCTCTTTTTTGGATTCTTTTTAGGTAGCTTCCAAAGCTACCGTGTCCAGTTAGAAATTGGGCGAGATAATAATCTATATCTCCCCATTTCCTCTTTGCCCATGCTACTGGATCCGGTATCAGCCTGCGAGTCCAGACTCCGTAGCGGCTGCCCTCCCATTCTTCGAGCCATCTCTCGTCTGTCGTCTTTCCATATTCTGTGTCCCCTCTATATTTGCGGCTTCTTTCAGCAATCTGCAGGTGGATCGGCTTGCGGGATGCAATTACCCCTGCTGCGTCTCCCGAAACGGTGCGATACATACTTCCCACGTTTATGGCCACTCTTCTTTGGACGCGGGAGAGAAGCGCTCTGTAGCTGTCTTTTTCCATGGCCTCTGCCCATACGTGAGCAGCATATAGCATGACGGACTCTACCACGGATGCCAACAGTCTCCGTCTGCTGCTTCTTGCGCCTTTTGTACGGGGCATTATCTTCGCCAGTGCATTGGCCTTTCTTTCGGCTTTTTGAGCTACTTCCTCCTCGTGTTTTTTGAAACAGAGCCCACTGTCAAGCCAGACACCCAAATATTTAACCGCTCTTTCTGGTCTCACTGTGTGGTCTCCCAGTTTGAAGGTGATCTCCCGTATTTTCCTCCTTCCAGCGAATACTACGGATTCTGTCTTTGTGGGCTCCAATGTTAGTCCGTTTTCTTTCATCCAGGCTTGAATCTTTGATAGTGCTCGGTTACCCAATTCCTTCACCTCCTCCTCTTTTCGAGCCCTCACCACGATCGCTAGGTCGTCCGCATACGCTACCATCTCTATACCGTAGGGCATTTTCAGCCGCAGAACGCCGTCGTATGCCACGTTCCACAGTGCTGGTCCAAGCACGGAACACCCCTTTCGAGTTGGAGCCTGAGCCCTGCTTCTCCCACTTCGACACATCTCCCCCTGAGATATGAAGACAACAAATTTCTCAGGTAGGGCGAAACGTCTCTTTCCGCAAGTTGATTATTTATGGTGTCCCACCTTACCGTGTTGAACGCGTTTTTTACGTCCACGGTTATGAGGGCGCATATTTGCCGTGTTCTCCAGGTACCTGTTTTTGCTTTCTGGGCGGTGGCGACAACTCTGCAGACTGCATCCGTTGTTGATCTGCCTTACTGGATTTCCGCGAGGGTTTTTTTTGACTTCAATTCCTCTTCGAGCCTCTTTGCTAACACCGCCTCCAGGAGTTTACCAGCCACGTTTAGCAGACAAATAGGTCTATACTTTGCCGGTTCTGTCCCTGGTTTCCGTATCAGTACTAGTCTGGATGCCTTCCACACGTCCGGGAATGTTCCCTCTGTCATGATATTCTGCAGTACTCTAGCCACGTACTCTGGATGGGCCTCTACTGCTAACTTCACGGCTTCCGGTGGTATGCCATCCAGTCCAGGTGCTTTTTTCTTTTTGAGGGAGCGAGCCGCCGATATCACCTCCGTGGCGCTAACCTCACGTTCCGGTTCGTTTTGTTCTACCTCTGCTGCGTCTAGCGCTTCCTCCTGTTCTGTGTTTATCGGGAAGAGCTCCCTGGCGACCTGAAATTGATGCTCATCTGGGAGGCGGCAGGTTGGCCCTCTCACCCCAAGTCCCCGTGTGACGATCTGGTATCCTTGTCCCCAGATGTCTGTGTCAACTTCTTCTATCAACTGAGCCCATTTTTCACGCTTGGCTTTTGAGATGGCGGATCGCATTGCCTTCCGGGAGTCGTTGTATCCTTCGTTCAGGGGTTCTTTCTCGCTAGGGTTTTTTCTACGGGCTCTTGTTAGACGTCTCCTGGCTATTATGCATTCCCTTCTGAGGTTAGCAATTTCTTCGTTCCACCAGTAGACCTGTCTGTGCCTCCCGTTTCCTACCTGTCTCGGTGCAGATTTGGCGCAGGCCGCTTCCAGGATCGACTGGAAGCCGACCGCTGAGGCTTCCTGGTTCTCCGCTGCTTCTCGGAAAGGTTCAATAAAGACAGTTGATTGCAGTCTGCTGCCGTTGTACCGCGGATTCTTGTTTATTATTTTTGTGACTTCCTGGCTTCCGTTATCAATCCAGCAAAGAGTGTATGTTATGCATCTGTGGTCGGAGAGCGTCTCCTCTTCCGACACTCTCCATTCTTCTATCGCTGCCCCTAGTTCCGCGGCCGCTAGGGTTACATCCACTATCGATTCCCTCGTTCCCGCCTGGAAGGTTGGTATTTTTCCAGTGTTGTGTATCAGCAAATCCAGACATGCTGCTGTGTCTGCCAACATCTGTCCCCTGGAGTTTGTCCTTGTTGAGCCCCAGAGCTGGTTCGCTGCATTAAAATCTCCCCCTACTACGCTTTTTTTTTGCTCCGTCTAATGCTTTGTGCTAGGTCTTCCATAATTTCGGCGAATTTTTCTGTTGGTATGTTTGGGGATATGTAGCAGCTGTAAAATGTGACTTTTTTGAGTTCCGCCCAAACGTATCCCTCACCTGCACCCTGTCCATATACGGGAGTCCTGGTGTCTGTTAACCAGATGCCGGCTGACTCCGTTTTGTCTAAGAACATGATTTTTTTCGACATATTTACATTTGGTTCGCAAACCAGAACTATATCCGTTTTTTCCCTTAGTGCGTTTGCTTGTAGCAGGTCTTGTGCCGCTCGTCGTCTTCCCAGGTTTACTTGCTTAATTTTTATATGAAGGCCGATGTTAAGAGTGGTGTTAGATCCGTCATTTCATCGTCTTCCTTCCGTTTCCTGTTACATCTTCTGGCGTTTGTTCTGTGCCCCGCTGCTCCGCATTCCAGGCAGAAAGAGTCGCACTCGCACTCTTTTACCGTATGTCCAGGACCTCCACAGTTTCTGCAGAGTTCGGTTCTATCCGGCCCCTTGCATTCATTGGCCCTGTGTCCTGTCTCCCAGCATCTGAAACAATATATAATTTTATCCTTCCGTATTATCCTAGCTGTGCTCCAGCCAATTTTTAAAAGCCCTTTCTCCAAGAGAGCCTTGGCGGCTTTATGATCTGTGATGATTGTTGCCACCTGCGTACCCCCAAATGCTGGGCGTAGTTCTCCTACAGCGTGGTTGCTTATTGCAGTTACCGCATTGATCGCTGTTTCGACTTCCTCTTTCGTAATTGTAGCCTCCAGGTCACGTATCAAGAGAACTGTCTGGTCTTTTTTCGCACTGACCTTGTCTTTACCTAGAGCATCCTTGAGAGCTATTGTCAGTTTATCGGTATTTTTCTGATTCTGATCTAGTAGTATTAGAAGGTTTTTGTCTTTGGTCTCTATCACTTTCTTTATTTTAACTCCAATGGCTTCCAAATTTACCTGTTTCTTAATTTCGAGTAGCTTCTCTTTAAACGTCGTTTTAACCAGTATCCGGTTTTCTGTACTGCCTTTTCTCCTGCGGCCCCCAATCCGTATCCAATCACCTGCCTCAGGTTGTTGGGTGACGTCTGGGTTTCTCTGCTGCTTCGTCCTGTTTTCGTTATTGTTTATGGTCGCCGCTGAGGCGTAGGTATTATTTTTCACCGCGAGTCTTCTCTCTTCTATGTTTGTATAGATCTCTACCTCTACCTTTGTACCTTGGAATATATATTTCGCCATTTTTTGCAATGCATGCGTGGTTATTGCCTGCACTTTATGAATTACTATTTTTGTGTCTTCTAGGGGTTCGGATTTTATTTCTCTTAGGGCGTCCCATACGCCTTTCTCAGTCCCATCTAGTCTTTGGAGGACTATTTTCCTGCGTACTTCATGTTTCGAGGACTTCATGTGGCTGGAGAGCTCCAGTACCTCCAAGTCTCCAGCATCCGCTAGCTCCGGATATCTGTCGCGGTATAGCCTTTGTATGCTTGTTTCCATCGCTGGGTCACTCGGCTCGACTAAGACTACCTTTGTAGCTCCATGTGCAGTGTTCAGAGGGTTTCCCACTAGGATTTTTGTTCCCTTGAGCTGCTCACCTAGCCATTCCATGTCTTTTATCTTGAACCATTTTTCGTAGGTGTCCACGTTCTTCACCCTAAATTGTCCATGTATGTCCCTTGGGCCGTCTGTCTGGGTATCCACATCATATTTTGCGGTCTCGACCGCCGTGTATCTGCGGTCGTCCATCCATTTCTTTGCTGATATTCTGTCGAACACCTCCACGCTATTTTTCATATATTTCACCTGTTCCTTAATTTCACGTTTGGTGTTGTTACTACTGTCGATCTCTTTTACTAGTTTTCGGTAATGTTTAAGTATCATCTCCATCGCCTCTCTGATCTCGTTATTAATAGGGTCCTCTATTTTTTTGTACAGAGTTTTTCTACTCGCACTAATAGACCGCCGGTCCATTTTCCGATTCTTCTCCTGTTCTCCTACAGAGTTGCACCGTGAGTAGGATAGGCTGTTTACATTTAGCCTGCTTTGTGTCGGCTCCGACTTCTTGATCCCTTCTCCCCTGGACCTTTCGTTTCCTGTATTGGGGACTGTCGTCTGTGTATTTTTACCTTTCTCCGTGCGTTGTTTCGCTTTGGATGTCTCCTCGTTGGTATTGCAGTAGTTGGTTGACGGTCCTTTCAGGCCTGCTTTAGCACCTTCCACGACCGGGACTGGGGTTCCGATCCCCTGTCCAGTAAGTAGCTCCTTCTTATTTCCTGTATCCATATCTATGTAGTTTGATTTTTGCATTTTATGGCTACTGACCAGCCGCGCTCCCTGACGGTTTATTTTCGAGTGTTGGGTTTTCACTATTCTAGGCACAAAGGTGGTTTAGTTGCCTGGCCTCTTTTGGTTTGTTCGAGTGTCCATCTCTAGGTCGGTGGCCTTCTCTATGGCTATCAAGTCCGACCTCCCCGGCTTTGGTCCACGGGTGATTTCTCCACCAACCGCCACGGTTCAGCCGAGGCTGTCCCGCAGAGGACTCCCCCATCCGCCACCCGGGGGACGCACCGCTGAGGGGTAACCTAACCCAACCTAACCCAACCTAACCCAACCTAACCCAACCTAACCCAACCTAACCCAACCTAACCCAACCTAACCCAACCTAACCCAACCTAACCCAACCTAACCCAACCTAACCCAACCTAACCCAACCTAACCCAACCTAACCCAACCTAACCCAACCTAACCCAACCTAACCCAACCTAACCCAACCTAACCCAACCTAACCCAACCTAACCCAACCTAACCCAACCTAACCCAACCTAACCCAACCTAACCCAACCTAACCCAACCTAACCCAACCTAACCCAACCTAACCCAACCTAACCCAACCTAACCCAACCTAACCCAACCTAACCCAACCTAACCCAACCTAACCCAACCTAACCCAACCTAACCCAACCTAACCCAACCTAACCCAACCTAACCCAACCTAACCCAACCTAACCCAACCTAACCCAACCTAACCCAACCTAACCCAACCTAACCCAACCTAACCCAACCTAACCCAACCTAACCCAACCTAACCCAACCTAACCCAACCTAACCCAACCTAACCCAACCTAACCCAACCTAACCCAACCTAACCCAACCTAACCCAACCTAACCCAACCTAACCCAACCTAACCCAACCTAACCCAACCTAACCCAACCTAACCCAACCTAACCCAACCTAACCCAACCTAACCCAACCTTTTTTTTTTTTTTTTTTTTTTTTTTTTTTTTTTTTTTTTTTTTTTTTGCCAGAGTTAATCCCAAGTGGGTGCACGACCTCGATGTTTACACACCGGGTCTATTTACCCCACCAATATATATTTGGTGGTGGGGCTCAGCTGGTTTTCTTGCTTGGACTCTGACTCGTCTTAATTCGTCTGCACCTCCTGGTATCACCTTACTGGTATGCACACGAGGCGTTGACTTCGTCTTGGGAAGAAAAGAGAAAGGATTTAAAGGGGAGGGTTGAAAGTTGCGTTATTTCTCAGTGAACCTGTGAACACAAAGACAGAATTATAGTTTGTGTGCTTTAATCAACCTTGCATTTCTTTAGGGATCGCGGCGTGGTGATGTTTCCGCCTGTTCGTCTCCGAATTTTTTCCTCATGACGCTGTTTGCGAATGTGGCAACTGCGTTCCAGGCGTCTTCGCTCTTCAACATTACTGCTACTATTGATTTTTCTTCGAGCCTGCCAATTGTATCCTCCAGTATGGTCCTCTCGGGCTGCCACTCAGAGCATGTGATCATCGTGTGCCTAGCTGTGTCGTCCTCTTTGCCACAGTATTTGCATGTACTGCTGTTTGCTTTCCCTATGCGGAGCAGGTAAGTGGCAAAGCTTCCGTGACCTGTCATGAGTTGGGTGAGATGATGAGTGACCACCCCGTGACTTCGCTCCACCCAGGGTCTGATGTCTGGGATTAATGTTTTGGTCCACCCTTCTCCGATTGCCCATCTTTCCTGCCATTTGTCTAAAGCCCTGCTGTGCGCCGCCTGTTTTGCCTTGACACGATCTCGCGTCTCCCTTCCCTCCCAGTAGGACTCTGCCCGCTCCGTCACATAAAGGTCCCCCGGCATCGTTGACGCGAGTACCTCCGCCGCCTCTGTGGAGACCGTTCTGTAGGCCCGAATTATTCGTAGGGCTCCGATTCTTAATGCTGCTCGCGCTTTGTTGCGATTCCTCGCCGTCGTCATTGCAGCTTCTGCCCATACCGGTGCCGCGTATGCCAATTTTGCTCTGGCCACCGTTGCCAACAGCCGCCGTCTGCCCTCGCTCGGACCTCCTGCATTCGGCATAATGCGACTCACTGCGGTGTCCGCCTTTAGCGCTGCTTCTGCCGCCTCGGCACAGTGCCTGCTGTATCTCGGGTTGGCCTCTAACCATACCCCTAAATACTTACAGTTCTTGCCGATGGTTACCTCGCTGTCCCCCACTGTGAGTGTCTCCACCGGTTTCTTCCCCGCTCTTTTAGTTGACAACCACACTGCCATCGTTTTGTGGGTTGCAACTTTTAGCCCGTTTCCCTCCATCCATCTTAGGATTCTGTCAGTCGCCTCGCGTACAATGCGTCGCACTTCTTCTATGCTTCGGTGTCTCACCACAAGTGCCAGGTCGTCTGCAAATGCCACAGTAGTGGCTCCTTCCGGCAGTTCAAGTCCCAACACTCCGTCATAGACTAGATTCCAGAGTGTTGGGCCAAGCACTGATCCTTGGGGAACACCCTGGTCGACCTTTCTGGTTGTGTCCTTCCCACCTGCACTGTAAATGATGGCCCTGTCGATGAGGTACGCACTAATCATCGTGGCCATTCCCTTAGTGAGTCGCTTCGCTGCCTCGTTCTTGACTACCTGCCACGGCAGGGTGTTGAAGGCGTTCTTTATATCCAAGCCCACCATTACCGCATGTTCCCTCTTCCTAAGTGGCCCCTCGTTCGCTCCACGTACCGTCTCCTTCACGGCTGCAACGGCCTCAATGGTGGACCTTCCCTTTCGGAACCCATACTGGTGCGGGTGAAACCCACCCTCGGCCTCTATCTCCTGCACGATCCTAGTGGTCAGAGCTGTCTCTAATAGCTTCGCCATTCCATCAAGGAGGCAGAGTGGTCTATATGCTCCTGGGTCGTTAGGTGTCTTATTTCCCTTTGGTATGAGCGCAAGCCTTGCTGTTTTCCACTTCCCGGGGAACACTCGTTCGTGGAGGCATTTGTTATAGACTGCTACAAATAGGTCTGGGTTGGCCTCGACAGCTTCTCTAATAGCCTCATTTGGCAGGCCATCCGGCCCTGGTGCCTTCCTGCTAGCGAGGCTCCTAGCAGCCCCTTTTATTTCATCTACGGTGAAGGGTTCCGCCGTGTTCGCCCCCGGGACTCCGCCAGTTTCATCATCTCCCCTGTGCGGGAAGAGCGTGTCTACCACTGCCTTGGTACCTCCAGGAACCACCGCTTCTGGATCGGGCGCTCTCTTCATTAGCTTTCCGGTGACCAGTCTGTAAGGCTTGCCCCAAGGGTCTGCTTCCACCTCGTCGCATAGTTCCTTCCATTTTTCCTCCTTACTACGGGCTATTGTAGCTTTGAGGGTCTTCTTTGCCTCCTTGTATTCTTCTACCATGGCAACGGTGTAACTCCCCTTTCTCCTAGCCCTCGTCAAGGCGCGGCGCGACCGCGAGGCCGCTGATCTGGCGGCCGACACCTCCTCATTCCACCAAAACACCCCCCTCTTTTCTTTCCGCGACTTCCTAGGCATCGCTACCTCGCACGCCTCCCTTACCCTCGTTACCAGGTTAGTCGTCTGCTCTTCGGCTGTCGCCCCTTCTGGGTTGATACCGGCTAGCGCCCTTGCAAGTTTCGCCTTGTCCAGCTTATTGGTGTTCCACCTGGATTCCGTGTAGTGAATTTCGGGGTTGTCTAGCTCGGTATCAAACCTGATTAGGTGGTGGTCGCTCATTGTGAGCCTATCCGTGACGCACCAGTTCCTCGCCAAGTGGGGTCCTTCCACTATCGTTAGGTCGATATACGAATGTGATGCCCCCCTGGAAAAGGTGGGTTTGAGGCCCTGGTTTGCCACAGTAAGCTCGGCTGTCGCAATCACCTCGTTCATCTCCCTCCCTCTTCTGTCAGTAGTCACCGGTCCCCAACAGCTGGACTTAGCGTTGAAGTCCCCTGTGACTACTCTCTGGGCTCCCTGGTGTCTGCTTAGCTCATCCTCTAGCCGGGTTAGCCACGCCCTGAAGTCGTCGAAGTGAACGTTAGGCGAGCAGTAGCAGCTAAAGTATACTACCTGCTCAACCCTCACCCAGACGATTCCTCTTCCCGGCGTACCCCATCCATTTGCCTTCTTCCTTGTCTCCTCGCCTAGCAGTATCGCTACGTCCCCCCCTAACTCGTCCCTGAAGCAATCCGCACCCATCCTGGCATCGTTCGGCTCGGTAAGTAGCACTATGTCGGCCCCCTCCTCTACCATGGTCTGCTGGAGCAGATCGTGCGCGGCTTTACACCGGTTCATGTTGAGCTGCAGCACTCTCCAACTTCCCTTGGGCCTCCTTGTAGGCTTGGCATCCCTTGCTGCCTCGAAAGTGATCTGCATCCCAACCTTTTTCGGTGCACAGTGCGCACTTCGGATCTTTCTCGCATCCTTCTTCCTGGTGGCCTTTTCCGTTACATCTACTGCAACGGTCCCTCCTATCCTCTCCCTTGCACTCTACTGCTCGATGGCCGTATCCTCGACACCTGCCACATGTCATTGGCTTTGGCTGCCTCTCTTGAAGCCTACAGCTCGTCCACCCGAACTTAATTGTCTTCAGCTGCAGCAATGCTATCGCGTCTGCCCTGGTACACTCCACCATAGCAATGCGAAGATCCCCCCCATACTTTCTTATTTCCAAGACCTTGTAGCTACCTACGCCTCTTGTGTCCCTCTCGATCGCTTCCTTCACTTGGGTCACTTCCGTATCTTCGTCTAAGCCTTTAAGCTCAACCACCACCATACTCCCCCTGGTTATTTTGGCTTTATCCTCCCCGACAATTAGGTTAGCCGCCTCCGTCAGTTTTCTCCCGTCCGCCTCTTTGTTGAGTTCTATGAGTAGATTGCCAGCTTGGCTTCTCCTTGCGCCACTAACCCCAGCGCTGAGATCCTCTGGGAGGCCTTTTTTCAGCTTCCTCAGTACCTCGCCGTAAGTACTGCCCTTAGTATCAACTATTATTCTAGTTGGTTTAGGCCTAATCGTGATGGTCTTTTGCGGAGCTTTGATCGGCCCCCTGCCACTACCTCCCGGTTGTGTCATCATGTGTGCTGCCACAACTTCGGCCATGGTCCTTCTATTACCTTCGCCTGCCTCCCTACCCGTGGAGGTGCTTTCGTCCCCCAGCGTAGATTCGCTTTGTTGCCTCTCCAGGTTGTTTGGCTCTGCCTTTTTGGGGTACCTGCCTCGGTATCTCTGCAGTGTCCATGGGGCTTCGACCTCCTTTTCTAACTCCTTCTCGGACCTGGCTCCATCTTCTATTTTTTCCATCCTTTTGGAAATGGTCAGCATTTCTGAGTGCAGCGCACGGACCATTTGTATGAGCTGCCCTTGCGATCTATCCTCCTTTTTGTCATCTTCTCCAGCCTCCGTGAGCGTCTGCGTGCTTACGCTGTGGTTTTTAGTCGATGGGGTCTCGTTCCCAGTGGCCGTTTGTGTCGCCTTCTCGGCATTCTCCGTATCCCTACGGTCCTCTTGGATGCATGCCGTCTCTAGAATTGTTCTTATTTCTGTAGTGGCAATCAGGCTGCTATCGCTCCTTAATTTTTTTACCGCTTCCTTTATGTCCCTCTGGGTGTTGGGGTTCTCTTTTACCAGCTGCTGCAGGTGTCTGGAGCTCGCATCCATATCTTTCACCACTTTGGCGACTTTCCTCAATAGTCTCGTTGCGGAGTCCATTTTGTTTCCTCCCTCCTTACTGGTGGATTCTACTCTCGCCCTTTTGAGCGACCTTCCTTCCGCCTCGTTATAGATCAGGTCTATTTCTGCCACGTTCACTTGCGCCTTGGAGTCCTTTGGTGGAGAGGTCACAATTGATAGTCTCCTGGTCCTCTCTGGCAGCCTGCTCGTTTGGTTCGTCACATCCCCTGTACTGTCTTCCCTTTTGCTTTTGGTAAGGGCGCGCAACTTATCCATCGCACTAATCTTGTCTTAACCCTAACCCTAGCACTATTTGTACACTTTTGTCGGCACTCAGTCTATGTCTATGGCCCTTATCCTACTAATTTAATACTAATCACTCACCACTTCAGTCCCATCTATTCCTCGTTGACCCTTTCGTCGTTTCCGGTCGTTTCCGGTGCTGCCCAGACTCTCGTATCCGAGAAGTGGCCACTTCCGGTCGTTGAAGTTCGCCTCCGGGCGATTTTGGAGTTGTTTTTGTGGTCGTCGGCCTTCCCTTTGCACAATTCACCCACTTCCGGTTTACTTCCGGTCACTTCCGGTCACTACCGGTCACTTCCGGTCTGCTTCCGGTTGGGTACCGGATGACTTCCGGTGTACCCCTGCACTCCCGAACACCTTTAGGGATGTCTTCCCTAGCGTCCTGTCGCACAATTCACAAGTTCCCGATCGTCACTACCGATTTTTTACTAAGTCCCATTTTCGAGATTTTCGTCAAAGTCCTCATTCCCGAAAATTTTCCATTTTTATTCTAAGTCCTCAAAATTTTCTAAGTCCACTTGTGGGCCCCCTTGGACTCCACTAGGACTGACTAAGCCCGGCACCTTGACCCGACACGAATTGCGGTTATGTTCACAATTTTCTCGCGGAGCGACACACGTCCGTACTCTACGACTGCCCGGCCAAGAAGAACCTAACCCAACCTAACCCAACCTAACCCAACCTAACCCAACCTAACCCAACCTAACCCAACCTAACCCAACCTAACCCAACCTAACCCAACCTAACCCAACCTAACCCAACCTAACCCAACCTAACCCAACCTAACCCAACCTAACCCAACCTAACCCAACCTAACCCAACCTAACCCAACCTAACCCAACCTAACCCAACCTAACCCAACCTAACCCAACCTAACCCAACCTAACCCAACCTAACCCAACCTAACCCAACCTAACCCAACCTAACCCAACCTAACCCAACCTAACCCAACCTAACCCAACCTAACCTAACCTAACCCAACCTAACCCAACCTAACCCAACCTAACCCAACCTAACCCAACCTAACCCAACCTAACCCAACCTAACCCAACCTAACCCAACCTAACCCAACCTAACCCAACCTAACCCAACCTAACCCAACCTAACCCAACCTAACCCAACCTAACCCAACCTTACCCAACCTAACCCAACCTAACCCAACCTTTTTTTTTTGTTTATAGAGGGGATTGGAAATCTGCTAATAGACAGTGACCTTTGATCTGAACGGCCAATAGTGTCGGGTTCTGATACCGACTAAAACCCTTCCCCCTCTCTTCCCCGGTATCGCCATCGCGGCATTGCTTCAGGGGCATTCGTCTCACGCCATATACAGCTCGTCAGCTAACTTCTGCCCCAATACGGTTTTTGCGAATATGTTTACCGCATCCCACCCCTCTTCGCTCGCCAACATCTTATCAATCATGTTGTTTTCTTCTACCTCTCCGATTTTACTCGCCAGTTCCTCTTTTTCTGCAGCCCAGCCCTCACATTCTACCAGGGTGTGGCGGGCCGTATCCTCCATAGCCTCGCAGTACCTGCAGTGCCCTGATGGCGCCTTCGTAATCCTGTGGAGGTACGATCCGAAACTCCCGTGTCCCGTCAGAAGCTGGGTTAGGTGGTAATTCAGCTGTCCATGCGCTCTTTCTATCCACGGCCGTACGCAATGTATTAGGGCTCGTGTCCAGCTTGCATTTTGGTCCCAACGATCTTGCCATTGCTCTAGTGCGTTGTCATGGGCTTCCTCCTTCGCCTCCTTCTTGGACTTCCATTCCCCCTGCAGAGCATGGGCTTCTGCTAGTTCCTTGATGTAGAGGTCCCCGGGCATGGATGCGGCAAGCACTTCTACAGCGTCCGTGGATGTCGTCCTGTATGCCCTGGTTATCCGGAGGCATGCTACTCTCAGTGTCCCTTTAGCTCTGGCTGCGTTCCTGGCCGTATCCATGGCCTTGCTCCAAACCGGTGCTGCATATGAGAGCCTAGCCTTGGCAGCCGACATTAGCAGTGTTCTTCTGCCCTCTCCTGCTCCTCCCACATTAGGCATCAGTCGACCAATCATCGCTTCCATATGTACCGCGCCCTCCGCCGCCTCGTTGCAATGACGGCTCCATCTTGGTTTTGCCTCCAGCCATACAACCAGGTACTTCAGTGCCTTATCCACTACTATCTCTACGCCCGCCACTTTGATGGTATCTCCCTGGTTTATCCCTGATCTTTTGGTCGACAGCCAGACAGCCTTGGTTTTGTTGGCTTCTACCCTTAGCCCTGTCGCCTCCAGGCATCCGATTATGGCATCGCTCGCCTCTTTCGCGGTGCGTTGCACCCCTTCGATGGTCCGGCTTCTTATTATCAGCGCCAGGTCGTCTGCGAAGGCTACCTTTGTGGCTCCTCCCGGTAGCTGTAGCTCCAGGACCCTGTCGTAGACCAGGTTCCAGAGCGTGGGGCCGAGCACGGACCCTTGTGGTACCCCTAGGCTCAGCGTTCTTTCTCCCTTCTGGCGGCCTGCCGCAAATTCCAGGTGTCTATCGTTCAGGTATGCGTCTACCATTCGTGCCAGGCTTGGGGGTAGCCTCCTTTCCGCCTCTGTCATAATGGCCTGCCAGGGTAGGGTGTTGAACGCGTTTTTAACGCCCAACGCTATCATTACTGCGTGCTCGCGTTTTCTCAACGGTCCCTCATTTGCGCTTGCCACTTGCCGCTTGACTTCGATTACCGCATCCACGGTCGACTTGCCGCGCCGAAACCCAAACTGCATAGGGTGAAAGCCTCCCCCCCCCCTCAATGTGGTCTACGATCCTCCGCGTCAGTGCTTTTTCCAGAAGCTTCGCTAGTCCGTCTAGTAGACATACGGGTCTATATGCCGACGGATCCTCTGGGCGTCTACCCCCTTTCGGTATGAGCGCTAGTCTTGCCCGCTTCCACTGCCTCGGAAATACCCCTTCGGACATGCAGCTGTTCAGCACGTGCCTGAACATTTCCGGGTTTGCCTCTACTGCTACCTTGAGCGCTTCGTTGGGAATCCCGTCGGGCCCGGGCGCCTTCTTTCCTGGAAGCGAGTTTGCCGCAGCCAGTATCTCCTCCTTTGAGAACAGCTCGTCGTTCTGGAGAAGCCCGCCCCCACTTTGTCTCTTTTCTTCTCCCCTCGGGAATAAAGCATCCACCACCGACATTACCCCTCCTGGTACAAGAGCGTCGACGTCCAGCCCCTTCTTCTTAAGTCGGCCCATCACCACCTTATACGGTTTTCCCCAGGGATCGGCTTCCACTAGGTCGCAGAGCTCCTTCCACTTCCTTCTTTTGCTCTTCTCTATCTCTTTCCTTAGGGCTGCTACCTTCATGCCTCTTTCTTGTACGAGCACATCCACGTCGTCTCCCGCCCTTCTACCTCGGCTCACTTTCCGTCTGGCTTGTACGGCCTCATTCCTGGCCAGCGCAACCTCCTTGCACCACCAGTAGACCCCCTTTTTTAGTCTGGTGCCCTTCGGCATCGCACAGTCGCAGGCCTCCCTCATAATACTTCTAAGTTCCGCCGCCAGTGATTCGGCTCCCTCCCCATTCAGCTCGCTCAGCTCTATGGATTCCGTAAGGGCTTTACGGTTCATCCGGCTCACACTCCACCCGGCATTGTCTAGCTCTTCAGTTTCGCTATCCTCCTTCTCGACCGAGATTTCGAATGTGATCAACCGGTGATCACTCATGGTTTCCCTATCAGACACACCCCAGTTTTTGATTTGGTCCCCCTTGTTTGCAGCGGTTATATTGATGAATGACTCTGAATTGCCCCGGATGAACGTTGGCGAACGTCCATCGTTTACGACTTCAAGTGCTGCAGTCGTTAACATATCTGACAGCCTTCGTCCCCTACTGTCAGTGCTCCGTGACCCCCATGCCACCGATTTTGCATTGAAGTCGCCCCCTACCACCCTCAATAGTCGGCGGTGCTTCCTTAGTTCTTCTTCGAGGTTTTGCAGCCACTGGTTATACTCCTCGCTTGCTATGTTTGGTGATACATAGCAGCTGTAGAGGACAATCTTCCCCACCTTAGCCCAGACTATGCCTCCGCAAGGAGAGCCCCAACCCTGAATTTCCGTGGCAGCCTTTGCGTTGAATAATATCGCTGCATCCCCCCTCTCATCCTTGATCACCCTTCCCCCTAGAATATTTTCGTTCGGCTCCGACAACAGTGCCACGCTTGCCCCTTCCTCCGTCATGTTCACCTCCAGCATGTCGTGAGCTGCTCTACACCGGTTAAGGTTTATTTGCAAAACCTTTATCTGCTTCCCGGTGGTCTTGGGCATCTGTGCTTCTGCTTCTGTTGTGCTGGGCTTTGGAGCTAGTCATGAGCTATTTCTCGCGTGGTTGTAGGCCGCGCAACTTGTGCTGCCCGGATAGTGGTCCACGCTGTCCTCTTTTAAATCGACGCAGAGGGTGCACTGCACTTCGTTCGTGCAATCTCGCACTTGGTGCCCCTCCTTGCCACAACGCCTGCATCGCTTACTTCGGTCAACCCCGTTGCAGGCCCTGGCAATATGGCCGAATCCTAGGCACCGAAAACATGTTGTTTCGCGTTCGCGTTTCGCGTGCACCCTGCACCTGGTCAGCTCCACGTATATTCTCTTCTCTTTAAGAAGAGCTTCTCCCATTCGTTTGGGCAGTTCAATTACCGCCACCCTTGTTTTGTAGAACTTGCCGTACTCCCTGATCGGCCCCCTGAGCTTGATTTGCTCTCGGCTCTCAGTCACGCTCAGCACTTCCTCCACCGAAGTTATAATTTCCTCTGGGGTGGCGTCCTCTGACAGGTCTTTCACCTCCACTAGAGTCTTGCTGCCCTGTGTGAGGGATACTTTGTTTGCTCCAAATTCCTGGGCCACAGTCTGTATGAGGTCCTGTGTTCCCTTCGCCCCTCTTCTCATCTCCAGCACCACGTTGCCGTTGCCTGATTTCCTCAGGGAGTTTATTTGGGGTGCCAGGCCCTCTTTCCCCTTCACCGTCTCCTTTATTACTTTCGCCGCTTCGGCATAGGAGGTCGTCTCGCCAATTTGTATTAAATTTTTCTCCGGCCTGGACCTCTCCGGCCTCTTCCTCTTTACGGTGGTCCATTCCTCCGTTTCCCTCCCAGCCTCATTTACTGCAGCTTCTGAGGCACCTCTCTTGTTGTATACGACAACGCTGATGTCGTCGTTGAAGATGAACTCTATCATCTTCCTGGTCACCTCCCAGTTCTGCCTGTCCAGCCCTGCCGCAATCCTTGGGATCGCCACTTTTTTGTGGCCATGTTTGCCCAGCATCGATTTCAATTCACGTACGCTCCTGAAGAGCGTGTCTCTGCTGGGCTTGTCGCCGTACAGTGCCTTAGTGACCAGGTAGTATACGTCCTGCTGCACCACTTCTCCTTCACCATCCACGTCGTTTAGGGTCCCCGACGTGCACATTAGGTGGGCCACACCACCGGGCTGTATCCTCTGCCTCAGCAACGCCTGCTGCCCCCTGAATCTATCCCTGAATCTGGTAGCGATGCCCCGACTCATCCTCATATCTGCGGATACGCAGTGCGCCAGTGGACATCCTTCTGGCGCGTCCATTAGATCGCCTTCTAACTCGTCTATTCCGCGGAAGCACTCTTGGGCCCAGCTGCGTTCAAGTGCATTCAGGAATCCGGTGTATTCCCTGTCCATGTCCTTGACCTCTTCCAGTGTCAGGTCGGGGCGAGTTTCTTTTACCCTTTCTTCTTGTTCTCTCGACGGCGCGACTCTTTGTCTCGCGTTCCCGCATGTCCCACATTCCCGTTGTAACTCTAAGTTATCGCTTTTTGGTCGCAATTTCATCTCCTGTAGTAGCTCCCACAGTGCTTTCATCCCGTCTGTTATTTCCACTTTCGTGTTTCGGGCTTTCGTCAGTGTAAGCAGTTCTGCCGCTAACACCATTAATTTGGAGAACACATGGTCTCCGTCTTCTCTCTCATGTCCATCTTCCCCCTCGTGACCATCGCCCCCCTCGTGAGGCAAGTTTACCTGTCTATCGTCTATCACATCCATTTTCTGGCTGCCATCTTCCACATTCCCCTCCTCGGCGGAAGTTTCTATCGAGCCTTCCATTTCCTGGCCGTTTATGATGCGGCCGCCATTACTCTAGTAATTAATACTAGTCGTGTCGTAGAAGGGGTGCAGAAATCCAAAATAAGGTACTATCCCGAAAATATGTAGCGGGATCGTTAGCTACTACTACCATGTAGCCTCCCTTAAATTTTTATCTCAATCGGAGTGCGGATGGCTCCGATGATCGCAGATTTCTCCGCCTCCGCGTGATAGGCCACGTGCGCGATTTCGCGTATTTAGATTATAATTATAATAATTTAGTTATAATGTCTGGTTTTACCGATTTTTCTTTCGCGATCCCGAAAATATATGGCGGGATCGTTAGATAATACCGCACTAGTACCTCCCTCAAAATTTCGTCCCGATCGGATAGCGGATGGCTCCGATGATCGCGGATTTCTCCGTTGTCACGTGGTTTGCCACGACCGTGATTTCGCGAAATTAGCGTCTATCCACTAACCTGTTTTTTTAGGTGTATCATCGGAGTGTATGGAGCGATCCCGGAAATATAAGGCGGGATCGTTAGCTGCTATCGCCCTGTTGATTCCCTCAGAAGTTCATCCGGATCGGAATGCGGATGGCTCCGATGTTCCCGGATTTCTCCGTCGCCATGTGTTTGGACGCGTCCGTCTTTTTCTCGTTTTTCGCGAAAAACTCGGTAATCACTGTCCCGATTTACTTGAAATTTTTATCGCTTGTCAGTTGCATCAAAAGGCACTATTTCACAAGTTTTTATAACTTAACACTCACTACTTCCGGAGATATCGTGTAAAACGCGAGACCGTTACGCGAAAAGCGTGCGTACTGCTCAAAGTCCCCGGCGCGACTTTAAACCTAACCCAACCTAACCCAACCTAACCCAACCTAACCCAACCTAACCCAACCTAACCCAACCTAACCCAACCTAACCCAACCTAACCCAACCTAACCCAACCTAACCCTACCTTTTTTTTTTTTTAGAGGAGGAAAAATCTGCAAAACAGACGCCACGTCGCCAGGTTGACGTGGGAGTGTGGGGATGGCCGGGTAGTCTGGCCGACCCACTAAAAAACCTCCTAGGCCGGTAAGAGCCCTTCCTTGGCACCGCCCAAAGGCATAACTTCAAGGAAGGTCGGCTGCGACTTGCGCCGCATAGTTGTTCCTGGCCTCTACTACTGCTTGTGCAGTTTTGGTCTGTCGTTTCCTGAACTTGCTGTGTTCGGTAGATGTCTTTTCACTGGGTGACTGTCGCAAGGGGATTATTGTCAGCTTCCCTGTAGTCAGTATGTGTCTGTATCACTTGGTGTCCTACTTTAAAATTGCACTTTTGCCCATAGGTGTCTTTATCACAGGGTGTCTTGAAGCGTCTATATCGCTGCAGGGATAGTGGCCTATCGTCTGGGGAGCATTTCACCTAGCGCTAGGGGATTTATCGTTTTTCACTTTATAATGGGAAGAACTTTCGCGGTTTGCTTAGTCACTCTGAACCCGCACTCGGTGTCTCCGTGGTCGTGACGTCGATTTTTTCGTCCCTCTCCTTCTGTGTTATAACTCTTCTTGCGAAGGTTGTTACTGCCTCCCATTTTTCCCCGCTCTCTAGCATTTGTCCAGTTAGGTTTTCTGCCGACACTGGGCCAATGACCATACATAGTTGGGCCCTCTCAAGGTGCCAGCGGGCACATTGTTCTAGAGTATGTAGGGCAGTGTCGTCGGCGGTACCACAGTATGTGCATGTTGTTGTTGTTGACTTTCCAATCCGGTAGAGGTAGGTTCTAAAGCTGCCATGTCCCGTAAGCAGTTGTGTCAGGTGGTATGTGGTGGAGCCGTGACTGCGGTTTATCCACGGGCCTACTTCGGGGATTAGCCTTTTCGTCCATCCTGTATTCAACGACCACCTGTCTTGCCATGTCTGCACCGCCCTTGTGTGTGCGTTTTCAGTTGCCACTTTCTTCTCTGCTCCCGCCTTCATAGCTATGTATGTAGCCTCTCTCTCGCGGACTGCGAGGTCTGCGGGCATGAGTGAGGCGAGTACTTCGGCTGCTTCGGTAGAGACGGTCCTATACGCCCTGGTCGTTCTTAGTGCACCCGTTCTTAGGGCCCTCCGGAGTTTGGCAGTGTTTCGCGCCGTGTCCGTGCATGCTGCCCATACTGGAGCTGCGTAGAGAAGTTTGGCCCTCGCCACCGTCGCGAGCATTCGGCGTCTTCCTTCCCCAGGGCCTCCGAGGTTGGGCATTAGTCTGGCTACTGCCTTCTCCACTTTGGTGGCTGCGGCCGCTGCCTCCATGACGTGGCTGCTACATCTCGGGTTTGGTTCCAGCGTTACTCCTAGATACTTAATCGTCTTCTGTATTTTGACCGGTCTACCAAGCACTGTGACGTGGTCTAGCTCGCCTTTACCCGAACGTTTTGTGGATAACCAACCCGCTGCCGTTTTCTCCTCGGCGATTTGGAGCCCGGTTTCGCGCATCCAGCTGGCGATGCGTTCTGTGGCTTCCGTGGCATTTGCACAGAGAACCTCCATTTTTTCATTTGCTACGACCAAGGCGATGTCGTCGGCAAATGCGAGACCGGTGACTCTATTTGGGAGCCTGACCTTTAGGACTTCATCGTAGACAAGGTTCCATAGTGTGGGTCCGAGCACAGAACCCTGTGGGACCCCTTGCACCACCGCTCTTTTTATAGTCTGTCCCTCCATTGTGTACTGGAGTTCCCTGTCTGAAAGGTAGCTCTTTACTAGCCTATTGAGGTACGGGGGGAGTCTGTTTTTGGCCGCCGCCATGATAGCAGGCCATGGGAGCGTGTTGAAATCGTTTTTCACATCCAGGGCTATCATCACGCAGTGCTGCCTCTTCCTGAGCGGTCCGCTGTTGGCATTCCTAGCCAACTCCTTCACGGCCATTATTGCGTCCACCGTGGATTTTCCTTTACGGAAACCGAATTGCCTGCTTGATAGGCCGCCGTTATTTTCGATGTGGCTCGTCACTCTGTTAGTGATTATTCTCTCAAAGAGTTTTGCCGATCCGTTAAGTAGACAGATTGGGCGGAACGCCGTCGGGTCCCCCGTAGGTTTTCCTGGCTTTGGAATTAAGGCTAGATTTGCCAGCTTATAACTCCTAGGGACAGTACCTTCCCTCAGGCAGATGTTGAATGCATCCAAGAACGCATCTGGGTTGGCAAGTGCCGCAGCTTTGATCGCCTCGTTTGGTAGGCTGTCCGGCCCAGGGGCTTTTTTGTTTGGGAGTCGGTTTATTGCCTCGAGGAGCTCCTCCATTTGGAGGTCTTTGCCGAGCGTGCATATCGGTGGAGTGTCGTTCCGCTTGTTTGTCCGGTTATACAGTGTAGTGCACGGGAAGAGGGCATTTACCACAGCGGTAGTCCCCCCTGCGACCCAACCTAACCCAACCTAACCCAACCTAACCCAACCTAACCCAACCTAACCCAACCTAACCCAACCTAACCCAACCTAACCCAACCTAACCCAACCTAACCCAACCTAACCCAACCTAACCCAACCTAACCCAACCTAACCCAACCTAACCCAACCTAACCCAACCTAACCCAACCTAACCCAACCTAACCCAACCTAACCCAACCTAACCCAACCTAACCCAACCTAACCCAACCTAACCCAACCTAACCCAACCTAACCCAACCTAACCCAACCTAACCCAACCTAACCCAACCTAACCCAACCTAACCCAACCTAACCCAACCTAACCCAACCTAACCCAACCTAACCCAACCTTTTTTTTTTTTTTTTTTTTTTTTTTTTTTTTTTTTTTTTTTTTTGGGGACGTAGTGTGCGCCGAGGCTAACACAGCAAGTGGCCCCCATGAAATCTCAATCGCCTCCCTGGAATCGCCTAAAGGCATGCGTCTGGAGGGGATTGTGGTCACTTTATTTACATATAACATTACATTTACATACTATATTTTGCTTTACAAAATTACATAATACAAGATACCTATGTTACCATATGTTACCATACATCTATGCTGTCTATTTCAACGGTTTGTCTTCATGTGCGGCATATCGTGCCTCCTTTTTGGTTAGGACAACCTTGGCGAAGATGTCTGCTTTCTTCCACGCTTTGGGGTCTTCCAGCAAGCTATCCATAAATGATTTTGGTGACAACAGGTTCGCCGTTTCCGCCAACGCTTTTCTTTCTGCGTTCCAGGCTTGACAGTAAAAGAGGGTGTGTTTTGCGTCATCGGGAGCTTGTGTCTCACAGAATTTACATGCGTCTGTTTCTGTCTTCTTGATCTTATGCAGGTATGTTCCGAAGCAGCCGTGTCCAGTGAGGAACTGGGTGAGGTGGTAGGAGCACTCTCCGTGTGTTCGGCTTGTCCAATCTACAATGTTTGGAATCATTTCCTTTGTCCAGCTAGCCTTTGTTGTTGTCTCCCATCTTCCTTGCCAGCTCCTCATAGTAGCGGTCGTCGCTTCCTGCTTTGCCTGCGCTTTATCCTCACCAGATTTGCGAGCTTGGTGTATACTTTTTTTTTCTAGTACCAATAAGTCAGCTGGCGCTATCCCGGCCAGCACTTCTGCTGCGTCGGTCGATGTTGTGCGATACGCTCGCGCTATCCTCAGGTTCCCTGGTCGTAGACTTCGCCTTAGTCTGTTTTGATTGGTTATTGTTTTTGTTGCGCTTGCCCATATTGGGGCTGCGTATAACAATTTGGATCTTCCGACAGAGCTTAGGAGGCGTCGCTTAGCTTCTCCGGGGCCACCTATATTGGGCATAATTCTAGCAACTGCCATCTCTGCCTTACTTGCCGCTTTACATGCGTTTATTACTTGGGTGCTGCAGTTGGGGTTTGCTTCCATTATCATTCCTAGGTACTTGATTGATTTTTTTACCGTTACACTGGTGTCCAGAATTGGGATGGTAACATTGGCTGTTCTGCCTGCCCTCTTTGTAGATAGCCAGGCGGCTTCTGTTTTTTCCGCGGCCATCTGTAGGCCTTTACTTTGGATCCATGCTGCAATCCTTTGCATGGCCCTGTTGGTGAGCGTTTGCAGGCGTAAGATGCTCTTATTTCGGATCGTCAGCGCTATGTCGTCCGCGAATCCAACTATCCTGGCTCCTGCTGGGAGGTCCAGGTGTAATATACCGTCGTACACGATATTCCAGAGTAGCGGGCCTAGTATAGAGCCCTGTGGTACACCCGCTCCTATTACGAAATTCTCTCCGTCGCTTATTTGCACTACTCGCTGGTCTAGGTAGTCTGCGATCACGTTCTGGAGGTACTTTGATACTCCCCGGCGAGAGATTTCGTTCCGGATTTCGCCGTGCGGGAGAGTCCCGAAGGCGTTTTTGATATCGATGGTGACTAGGATGCAGTGTTCTCTGTTGCGGAGTGGGCCTGAATTCGCTCTAGTCGCTGCTTTCCTAACATCCTCTATGGCGTCTAAGGTAGATCTGCCTTTTCTAAATCCATGCTGACGTGCCGACAATCCGCCGAGTCGCTGGATTTCTTTCTCAAGCCTCACCGCAATTACCTTTTCTGCTATCTTTGCGATTCCATTTAGCAGGCATATCGGTCTGTATGATGTCGGGTTATGTGTGGGCTTTCCTTTTTTTGGAATAAGCACGACCTTTGCGTTTTTCCAAATTTTGGGAAAGTTTCCTTCCTGGAAACACTTATCCAGGACCATGGCTACCTTTGTTGGACATGCCAGGACTGCTGCCCTGACGATTTCGTTAGGGAGCCCATCGGGGCCGGGAGCTTTTTTATTTGGCATGTTCTTGGCCGCAAGTAGAATCTCTTCTGTTTGTATAGGGGGAATTTCGATGGGACTAACTGTGTGTTTGTGTATCGGGTTCGTTTCGGCGTCCCTTAGTTGGAATAGAGCAGCTATCACTGCTCTGTTGCCTCCGTCCACTAGTACGTCTGGACCCAGTGTTTTTTTTCCGAGCTTGTTTGCAACCAGTCGATACCCTAAGCCCCAAGGGTCGTTGTCTACGTCCTGGCAGATCTTCTTCCAGGACCTTTCCTTGCTTCTTTGTATTTCGATCCTGAGGGTGGATTTGGCTTGCTTGTATATATTTTCCATATCGAGAGTAGCTTTCCCTTTGGCTCTTGCTCTTGCTAGTTCTCTGCGTTTTTTGTTTGCAGTCTCTCTGGCCATCGAGACTTCCTCGCACCACCAGTATTTGTTTTTCTTGTAAGAGAATTTTACGTGTGGCGTAGATTTCTTACACGCCCTTTTTATGTTTTGCTGTAGGCTGGATGCCATGGTTTCTGCATCTCCGATAGCCAGTCGTGTCTTATTTATGTCTTCTATAAGTACTTGTTCGTTTGTTTTAGAAGTGAGCCATCTTTTGGGGGTGTGTCTCGTTTGTTTTCGTTGTTCTGTTTCCATTGTGTACATAATGTAGTTGTGATCACTCATTGTTTCTATGTCTAGTATCTCCCAGGAGTGGATGTTTTTTGCGATACGCGAGCTCGTGGCGGTAAGGTCAATGACCGAGGACCTAGCCCCCTTCCTGAAAGTGGGCCCAGTTCCCTTATTGTTGACTATAAGGTCGTTCGTGGCAAGTAGGTCCATGAGATTTCTGCCTCTGTTGTCTAGTGTATTTGATCCCCATGTTGGCGCTTTGGCGTTGAAGTCGCCACCAATTACTAGATTTGATTTGTGGTTCTTAATACTGCCTTCGAGGGTTAGCAGAAAAGTTCTATATTCTGCCATTGTAGTGTTTGGCGATATATAGCAGCTGTAGAAAATTGTGGTTTCTATCTTTACCCAGACGATACCCTGGCTGGGAGTCCCCCATGCATTAATATTGAGCCCCCGTCTCGCCAGTATGGCCACATCGCCGCCCGATTCCTTATCACGTATCCACAGGTCGTTTAGCTTGTTCGTGTTGGTTTCGCTGAGTAGGATTATGTCCACTCCTAGCTTGTCCGCCGTTACGTCGAGAAGGTCGTGGGCAGCCTTACACCGGTTTGCATTCAATTGTAGGATTTTGTATTTCATTTTTGTATCGATTGTATCGCACTTCTTTACGACTAGATCAGTTGCTCGCTTGTTAGGTGCGGTGTTTATCCCATTTTGTCCTTTGTGCTTGTACCATTTCCTTGTACTTAGGACAGGCCATTGATTCTGCTTTGTGCCCTTCAAGGTTGCATAGGTAGCATCTCATGGTCTCTATACAATGCTTTGCGACGTGCCCTGGACCATCACATCTGTGGCATGTTTTCCCAGTTTCACTTGCGGTGCAGTCTTTTGCTTCGTGGCCAATCTTAAAACAGTTCCTGCATCTCTTCATTTTTTCAAGAGTCTTGACCGTCCATCTGTTCCACCCATTTCTTATTTCCTTCTTGCTTTCTATCGCTTTTATTGTCTTAACCCCGGCAGTGACGAAGGCGTACTTGTGGCCTGCCTTATTTCCTTTTTTCGCCAGGTTAACTTTTAATTCTTTGGACCCATGTGTGTTAAACGTTTCATCTAGGACCGCTCTTACCTCATCTTCTGTTGTTGTTTCGTCTAGGTCTAGGATCATTACCGATGCCAATTTTTCTTTGGGGACCCCTATTTGTGCGACACCATCCAGTCCTATTTCTATCGCGTTCTTTAAGGCCTCCTTTTGGCCCTCTTTATTTTCTTTGAATCTGACTTCTATGTTTCCGTTTGGTGTTTTGGAGAGTCCCTGTATGGTTACTCCATTCACCTGGACGGTTTCTTTCATTTTTTTTTATCGTTTCAGCATATGACTTCCCTTGCATCGGTGTTATGATGAGTTTGTCAGCAGGATTTCTTTTTTTTCTTCCTGTCACGGGGATCCATTTATCATTTCCCTGATTGTTTTGCGGATTGCCGCTGTCGTGTTTTCTTTGCTTATTTTCCGCCCATTTGATGTCTGGGGTGGTTAGCAGTTTTGCTTTAATATCTCCGCCATCTAGGATATACTCGGTCAATTTTCTTATTTTGCCTTGGTCAAAGCCCGGTATCTTTATAATTATGTTGTCCCTTTTCTCCCTCTGTAGGACGTTTTGCAACATTTCCATGCCTTCATATAAATGTTGTATCTGGGTTTCCTCTGTCTCTTCGGTATCGACCATTAAGTAGTACCGGTACCGCACTCTAGTACTCCACCCTCCTCCATCTATTGGTTCTTGGGTCATATATCTGACGTATGCCACTTGTCCTGGTTGAGTTTTCTGATTGATAGCTTCTTCTATTTTTTTACCCTTGCTTTTTTTAGTTTCTTGTGTTGATGTGATTAGTCTCGTCTCCTTATCGACTGCTTTGAGTATATCATCACTCATTTTCCCCGGTTCAGTGTTCCCTGCACTCACATGGAGGTAGTCTTCTTCCTGCCATGTCTCGTTTATTATCTCTTGCAGGTTGTCGAGGGATTTCTCTGGATTAAAGTATGTTCTTATTACTTTAGTTCTACCGTTGGTTTCTAGAAGTTGCTGCCTTAGTTTTGCAATTTCTTCTCTAAGTCTTTGTATTTCTGTTTGTCTCCCATCTTTCGGTGGTACAACAGTTACCACTTGTGTTTGTTCTTGTTGTTTTTTTAAATTTTCAATTTCCATTCTCATTTCCATCATGTCATTTGCGAAATCGTTTATAGTCTGCTGCATGTCCCTCTCTTTCTTTACTCTACATTTTTCTAGTTCTTTGTCATTTCTTTTTTTGCCATCCCATCTCCTTCTTAGCTGTTTGACTTCGTCCTTGATAAAAACAGATAGTTTATTAACTATGTCATCTATCCTCTGTTTGTCCTTCTGCTCCTCTTCCAGTAGTTTCTTTTCGTCTTCGTTCAATTTCTCCATGTAAGGGGATTCCGTCGCCTTTCGTTTTTTGTGGTCGTTTTGTGTCCTGTTTGGAGTTTCTGTGGACTGTGCCTCCTTCCCCGTGGTGTTTTCCAGTTTCGGAGGGGTTCGTATTATTGAGCCCCGTCTCTGGAAAGGGTCGATGGACCCATCCCATTCTGGTGTCGGCGTTTCCATCTCATTTCTTATTTGAACCAGTTCGTCAAAGGTCGCTGTTTGGTTCCCTACTGTGGTTGAATATTTGGTTACCTCTAAACACATGGGTAATTGGTCCCCCCCAGAATCCGTGGGACCTGCATCAGCCATCGGGGCTTGCACCCGATCGGAGCTAATGGCGGGATTTTGACCCGCCTGGGGTAAATTCTTGTTTGTTTTGTCACCCATTTTGTTTGTGTGTTTTGTGCAATCCTGTTGGTCCACGGGAGGTATTTAATTTCCGTCCTACCCGCCGGAAGACCGGTTAGGGCATTCCCCTATCCGCCACCTGGGGACGCGCTCGGTAGGGGTTACAGGTGTCCCCATCTCCCTTCTAAGGAGATCCGCCAGTTTCCCAACGGCCCGAGAACCTAACCCAACCTAACCCAACCTAACCCAACCTAACCCAACCTAACCCAACCTAACCCAACCTAACCCAACCTAACCCAACCTAACCCAACCTAACCCAACCTAACCCAACCTAACCCAACCTAACCCAACCTAACCCAACCTAACCCAACCTAACCCAACCTAACCCAACCTAACCCAACCTAACCCAACCTAACCCAACCTAACCCAACCTAACCCAACCTAACCCAACCTAACCCAACCTAACCCAACCTAACCCAACCTAACCCAACCTAACCCAACCTAACCCAACCTAACCCAACCTAACCCAACCTAACCCAACCTAACCCAACCTAACCCAACCTAACCCAACCTAACCCAACCTAACCCAACCTAACCCAACCTAACCCAACCTAACCCAACCTAACCCAACCTAACCCAACCTAACCCAACCTAACCCAACCTAACCCAACCTAACCCAACCTAACCCAACCTAACCCAACCTAACCCAACCTAACCCAACCTAACCCAACCTAACCCAACCTAACCCAACCTAACCCAACCTAACCCAACCTAACCCAACCTAACCCAACCTAACCCAACCTAACCCAACCTAACCCAACCTAACCCAACCTAACCCAACCTAACCCAACCTAACCCAACCTAACCCAACCTAACCCAACCTAACCCAACCTAACCCAACCTAACCCAACCTAACCCAACCTAACCCAACCTAACCCAACCTAACCCAACCTAACCCAACCTAACCCAACCTAACCCAACCTAACCCAACCTAACCCAACCTAACCCAACCTAACCCAACCTAACCCAACCTAACCCAACCTAACCCAACCTAACCCAACCTAACCCAACCTAACCCAACCTAACCCAACCTAACCCAACCTAACCCAACCTAACCCAACCTAACCCAACCTAACCCAACCTAACCCAACCTAACCCAACCTAACCCAACCTAACCCAACCTAACCCAACCTAACCCAACCTAACCCAACCTAACCCAACCTAACCCAACCTAACCCAACCTAACCCAACCTAACCCAACCTAACCCAACCTAACCCAACCTAACCCAACCTAACCCAACCTAACCCAACCTAACCCAACCTAACCCAACCTAACCCAACCTAACCCAACCTAACCCAACCTAACCCAACCTAACCCAACCTAACCCAACCTAACCCAACCTAACCCAACCTAACCCAACCTAACCCAACCTAACCCAACCTAACCCAACCTAACCCAACCTAACCCAACCTAACCCAACCTAACCCAACCTAACCCAACCTAACCCAACCTAACCCAACCTAACCCAACCTAACCCAACCTAACCCAACCTAACCCAACCTAACCCAACCTAACCCAACCTAACCCAACCTAACCCAACCTAACCCAACCTAACCCAACCTAACCCAACCTAACCCAACCTAACCCAACCTGACCCAACCTAACCCAACCTAACCCAACCTAACCCAACCTAACCCAACCTAACCCAACCTAACCCAACCTAACCCAACCTAACCCAACCTAACTCAACCTAACCCAACCTAACACAACCTAACCCAACCTAACCCAACTTTTTTTTAATTAAAATAGAGGAAGGGATGGGAAGCCGATTTTCCCCCCGAAGGAGCGAGATACTCCTGATAGTAATAGGAGTAAGCACCACAAGTGGCTCAGGCTAGGGTGTAGGGGCCAGGGAAATTATTTATTTATTTATAATTTATATTTACATACATTATTGTGTATACACTTGGGATGTTTATCTCGTACGGATTCCCTCCTCCTTTGTCGGTGGTGTCCAACCAAGTCTCCTAGCTGTACCGCTTGGTAATTCCAAAGGAGTTGGTTGGTTCGTGTGTTCTAGCTTCTTCGTGTTCGGGGGCGTTTCTTGAGGTCCTGAGTGAATTTTTCACTGATGACGACTCCAGCATAGTCCGCTACTGCCTTCCACATATCTTGAGATGCGGGCATCCGGCTGATGAGAGTGTTCGGGTGTGGGTCTCCTCCCAAGGCATTTGCCAGGTGGGCACGCTGCGTTGACCACCTGGGGCATACGCAGAGAGTGTGTTCGGTGTCATCTTCGACGTCATTTTCGGAGTGTGCGCAGTTTGGATTTTCTGTCTTACCTATTTTGAATAGGTACTGCTGGAACACACCGTGTCCGGTCAAGAGCTGTGTTAGCCAATGTGTGTTCTCTCCATGTCTTCTTTCTACCCATGGGGCAAGTTGGGGGATCAATCGGCGTGTCCAGGCAGCTTTACTGCAGGTATCCCACCTCGACTGCCATTTCTCCATTGATCTGGCTCGCTCCTCCTTCATTGCTAGTTTCTTGTCCGAGCCATTTTTGTGAGACGTGTATGCATTAGCATTCTCAATGGCTATAAGGTCTGCTGGGATTGTGGCTGCTAGCACTTCTGCCGCGTCGGTGGATATGGTGCGATAGCCGCGAATGATCCTGAGTGCACCAGGCCTAGTTGCGCTTCTGACGCGCTCTTTGTTTCTCGCAACCTCAAGCCCCTCCGCCCATGCCGGTGCAGCGTAGAGGAGTCTGGAGCGAGCAACTCCTGCCAAAAGCTTCCTTCGGTTTTCTCCGGGTCCTCTAAGGTTCGGCATTAAGCGTGCCAATGCCGTTTCGATTCTTGCAGCGCTTCTTGTGGCCTCAAGGATGTGTAGTTTTTATTTGCCTCCATGGTGACTCCTAGGTACCTGAGACTGCTGGAGACGGGTACGCTCTGCTCGAGGATGTTAATATGTGTCTGTCCTGTAAGTCCTGACCTTTTGGTCGACAGCCGGGCTACTTCAGTTTTCTCAGAGGCCAGCCTGAGCCCCTTACTGTCCATCCATTCTTTTATTTTCCCTGCTACCTGGGCTGCCACCCTGGTTGCTCTGCAATAGTCCGTTGATCGGACCACGATCGCGAGGTCGTCAGCGAAGGCGATAACTTTAGCCTCTGTTGGCAGTTCCAGTTTCAAGACAGGGTCGTAGGTTATATTCCACAGTAGTGGACCTAGCACGGATCCCTGTGGAACACCCCCCGTCAACTTGTAGGTGCGTGTTGGCATCCCTGTCCCTAGGTCGCTGGTAGACACCGTTCTGCCGCTGCAGTAGTCCATGACTACATGTAGAAGGTATTCCGGAGTACCTATGTTCCGCAGTGCCTCTATAATGCTCCTCCATGGCAATGAGTTGAAGGCGTTTTTTACATCAAGGGCCACAATGAGGCAGCGGCGTCGTTTCCTTAGGGGACCGCTATTTGCTTCCCTGGCCAGGTTTTTCACCATAAGGATCGCGTCGGTGGTGGATCTGCCTTTTGTGAACCCGAATTGCCATGGGGACAAACCTCCTGATGCAGCGACCACCTCGTGCAGCCGGTCCGCTACCAGCCTCTCCAAGACTTTGGCTGTGCCGTCTAGCAGGCAGATGGGTCTGAACCCAGAGGGGTCGTGAGCTGGTTTCTCTTTTTTTGGTATAAGCACAAGGTTTGCCTGTTTCCAGTCCGACGGGAAGGCTCCTTCTATCAGACAGAGGTTGAAGGTTTCCATGAAGTGTACTGGGGTCTCGTTTATGGATTTCTTAGTAATCTGGTTGGGTACTCCGTCGGGGCCGGGAGCCTTCCGATTTGGGAGCGCCATCGCTGCATTGATTATGTCTTGTTCAGACCACAGGGGTATAGTCGACGGGTCCACTTCATCCCTGTGCGTTTGTTCTGTGCTTCGCTCTAGGCAGAACAGGGCTTCCACAATGGCGTCAATTCCCCCGGGTACGGAGGCGTATGGGCACGGTTTTCGCACCAGTAGTTTTTTCGCTACAATCTTGTACGGTAGGCCCCACGGGTCGGATTCCACCTCATCGCATAGTTTGGCCCAACATCTCTCCTTACTTCGGGCGATGGCTGTACGCATATCCCTCCTTGCCCGTTTGTACGCGACCTCGCAGTTCAGGTAATCGGAGCTTCTTGATCTGGCTCGCGCCAGCCTCCGTCTGGCTCTGTTGGCGTTGAGCCTGAGGTTTCCGATATCTTTTGTCCACCAGTAAACTGGTCGGTTTCTCGTTGTTCGTGTCTGTGGCATTGAGGCTGCACAGGCACGCTGTGGCATTTGCTTCAATTTTTTTGCTGCTTCCTCAGGTGGTAGTGTGTCGTCGTGGTTATAGGTTGTTAGTGGGCAGATCAACTTCTCTTCGTCCAGCTTATTGAGGACCCACCGCGGAGGCCTGGCTATTTCAATTTCACTTGTGTGCTCTCTAACAGTGAAATTTATGTATTTGTGGAGGCTCAGGGTTTCTTCGTCGAGTACTTGCCAAGCAGATATGCCTTGTCCAATGTTGGGGCTGGCTAGAGTAATGTCTATGTGTGACATTGAGTTTCCTCTGATGAAGGTGGGCTCTCCTGTATTTTGAACCCTCAGGTCGTAATACGCAGCCAGCCCCATAACTTCCTGCCCTCGTAGGTCTGTAGCTGGGGACCCCCATGCAGCCGCTTTTGCGTTCAAGTCACCTGTAATTAGGAACTCGCCCTGTATTCCTTCCATGCTTTCCTCGAGGTCCTTCAGCCAGCTCCTGAACTCCGTGGTTCCAGAATTTGGGGAAATGTAGCAACTGTAGATGCGTATGTGGCCGATTTTCACCCACACAATCCCTTTTCTAGGTGATCCCCAGGTTTGTATCTTCAATTTCAGATCACCTCTCGGCAGTATTGCCACATCCCCCCCCTCGGTGTCACGAAGTAGATATACTGGGCCGGTTCTGGATAAAAATACATGTAAATTTCCCATATGATTTTGCTGTTTTTCACTTTTGGTTTAGATGCAGATTTTACACACGTAAGCTGATATGCGCAGGGGGTATTTGTTTTAATTTTTATTAAGGGACAGAGCAAGTTTTAACAGGTATTAATTAAAGCGTGGGGCGAAATGAGGTATTTGTTTTAATCACAAGATTTTGTTAATTGCCACAATTAAAGCGTGGGAATAAAGATTTTATATAAAATATCTAATTTAAGGGATCGGTATGATTAAACACGTCGATACAAGCAAGAGCGGGGTAAAAAACGTTTAATTAAGAAATTGGGTGCATTTAGTTCATTAAGCGAGATTTTTCTTTGGTTTATTAAGGGACAGAGCAAGTTTTAACAGGTATTAATTAAAGCGTGGGACGAAACGAGGTATTTGTTTTAATCACAAGATTTTGTTAATTGCCACAATTAAAGCGTGGGAATAAAGATTTTATATAAAATATCTAATTTAAGGGATCGGTATGATTAAACACGTCGATACAAGCAAGAGCGGGGTAAAAAACGTATAATTAAGAAATTGAGTGCATTTAGTTCATTAAGCGAGATTTTTCTTTGGTTTATTAAGGGCCAGAGCAAGTTTTAACAGGTATTAATTAAAGCGTGGAACGAATCGAGGTATTTGTTTTAATCACAAGATTTTGTTAATTGCCACAATTAAAGCGTGGGAATAAAAATTGAAATCGACGTGCGTTTGCAATGTCGCGTGGGGAAAACAAGTCTAGACAAGAATTATGTCATATATAATAGGTGCATCTAAAAATTATTAGTTCACACGTGTGTGTAATAGTGTAAGTTCAGCATTATAACAACGATGAATACAGTTTGCAAAATAAGTGACGACTGCATAAAAAATATTAACAAGGTGTTACTAATTATTAAAAGTGATGGCATCGACAATTATTTAATACACATAAATAAAATAATAAGTGTAGTGAAAAAATGTTTAAAAAAAAAATTATCTAACGAAAATTGTCACAAATTAGAATCTAATTTATCAATTTTAAAATATCAACGATGTAAATTAAAAAGTATAAAGAAAAAAGTAAACAATTTTGTGCTGTGGGAAAATGTAGAATCATGTTTTAACAATCGAATTAAATCTGGCAATATTGTAAATCTTAAATGTAAAGATTTTAATACTTTTTCAGAAAAATCCTACAAATCATTCATTATTCAAATAAGAAAAGCCTTAAAAATATCAATGTTAAAAGTAAATTTAATGTTTTACGCAAAATTTATAATGCCTACTAGTAATGAAATTGATATAAAAACATTTAATACTAAAAACAATCTGATAGATAGAAATACAAATTTAAAAAACGTATATAACGATTTTATTAATAAAATACACTCAAAATTAGAAGATTTTCAAGAGCGAGATTCAGGTTGGTCGTTATTTGAAATTTTATATTTAAAAATTAATATTAATAATTTTAGTCCAATTTCAGGGGGTACTTATATACAATTACCAAAAGATATTCAAAATAAAAAGGCTGTTATAAATATTAAAAATAATGATAATTACTGCTTTTTATGGTCAATAGTATCATGTTTATTTCCTGCTGATGCAAATGTTAGTAGCACTTCATCATATCCACATTTTGATAATGTTTTAAAATATGATAATATAGAATTTCCTATAAAAATAAAAAATGTAAAAAAAATTGAAAAAATGAATAACATTAAAATTAATATATATTATATAGAAAAATTAAAAATCAAAAACAATAAAATAGTTCCAATGTGTCTTAGCAAATTTAATTTTCAAAAATGTGTTAATTTATTAATGTTTAGTAATAATAGTAAAATGTACCATTTTGCATGGATAAAAAATTTATCGCGATTACTTTCAAGTCAGTTGAGTAAGAATAAACATAAAAAATATATTTGTAATCGATGTTTAAATCATTTCAAAAGTAAATTGCATCTAAATAAGCATTTAGTTTATTGTAACAAATTTAATAATTGTATAATAGAAATGCCAACAAAAGACAATATATTAAAATTTAAAAATTTTAAACATAAAGAAAAGGTACCTTTTGTAATATATGCTGATTTTGAGTGTATTTTAGAAAAATTTAATAAAACTAATACATCAGTATATCAAAAGCATATACCAATGAGTGTTGCATATTATTTTAAATGTAGTTATGACGATTCTCTTTCTAAATTTAATAGTTATCGGGGGCATGATTGTCAAAAATGGTTTATTAAACAATTACAAAACTTAGCTGAAGATTTAGAAACTGTATTTTTATGTATAATACCTATGGATAAATTAACATCAGACGAATGGTCAAAATATTATAAAGCTAAAAATTGTCATATTTGTAACAAACCATTTAATAATGAGAACTTTAGAGTTCGAGACCATTGTCATTTTACAGGGAAATTCAGAGGGGCGGCTCATCAAGATTGTAATTTAAAATATCAGAATTCGCATGTAATACCTGTTGTATTTCACAATTTGAGTGCTCATTTAATTATAAAAGAACTTGCTGCAGGTTTTAAAGGAGCCATAAATTTACTTCCTATTAATAAAGAAAAATACATTTCATTTTCTAAAAAAGTTGAAGATACAAAATTAGAATTTAGATTTATTGATTCTTATAGATTCATGACCAGTAGTTTAGATAAATTATCAACAGAGTTAGAAAATAGCAAAAAAAATATTACTAAACATTATTTTAATAGTGATGAAAAATTTAATTTAATGTGTAAAAAAGGTATTTATCCCTATGATTATATCGACTCTTGGGATAAACTAGAAGAAACATCATTACCTTTAATTAATGACTTTTTAAACCAATTAAATAATAAAAATATAAGTGAAAATGATTATCGGCATGCACAAAATGTTTGGAATACATTTAATTGTAATAACTTAGGGGAATATTCAGATTTATATTTAAAATCTGATGTGCTGTTATTAGCTGATATTTTTGAAAATTTTAGAGATAATTGTATAAAAACGTACCAATTAGATAGTTTACACTACTTCACAGCACCGGGATTAGCGTTTGATGCTATGTTAAAGTTAACAAATATTGAATTAGAACTTATAACTGATGTAGATATGTTAATGTTCATTGAACAAGGAATTAGAGGAGGTGTTGCACAATGTACCACAAGGTATGGCAAAGCCAGCAATAAATATATGAATGAAGAATATGATCCTACACAAGAATCAGTTTATTTAATGTATTTTGATATTAATAATATGTATGGATTTGCTATGAGCAAATATTTACCATATGGTGGATTTCAGTGGGTTAATGAGTTAGATTTTGATACAATTATAATTATGGATTTAAAAGAAGATTCTCATGTAGGATACATTTTTGAGGTAGATATTGAATATCCAAACAATTTACATGAATTACATAAAGATTTACCATTTTGCCCCGAACGTTTAATACCACCAAGCTCTAAATATTCCAAGCTGATGACAACATTATATTTAAAAAAAAAATATGTTGTACATTATTTAAATTTAAAACAGTGTTTAGAGCATGGTTTAAAGGTTACACAAATTTATAGAATTTTAAAATTTAATCAATCTTCTTGGTTGAAACCATATATAGATTTAAATACTAATCTTAGGCAATCTACAAACAGTGAGTTTGAAAAAAATTATTACAAATTAATGAACAACGCTGTTTTTGGAAAAACAATGGAAAATGTTCGAAAACATAAAAATTTAAAACTAATAACTAAATGGGAAGGGCGATATGGTGCTAAAGCTTTAATTTCTAAACCTAATTTCAATAGTTGTAAAATTTTTGATGAAAATTTAGTAATTATTGAAATGAATAAAACTAAAATTGTATTTAATAAACCTATTTATATTGGTATGTGTATATTAGATATATCAAAATGTAGTTTATATGAATTTCATTACAATTTTGTCAAAACTAAATTTCCATTACACTCAAAATTGTTATATACAGATACAGATTCATTAATTTATCAATTTAATGTCTCTGATATTTATGAAATAATAAAACAAAACTTAAAAAGATTTGATACTTCTGATTATGATCCTAACAATAAATATAATATACCTTTAGTAAATAAAAAAGTGTTAGGTCTTATGAAAGATGAAAATAATGGAGCTATAATGACTGAATTTGTAGGTTTAAAGGCTAAAATGTATGCATATAAAGTAAATAAACAAATTAAAAAAAAAGCTAAAGGAGTAACAGCAACAAGTTTACAATCAATTACCTTTGATGATTATAAAAACTGTTTATTTAACTTAATTGCAATCAGCGGTAAACAACATTTAATTAAATCAATAAATCATAACTTGTTTAGTATTAAGCCGCAAAAAGTAATATTAAACCCAAAAGATGATAAACGGAATGCAAATTACAGTAGTGTGGATACCTTACCATGGGGATATATTGAATCAGTTATCTCCAGGCAGCTACAGACTGCAGATGGATTTTGAAACATATAAATTAAAAATGAAAGTGATAGAAGCAAGTGAAGTGGTGTTTATAGAAGATGTGCAAAATAGTGTTTTAAATAAAAATGAAACAAAACTAAAGTATGCGTTAAATCATGTGTATATTAGTGATGAAATTTTAAATTATAAATTGTTAAAAACAAGTTGTAGCAAATTTATTACAATATTAATAGAATACAAAACAAATTTTGATTATTTTATTAAAGAGTTTCTTAAAAAATATTGTAATAAATTATTATTGTCTGATTTAATTAATTTTACTAATAATGATACAATATTACCTTACAATACATTGTATAAACAATTTTTACTATTAAAATTGTGTAATAATAGCGACGTAAGCGTAGATTACATAAATTGTTGTAATATATTAGTAAACTATAAAAATGTAGAATATTTTATTGATAAATTAATGTGTGATGGTATATATTTTGCAAATTCATCTTTTTTAAATGAATTTTATAATGCAACAAAAAAATTAAACATTGCTTTGGTTTTTAAACCTCAAGATAGAACAACACATCAACAAATTTTGAAGTGGATTTTAAAGAATTTAGAAAATATAAACCTTAACAAACATGTTGGTTGGAAAAATGGACCTGACTCTGGAGAATGGCCATCAGATAATTCTGAAGACTACAAACTTAGCTATCAATTTATAAAACAATTGTTAAATTAAAAACGTTATCAAATTTTGTTTAATTTATTTAAATCTAAAATACAAATTTTTAAATGTGTAAAACAATTGTTAAATTAAAAACAATATAAAATGTAAAAAAATTGTCTTATTCACTATCACTATCACTCCCCAAACTGTCCACCCCTTCATCATCCGACTCTCGATATACAATATCCAAATGGACATCAAAATATCTCCCCGGTTCAATCAAACCCCTTAAGGCGTGTACATAATACCAATCCCCGTTAATAATATGTACACCATTTCGCAATTGTCGACGCTCTGGTTGTGGATTAAACTGTGGAGACGGCGGTGGCGATGGCGGTGGCGATGGCGGAGGTGTTCGCGGCGGCGATGGTGGAGGTGTTGACGGCGATGGTGGAGGTGTTGACGGCGATGGTGGAGGTGTTGGCGGCGGCGATGGCGGAGGTTGGAGTCCTAGCTGTGGAGACCCCGGTGGAGCTGCCTCTGGTAATGGCGGATTTTGCCTCCCCTGCAACAATTGCAAGGGGTCCAAAATCTGCATTTCACGCTGACGCTGAATAAATTCTCTTCGCTCTTCTAAAAAAGCCGCCCGCTCGTAAGGATAGAATCTATTTGGATTCATCTTTTCGAATGAATTTTAGAGGAGGGTTTTTCCCTTTTTATATGAAATAACCAGTTAAGGGTCATCTAATTAATTAGTATCGATGCATCGTAGGGATATTGTGGGAAAAACAAAAAAAACTAGAAGTTATTTCATTAAACAGATGTTTATTATTTCATTATAAAAAAATTATATAAAGAATATGCATTTGACAAAGCGCACACACAATTTGCTTTTGTATGATAAAAACATGATGCTTCCATTGGAGTTATTGTAGGTTGTTTATCCAATTCTATAACAGAAGTATTTGTATACTTTTTAATAAATAATGTTTTTTCTTTTCCTTTAACATAAATTACATTTACGTTTTCACAAAGTTTATTTATTATAGATTGAAACTGATGAATATGCGTAAATCCTTGATTCCATTCAATACAATGATGATTATTTATTAACCATATAGCTTGTTTTTTAAATTTATCATCTAAAAGAGTAAATTTATATGGCGCTTTAAAAATAAAATGTGAAATATGTTTTCCATCAAAAGCTGCTAATTCTTTTGGAATAAACGTTTTATCAGTTGTTTTAAATCCTTGAATATCAAGAATTAAATACATATCTGAACCTGTTAATGTCTTTTACTAAACTAAAAAATATATAACTTAAAACGATCTTATATTCCCAGTTAGAGGGTTATATTTAATTATTCTATCGTGAAGTATGAGACAATACGCTGAAGTGTTTTCTGGAATATTTTCGTTTGTTTCAAATTCAATTCGAATGTCTACACTACCAGAATTTAAAATTTCATTCTGATGAGAGCAGTCAATTACAGCTAATGGCGCATTATCTTTAAATTCAGTTGGATTAAATAATGGTTCATTATTTTTTTCATAATATGAGCTTTGAAATTGAGCATACATCTCATATAAATTAGAAAATTTTTGGTTAGTAAAATCCAAATTTAAATTTTCATATGGATATGCTTCAGAATTTAAAAACAACTTTATGTTAGTTAAGTTACAATGATCAAATAAACTTATATTTTTATCAGTTTTATTTTTCCGGTCAGTTTGAAAACCTACAATGACATATCTAGGTTTTTCTAATTGAGTTGCAGATTTGACAGACCAAGTATGTTGTTTAGTTTTTTGTAAAAGTGGATATTCATGTAGTTCCCAGTTTCTAAATGGCACATCAAGTTCAACTCCACGATCAACATAATTTAAAAGAGTTAATCGTTCAGCATCTGCAACTGAAATATGCGGTACTTTCCAAATAATTTTTTCAATATTAACTTTAACATCTTCAACAGTTGTGTTATAAATAGCATTATGATCTGAATTAGCTCTAATTAATACAAGTTCTTGACGTAAATTCATAAGAATTTTTTTAAAATCTTCGGCAAACCCTAACAATTTTTTCAGAGGAATGCATACGTTAAACGAACCAGAATCAGAAACTTTGAAAGTATCAACCAACCAACCTGCATTGTTCAAATGCTTTTCCTCATTTTTTGTTAAAGATACATATTTTTTTATTGTAGAAGTTATGCCTACATTTCTATTTCGATCTATAACTTGACCACCAATTTCAAAACGAATTTCCTCAAACAAAAATGCTACCCCGTTGTTTATAAATTTGGCTGTAGTTGATGCTGTACCATCTTTTTTTAACAATTTACCCTCTATGTAAATATAGCTTTCGCTTGGTAAAGTATAAACATCCTGTTGTTGAATTGGTATTCTAATTTCATCATTGTTATTATACGAATTTGAAGCATAAGGAAGATGTGAGTGTTTTTCTGCGTTTATAATTGAATTATCAAAATTTACTTTTTCAATAACGTTAAGAATACTCATTGTAATAATTTAAATCCTAATGATTTTAAGAATAATTTTCGATCAGTTGTTAATCGTTTCACTGTCTGTAGATTACTAACTGAATTTGTTTTTAAAGATGTATTTAAAGGTTTTTGATTGTATTTAATAGCCATTTGGAGAGCGTTTTAAATGCAGTCTTATCGTTATGACTTCACCTCTAAAATTGATTAAATGTCCGTCTTGATCCACTATTTTAAGACTTATGTTATCAATAATGTTTGTATTAATCGGCATGTAAATTGCATTCTGAGGATTTTCAATTATCTTAAATCCAGGCGATACTGATGGGAAAAATTCATGTAACGTGTGAACAAGTTTATTATTATTATATGCACCTGTACTTATATTACATTCAATTCGTATTGTATTTGTTTGAAGAATATTAATAGGTAAACTAGATTCATGTGTTGAGCTACCTGTTGAGTTATTTTTAAGAACAATTCCATCAAATCCAAGTAAATTACCAATACTATCGTTTTTAGTGAAATCAATGTTTTTATTAGTTATAATTTTACATTTAAGAGTGTTATTATTTGAAGTTATGATACACTTTATATTTAATTTTTTCTGATTAATATGCTGTTGTATATAATCATTGATATCAGATAATTCATATGAGCCTGTAGGAAATGTTATAATTTCTGTATCGATATAAAATTTATTTGATCCTACATCTATGTTTGGAATAGCATTGTATGTTTCAAAATTAATTAGACCTAATACATAGTTATTATTTTTAAGGTTAATTGGGGGATTGTAATGAGCCACTAACTCTGAAGTATTTCCAGTTAATGTAAATGTATGCATTCTTTAGATGTCTGATAAGAAATGACATTTTTGTGCTATGTTGTTACAATTATATAAAAATTGTAAGCATAAATGACCACATATTTCAGAATTATAAGATTGATAATTATTATGAGTGTAATTTATTCTTACATTCTTATTATAAGATGTAAAATATGTTATCAGTTCTTTAGGAGGCTTTAAGTTACCAAAACTGTCAAAATATATTACGACTGATTTATTTTTAATGTATGCAGTCCAATGAGTACCAATATTTTTTTGACTATCTAAATTAACAATCCCACATTCATTTAACTTAATTCGTTTTGGCAGTTTATCACGCATAAACACACCTCGAAAATTTAATGTTTTTAATTTATCAGCATACAATTCTAAATCTATGTTTGTAAGAGCTCGTTTTGGTAATAGATTTATTAGTTTTTTGAACTTGTATACGGTTTTAGGTATAAACCTTTTCCTCGTTTTTTCCACCGTTTTTTTCTAGCAATTTTTAAACCTTTTCCTTTTTTAGACTCCATGACTAAATCATGACGTTTTAATTCTTGCAATTGAGCTTGTGCTGCTTTTGAATCTTTTATAGTTTTAACTACATTTGCAATTCCACCTGACAAAGATGCTAATGCACCAATACCTGCAAGTACAAGTGGAAGAAACCCTCCTTGTTTAGGTGTCTTAATAATTCGAGGTTTTTTTCTTTTTATAATTTTATGTCTCTTTGTACCCATACCAAGTTTTAACTTAGATTTCATAATACCGGCAACAACTGCAGATGCAACTTTTTCACCTAATTTTTTTGATGTTCGTATGTTTTCTAATGAAGCTTTTAATAATTTTTTATCGGCTAAATGTCGGTTACTTAAATCACGATTTTGAGAATATGAAATATCATGCACTTTACATGCTTCATCTAATTTATTTATTCCAACATCGCCACGTTTTAAACGTTTTTCTAACTTTGTGCCTGGACCGCAAAAATTGTATTTAGATAGGTGTAATTCTACAGGTAATTTATCAATAAGTTTATTAAGAAAACCACGTCCGGAGCGTTTAACAGTCAATCGGTTACTGTTATTTTTTAAATTACGAGTCATTTTATACCTTTCGAGTTTAACATGGAAATGACTATTTATTATGTGTGTATATGATTATGTATTCATTTGATTGGTAAACATGAAGCTGATTAAACAAAAAATTATGTTAGATGTGGAAAATGTAGATTATGTTACAAATAATAGAATTGAAAAGTATAGACATGGATCATTATTTCCTTCAAATATTCGATGTATAATTAGTGGTCCATCAAACTGTGGAAAAACAAATGTAATGATAAGTTTATTAGAAAATATTAATGGTTTACGTTTTCAAAATGTTTACATTTACTCGAAATCATTATATCAAGCAAAATATGAGTATCTTAAAAAACTGCTAACTTCTATTAATGAGTTAGGATATTATGAGTTTACAAATTGCGATGAAATTATGCATCCTTCAAATTCAAAAAAAAAATTCTATATTTATTTTTGATGATGTAGCTTGCTCTAAACAGTCTGTAATAAGAGATTACTTCAGCATGGGTCGACATAATTTAATAGATTGTTTCTATCTTTGTCAAACGTATACTCATATTCCAAAACATCTTATTAGGGACAATGCTAATTTTATTATTTTATTCAAACAAGATGATTTAAATATTAAACATGTGTATGATGATCATATAAATACAGATATGTCTTTTAATGACTTCAAAAAAATGTGTGCAATATGCTGGAGTGATAAGTATTCGTTTTTAGTAATTGATAAGGATAGTGATATCAACGCTGGTAGATATAGAAAAGGATTTCATAATTTTATACAAATATAAAATGTTGTTTTATAACGAATGTAAAATAATAAGAAGTAGTTAAAACTTGAATACCAAGAATAAACAAGAATAAACATGAATAAACAAGAATAAACATGAATAAACAAGAATAAATAAGAACAAACAAGAATAAACAAGAATAAACAAGAATATACACAATTAAACCAGAGCTGTTTATTCATGTTTATTCATGTTTATTCTTGTTTATTCTTGTTTATTCTTGTTTATTCTTGTTTATTCTTGTTTATTCATGTTTATTCTTTTTTTATTCTTGTTTATTCTCGTTTTCACTACTTCTCATTCTAATTTGATATCTTTTTATAAAACAACATACAAACCGTTTTGAGTTCATTATAGAAATAACAAAGATAGTGTAAACATCTAGTATGAATAAAGAATTAAAAGTAAAGCTTATTAAAGCACGAGAGTCGGTAAAACGTAAATATGATGCAATTAAATCTAATAGAAGAGAAACCACTCAATATTTAGAAGAGTCTTATAAACCTTTAACTAAAAAGTTACATGAAATTATTGAGACGTCCAAGTCAGATGTGATTATACCTAAAACTGAAAAATTCAATTTTAAACAAAAAAGCACACCAAATAAGACAGATATTTCACTTGATGAACATCCTGATGTTTCCATTATACACAGACCGAAACCTAAACATACTGATGTTTCCATTATACATAGATCAAAACAGACTAATATTTTACCTGATGTCTCCATCAACCCTTTAAACTTTAATCAAACTGACGAAGAAGTGTTTTCAAGCAATGTTTCATCAGAAGAAGAGGAACAAGCATCCGACGAAATGTCGCGAACCCCCATAAACGAGGCTTCAATTATTGAATATGTTGACCAATTTGGACCACTTTCTAAAATATATATTGAAGAGTATATAAAAGATACTGAAAATAAATTTGATTTAGGTCAACAAGGTGTGCGATTTGAAAATCAAACGGATAAATATTATATTGGTAATTCTGAAATAATATTTAATTCTATTGATAGTAATTTTAAAATAAACGGTCTTACATACATTGGTACCCCTGGATTGTTTGAACTCATGTTTAAAAAGACACCTATTGGATATAATGAAGAAGATAAAAGGCAATACGCTGATATACTTAAACGAACTGCCGCTGCTCAAATTGATCACGATCCTACACGTAAAATTGCTGGTAATCGCTCGGAAAAGTATAAAAATATTATTGCGCCATTATTAACTAAAGATAAATTACCACCACCACCAGGTAGACCTAGATCAGTTAGTGCATCATCGAGATATGGCAGAGGTCTTATGAACTATAACATGAAACCAATAGAATACGTTCACTGGGATGATCCAAACGAACTTGTAGACCGTTTAAAACTGTTACTAGCACAAAACAAGCTGGAAATAATTCTCATAATAATGAGATTGAGAGTATTATTGAAGAACTTCGTGAAGCTAATATAATAGCATAAAATCGGTTTTATTTTAGTTTAACAATGACTGTTGATAAGTTTGGTCGACATATTCAAAGTCCTATACATTATATAAATAATTTACATGGACTTGTAAACCTTATTATATCAGGACAAGCAGTATTTCCAACTGATAATAATTATACTTTACAATATTCTAAAAAATTTTATAAATTTCCTGTAAATGGTAAAGTAATAAAATTTACTCTCTTTCCACCAAATTTAGTTTTAACAATAAATGATGAAAAGTATGATAAGGATAATTTATTAAATTTAGTTTTAAACGAAAATAGTGAATTACGTGTTGAAAAGATATTAAATTTATATCATACTAAAATAATATTTATAGAATTACTTATTAAATATCCTCTAAATGAGGTTAAATAAAAAAGAGCAACTTGTGAAAGAATTACACAAACCTGCTCGTAGAAACTTTAAAAGAAGAAATGTAATTGTAAAAGGTTTAAACGATTTATATCAAGCTGATTTGGTGGAAATGATTCCATATGCTAAGGAAAATCGTGGATTTAAATATATTTTAATAGTAATTAACGTTTTTTCTAAATATGTATGGGCAGAACCTATTAAAAATAAATCAGCTCAGGAAGTTGTTAAAGCTATGAAAAAAATAATTCGAAATCCATTAATTCCGAAAAATTTGCAAACAGATCATGGTAAAGAATTTTATAATAAAGATTTTAAGAGTTTCATAAAAAGTAAAAATATAAATCATTATTCTACATTTAGTACAATGAAAGCGTCAGTAGTTGAACGAGTTAATCGTACATTAAAGACAATGATGTGGCAAGAATTTAGCTTGCAAGGTTCATATAAATGGCTCAATTTGCTACCAAAAATTGTATCAAAATATAACGATACAAAACATTCAACAATAAACATGAAACCAAATAAAGTTTCTTTTAAAAATGAGCAAAAACTATTAAATAATGTTTATAATCATATAAAAATGTCTACTTTAAAAAATAAATTTTATATAGGTTATATAGGATTATGTTCGTATTAGTAAATTTAGAAAAATTTTTGATAAAGGATATACAACAAATTGGTCAAATGAAATTTTTCAAATTTATAAAATACAGCTTACAAATCCTACAACATATTTATTACAAGATAGTGAAAATCAACCAATTTTAGGTGGATTTTATGAGCATGAATTACAAAAAGTAAAATATCCTGATTTAAATTTGGTAGAAAAGGTTATTAGACGAAAAGGGGATTTATTATTAGTTAAATGGATGGGTTATCCAACATCACATAACAGTTGGATAAAAAAATCTGATGTGACATAATGTATGGACCTAAACCACAAATTGTATACTGTATACATTGCAATAAATTTTGTAAAACATATTTAGATTATTCATCTAGTTTTAAAACACATATTTTAGGAGCATTAAGTTGTTTGTTAATTTGCATGCCATGTTTACCTTATATTTTTAAGTCTTGTAAAGATATTAATCATTACTGTGTTAATTGTAATCAATTTTTAGGGAGAGGTTAAAAATAAAAAATGTAAAATATTTGTAAGAATTTATTTTTTTTAATAAAATTGGTTTTATAATAATATGTATTTTATTTATTTTCCTTAGAAATCGCTCTCGATCTGCTGCAACTTGAATCCAATCATTTATTTCCACATATACTCCATTATAAAAATATGTTTCAGTTATTTTACTAAATTGCACTTTTTTCATTTTTAATTTTTTTATAAATATAATACAAAAGTAATATTGTACTAATCAATACAACAATTATTATTATATTTAAGTTAGAATTTGTTTCAATATTAGTATTAAAATAAATCTGGTTGGTTGTTAAATAGCTATTATTTTTCAAATAAAAGGTAAATTTTGCATTTGATTCATTATTTAAATTAAAATAACATGATTTGGGGTCACTTGTGTAATTAATAGACATTCTTTCCCATCCATTAGGCCATGAATCGTTCACCTCTTTCGATATGAAGCAATCAGTCGCATTATTCGGTTTTGTAATATGCAACGTTTGATTTATTAAAGCGTACAACAAAATAAAAGACATTTCACCATGTGGGTCGTACAACTATTTTATGTTTACTAAACTAATTTTATGTAATTTTTTGTATATATATATATTGAAATCGAGTTAAAAAATATTAATTGCAATCAAAATGTTGTACTTAATTGTTTTGTTACACCTCTGCACATCTGCGTTGGCACAACAGCCAACTTTAAAAATGAATTACGATAATTATACAAAGTTACTAGATGATATTAATTACTGTAGTATATATAGCGACAATATAGTAGTAAAAATAAACAACAATAAATTACTCAAATATTTTATATCGAAAGATTTAGTGAAGTGTTTATTATATAAAGCAGGTAAGTTTTTTTTAAATTATATTTTAGATTAAAATCAATAAATTATTTTTTTATAATATCAGTCTCAACAAAAATTGTTTTTATACAGATTTGAAATTGAAAAAATCCGATATGCTGAGAAATTGGTTATCGGAAAATCTTCGAAGCATAGAAGACCATTGCAAAAGTGTTGAAGAAATAACGTCAGCAACACCTTGCACAACTACACCATCTTCAACACCTTTATCCACCAATACCGACAACACTATATATTTTCTTTATTTTATTTTATTCATCTTGTTATTATTTTTTTTATATTATTATATTCATATTATTTAATTAAAAAACTTTGTATTACATCATATCCAAATTTTTATAGATTACAAAGAGAACGTAGTTAATTAAATTATTTTGCTTTGTGTTGCATTTATTACTATATAATGAGCGTTTTAATTTACTCAATGTTCACAATCAATTTGCTAAGCATAAACATGGCTTCATATTTGTTAATTAACCTCATTATACTGAGTTTGCTTATTTCAGCAAATACACACGATATATTTTTATCGATAAACGATTACAATAAATTAGTCGATAAAAAAAAGAGTGCCTAAAAAGACAACAAGAGTTAATTTACGAATATGACGCATTTGAAAAAATTAAAGATTTTTTAGTTAGTGAAACTGGGTATTGTTTTTTGGAATTAGAATGTAAGTAACATATTTTTTTTTTTTTTTAATTTTATGTTAGTTTATTTCTTATATTTTCGTATGTTTCCAATTCTAATTCAATTAGAATCAGTTTAGTTTTATTTAAATCAATTCTTTTTAAATATACTTTTTTCTTATATTTTCGTATTAGAATCAGTTTAGTTTTGCTTAAATTAATTCTTTTAAAATATAGTTTATGTGTGTACATTTTTTTCTTAGTTTATTATTAATCAAGTAACATATTTTTTTAATTTTGTGTTTAGTTTATTTCTTATATTTTCATATGTTTACAATTTTAATTCAACTAGAATCAGTTTAGTTTTATTTAAAGTAATTCTTTTTAAATATAGTTTTTTCTTATAATTTCGTATTAGAATCAGTTTAGTTTTGTTTAAATTAATTCTTTTAAAAATATAGTTTATGTGTGTACATTTTTTCTTAGTTTATTATTAATCAAGTAACATATATTTTAATTCAATCAGAATCATTTTAGTTTTATTTCTGAATATGTTTACAAATTTAATTTGATCACAATTATTTTATATGTTTTTAATTTCTTTTATTATTTGTGGTTACAGCGTCAAATACACTATACAACCTCAGGATGGAGCTGAACTCAACCGAACAATGCACACTTAGAGATGGGGAGTTTGATATTGAGTTCGTAACCACTGGAAAGAGGCCTGAAAAGATGGTAGAAGCAAAACCCACAGTAAAACATCATCATATTATATATTTTTTTATTTCTTTATTATTTATTTTAAACATATTACTTATTATATACATTTTTTTTATGTTAAGGTATAATATTATTGCTATTTTAATTAAACCTAGAAATTAAGTTGTTTTTATAAAAATTAAAACAAATTTTATATTCACGTTTCCATGTTTCTTTTTAAAACCTAGAATTTAAATACTTAAAACAATCATTTTCTTATTAATTAAATTTATATTTTCTAAATGTTTAATATCTTTTTTAAGTTTATTTAATTTCCATTCAAAATAAGTAATTTTTCTGTGAAAATTTAAATAATAAATTTCCTTCTTTGATTGATTCATTTTTGTAGCAAATTAGTTGTTAAAGAAAACAGATGGATAGTCTCCTACTCCTTTTGTCGTGTAGATGTAAAGCTCCTTTTCTTTGATTTCCTTTTCCATATCACTTTCACACACTTCAGAAAAACGTGATGGTAACATTAACACACCATTTTCAATTTCAATTGCTAATGTTGCACCATATTTCGTTTTAATTTTTTTTGCACTTAAAACATGATATTTTTTATTAAACTCCAAATCTTTTACTTTTAAGAACGGTTTTATTTCACCAATTTTATTTAATTTGTTTAAAAAACTCATTGTAGATAGTTTTCTAAGCTTTAGATCGAATGAACTAAATGCAAGTTAGATAATGCTCCGTTTTTATACCCAATTTCTCAATTAAACTCGTTTGTACACGTTTTCTCTTGCTTGTATCGACGTGTTTAATCATACCGATCCCTTAAATTAGATATTTTATATAAAATCTTTATTCCCACGCTTTAATTGTGGCAATTAACAAAATCTTGTGATTAAAACAAATACCTCGTTTCGTCCCACGCTTTAATTAATACCTGTTAAAACTTGCTCTGTCCCTTAATAAAAATTAAAACAAATACCCCCTGCGCATATCAGCTTACGTGTGTAAAATCTGCATCTAAACCAAAAGTGAAAAACAGCAAAATCATATGGGAAATTTACATGTATTTTTATCCAGAACCGGCCCAGTATATCTACTCTAGTTGCTGTCCAGAAGCTTGTTGTTCGGTTCCGATACCAAAAGCAAGTCGGCGTTCAAGTTGGCAGCTGTGGCTAGTAGTAGGTCGTGTGCAGCTCTGCAGCGTCCGATGTTAACCTGCATGACACTTATTTGCGTGTGTTTTTTATTGAACATTTTTGCTATTTGAGGTCTTTGCTGCCGAAAGTGCCTTTTTAAAAAAAGTGCATTTCCCCGCGCCAGCTTTATGGTCGTCCGTTTTGCAAAGGGGGCAAGATTCAGTATCCTTGCAATCCTTTGAAGAATGACCCCCTTTGCCGCAGTTGAAACAGAGCTTCGACCTATCCTCGCCCTTGCATTCATTTGGGGAGTGGCCATACTCCCAACACTTTTCGCATCTCTGGACCTTAATATGCCTGTCTACTCTGCAGCTTGATAGGCCTATTTTTACTGATTTTGCTTTAAGAAGCAATTCCGCTTCTTTGCTGTCCAGCACCACGGTTATCGCCTGGGTATCGTTTCTCATTGGCCTTATTGCTCCAACGTGCTGTAATACCCCCTCTTTAGATAGGGACTTCTCTAGAGCGCGCACCACGTCCGTCGCCTCTGTTAAGGCGTTTATGCCCCTGATGTGGAGGGTTGTCTTGTCGCCTCCTACTCTTCTAACGGACATCTTCTTGACTCCGGCCTTTGTAATGGCTTGGTGTGCCTTTATTATAGCCTGACCATCGTTCGCGGTGGTTATGAGTACCTTTCCCTCCTTGGTGCTTCTGATACATTTGATTTCATCCTTCGCGTCACTTGTATGCAGGATATCCTTGATCTGCTTCAAGGAGTCTTTGTAACTGGTATTTCCGCTGTCCACTATCAGGGCGTACGACCGTTTGCCTCTTTTCGCGGTCATCTGGTTTGGCGTTATCCTTGGGGCAAATATCCTTATTTTGGTCTTGCCCTTATGAAATATTGCTTCCAGCATCTTCTGGTAATTATCTAGAGGAACTGAGGTGACGTAATGTATCCCTATCTCCGGCAGTTCAAGCGTCTCCCTTTTCAGGTCCATTAGGTTCTTGAAAAGATCTTCCTCCGGGCCGTCGTAGATAATCTTAAAGATTTTTTTGCAGCCCTCTGTGATTGAGGCTCTTGTCCTTATCTTGAGGGACTGTTCAAGGCATCCAAGGTTTTCCATTTTTTGGAGCTCTGGGAACCTGTCTTTGTACATTTTGTGGATGCCACTGTCCATATCAGTGTCCCCGGGGCCCAATACGACTGCCAGTACATCGCAGTTGTCTGCGTGAAGTTGGTTCCCTTCCTCCACGGTTGTGTCGGTGTATACCTCGTCGAGCCATGGACGATCCATGATTTTCTGGAGGTCCGCGTATTCCTCTATTTGCGTGATCTCGTCGACTGTTCCGTCCGGTACGGTTTGGGTACTGGTTAGTGTTTTTGTCTGCGTTTCCGCGTCGAAGGTCATTTTATCGACCGGTTCCACGCTATTTCTCTCTAGCCACTCTTTGACGTGGTCCATCTCGAAGACCGCCATCTGTTTGGACAGTCTACCGGATATCTCCTTGATTTCTTTCTTGGTGTTCTGTTCAATCCATTTCGCTAGTTCTACTACGAGTTTGGAAGCTGTTTCCATTGCCTGTCGTAAGATAAAGACCTCAGAACTCTCTTTTCTCCGGTAGGGTCCAGGCTTTTCCAATGAGGTGTCTGCAACCTTCCTCTTCTTCCCATCTCCACTAATCGATTGACTTCTTACGTAGCCGTACACACTTCTACCTTGCGTTGGCTTTTGTTTTACCGTCGCTCCTTCGTTCTTGCCTTGTCGTCCTTCCCATTCATCCTTTTGATTTTTGTTAAGTTTGTCCATTTGATTCCCACGAATTGGGTCGAGCTAAGTAGTTACTCCTGGCAGTGCGCCCTTACCAGGGATCAGCCTATTTACGCCGGGGGGTCGGCCGGTACCCCGTGCCACCGTTTGCGACACTCTGACGTGGTGCCATCCATCCCTCGGTACGGTGCGGATTACGCCTTGGATTACGGTTTTTTAACGAGGTTGTCTCCCCCCCGAAGAGATTAGAAAAGATGTGTGGCTCCCTAGCCCTCGCATCCTCATGGCATCGGGAGCTAAAAGGTGGCCAAGAGAGGCCGAAGAGTTGGTCAAGAGAGACCGATAGTTCAAAGAAGGAAGTGACTCTACCCAAGGGGGGCTTCCGCTGCAAGGAGGTTGCGATGGGTCCCAGAATGTCTTGGCAACAAGCCACCCTCTCGCGCACCTCTGTCATCCACTGGATAGTACCAGATAGATGGCAGGGGGTAGTTCTTCAAAGGTAGATTGCTGGGCCCCTACACCACGGCAAGGTGCATTCCTTCGTAGGGGAACCTAACCCAACCTAACCCAACCTAACCCAACCTAACCCAACCTAACCCAACCTAACCCAACCTAACCCAACCTAACCCAACCTAACCCAACCTAACCCAACCTTTTTTTTTTTTTTTCTGAGAGGTTAAAATGCGTTTATGCACCACTCCCTTCTACAGGGTAGTGTGGGACTCGATCTCTCCATCAAGAGGTCCATACCCACTAAACAATCCTCTCTCTATCTCCGCACTGCACGGTATCACCTCTCGGCATTCTTCCTGCAGATGCTGTTTTTCTTCTTGTTGTTACTTGTTTGCCTTTTCGTCGTCTTCTTTCCTTTTCATAATTCCCCTAATGTATTCGGAGATTATGTCCCAGTTTCTTTTCCCTTCCAGCATGTATTTTATGATGTTATCTGGGTTGATCTTAGTCCCGATTTCATTTTCCATTAAGCCTCTCAGCTGCTCCCATTTTGGGCATGTCATGATGGTATGCTCCGCTGAGTCAAAATCTCCGCAATATGCGCAGCTAGGACTGTCCGATATTTTAAATCTATGTAGGTACCCTGCGAAGCACCCGTGGCCTGTGAGAAATTGCGTGAGGTGGTAGTCTATTTCGCCGTGTCCTCTGTCTGCCCAGGCTAATGGACTTGGTATCAGCCTTTTCGTCCACTGTGACGTGGCTGTTTCCCCTTCCCATTCTGCAGCCCAGTCTTGCCTTGACTCTTCCCTGGCTTCTTCCTTGCTCATATTCGACTCCCACATCTTCTTTCTTTCCCTGGCAAGTATGTGGATAGGGATGGAGCCGGTTATGACCTGTAGGGCCTTAGTGGGTGCAGTGCAGTATGCCGAACTGATCCTTAATAGAGTTTTTCTTTGGACTTTGGTTATAACGTTTATGTATCTGTTCAATTTTAGGCATTGCGCCCAAATTGGTGCCGCGTATAGGACTATTGAATTAATCGCACCCGCTAGCACTTTTCGTTTGCTTGCTCTTGGCCCCTTTTGGTTCGGTAGGATCCTATTTAGTTGCGTTGCTGCCCTTTCTGCTTTTGCTGCCACTTTCTTTAGGTGGGGGCCCATGTTCATATTCTTCCCAATGTGCACCCCTAGGTATTTGGTCGACTCGCAGCTGATCACCTCTTTGTTGCAAATGTTCGCTCTTAGATCTTTTATTGTTTTTTTTCCGTCCAGGACAACTATCTCTGTCTTATGAGGGGCGATTTTGAGTCCCTTCCTATCCATCCATCTTTCGATGTATCCGGCCGCTTCCTCGATGTCCTCTACCATATCTCTTGGGCTGTTTCCGCGAACAACCATGGCTAAGTCGTCAGCGTATCCAAAGAGTTTGACCGTGTCCGGGACCTCCAGTTTTAATACATTGTCATAGTATATGTTCCACAGTACTGGTCCGGCGACCGATCCTTGTGGCACCCCGCAGGTCATATCTATGACACTCCTGTCCCCGATTAGGACTTTCCTGTCTTGGAGGTAACTTTGCATTATGTTTAGTAGATATTTTGGGGTTCTTCTTCTTGCTAGTTCTTCTACTATGCCTCCCCAGGGGGCCGAGTTAAAGGCATTTGCAACGTCGAAGGTGACTAGTGCCGCGAACTTTCCCTTTTGTATTCCATCGCCTAGTGTCGTGGCGGCTTCCAGTACTGCACTTATTGCATGGATCGTCGATCTTCCCTTTCTAAATCCGTACTGTTGCTCCGCTAGGTCCTCCGCCATGTTCTCCATTATCCTCTTAATGACGATACTTTCGAGGAGCTTTGATATCGTGCTTAGGAGGCAGATCGGCCGGTAGGTTGTCATACCTTCATCTGTGTTAGGCTTGGGGATTAGCACCAGTTTGCTCTGTTTCCAGGCGTTGGGAATCTTCCCTTCCTTTAGGACTTGGTTAATTGTTGACACTAGGATGTCAGGGTACCCCTCTGCCAAGGTTTTCACTACCTCGGGTGGTATGCCATCGGGCCCGGGTGCCTTCTTGGCTTTCAGTTTTAGAGCCGCCTCCCGTAATTCTTCCGTTGTACATAGCGGGATCTCACTCTCGTTCACCTCGTGCCTCCTCCATCTTACTTCGGGTATTTGTGGGAAAAGCTTGTTAGCTATTTCTATTTGTTCTTGTTCTGGTAATACGACGGGGGTTTTACATCCCATTTTTTTGGTTGCTATCTGGTATCCCGTGCCCCAGATGTTCTCGTCGAGTTCATCGCACAGTTCTCTCCATGCTCTCTTTTTGGCCTCTTTGATTGCTGCTTTCAGTTTCTTTCTCTCCATAATGTATAAGTCGTGCTCTACACCTTCTTCTTGCGGTGTGCTTCCTTTATTGGCCCTCAAGGCTTTCCTCCTAGCAGCATTACATTTCTTTCTTAGTTGGGCAATCTCCTCTGTCCACCAGTATACCTGTTGTTTCCTGTTGGTGCCCTTAGCTCTTTTCTTGAACGTAGCGTTGCATGCCGCTTCTATTATTTCTATTATGTTCTCCGGTGTTGCGACCTTCCTATCTCTTTCTGCTGCCTTGATGTTGGCTACAAGTTTAATTTCCTGGCTCTTGTTGTAGTGCCATCCCTTACCGCTAGTAGTCAGCTTGTCTACTCTGGAGTTCTCACTCAGGTCCATGTAAATGTTGTTGTGGAGGCTGAGGTTCTCCTCTCTGCTGACGCGCCAGCCTGTTAGGTTCCTTGCTGTATCCTCAGTAGCCAGAGTTACATCGATAAAGGAGGAGCCGTTTTTCCTTTCGAAGGTTGGTATTTCGCCAGTGTTAATTACTTGTAGATTCTTGCTGGCCGCCCATTCCGCAAGTATCGTTCCTTTATCGTCTTCGACCTTCGAGCCCCAACAATAAGCCTTGGAGTTGAAGTCTCCGGCTATTATTGTTTTGTATTTCCTAGGACCCAAGCTTGTCTCTATTTGGTTAATGAAACCCTTCAGCTCCGGTTCCTTCGCTCCCGGTCTTAGGTAACAGGAGTAGAACCTAGTTCCATTTAGTTCTGCCCATATGTAGCCTTCTCCCGCTTTATATTTTTCTATTCTTTTCCCCGGGGGGATATAGATGGCGGCATCCTCCCCTTTGTCTATGAGCCAGCGGCTGCTGTTTCTAGCCATACCTTGGTTGGGTTCCGCTATTATGGCAATGTCAATGTCTTTTCGGCAGCATATCTCCCTCAGTATGCCCATTGCCGCTTTGCACCTGTCGAGGTTTGCTTGAAGGATTTTTAAACTGCTGGTTGTATTTTGTGTACCACCCATTGATGTTTGTGGGTCGTTTTTCTTATTTCTCATTTCCTTCTTTTTTCCTTTCATTTTTAGTTTTTGTGGCACTCTAGTGGTCATCGTTTGGCTCGGTCTGCGCTGTGTGTAGCGTAGTCTCCTGGGGCTCTTTGGGTTCACTTTGACCTCTTTTTTGCTCAATAATTGTTTTAACTAGCTCCCGGTATTTTGGGCAGCTCATTGAGTTCATTTTGTGTCCTTCTTTGTTACATTCTCTGCAAACTATTCTCTTGTCTTGACATTCTCTAGCCACATGGCCATCCTGCAGGCAGTTGAGGCATTTTTTCCCCTCTGTTTTTTCCATTTTGCAGTCCGCGCTCTTATGGCCGAATCTCAGACAGGTTCTACATCTTACCGGTTCGATCTTTTCAATTATTCTTCCTCTGTCCCAGCCTACTTTTATTTCTCCTCTTTTTAGTAGTAGGTCTGCATCTTTGTCCCTTGCCTGTATGGTGGTACTGTATTTGCCTTTTTTGTTGCTTTGGATGTTTTCCACCTCCACCGGGTTAATGCCCATATGTTTCAAGGCTCCCTTTATTTCTGCGACTGTGGCGGTCTCGCCCAGGCCGGCAATGATCAGCTTCTTCATCTTTTCCGAGTTATATACCTTGACGTCGGCGGCTTCCTTCAGCCTGGTCTCGATGCCCTTCTTGAAACCTTCCGTGCCTTTTCTGCTGTGTACTATTAGTTTAATGCCTCCTTCCTTCGTTTTTATTAGTTTCCTTATGTCGACTCCCATTTTCCTGGCGTCTACATTTTCCTTTATGTCTTTGACCATGTCAGCGAAAGATCTTGCGGTCCCCGCTTGCGTTCTGTTTATGACTATGGCCTCCTTCACTTTGGCTTTGGCTTTTTTTCTTTTTCTTCTCGGGTAAACTTTCTTCCAGCTCCCTTCATTCTTCTCTTCTTGAACCTGCGCCTGTCCTTCAATTTCTTTTGTGTTTTTTGTTTCTTCTTTCGCTGTCTTCCTGTGGTCACTATGAATAATTATGCACGTTGCGTCTTTAAATATGCATTCAGCCATTTTCCTGAGTGTCGTCGCGTTTGTGCTCTTTGGTATATTCATGGACATCTTGTTGGTTTCTAGGATGGCTCTTAACTCCATCATAGAATTGAAGATTTCCTCTTCGGTGCCGCATGCTGTGGACTTGATGATCTGTTTGGTGTAGTCCCTGACTGTTGAACCTCCCTGTACCTTTGTACAAATGGTAACTACTCCTGTATCCTCGTCTATGTCCATTACCTCCGGGTGTTTGATTTTGATTTTTCTTTGCAGCCCTCTGTTTAGTTCTTTGTCCTCCTCGTCTACCCACACTATTACGGAGAAGTCGGCACTTGCCCCGTATGAACGTGTTGTGTCCAGCCTGGTTCTTTGGAACAGCTCGTCAGTCCATTTACGATCCTGTATTCGCCGGAATTTCTCATAGGAGTCTACTCTCCCGATCATGTCTAGGGTGGCTCCTGAACTAGCGGTCCCCCCGGCTTGCGCCTCTTCCAGTTCCTTAATTCTCTGCTCGGCTCTCCTGAGCATATCTAGGGTACCTGCTGGACCCCTTTCGGCCTTGGCCAGCGCTTCTTCCAATACCCTGATCCTTTGCTCAAGGCTATTTATCTTGTTTTGCGGCTCCTTGGTTGCACTACTTGCGACCATGTCCCTTTCGTTATTTTCACGCTTCGTTCTTTTATAGAACGAGCATATTTTATTTATGCTGCATTTTATTTCCACCCTGGTATTCTTGCCAATCAGGCTTTGAAGGTGGCTGATTTCCGTTCCCAGCAACTCCCAGCCGGATGTTCCCGGGGGTATACTTTGCGTAGTCTTCTTCTTGCTATCTTCCTTGGTTAGATGTCTTTTCCCTTCCGGTTGTATCTCCGGGGTTATCGTGCATCTCTTCCTCTTACCAGATAGGTCGTTTAGGTCTGTTGGGTCGGATTCCTGGGCTGGTTGCTCCATTTTACTCCATTTTTCCCTGATCAGCCTAAACTCTTCCTCTGCACTCTTACCGGCGGAGTCCTTTTGGTCTATTGAGTCAGATTTCAGGACTGTTTCCTCCATTCTGCTCCATTTTTCTCTGGCCACCCTTATCTCTTCCTCCAGTTTATTTGACCCTGACACGGTCATGAGCCTTGCCCTGGGGGGTGTTCTTGCTAGCGAGCTTCTCCGTATGGAGAAGTCCTCCATTAGGTCGAGATCCTTGCCTCCTCTTGTTTTGTATTCCGTATACAAATCCATACCTTCAGTATGTGCCTGTGAATATTTGCCCTCCCCAGAATCCGAGGGGCAGCCCACTGTAGATACAGCAGGGGAGGATTCTCCGGTTAGTCCGGTACCTCCCTGGGGTAGTAATTGGTTTATATTCGCCATTGTACTGTTGTATTCCATTTTATGCCTCCTGGCAGGCTCTCACCCTGAAGTTTGTTTGGTGTGTTGGGTTCCACGTGCTAGCCTGTTGGTCCGCGGGAGGTATTTTATTTCCCTCCAGCCCGCCGGCAGGCCGGTGAGGGCTTCCCCTATCCGCCACCTGGGGACGCGCTCGGTAGGGGTTTCAGGTGTCCCCATCTCTCTACTCGAGAGATCCGTCAGTTGCCCGGCGGCCCGAGACCTAACCCAACCTAACCCAACCTAACCCAACCTAACCCAACCTAACCCAACCTAACCCAACCTAACCCAACCTAACCCAACCTAACCCAACCTAACCCAACCTAACCCAACCTAACCCAACCTAACCCAACCTAACCCAACCTAACCCAACCTAACCCAACCTAACCCAACCTAACCCAACCTAACCTAACCCAACCTAACCCAACCTAACCCAACCTAACCCAACCTAACCCAACCTAACCCAACCTAACCCAACCTAACCCAACCTAACCCAACCTAACCCAACCTAACCCAACCTAACTCAACCTAACCCAACCTAACCCAACCTAACCCAACCTAACCCAACCTAACCCAACCTAACCCAACCTAACCCAACCTAACCCAACCTAACCCAACCTAACCCAACCTAACCCAACCTAACCCAACCTAACCCAACCTAACCCAACCTAACCCAACCTAACCCAACCTAACCCAACCTAACCCAACCTAACCCAACCTAACCCAACCTAACCCAACCTAACCCAACCTAACCCAACCTAACCCAACCTAACCCAACCTAACCCAACCTAACCCAACCTAACCCAACCTAACCCAACCTAACCCAACCTAACCCAACCTAACCCAACCTAACCCAACCTAACCCAACCTAACCCAACCTAACCCAACCTAACCCAACCTAACCCAACCTAACCCAACCTAACCCAACCTAACCCAACCTAACCCAACCTAACCCAACCTAACCCAACCTAACCCAACCTAACCCAACCTAACCCAACCTAACCCAACCTAACCCAACCTAACCCAACCTAACCCAACCTAACCCAACCTAACCCAACCTAACCCAACCTAACCCAACCTAACCCAAGATCCGTCAGTTGCCCGGCGGCCCGAGACCTAACCCAACCTAACCCAACCTAACCCAACCTAACCCAACCTAACCCAACCTAACCCAACCTAACCCAACCTAACCCAACCTAACCCAACCTAACCCAACCTAACCCAACCTAACCCAACCTAACCCAACCTAACCCAACCTAACCTAACCCAACCTAACCCAACCTAACCCAACCTAACCCAACCTAACCCAACCTAACCCAACCTAACCCAACCTAACCCAACCTAACCCAACCTAACCCAACCTAACCCAACCTAACTCAACCTAACCCAACCTAACCCAACCTAACCCAACCTAACCCAACCTAACCCAACCTAACCCAACCTAACCCAACCTAACCCAACCTAACCCAACCTAACCCAACCTAACCCAACCTAACCCAACCTAACCCAACCTAACCCAACCTAACCCAACCTAACCCAACCTAACCCAACCTAACCCAACCTAACCCAACCTAACCCAACCTAACCCAACCTAACCCAACCTAACCCAACCTAACCCAACCTAACCCAACCTAACCCAACCTAACCCAACCTAACCCAACCTAACCCAACCTAACCCAACCTAACCCAACCTAACCCAACCTAACCCAACCTAACCCAACCTAACCCAACCTAACCCAACCTAACCCAACCTAACCCAACCTAACCCAACCTAACCCAACCTAACCCAACCTAACCCAACCTAACCCAACCTAACCCAACCTAACCCAACCTAACCCAACCTAACCCAACCTAACCCAACCTAACCCAACCTAACCCAACCTAACCCAACCTAACCCAACCTAACCCAACCTAACCCAACCTAACCCAACCTAACCCAACCTAACCCAACCTAACCCAACCTAACCCAACCTAACCCAACCTAACCCAACCTAACCCAACCTAACCCAACCTAACCCAACCTAACCCAACCTAACCCAACCTAACCCAACCTAACCCAACCTAACCCAACCTAACCCAACCTAACCCAACCTTTTTTTTTTTTTGGGAAGGGGGAAAATCTGTTATCGCTATCTCAGCATATCAGACATCACATCGCCAGTTGACTTGATAGTGTGGGGATGGTCTTGGCTAATCCAGCCGACCCACTAAAAACCCCCTTCTGCCTCTAGGTGTCCTACTCCGGGACCGCCGCGTAGCATTACGTCGGAGTAGGTAAGACTGTGACTTGTGATGGTTTAGCCACTGCTGATTCCTGGCTCTATTCCCTACTTGTCTGGGATGTTCCTTTCACCTCGTCTTTGTATTTGGTGGTCATCACTGCGTTCGCAAAGACGCTGACCGCCTCCCAAGCTTTCTCGCTCTCGAGCATGTGGCCCACGAAGTTCTCGTTCAAGCTACCGATCTTACTTTCAAGGGAGTTCCTTTCGGGCTGCCATTTAGGGCACGTGTATATCGTGTGCCCTGCGGTGTTGTCCTCCAAGCCGCAGTACTTACATGTGCCGCTCTCAGCCTACCCGATTCTTTGTAGGTAAGTGGCAAAACTTCCATGTCCTGTTAACAATTGAGTGAGTTGATGGGTCACTATCCCGTGCCTCCGCTCCACCCAGGGCTTTAAGTCCGGGATCAGCGACTTCAGCCAGCCCTCCCCCGTTGCCCACCTTTCTTGCCATTTTTCCATGGCTTTGCTACGTGCCTCCTTCTTAGCCTTTGCTCGATCGCCTGTCGCCCTCCGCTCCCAAAAAGATTCCGCCTGCTCTAATATATAGAGATCCCCAGGCATTGTTGACGACAACACTTCGGCGGCCTCAGTGGGTACCGTCCTGTATGCCCGGATGATACGTAATGCACCTGCTCGCAGCGCCGTCCTGGCTTTGTTGCGGTTTTTTGCGGCTGTCATCGCTGTTTCTGCCCACACCGGTGCAGCGTAAGCTAGCTTTGCTTTTGCTACCGTTGCCAACAGTCGCCGTCTGCCTTCGCTAGGCCCTCTCACGTTTGGCATAATCCTCCCAACTGCGCTGTCTGCCCTAATGGCCGCCTCTGCAGCCTCCGCGCAGTGCTTGCTTAGCCTCGGATTGCCCTCTAGCCATACCCCCAGGTGCTTGACGTTCTTGCTTACCGCTACGACGCTGTCCCCTACTCTCAGTGTTTCATTTGGTGTCTTGCCTGCCCTTCTCGTCGACAGAAAAACTGCCGTGGTCTTGTGGACTGCAACCCTAAGCCCATTTTCCTCCATCCAGTGGAGAATAATGTCAGTAGCGTTTTTGGCGATCCGTCGAACCCCGTCCATTTCTCTATGCCTGGCGATTACTGCGAGGTCATCTGCAAACGCTACGGTTGTAGCACCGTCCGGCAGTTGGAGACCAAACACTCCGTCGTAGACTAAGTTCCATAGTGTTGGGCCTAGCACCGATCCTTGTGGGACACCCTGATCCACATCTCTTGTTTGGCTCTTACCTCCCACTTCGTAGGTAATCACCCGGCCGTCGAGGTACGACATGATCATCCCTGCTATTCCGTTGCTGAGACGATCCGCGGCCTCCCTTTTTATCGCTTGCCATGGCAGTGTGTTAAATGCGTTTTGTATGTCGAGGCACACCATCACCGCGTGCTCCCTTTTCCTAAGAGGGCCCTCGTTTGCCCCCCGTACTATCTCCTTTACCGCTGCTATCGCCTCAATGGTGGATTTCCCTTTTCTAAAGCCATATTGGCGGGGGTGGAATCCTCCCTCTGCGTCAATCTCCTCAACGACCCTGGTGGTCAACAACTTCTCCAATATCTTTGCCATCCCGTCCAGGAGGCAAATAGGTCTATACGCACCTGGGGTATCCTGTGCTTTACTTCCCTGATTAGAGCCAGCCGTGCTTTCTTCCAAATCCCAGGAAAAACGAAGTTATGCAGACACTTGTTGTATACGCCTAGGAAAAGGTCTGGGTTCGCTTCGACCGCTTCCCTAATGGCTTCATTCGGCAGCCCGTCCGGCCCTGGAGCCTTTTTGTTTGGGAGGCTTCTAGCGGCCTCCAGTACTTCCGCCGACGTAAAAGGCTCAGCCGTGTTATTTCCTGGAGTCACCATGTTCTTAATTGCGCCCCCTCCTAGTGGGAAAAGCGCATCCACCACGGCCTTGGTACCCCCAGGTACCATCGCTTCTGGGTGGGGCGCCCTCTTGCATATCTTCCCGCTAACTATTTTGTATGGCTTTCCCCAGGGGTCAGCCTCTACCTCCTCGCAGAGCTCTTTCCACTTTAAGTCCTTGCTAGTCACGATGGATTTCTTCAAGGACCTTCTCAGGCCCTTTAGGTCCGCTACCATCTCCTCCGTGGCGTCCCCCCTGTGTCTGGCCCTATTAAGTGTTCGGCGGGACTTCAATACTGCTAGTCTTGCAGTTGCCACCTCGGCATTCCACCAGTATACTCCTTTTCTGCCCCTACACGTCCTCCTCGGCATTGCTTTCTCGCACGCCTTCTTCACCCTGTTAACTAAGGAGGCCGCCTGTTCATCCGCTGTCACCCCTTCTGTTATGGCGCCAGCTAGTGCTCTTTTGAGTTTCTCCTTGTCAAGCCTGTCGACGTTCCACCGGGTCTCTGTTGTTGTGGGCTTGTTGACTTGGTCATCGTACCATGTCTCGAACGAGATCAGTCCGTGGTCGCTTAGTGTGACCGTGTCCAGGACTTGCCAGTTCGTCGCAAGGTGGGGCTTATCGACGGCTGTTATATCGATCCATGATTTGGACACCCCCCTGGTAAACGTAGGTTTGGGGCCTATGTTTGCCACGGTCAGCTCGGTTGTCGCTAACATCTCAACCACCTCCCGCCAGTAGAGGGTTACAGCCGATTCTAGAACCTCCTCCTCATTTGAGAGGAAACTCCTCAAAATGATTAAAAGAGTTAAAACCTCCTGGTAGGGAGGAGGTGTCTTTTTAGAATCTCCAAAGAACCGTCTTTTCTCCTCCTCATAAAATGAAGAGGAGGAGGAGGAGGAGGAGGTTACTTTACGGTTTTATTGATTCTAAAGAGGCAATATACTCTTAATAATTTTAAGATAGTTTTCACCAAATAGAAGAGGTAGGGTTCATAGAATCGGCTAAAAATATCACCCTTGAGTGCTTACAGTCCACGGTCTAACGTATTGTCTAGCATTCATTAAAGACAAATAATGTGTCTAATCAAAATCCAAAGGGGCCCTTACCCCCTTAAGATTTTCACCCGATACATTACAGCTTTTATGCGCTGTATCGCTATAGGCGGACCATGCACAAGACAAGATGTGTTCATCTCGATGGTTCAAGGGCGACTGATGAATAATACATAAGATGTCATATATGAATCTATTAATAAATATTGTCAATGCGGTTAAAGTGTTGTTAGCAATATCGATGATTGAATGTATTGAATGCCTTCAATTGGATTCTAATGAGTGGGTAAACGACCTCCTTTAGGCGGGAAAATCATAAAGTAGTTAGTCCTTTTCAGAGGAGAAGTATGTGAGGTCGTTGTGATGTAAAAATATATACAGAACCTCCCCCCAACATAATATTATGGGACTATATAAGATCTGCCGGATGGGTGTAACTTATTACAGTACACGTGTTGTTGTCAAGAATACATCTGCCAGAACTGTGTCACTAATTAGTGTTGTTGTCAATAATAAATTGAATAATAAGTAAGTATATGTAATTATTTTGAAAATAAATTAATTTATTGATTGAAGTGAAATTTTAGTGAAACAACAAAACCCGAGTAATAAACAAATTATTAGAGCACATATTCAAAATAATGGGCCAATTGATAATGCGAATTCAGCAAATGACTCGGGATTTTTTGAAGAGGGTGAAGAACCTTTTTCGAATATAAATCTACCGAATCATGGTGAGACTACTACTGTTGATGTTCCATGGAATATCAACGATACCAACGATGATTCCAACCACAACAATCAACTTGTAAAACAAAAGAAGAACGCTATGAAAAATTTGCTGTCGTCGAATACGTATTTTTTAAATAAAAGTAATTCTAAATGGGTGTCGGTAGGTTTGGACATAGATCTTAATCTTGAACCAGTTAGTAGAATATTGGGTAAGGGTGGGCAAGGAATTTCTTTGAATGAACAGATGTGGACAGTATTTTTAGAACAAAAAGTGAATATCAACCAAACATTTTTTTATGTAGATACGGATCAAACAATCAGCTTTAATGGAGTAAACATTTCATTTAGTTTAATGAATAATTGTCGTAAAGTTGCAAGAATTGATATCGGTGGAAATCACGTATTTTTATCGTATGAAGGTCTTCGTGAATTGTGGAAACTGGTTGATGTTGTTTCGTCTCGTTTGGAATATTTAAAAATATTAAGTTTAGTGAATATTACTATTCTTGCTTGGGTTTATTAAATGAACTGGATGGGGATATGAAAACTCGTTTTTCGAAAATAATGCAAGGCGAATGTAATGAATATGCTTGTATGATTGATGAATTGTTACTTTATGGTAATGATAAGTTATTGTTCGATTTTGATATGCAACATATAATGTTAAATTCTTATAATAATGGGAAGTAAAAATAAAGTAGTAATGTGTGAAAGTAAAAATATTATTCATAATATGTATGTATGGAAATTTGCGTATAAAGATGCTAGGAAAGGTGCATGGCATATATATTATTATGATTCTTTAAGATTCAAAGAAAAAATGAAAAGAATCGAATTAGCGATAAGTTTTTGTTTACAAAGTAGTTTTAGGGAGAATGTATATAACTCAAGGTTTAAGTAGAACATAGTTAGTATAAGTGTTAGTATTAGGTGAGGTGGTAAATGTTTGTTAAAATTAAATTATAAAAATCAATAAACAGTTTTTAAGTTGCCACAGTTTATTTGTTTAAATCGAGACAACCTTGCACAATGATAATCTTGGTTTTGACGTCACGTACGGATTTCCACGCGTGACGACATCAACCAAGGTGTGTAAGTAAGTTTGTCTTGATTTAAACCGAGCCGACCTTGTATTGTTTGATTACCTTGATTGTTGACGTCACGTGAGGACTGCCACGCGTGACGTCAGTAATCAAGGTGGTTAGTGTATAAGGTTCTCTCAATTTAAAACCGAGTCGACCTTGTTAGTTTAATTACATTGACTTTCACGTCACGCGAGGAATTACATGTGTGACGTCAGAAAAACTCGCTTTCTTTCTCGGGACATAGATATTTCTAATAAAATCAAACTGAATTTGCTATGAAATTCAAACATAATAAGAAAAAACCAGTATATTTTCAATTTCACAATATTTCAGTGTTTTATCCGTTTCGCTACGCAACTAAACCAAATTTTCAGAATTTTATAAACTCTATATTTTACATCGTGCGTAAACAAGGACAGTAAATCTATGTTAAAAAACAAAAATTAACATTTCTTAAGATATAAACTTTTTGTCTCGTGTAATATAAGGCAAAAGTAATGTCATATTATGAATTGGCTGCTATTTTATTAGAAATGAAAAAAACTAGCAATGTTTTAACTGAAAGTTAATTTAAAGGTGTAAAATTGATAATATAAATTTAAAAACATTATATCAGTCAAATTATCATCTCCTGAGTTGATGTTGATTGTGTTCATTTTACAACATTTTTAATTGTTGTTCGTAAAACATCTGGCCCCAAATTGGTGAATTCTTCTTTAATGTTGGCTTTCAAGTCTTGCAAGGTTTGTGGTTTGTTGTGGTAAAAATGGTAACTTTCAAAAAGACACACAGAGAGTGGAAACACTCGTTCGAAACTTCAAACTGAATGCTTTAATAATAACATTAAATGACTAAAAATGTTTTTAAAGATAATAATCTAGTTTTCAAAATTATGTTTAATATTATTTGAAGTAAAACTGACATGGTAGCCACAATCTGAAATGTTAAATTTTTCCCTGATTGAACATTTTTTCCCTGACCTTTTAATATAACTTTCTGCTGTGGGACACCTCCATTTTGTTAAACTGTTTTCATTGTTTTTGTCAATATTTAAGTTAATTTTATAAATTTTTACGTGTTTTGTAATTTGCCTGCTGATTTTGACAAATTTAATAATGTCATATGGCTTTTTTGTTAGTGTTTTGATCAATTTAAATATAATTTCATGACTTTTCTCTGACTTTTCCGGTTTTAATGATATTCGGTGAATTTTTTATTTACGTTATTTCCAGGCATTCGTCGATTCTATAATAGAGTTCAATTTAAAGCTATAAACGAGTGTTTTCCACTCCCAGGCTAAGCACAAATTTTCGGGCTTTTCTAAACTCGAAATTTTACTTCATGCGCCACGCGTACAAAACACTGATTTGAAATGAAGTTCAGAAACACACAAATACATCTTTAATCAGAGTAACAGGGAATCAGATGTTTAGTCTGTTATTAACGATGTTCAGTGTTAATAATAAATAACTAGGTTTTAAATATTTTTGTTAAAACAACTGGTGACGATATTTATATAGAACTGGTCGAAAAAAAATAATAAAATCAAATTTATATTTAAAGGATTTGTATTCGTGATTCGAAAAAACAGGATTCGAATCATATTTATCTCTTACGAATCCTTTATTCGAGTAACCGTGATTCGAATCAAATTAGGTGATTTAGATTCGTGATTCGAATCCTTTTTAAGAGGATTCGTCCCAGCTCTGCTTTGTGTCGATGCACACTTTAAATTCGGTTACGTTACAGATCACAGATTTTTATTCTAGAACTAGTGGATTTATTTACCAATGCATTTCTAATTATTTTTGTATTATTTAATTTAAAAGGAAAATAGGCATTTACTTTAATACAAATTGGTCATTAAGGGCCAACAATTAACCGGTATTAAAAAAAACAATTAAAATTCGTCTTTAATTTTATTTAACAAATCAGAACATATCTCGCATTTTTAAATATCATTAAACTGATGTGATTTAAAAATGCGAACAATCATTAAATAGTTACCTAATTGTGATTTACAAAATATCTCGGTATTTTAGGAAGATTATGTGAAATATATCAGTGTATAACTATAATTATTTATTTATATAACATTATTATGTATATAACATGTTTAAAAATGTTATTGTAATTCCGAGAATATTCACTTTCTATTTTTTAAAGTCGGGCGAAATTATTTATTTTAAAATTTCGTTCTAGCGAAGGTGTATGGTTCGGTACGGCTGGCCGTTACTCTCAGTGCGCGTGCGCCAAAATACTTTCGGCCGACCCACTTCATTAGATCACGAGCCGTCACTGTTTCCTACCGATCCATTAGTAGCAAAGGCCCGGCCTTGGCTTGGTGTTCCACCTGTTGTATCCGGGCCTGTCAATATGTAACACTACTCCACACACTACATATTCACACACTGCATATTCTTTTTAGTGTCCCGCTTTGACTGTACATTAGGTACATTAATGAATACTCTATTGATACATACACACCTATTTTTTAAATGTAACAAAAAAACAAGAAATTTGAATGACTTAATAATATCAATATTATTTTATTGTAATAAATTATTAATAGATTTATTATTCAAGTGAGCATAGAAGTAACCATTCGATAATTACTGAATAACAATTCGTGCAATGTCTCAAACAATATTTCAGAGTAATCATTGTAACGATCTCTGGAGCAAACATTTGAGCACTTATTTGATTATTAATTTAATTCGAATCACCATAAACAACACAACAAGTTTATAAATAATCTAGTTTTTTATTGTTTTAGAGGTATACAGGGTGTCCCAAAAGTTTGGAAACGGTTGAATATTTCGAGAACACCTCATCGGATCAAGATGGTATAAAATACGTCTTTCTTTATTTTTAAAGCTCTATTTAGGCATGCTGTGCGATAGCCACCCACACCCCTCTGGGGGGTGGTTCGAGGGGGTAATTTAGAAAACTTAAATGGAAACTCCTATTTTTAAATTGTTTTATCACTCCCTCCCCAATCCCGTTCGGTAGTGGAAAGGGTAGTTTTGAATTTTTCTGCGAAAAAAAAATATTTTGCTTGCACTGTTGTATTTTGTATCAAAAACGGTTTATGAATTTTTCAAATTGCCACTCCTCCCCACACACACACACCCTTTAAAAGTAGAAAAAGTGGTATTTAAAAAAAATACCACCATTTTTTTTTAGACAAAAATGATTTTTCTTGCAGAGTTTCATTGTCTATCAAAAACTCCTTATGGAGTTGCAAAATATCCACACCTTAGCCCCTATTTGGAGGGTGGAAAAAGGAAGTTTTCGCTCAGTTTATCATCGAATTTTTTTTTCCATTTTGTCATGTTTACAATTTTAAATCAAAGCACAGAAGTGTAGTTATTGAACATTTATTTCGGACTGTCAATGTTGACGTTCTCAACAACAACGTGTACACTAACAGACCTGCTAATTAAGCTGACTTGCGGAATCGCACCATGGACCAGGCTGCATTAGTTATACCGCAAATGAGGACCAACGTGATCAACGATTTTCACAGCCGACTGGGTCAGTGCCAAGGCCAAAATGGCGGTCAGTTTGAACATTTGCGATAAGGAAGAAGACGATTTGGCGGCGGAGATGCAACATGAAACCACCGGAAGTGCAACAATCAGCCCTTTTCAGGGCTACATGATGTGCAAAATCCGATCATGCAACCTCCCCGTGGTGCACATCGGGTCACGCTAATGCCGACGGTATTGTATTTCCCTTTCATTAAAATGTTCATTAAGGTGTCATTACCTAAATAATTGATTAAAGTAAACAAAAACTTTAAACAATATTTGAATGAACGCCTTATGATTTCGTCAGTTTTAGTGATTCGTTAGTTAAATATCTATTTAATGAATAAAGTTTGACAATATCGCACTTTACAATTTTGTGTTTGTTACATTGATATTTAGCACAAATTTTGACTTTGGTAACAATAGAAACTTCAAAATATTAATGAAACATGTAATCCAACGATCTTGCAACAATAGGAATATTCATAATCAACTAGAAAATGTAGATTCCTACTAACAGTAGAAAAAACCTGATTGTTTTTTAAACTTTTAAATGAACTGTACTCACTTATAAATAATGTATAATAGAATCAAAATTAATTTAAATAAATTATAAAGAACTACCAATAAAACACAGAAGTAAGTTTATATCCTATTATATTTTATTTGTTTGTAATAAAGTGCAACAGTTGTTAGTAATTACAATTAGGTAATTCTATTCGTGCTTGAATTTGTATTGAATTACATACTAACTTTCCTTTAACATTTTTTTAAAATCAAATTTAACGTTGAATTCGTTCTATTTTCGATGTGTGGGTATATTTATAAGTGGAACATGATCTTTTATATTAATTTCCTTCCAAATTGTCTTTAGCGTTAAGAAATAAATTAAAAGAAAAATTAAATGAACTAGAAAGAAAAGGCATAATTCAAAAAGTAAATGAACCAACAGAATGGCTCAGTAATCTAGTAATAATAGAGAAACCTAATAAAACATTAAGATTATGTTTAGATCCGTTAGAGTTGAATAAAGTTATAGAGAAAGAAAGATTTTTAATTCCTAATATAGATGAGATATCAAGTAAGTTAAAGAATAAAAAGTACTTTACAGTTCTAGATTTAAAAGATGGATTTTATCAATTACAGTTAGATCAAGAATCAAGTAGAATGTGTTCATTCAGTACACCCTTAGGTAGCTATAGATTTTGTAGGATGCCATTTGGACTAAATTCAGCACCAGGATTGTTTCAAAAAATAAATCAAAAATATTTTGGAGATATTGAAGGAGCGGTAGTATACTTTGATGATATTCTGGTTGCGGCAAATTCAAGCACAGAACATAATAAAATAATACAGGAATATAAACATTAAATTTAATAAATCAAAACTTCAATTTAATAAACCATCAGTAAGATATTTAGGGCATATATTTAATTCAGAGGGAATGTCAATAGATGATGATAAAATACAAGCTATAAAAGACTTAAAAATCCCTAAAAATAGAAAAGAATTACAAAGTATATTAGGTATGATAGGATATTTGCGCAGTTATATTCCTAATTTGTCAGAACTAACATCTGGACTAAGACAGTTATTAAAGAAAGACATTCATTACGAATGGTTAGAAAAACATTCGCTAGAGTTAAATAATAAAAAAAATAAAATTATGAAAGCACCAGTATTAGGTATGTTTGAGGAAGAGAAAAAAGTAACTATTCAGACAGATACATCCAAAAATGGAATAGGTTGTTGCCTGTTGCAGGACGGAAGGCCCATAGCATTTGCATCAAGATCGATGACAGACTGAAGTTGAGTACGCTCAAATCGAAAAAGAACTGCTAGCTATTGTATTTTCATGTAAGAAATGTTATCAATTTATTTATGGTAGAAAAATAAAAGTAGTAACAGACCACAAACCGTTAGTGGCAATAATGAATAAAAATATGGCAAACATAAACTTGTGTAGACTACAGAGGTTAAAATTAAAGTCAGCTAGGTATGAAATAGAGCTACAGTACTGCCCAGGAAAACAAATGCAGACCTTCTGTCCAGAAATTTAGTTAAAAGGGAGGAAGAACATGATAGCGAACAAGACGAATTTGTACATGAAGTATGCGTGAGAATGACGGATGAAATGAAAATTGTATTCATAGAAAGAACTAAGACTGATAATGAACTAACTACAGTTATAAGGCATTGTAAACTTGGTTGGCCTAGAAAGATAGAATTAATTCCAAATAATATAAAAATGTATTACAATTATAGACATGATTTGCATGTATGTAAAGGTCTACTATTTCTTAACCAAAAGATAGTAGTGCCTAAAATTCTAAGAAAAGAAATGTTAACCAAATTAGACGAGGGAAATTTTGGTATGACAAAAACAAAGGCAAGAGCCAGAGAAATGCTCTACTGGCCAGGTATGAGTGTTGACATTGAGAGAATGATATCAAACTGTAAAAAGTGTGAGTGTTACACTGGTCGGCATGAAAATCGGCCCTGACACCATTCCTGCTGATTCTTATGTAAAATGACCTCCTGAATCCGAATATGACCCCCGTTTTCCCCCATCACCCACCGTTTTCGGGGGAGACCCCCTCACCTATTTTTATCACTTTTCGATAATTTGGAGGAATGAAAAGGATTATTTCAGCCTTTACGTTTCTTCTGAGGGGCTAGAGAGGTGAAAAGTTCCAAAACATGAATATTTGTAGCAAGGAGGTAGATTTGGGGGGGGGGGGATTTGCCCCCTTAAATTGTAAAAAATCCTTAAAAATGATCGATTTTTCCGTTTTTTTGCAGTTTTTTCACTTATTTTCTACATATTCCAGCTTCCATCCCCCCTCATCCTCCCCCAAACAATAAAAATATATAGCAACAATATATAGCAACAATAATAAAAATATATAGCAACAGTTCGGAAGATTCACTGTACCACGCTGGCGCTCTCAATACCTCGCGCGCACAGGTTTGCCCAGGAATTTTCATGCTTTGACAGGTTTAAACTTGCATTGCTCTTGTCACTATAGACCTGCACTGTAATCCTTATCTTCCCTCAGTACATCTCTAACGATCGTAGAGTCAACTTGTCGGTGCTCTAGGCGGGGATTCTGTGTTTCGAAGTTGTTTAAATTGTGTATAACGGTAGACATTTTTTAATTTCGGCTTTTTCCAAGTGAATTACAGTACGTGAGTGTGAGTTGTGATTAATATCGAGCATTTATTTACTGATTAATTATGCCACGCGAGTGTAAAAATCATCCCGGTAGCTTCTGCTATGTTTGCGGGGAATTGACTTTAAAAGCGCAACGAAAACCCCTTTCTCCGCTTCTTAAAACTGCTTATAAATTTTACTTTGATTGCCAAGTTGGCGATCAGGACAAGAATTGGGCTCCAACAGTTTGCTGCACTACTTGTTACAGTAGCTTGACCAAATGGCTCAAAGGTACCCCTAAATCAATTCCATTTGCTGTGCCCATGGTTTGGCGCGAACCTCGCTGTCATCTCACAGATTGTTACTTTTGTATGACTTCCACCGTCGGGTTATCTAGCAAAAGTAAGCATACAATTCAGAATCCTAATATCCCTTCAGCTCTAAGACCAGTTCCTCACAACGAATCTTTGCCAATCCCAGTGCCCCCAAAAACCTATACTCTAGAGCCAGAAACGGATTTGAAAGACTTTGGGCCACAGCCTGGACCATGTTATGATACGTTCACCGATGATGAAGAGTGTTCTGCTGATTCAGCTCATCGAAAACCTCACCTCGTTACTCAGTCGAAATTGAATGATCTCGTCAGGGATGTGGAGTTACCTAAGAGTAAATCTCAACTTCTTGGATCTCGACTTTAGCAGTAGAATCTCTTAGAAAAGGGTGTAAAAATCTCTTCTTACAGGACTAGGCAGTCAACCCTGAAATTACTTTTTTCGGCAGATGAAGGCTTAGTGTTCTGCCCTAATTCAAATGCATTGATGATAGAACTGAAGATGCCATGTGACCCAGACAAACTGTTTATAGACTCATCAAAGACAAGCTTGAAAGTTGTCCTATTGGCCAATAGGAATGAGTTACCATCACTCCCGGTTGCATACTCTGTGGATATGAAGGAGACGTACGAAAACATCAGCCGGATCCTTGATAAAATCAAATACCATGATTATAATTTGAAACTTTGCGCTGACTTAAAAGTTGTTGCTCTACTCATGGGCCTGCAATCGGGCTTCACAAAATACTGCTGCTTCCTATGCGAATGGGACAGCCGAGCCCGAGACAAACATTACTTCGTACGGAACTGGCCTCTGCGAGAAAGTTTTACTCCCGGTCAGAAAAACGTCGCTCACGATCCTCTGGTCCCGAAGAAAAATATTTACTTGCCGCCTTTGCACATCAAACTCGGATTGATCAAACAGTTTGTGAAAGCAATGGACAAGACCGGTGATGCATTTCAATTTTTGAAAACTAGATTACCTCGTCTTAGTGAGGCTAAAATCAAGGAAGGAGTTTTCGTGGGCCCCCAGATTAGACAACTTTTCCAAGATTCGACGTTTATTGAACACCTGAATCGAAAAGAAAAACGAGCTTGGATTGCATTCCAAAACGTGTGTGAGAACTTTTTGGGTAACAACAAAAGTGATGATTATGTCGCTCATATCGAGGAATTGCTGTCAGCGTATAAGGCCATGGGGTGTAACATGTCTCTTAAAGTGCATTTCCTTCACTCACACCTGGACTTCTTCCCTGAAAATTTAGGAGCAGTTTCGGATGAACACGGGGAACGGTTTCATCAAGACATCTCTAAGTTCGAGAGGAGATTTTCGGGGAAGTGGAATACGAGCATGTTAGCAGAGTACTGCTGGTTTTTGATACGAGAAACTTCTACCTCAGGGTGCAAAAGGAAAGCAAGCACCAAATGAAGGTACTTATCTTAGTTATTTATTATTCTTTACATTTATTATTTTACATTTATTATTTTACATTTATTATTTTACTTTTTATTTATTATTCTTTACAGCTAAAATAATCCTTTTCACCCCTCCAATGGATGGGGGAAACGGGTACAGTGAATCTTCCGAACTGTTGCTATATATTTTTATTATTGTTGCTATATATTGTTGCAATATATTTTTATTATTTGGGGGTGTTTGGGGGAGGATGAGGGGGAATGGAAGCTGGAATATGTAGAAAATAAGTGAATAAACTGCGAAAAAACGGAAAAAATTGATCATTTTTAATGATTTTTTTACAATTTAAGGGGGAAAATCCCCCCCCAAATCTACCTCCTTGCTACAAATGTTCATGTTTTGGAACAGTAGAGGAAAACAGCCGATTCTGGCTCCACCAAACGCAAGCCGGTAACATAGAGTTCAAAAGGTTTGTCCCCCAGCTAATATAATGCCCCTTTTGCACTGCTTGCCCCGCCCCCCCCCCCCCCTGTCCTTTTGGCCTGCGGGCGTTCCTCCGAATCTGGTGTTGGTTTCTTCGTATCTCTTGAGATTCTTCAGATACCTCTGGAGCTAAAGAAATCTGCGAATGGGGCTAAAGAAATATGCGTGAATAGATTTAGTACCAAACGCCGCCGAGCGATATCTCCCAGATGGCGTTGGGGTCGAGCGCGCGGAGACACACACACAATAATAATAATAATAATAATTACAAAAAGATTACATTATATAGTAATAATTGCAATAGCAGCATTATTGTTATCATAGGTGTTGTAATTAATCACATTGTAAACAAATCGTCCGATTTCGAGCAGAGGGCGCTGTAGTTGGACGAGAATCTGGGTTTATTGTGCAGAATTTCATAATCAATTTTAGTGTTCAGTGACTGAGCCCAGATGTGTGTGTGTGTTGTTGAGATTGTGTGAAATCAAAATATTAAAAAAAAAAAATGGATCCGACGAATCGGTATAGCGAAGAAGTGGAGTGCACTAGTGGCGAAAACATCGACTACTTTTCAAGGTGCAATCATACAGGATTTTATTACGTTAATCCCGAAAGAAATGACATCGAACAAGCTATAGAACTATGGAACACAGGATTTCAGTCCAATGAGGGGGCCGACTGCATGAATAATGACTTTAACATTTTAAGTGATTTTATTACAAATTTAAACGGTGAGAAAAGGTATATAAATGAAACTAGATACCCGCTAAATAAAAGTGGTCGTGTGTATGCTGCTGTTGGTCTAAGTCCGATTCGGGGTTTTTACCCCGCAATTAGAATAACAGGGCCTAAAAATACAAATGTCACATTCTTACATGCTGAATGGAATCAGATCCTAAAGTATAAGTCAAACATTAGTAATCACCTGATGAGGAAGTCCACTGACCTTGAGGATAAAGAATCTATAAATGTATTCAGTGAATGTAACATTTTCTTCGAAAAAAAGTCAAGGTCAAAGTGGATTCGGATTGAAAAAAATAGATCAAAAATAATTCTCAATGGAAAATTATTCGAACGGTTATGTGAAATATTACAAACACTGGAATACCGTCTGACACATCTGGAAGAATTGAAGTTCTTTAAATTTTACGATGGGTGCTTGATTGATTCAATGTCAATTTGTAAAGATCAGTTGGGTTCTAACCGAGAACAACAACTGCGTGAAGTTGTTGATTATTTGAAAGTGCTTATAAACGAAAAATATAACGCTGGAGTGACAGTAATTGAAAATCTCGAATGCCCTCAAGAAGCAATAGCATTCAATGAGGTTAAAGTGAAGAGCGACATTATTGCATATAGATTATTGCACGTTCGTACATGATGATGAGTGGTGAACAGGAGAAAATAAGCAATGCAATCATTGCTTATTATGATGGCTGTTTGACAAGTGACCATCTCATATTCTTGCCGGAATACTATTTGAAGAAAATTAAAGGTTTACAATTATTAAACATTTGGAATATGTTAACACCGTGCCAGAAAAATGATAACAACTTTCGACGGAGGCTTCCATGCTTCAAACACTATAATAATATTGGGGGGACGCATTCTGATGGACCACCGCTAAATAATATAATAATTGATTATTTACTAACATTACACTACATCCGAATTGTTAACCCAACTATTGTGTGACTTGTCTAATCCCAACCATTTCACGTAGGCCTTCTTTCCTTTTTTTCGTATAACTTTTTCCACTAGATATACATCGGAATGTTTTACTTTCTAAAGTTCCTCTTTGTAAAATGCTCCAGTAATTGGAATACCTTGCATATCCTCCAATATGTAGCTCACGGGGTTTGTTATTTTTATTTTGACAATTTTAAACAACTCCGTAGACCAATTTGGAGTGTACCCCTACTCAAAAAGAGCCTTTTGTTTACTTATCCGAACAACATCACCAATCCTGGATTTTCCGATGCCAGATATTTTAATTTGCGAATAAACAGTCTTCAATAAAAGTTCTTCCTTATCTTTGGTGACGTTGCAAGGTTGCATTCCTGTAGTACTATGCTTCCGCGTATTATATTCATTTGTAACCTTGGGCAAAATGTCGAGCCATCGATATTTTCCATTGAGACTAAATTCGCGATAAAGCTTATCTTTTATTGTTCGTATTACTCGTTCTGCCATCGAGGCTTTTATCGTTGTGTGGAGTAATGATTAATTCCGTGTTTGTTTAACACGGATCGCAGATGTGTGTTGTAAAATTCTTTTCCCTGATCCGTTTACAAATTTTTAGGCGTTCGGAAATCCTTCAGAAATATAGTTTTAAACGCCTCACTCACTGTGATCCCCGATTTATTCTTTAATGGTACCGTCCACAGATGTTTAGAAAAACAATCGATTACCACTAATATGAATTTATAACCTTTATTTTCTCGCGCATAAAGTCCAAATTCGGCTAAATCAGCCTGCCACAAATCGTCCAATCCTTTAATAATCGTCCGCCTACGTGGAAAATGTACTCGAGCTGGCCAATGCAACTCTCTAACGATATCGCCCTTAATCTTGCTCATGTGAAGGCGGTTGTTTAATGAGTGAAACCAAATTATTCAGTTCCGTTTGCATCAAACTCGTTTTAAGATCATCAATCTCATTGGAATTTTTTTTCGTCTGACCGAAATTATGCTCTTTCAATTTTTCCAGCGATTCATCTACGTACGACTTTGTAGCAGCGTCATCGGAAACTTGCGGTTCAGATAAATGTCTCAAAAGTTTCCGTCCAACGTCAAAATCACCGCTTGATGTAAATGAAAATTCGGGACCTGGAGGACCCCGAGTAACCGATGAATATTTTCGATGAGAGTGTCGACCAAACTTATCGACGCTCATTGTAGAATTGATGTAACAGTAGCAATTTAATAGATTATATTTGCTTCTCTGAGCTTTTCTTCGATCGAAGCAATTTCATTATCATGATAAGTATTTCCAGCATGTCGGGACGCATGCAGTAGCCACAATAGTTCAATCAATTCGTTTGGATCATTCCAGTATGTGTATCAGTAGGGTTTATGTTCAACCCGTAGTTGTGAGTCTAATCCTTTACCACGGCTAGATCCCGGTGGATGCGGCTTGGCAGGTGGCTCTGGCGGTGTTGATTTTTTTTCCAGTTCGGGTTTTATGATCGTTCTATATTTAAATGATGGATTGCCCCTTCTGTTTCGTTGGATCACAATCACGATGTAGAGTATTTGTTCTCTTAAGAATATCACTATAATTTCTGACATCCTTTTGTTGATACGCCATAGGATTCTTTCTGAATAGCAATTCATATAGACCTACCGTACCAGTGTACCGTACTGATTCGACAATTAAATCATTTCCTGATTATTATAGAGGCTTCTACTTCGTTATACATTGTTGAACATAAATAAAACACTGTTTATCACTTTGTTTGTATAACAATTGGTTTATTTGGTGACTATAGTTTCGATACTACACGTATCATTATCAAACCGTTAGTAACAAAAAACTACAAAGGAACATTATTTATATTTGCAAATTTTCTAATAACAGCGTTAAAGAGGGGGGTGTATTTAAGGTCAAGCTGGTCGTTAATTACGGGAATTTCCCGATTAGCGCGGGCTCTGTGAATCTCCAAAGACTCCAGGAGGTCCATCTTTCTACCCTTCTCGGCAAAGTGAATAACTGAAAGTACATCCTCGCTAAAAGAATGGTTATTTTCAATCAAATGTTTGGCGAAAGATGACTTATCAATTAATCTATGCCGAAAAGAGTAAAGATGCTCACTGAGTCTGGTCTTAAAATTACGACCAGATTGACCTATATACACTCCCTTACAATCATTACAGGTTAATTTATATATTCCTGATTTGTACAAATTCCCGTAATTAACGACCAGCTTGACCTTAAATACACCCCCCTCTTTAACGCTGTTATTAGAAAATTTGCAAATATAAATAATGTTCCTTTGTAGTTTTTTGTTACTAAAGGTTTGATAATGATACGTGTAGTATCGAAACTATAGTCACCAAATAAACCAATTGTTATACAAACAAAGTGATAAACAGTGTTTTATTTAAATCATTTCCATCGAGTTCAATGTCTGTTTTACCGACACGAAAATTGGCATTTTCTGGATTAAAGTGAATACCATAGACAGTGTCAAAATCATCACCATCGCCGACTCTAATTAATTCTTCGATATATTGTCGCGGTAAAGGAGCGAATTTTTCCAAATATATATTTATTTCTTCAGGAGACGGTGTTTCGAGAGATGTCCAAGGTGACGTTGCGTCTCTGTCCGGTTCAAATACTTCATCATCTTGTAAGAATTGTACTGCGTCTCTGTCCGGTTCAAATACTTCCTCATCTTGTAAGAATTGTACTTGCTGAGGCGGCAATTCAGTGGATTGCAACGGCTGCACAAATGCATTATCACTTTTGATGGGGGTAGAAGAGGATAACTTGTTTTTATTAAATTCTGATTTTATTATTGAAATATCCGAATGCCGATTAGATTTAACTATTGATTTCAACGGATCGGTGATCGGTTTGTACAGGTTCCTCAACATTGCATCATTTTCATTACGATTTATTACGAGCTAATGCCTTCTTTCTGATAGCCTTTTGAAGTGAGATCAGTTTTCTTTTAATATCAGTCATTTTTTTTTCGTATGTTACGTTTCACAGTCGTCTTAGTACTCCATGCAAAGGTTGACCGTTATATGATTATATACTGATCGAAACCTTTACGATATCTACCCTCATCTGAGTCTTTGTCAATTGTAATAAAACCGAACTTATCTTTCCAGCACTCACGGCAAAGAGTCTTGAAACGTTCAAATGTCATATCACTACTCACATGATCAGCGTACGCATGTTTCAAGTTGAGATCATCTTGTTTGAATAATATAATTAAATACGCATTATCACGAATTTAATGCTTTGGAATTCTTGTATATGTCTGACAAAGATAGAATGAATCAATGTTATTATGTCGGCCCATACTGAAATATTCTCTGATCTTATCCTGTTTATCACACGCGACGTCGTCAAATATAAAAACTGAATTATCCTCCGCGTCCCCCGGGCTAATAATTTCCTCGTTTTCTCTATATACGTGATATTTAACTTCTTGTACACCGTTCAGCACATTCTCCAAAAAGACGTATTTCGGTTGATACAGTGATTTGGAGTAAACGTAGACGTTCTTGAATTTTAGACCTTTTTCGTGGAATAAAAGGGATAGCATTATGTTTGATTTGCCACAATTTGATGGACCACATATCAATGCTCGAATTGAATTAGGTAGCAGATTGCCATGTCTGTGATTTTTAAAACCTTCTCCTACTAATCTATCTAAATTTGAAACAGAAAGAGACTGTTTCTGTTTCACAACCTTCATTGCACTAATCACGAGAACACGTTCCACATACATATATATATATATATATATATATATATATATATATATATATATATATATATATATATATAGTTTCAGGAGAAGTTAATTGTCAAATGTTAATTTATGATGGTAGAGGCATGATCAACTCATTGATCGATAAACTTCCCGTCGAATTACATATACCAAGATATCAATATTGCGGTCCCGGTACCAAGTTGGAAAAACGTTTAAAACGAGGTGATACTGGAATCAACAGTCTGGACGCGGCTTGTAAACAGCACGATATCGCTTATTCGCAGAACAAAGACCTTAGCGATCGACATAAAGCTGACAAGAAGTTAGAGGAGGCAGCTTGGAGTAGAATAAAAGCGCCAGACGCGAATTTAGGTGAAAAGGCGGCAGCGTGGGCTATCACAAACGCGATGAAAATCAAGATAAAAATGGGTATGGGTTTTAAGAAGAGGACACGTTTAGGGAGTGGTGTGCTTACAAAGGTTAAAAGAGCCATAAGGAAAGTGCATGGTGACCTTAAGAAGCCTGAACATATGAAAGAAAGTAGTAACATAGCTCTGGCTGCAGCAAGGGCTGCCATTAAAAAAGCCGGCGGCAGGAAAAGAATCAAAACTCCAAGAATTATTCTCATTCCAAAGCAAGGTGGAGTTTTACTACTAATTCCCATTTTTGCTGGTCTTAGCGCTATTGGTACGTTAATAGGAGGTGCTGCAGGAATTGCTAAGGCTGTAAATAATGTTAAAGATGCCCGACTAAAGCTTGAAGAAGCTAAAAGACACAATGCTACGATGGAGGCGATTGCGCTTGGCAAACATGGAAAAGGATTATTTTTGAAGCCCTACCGAAAGGGCATGGGACTATTTCTGAAAGAACAGTACAATAAAAAAAACGCTACCCAAACGCGCCCTAACCGACGTTGATTTATTAGAATTCTGCCAGACTATTGATCATTTCCGGGGAGTCTTTATGCGTGATTCTTTGCCAAATATTCCTCATTACCGTGAAGCAGGCATTACCAATTTGGACTCTAAGAACGGGCTGGGGACGCATTGGGTAGCTTATAAAAAGGCGGGAAACCGAGTGACATACTTTGATAGTTTTGGAAACCTATCACCTCCTCGGGAAGTGATGAAATATTTCAAGAATTGTGAAATCCGATACAATCATAACCGATATCAAGACTTCAATACTTACAACTGTGGACACTTGTGTTTACAATTTTTATATAAATAAATAATAATAATAAATTGTGTGTTAGTCATGTCTCAGACCTTCACTTTACAGGGTACACATAGTATCATCTCCACCAACTATTACCCCCCAATTGAACTTGATTCTAATCGTACTTACTGCTTAGGATTAATAGGTTTTTACACCTATAATTCGATACCGAATATCGAAGACGGCGTCAACAACAAGTTTATTTACGAAGGTGGGGAAGAAATTCTACTTCCCACTGGTTCTTATGAAATTAGTGACATTGAATCATTTTTGCAAAGACAATTCGAAGAACCTCAAGCAGATATCAATCAAATCCTATCGCTGAAACCTAATAATAACACGTTAAAATGTAAACTGAAGTGTAAGTTCAACGTTGATTTTTCTCCGCATAAAAATACTATTGGTAAATTATTAGGATATTCGGGCAATAGTATTCTGAAGGCCGGGGAATTACACACGTCCGATTCACCAGTGTAGATAATAAAAGTTAACAGTATAAGAATCGAGTGCAATATAACTACTGGTGCATATTACGACGAAACATTGTCACATACCTTATTCGAGTTTAGTCCATCCGTTGACCCTGGTTTCGCGATCAACATAGAACCCAAGTATATTTTATATCTACCAATAAACACTCGTAATACCATTAACAATATTACGCTGAAAATAGTTAATCAAGAAGGAGAATTTGTGAATTTTCGCGGGGAACATATTTTAGTCAGACTCGAATTGAAAACCTTATGATGGGCATCGTTTACAATAGGACCATGAATCAGAGGAAACGTCACTTTCGGTTCGTCGTCCGGCCAAGTTACAACAATAAATCTCAATAGATTAACTTCTCTGGGATACAGAGTTAAAAATAAATATGGATAAAATTGACGTTTTTAATAAAGTTCAATTTGACGATAGCATCGTGAAGGAAGAGTATCATACGTATCAACCGAGAACTTCAAATTTCGACAACAGCGATGAGATAAGGATAACAATATAAAATCAGGACATTTACACGTGTCCGTCAAACAACTACATTTATTTGAGCGGTGAAGTTAATCATAAATTAACTGCTGGGAAAAAATTCAAACTTGTCACAAATGCATTTAGTTTCTTATTCGAGGAAATTCGTTACGAACTAAATGGAGTCGAAGTTGATCGAACGAGGGATTTGGGAATTGCTACCACCTTGAAAGGTTATCTGTCTTACCGTGGTGACATAAGAACACTAGGTATTGCCGGATGGTCTAACACCGGTGAAATTAAAACGTACTTTCCCAGCGATAAGAAATGCTATGCCCTTATTCCATTAAAATGCCTATTGGGATTTGCGGAAGATCACAAGAAACTAATAATCAACGCGAAGCAAGAATTGATTTTATTACGTTCGTCCAGTGATGTCAACTGCTTCGAATGTGATGACTCCGATGCCGTTATCAATAAGATTAAATTTAATATAAACAGAATAGAATGGCGAGTGCCGCATATTCAACTGAATGACACATTAAAATTGCAGATGTTTGAACAAATAAAAAACGATCCAAATATTTTGATACCTTTCCGAAAATGGGAGTTACATGAACTGCCTACGATGAAAAAGTCTAAAGATGATATTTGGGCGGTAAAAACCTCGAGTAGCTTGGAGCGACCGAGATATATAATTGTGGCTTTTCAAGAAAACAAGAAAAACGTTGCCAGTGAGGATGCTTCAACCTTCGACCATTGCAACATTCGAAATATACGTGTATACTTAAACTCTGAGTCATATCCATATGATCACCTGAACACCGAATTTCCAAACAACGATTATTTAACAGTTTACAATTTATATTGTCAGTTTCATCAAAGTTATTTTGAACGACCTATGCAACCATATTTTACATTCCCGAGCTTCAAGAATCATGTCATGTTCGTTTTTGATGTTTCTAAGCAAAATGAAAGCGTAAAGTCTTCTACGGTGGACCTGCGCATACAAATAGAAGCATCCACTGAATTTAAGGATAACACACGCGCATATTGTCTCATCTTAAGTGATACAATAGTTGAGTATACACCGTTGTCTGGAATTGTTCGTAAATTAATTTAAAAAATGCTTCCGAGAGTATCTTTCGATTCAGTTCCCGTGACGTTCACCTATTTAATATATGGTGGTGATGACAATGAAAATTGGATCCAAGTGGCGGCAGATAGAGATAGATTTAATAAACGCATAAAAAATGTTGAACAGATTTTGCGACCGATCCTTTCGAAGAAAATCCTTGCTACCAAAACATTATTCATCGATATTCAGGGTTTCTGCATACCGGAATTTTCACCAAGAGAATTAACATTTAAATATACAAATGGACCATCCAGGATGTATCACATCAAATCGCCGATACCTTTTGTGCAATTATCGAATGAGTGCAAAAAACAAGCTGTCTGGTTGGAGAAGAATTACCATTGCTTGCGTTACAGTGCTGGTAAAGTTGATTACAGTGAATTACCACACATTTTTGATCTGTTTCCCGCCGATGTTGTTTACGTTAAAGGCGATCAAAAAGTTAAATATTTAAGATTATACTATAAAAATGTTATAGATTTAAGTTTAGATAATAATTATCCTAATTTTAAAAAATCTATAAATTATTGCAAAATCCATGCAAAACAAAATAATGTATGTAGTTTAAATAACTGTAAAATTATTCATAATTATGCACTTTTTTTTCTGTATACACCTGAAAACGGTTAAAATAGAATAAAACAAAAAAATATTAGTTCGTATATATTTTGAATAACAACCTCTATAAATCTTAATGGATAATTATATATATTTTTTAATAACAAATTACATAATTATTTTTTTTAATAACAAATTACATAATTATTTTATATTTTTATGACCTTATGCTAATGTTTTTACCCCGTCGGGGCATATATGACGTTTATCGTCATGAGGGGATAGGGCCAATTTATTTTGTGTAATAGTATAAATGGTGTGTTTTATGGATTGAAATAAATTTTGTTTGCGATTGATGGAGGTTTTATCAAATAAACAGATTCTGTAATCGTTCATGGACAACGTTTGAGTTACTACGTATTTTTTTATACCTTTGGCTTTTTTAATAATTACTTTAGAATCATCGCCGTCAATTTCAGAGCAAAACGCTTGAATTAAATACATTTTTGATCGCAAACAGACAAACTCAGATATTAGCCCCCCCGCCAATTCGTCTTTAAATAAGCCCAGCACTCCTTTGTTTTGCAATGGGATGTTGTATTTATTTTCCGGCTCAAAATTACTAGTGTCAAACATGTGTAAATTTTCGTTTATATCGCCATATAGATCATCTACGTTTAAGAATAATATAAAACTGTCTGTGTCCATGTAACACAGGCGTATATTATTGTCATATTTGGGCTTTAAGTAATTGTAGTAAAACTCATACATTAACAACTTGGAGATTTCTAAAACTGTGAAACCGATATAAATGGGTTTGTTATAGACAGTTTTTACTCGGTCCATCTGGATTGCTACTAAATTTTCAGTGAATATTAATAAAGAATTAAAATTTATTTTGGAAATCAAACTCCGTGCACCCTGCCGATTTCCGATGTTCTCCCAATGATTCACCAATTTTATATCTACACGTTTGTCCACATTCTCCATTGTTTTTCCAAACACACTGTTATTCATTAATTTATAAAAATTCTTCTCAAAATCGTTACGTGCACGTTGTCTCATAGAGGTATTTAAATCAATATATGTTTTAAGCCAATCAGACTGATTAAATTGTAAAACGCGGTGAGTGTTTATTATTCTTAGACCATTTCTTAAAGCTTGTTTTAAATTTCTATAGTGGACAACATACTTGGTTTTATTGTTTAAATTTGCAATTAACTTGACATTTTTGAATTTGGAATCTGGTGGGATAATATTTTCCACGAGAAAGGGCAGATCGTTGTGTTTGTCGTGAAGAGGTTCAGGATACTCAATATCCACTTCGAGGAAATAACCGATTGGTGAATCATCGAGGACATTCTCCAAATTTAAATCTGTAATTTCCGCATCAGAAAGCCATCTAAACCCCCCGTGTGGCATAAATTGCGACATTGCCCAACCGTACAGGTTATTAGAGTCCCAATATGCCAAATATGAAGAAGGTTTAGTCTTGTCATACTTGTCGCCCATAAATTTATTATTCGCCTTAGCGTGACGTTGGGAGCATTGGCTGATGCCTTCTCGTATTCCTTTTTTGATAAAATGGTGCATATCAATATCTGTTAATAATTCTAAATTAATACAAGTCATTTTCAACATAGCATCTCACGATAATCCGGGTGCTGTATAATAGTGAGCAGCGTCCAAATTATAAGCTTGCATACACACATCTCGAAAATTTTCAAAAATATCGGCTAATAGCAAAACATCTGTTTTCAAATATAATTCGGAGTACTGGCGTAAATTTTTGCAATTAAAATGCGCCCATGCGTTCTTAGCATGTTCGTACTCTTTATGTGAAATATGGGTGTTTGTTAAACTGTTGAAAAATGAATGTTTCGGTGGTAAGTGGCATTCATCCAATTTTGAAAATGAATTCATGTACTGATAAGGAAACACGCCCTTTTTCTTTACTAAATCAAATTGCTCTTTAATAGGAAAATGTTTAGAGATATTAGGTAATTGATCATTGCTTAAGTTATCTGCTAATTTTTCCAATGACGTCGACATAAATCGAAAAGAATCCAAAAATTTTAATTTAAAATATATGTCGCGATCGTTTCCGTGCTTGTCAGTATATCGGTCTACTTTGATTAATTTAGAAAATGATATATATTTCTCTTTGGTTTGAGCAATTACGTCGATTTTATCAGAATCGAGACCGAATTGTTTAATGAATAAATGTGCATCGTAATTTGTTAAATTATGAAAAAATACAGGTAAACATTTAGGAACTTTATAATTTAAATTACACGTAAAATGAGCTGCCCCGACCCATTTACCAGTGAAATGACAGTGATCGGCAACTTTTTTTTCACGTTGATCTAATGGTTTTCCGCAAATGTGACACAATACGGCGGACTCAAATAACTTCTTTTCCTCCGCACTTAATTTAGACATTGGTATGACTTGTTTTATATAATTGTCATATATTCTCTTCGCGTCACTAATTAGTGTATTTATGAAAACTTCTGGACAATCCAAGCCCGTGTACGAGACGAATTTGTCTAAATTGTGATCGAAATTACACTTTATATAATATGCAAAACTGTAAGGAGTGTGAACATGTGTTGCGTACGTGTAAGATTCTTTTGGATTGGGTTCAGCCGTTTGGAGTGGAATTAAGAGAGATTCGAAATCTGCATATACAACGAACGGGACTCGCATTTTACATGAAAAATTACTAAAACTCAATATATTACCGGGCACTAGCTGCCCACTTTTGTTTTTAATCAATTCTGTTGTGCACATTACGGTGTACTTTTTTATCGCAATCATGTTGACAATGATTTAATAATTTTAATTCTGTTTCAAACAATGTTAAACATCCGTCACACAAATGTATTTTATGTCCATGGGTCGATACTTGATTTGAAATTAACCGCGATAAATTTTTAATCAACACATAGTGACTTTTTCCACTATCCTCTAAGCAAAGTAAATTGATATGATTGTTGCGTCTAAATTTTGTAAAATAAATTGGACCTATCACCTCATGAATTTGTTTAGTAATATTTAATTCTAACCCGTAAATGTTTATGCTTATATTATTCAACTCTTCGAATTTTCCAATATCCCTTAGTTTGATTGGAAACTCTAAACCTGACCAATCCAATACGTCGTTGTAATGAGGATACGATGTGGTTCTGTCCGAATTCTTCTCTGCTGGATAAAGAGCCGCCACAATGGCCCATGCAAAACAAGCTATATCGTCATTTCTCACGTTTACACATGCGTGTTTTTTTTTTTTATATTTGCAGGTAACTCCAAATATGAAGTGGCACAGATTGGAATGTACCTGTTGATGTTAATTTCGAGATGGGACACATTCAACAGAGCCCAACCGCTATCTCTCTCCTAAAATACACATACAAAAAGAAAATACATTAAAAACGATGGCTGTCGTTGCTTTTTTTTACCAATTATATTGAATTTTACATCAACAAATATTTTGAATTTTTTTTTTGTTTATTTAATTTAATAGTGAACAAGTGTAATATTGATTTTTTTTTTAAACGAAAACAATTTTTACTTTCATTTTTCTAAAAAAAAAAAAAGCTCACCTGAAATTCCTCGCTTTTAATTTTAACAGTTTCGCAAAATTGACTGTAATCTTCATCACGGTTACTCGTGGGGGTAATGATTTTAAATCGTGTGTTAAAAGACTTCAATTCGGGCTGTTGTGTCTCGCTACTGGGTTTAATGTACATTCCAAAAAGCTCAATGTTGACTTTGACATTTTGATTGTCACCTCTTAATGCATTAACCAAACGAAGGAACGTCTCACGATTACTATCCAAAAATGACGGAATGTCCGTTACAGTTGATGTTGCTGCCGATATTCGGTACGTTGCAATACGATCTTTAAATGCTTTTGCAATCTTGAAAACACCAGGCTCGATCTCTAAAGATTGTGTCGTACTAGTATGAAGAAAATGAAACTGCTTGCTTGTTGATGCTATCGGATTTGTATCCATATTGTATTTAGTCCGATCAGGTAGAGGGTTGCTTTTACAACAATGTTGATGAAATGCTCGTCCGTCCTCCAATGTTACACCGCACACCTCACAAAGTAATTGTCTATGACTGCCCAAATGACGATTTAAACCATCCGATCGCGAAAATATTTTTAAACAAATGTTACATTTGAAAACCATGACTAGACTTATTATTATTATATATGTAGTATTGTTGAGAGATTGTTATTGATGCTAAAAAGAACGTTCTATTATTTATTTTTTTTTTTTTCGTTAAGAAGAGAAAAAAATGTGTACTTACAATTAAATTAATATGGTGCTATTATTATTTCAGGGCTTTCCCGTTTGTTAATTTCTTTGATTGCCGTTACGCACATATACGCTTTTTCTGCGTGATTTTCGTTGAAATCTTTGCAAGCGTTCTCTGAAAATGCGTCTAGAAAGCGCCCCGGTAGCCAAACGTCGAATTCCTTGAGTGAACAGAGCACAGCTTTGCCGTATCGAGTATTTTTTACTTTTACGTTGTAAATTGTATACTTTTCACCAATTTGGAGCTCGGAAATTTTTATAATTTCACGAACAGTCGCCAATTGTTTCACTTTGTTGAAATCCATTTTAATGCACTTGCTCTTATCAATTGTAATGACTGACTGATCATTATTTATCTAATGTGTGCGCGCGTGGGGGAATGAGAAAATGCTGATGGTTTCTATTAATTGTTCTTATGGAATGCTGATAGTGCATATTAATTACACCAAAAGCAATCACATTTTCGCATCATTATATTTAAATAGCATTCACATCAATTGCAAACATTAAACTCAAAAGTTTGTGTATTGTCATCATCAAAATGAACAGTTTTGTGACCACCAATAAAATGATAACTCTTTTTATCCTCTTCCTCGATGTACATAAAACAATTTGCACAATATTCTTTAAAAATGTTTTTGTAAAATGCAGTTAATATGCACACAATTTCACTTGATGCCATTGTTACACTATTATTATTATTATTATTATTATAATGAACTTATTAATTTTCTCATTTTTGCTAATTCTGCACTTGCTCTTATCAATTGTAATGAACGTCTGATCGCTATTGCAATTATTACTATATAATGCAATCTTTATGTAATTATTATTATTATTATTATTATTATTATTGTGTGTGTGTCTCCGCGCGCTCGACCCCAACGCCATCTGGGAGATATCGCTCGGCGGCGTTTGGTACTAAATCTATTCACGCAGATTTCTTTAGCCCCATTCGCAGATTTCTTTAGCTCCAGCGGTATCTGAAGAACCTCAAGAGATACGACGAAACCAACACCAGATTCGGAGGAACGCCCGCAGGCCAAAAGGACAGGGCGGGGGGGGGGGCGGGGGCAAGCAGTGCAAAAGAGGCATTATATTAGCTGGGGGACAAACCTTTTGAACTCTATGTTACCGGCTTGCGTTTTGTGGAGCCAGAATCGGCTGTTTTCCTCTACTGATATACTTCGATTTGTATGTAAAATACGGGTGTATACTGAAGGTAGAATATCCGAGATTATGTAAAAATAAAATTGTATTAATTCACAGGTCGTTAACTTGCTGCGGGAAGAACAGAGTATGGGACAAATCAATGGATCTTCGCAATATAGCCAGAAGGAAGATTTACAGCAGCAGCAGCAGGAACTTAATAGTAGGCTTGTCTTAAAGAGCGAAAAACATTTAGATGATAACCTAAAGTTACCAAAGAATTTTAAAGTAGGACAAGCAATTGCAGATGGAAACTGTTTTTTTGATTCATTTGGACAAGGTCTAAAACAACAATTAGGAATAATAGTTACCGTTGAACAACTGCGACAATATTGTAGAGAGTTCGCACAAAATAATCCACCAAAATGGTTTATAAATTGTATCGCTAACAGTCATGATAATAATGGTGTGGTGCGTATAGAAACTCCAGATTCTTATACAAAAAATATTCTAAATAGCAATAGATGGGGTGACTTTGAAGTGGAAGGCAGAATACTTTGTGAAAAATATAGAGTAAAGCTACATGTTATTGAGAAGCATAGTCACGTAGATGGAGAAAAGGTACGTACAGATCAAATTGTAGATAGTAAAGGTTCCAAGTCAGTAAATAATATAAACTATAATGAAGAAAATACTATACACATAGTAAATGGAGGACATGCACATTTCGAACCAGTTCTGCGTATTGAAGAGACTGAACAACACCAACAAAGCTCTTCTAATTTTTCTGATTATGATGATGATGATGAGATAACACCTGATACATTTTATACTCTTTATAATAGTAATCAGATGTTGACGTGATAACCGAGAGATTCGGCTCCGTTACAAATGTGCATAAATTCGAAATAAATATTGGAAAACAAAAACAACTATAGAAAATACACACGGACAAATCGGCAGTGACCTTCGAGGGGACGACCCGGGCACGCGTCGATTCGCGGGAAATACTAAAATCGCGTACACACAAATAACGAACAATAGATAATTATTTTAAAGAACATCTCGAATAGGTATAGGCAGCCACATATTCAAGCATACACACAAACAATTACATACTATACAAATATAGAAAATGAATAAGGACCAAGAAAGTCATGATAGTGATGACTACTCTACCGATGAGGCAAATAAAAGAAAAAGAACAGAGGAAAAGACATTATTTGCACCATCAAAAAGAATGATGAGATCACCACCAAAAACAATAAACCAAGATGAAAAACTTGATAAAGTCCTTGCTGTTTTAACAGAATATGGGAAAACAATGCATGAACTGACTCAGAAAGTAAAGAATATGAGAATCGAAACAGAAGAATATAGAGAAGAAATGAAAAGAGTAAGAGAGGAAAATGAAAAAATACAAATTGAATGCCAAAACCTAAAACGTGAGAATGCTGAAATAAAAAGTGAATTAATCACCATCAAAAATAAAGTGGAGATGCTTGAACAAGAAAAAAAAAGCAAATAACATAATACTACATGGTTTAAAAATAAGCACAGCAAATAAAAGAGATCTAAAAGAAGACATAGAAAATTTCATAAAAGTAAACTTGGGTGTACAAACAACTATTAAATCCGCACATAAAATAGGCAATGAAATATGTCTAGTTGAATTGAATAACAGAGAAGACAAGGCAACGATTATGGAAAATAAACGGAAACTGAAAGACATTGAAGGAAATAAAATGTATATTAATAACGATATGACCGAAAGAGAAAGAAAAATACAAAAAATAATACAAGATACAGCAAAAGAGGAAAGAAGCAAGGGGAAACATGTAAAAATAGGATACAGAAAGTTAGTGATAGATGGAACTGAATGGAGATGGAACCATTACCATGAAAAATTAGAAATAAAGGAAACAAAAAACTGAGGCTCAGCACTGCACCACCACACAATATTGACGGAAAAGCAATGAAAGCGGATTATATCGACTCTAATCAAATATATAAGGAAACCAAAAACAATAAGTTCATAAGATTAGGAACATGGAATGTTAGAGCTATAAATGGGAAAGAAATGGAACTATGTAGTGAATTTGATAAAGCGAAATTAGATTTGTTAGTAATAACTGAAACGAAAAAGAAGGGAACTGGACTGTTCGCACTAACAAATAATCATACACTAATTTATAGTGGAGTGGGAGTGAATGAAAGAGCATCTGCTGGAATTGGTTGTATTATAAATTCGGCACTTACAAACGCAATACAAAAGTGGGAAGCAGTGTCAGAGCGAATTCTAGTAATAGAATGGAAGAAGATGGACCACACAAAAACAATAATTGCTGTTTACGGACCCGACGAGGATGTAAATGCTAAAAAGAAAGACGCATTTTGGGTAGATTTAGGACTAATAGTAGAAGAAGCTAAGGGTGAAATATATTTGTTGGGGGACCTAAACGGAAGAGTGGGCAGAAAAGATGCATTATATACAGAAACTATAGGTATGTATGGAGAAGAAAAAAGAAATAACAATGGACGAAGACTTTTAGATTTTTGCCAAGTACACAATCTGATAATAAGCAATACTTTCTTTATGCATAAAGATATACATAAATATACAAGGGAGGAACCAAGCAGGAAAGAAAAATCAATAATTGATTACATCATAGTCGAAAAAGATAATAAAAAAATGGTAATTGACACACGAGTATATAGAGGTTACGAAATAAATAGTGATCACTATCTGGTTGTAGCTAAAATAAGAGATACAGGATTGTCAACTGAAAGCAAAACTAGGAGAGAGGTACAAATCCCATGCGAATATATACGAAATTATCAGTTAAGAAACAAAGATATAGCCAAAAAATATGAAGATATATTATCCTGGAATATGGAGGACATATTAAAAAACATAAAAAACATGAAATTGGAAGAGATGTGGAACACATTCAAGGAAACGGTAATCAATGCAGCTAAAGAAGCATGCGATGTAAGTAAAAAAATGAAAAACAATATAAAGAAAACAGCTTGGTGGACAGAAACAATTAAGAGAACAAGTAAGAATAAAGAAACAAACGTGGCACAAATATCTGGCCCATAAGACAGAAGAAAATTATACCAAATACAAAGAACTAAGACAAATAGTCAAGAGAATGGTAATTGAGGAAAAGCGGAGTACTTGGAATGATTTTGGAGAAAAACTAGAACGTGACAGCAAAGGGAACCAGAAACTTTTTTATAAAACACTAAAAAACCTAAGGAAGAAGGAAACAAATGACCAAATGGTAATAAAAACGGAAGGAGGTATTATACTAAGAAATGAAGGGGATATAATGAAGAGATGGAAGGAATATTTCGAAAAGCTATTGAACGAAACGAACAAGCATGAAACGATGAGAGATAAGGACAAAGCAAAAGAGAATGAATGAGAAGAAATAGGTCTTACCAAAGAAGAACTAATGGAAGCAATAAAACTGACGAAACATGGCAAAGCTCCTGGCGTAGACACAGAGATGATAAAAAATGTGGGGGACTTAGGGATTCAGGTGCTACTAGAGATTTATAAAACGGCATGGAAGGAGGAAACAATCCCAAAAGACTGGACAATAGGCCTGATTTTACCTATCTACAAACATGGCGATAAACGAGTGTGTAACAACTACAGAGGCATTACGATACTAAGCACTGCCTTAAAAATATATGAACGAATGATAGAAACGAAACTAAGAAATATAGTGGATAATTCTTTAACACCATCACAAAGCGGCTTCCGAAAAGGTAGAAGTGTCCAAGACCATATATTTACAATAACAGATCTAGCAACCAAGAACTTAACAGCTCGTAAGATAATATATATGGCCTTCTTAGATATGGAAAAGGCATTTGACAGAGTTCCGAGAGACAAAATTTGGAAAAGTCTATAAAATAGAAATGTTAACAGCAAGCTATTGGCAGTAATCAAAGGATTATATAAAAGATGCAACAACTATGTTATAAAAGGTAATTTGATGTCAGAGATGTTCGAAACAAAAGAAGGAGTGAGGCAAGGTGGAGGACTCAGTCCATTATTATTTATAACATTCATGGATGATATTATAAGAGAGTGCAATAAACATACTAAACCAATGGCAATCGGATACAGACACCTACAAAATGTATTTATAACAGAATGTGCATTTGCAGATGACGTAGTTCTCTTTGCGAATAATGAGCAAGACCTACAAAAAAATGTAAACATATGGAATGAAGTACTATTGAAAAATAAAATGAAACTCAATATAAGTAAAAGTAAAGTGATGGTTGTATTAGATAAAAAAATTAGCGCTAATATCTGCATAGAAGGAACACAACTAGAACAAGTAGACTCGTATAAATATCTAGGAATATTAATACAAGAGAGAGGCAAGAATGATGCCGAAATAAATAAAAGAATTGAAAAAGCCAACAATATCTATTATGCAATGAACAAAGGTTTTCTAAGCAGGAAGGAAGTATCGAACAAGACAAAATTAAACGTGTATAAAGAGATTTACAGACCAATATTGACCTATGGATATGAAACCTGGGTATTGTCGAAACAACAACAAAGTAAAATACAAGCAAGTGAAATGAAATACCTAAGAAAAGTAAAAGGAATAACTAGAAGATATAGAATAAGGAACGAAATAATTAGAAGAGACCTGGATATTGAACCAATTGGAGCGTTTATAGGAAAAAGACAAGCAAGCTGGTGGGGGCACCTACAGAGGATGAAAAATGTTCCAGTTATAGAAATTTGGGAAGCAAGAGTGCAATACAAGAGGATGAGAGGTAGACCAAAAAAACCTGGGATAGTACAGTGGCAGCATACCTTAATGAAAAAGGACTCACTTGGAACGAGGCAAAAAAGCTAGCGAGGAACAAGAAAGAGTGGAGGAATCTTTTGTATCGAACAGACAATTAACATTTATTTGTTTGTTTAAATTTAATTAATTTTATTTTTATTTATTTTTTATTGTCCTACACCCGAATAAAGGGTAATTGGACTTCTTGATTATATATATAATAGTAGTGATTCAGAAGAAGAAATGTTAACAGAAGCGTTTTAAAAAGGAACCGACACCAAATATCAAATTAGAAGATACTACCGATCCTTTTTTTAGCAGACATATTCACTTTCATAAAGGGAAGTGTAAAGTTACTGAATTACTTATAGAACAAGTAGCAACGTTTAATGATTATAATATAAACAACAAATTAAATCTTACTCCATTGAATATTGTTAACCGTTTCAAAGGGCAAGGTTTTGTACAAGTATTAGAGGCAAATCACAAGAATCCTAGTCAAGTAGACACGCTGTCAAAACAACAACGTTTTATAATTCGTCAATCACTTCATAAAGATAAATTGAGAACTTTTGTAAATTATTTTGTTTTTATTTATGAAACATATTTATCAGAATTTAATAAAAGGCTAGAAAACCAAATAGCAAAGTCAGGTAAGGTAGCTGATTTTTTAAATAAAGTTAATAATATAGCAAAAAGTAATAAAACTAAAAAAAGTATAGTGGGATTTGACGTTCTTTTAAATATAATATCTAGTGCGGGAACATGTTACAATAGGAAGGAACTTAGTAGACTAATAAATCAATTAGATGTATTTAAAGTAGACCCAGGCAAAGTTAGACCAGAATTAGTAAAATCTAGTGTTGACGTTTTTCGAAGTTTTGAAAGTCAATTTGTTCAAGTGACAGCAGACGGAAGTTGGCAAAAAGCAATGGCAAAATTAGCAGAAGATGCGGTGGGCAGAGCGATTATGCACTACAAGGAAAATACTAAAGATGATTTTTCTGCTCAATCAATCACTAAGGGTATCCTTTTAGGAGAGTCGAAACGATATAAAGATACCTCTACTGGCATTTCTCATATTAGGCAAAGACATACTTTAGAAAATGAATATTCAAAATTATGGAATACTTCTGAATTATTTGATAAAGCAGGATTAGTAGTAATAAGAAGTGGTGGTTCAGCTCAATATTATAATAGAAAAGGTAAAAAAAGTGATACTACCAAATATGGTTATCGCCTTCCTTTAAAATGGGAATCAGAAGATCGACTTGGGTTAACGAAGAAATTAAATGCGGAATATCAGAAAGAAGAACATCCCAGAGAAGGGTATACGTATATTTTAAAGCCAGATGAAAAGTTAAATGAAGAATTATTAACAAATATTAATAATCAGGATCCAAAGTTAATTCAGGAAAGATTGATAAAAAATTTTAAACAAGAAATAAAACAAGACGCTGAGGAATATGTTAACAAATTGGAAAAGCTAATAAGTAACAATTTTGATAAGCAATCGAGTTATATACAAAATTATCAAAATTACATTAAGGATTTTGTTAAAAGAATTGAGCAACAAAATAATCGTGAAGAAATATCAAGACATAATAAAAAAATTGCAACAGGAGTAGAACATGTGAATCAAGGATTAAATAACTTACAAAATGGACACAAAGTTGTCACAAATGTGGGAAGACCATTAGGTAAAACATATCAAAATAAGAAGCCCATTTGGTTTGATGTAAGAAATCCATTGACATCATTTACTGCATTATCTCTTCGAGGAAAGGGAAGGCAAGACACGTTGGATCAAGTAGCTGATGGTATACAATAGGGAATAGTTGTGATTAGTGGTTTAGATGGAGTAGGTAAAAGTGAATTAGCAATAAAATATGCTCATGATCATAGCAAATATTATGAGGGTAACGTTATATGGATTAATGCTGAAACACAACAACCCTTAAAAAAATCGTTCTCTAGGGTGGCTAAAGAAAAATTAAACATTAGCATAGATAACAAAAGTATAAATGTATATGAATATTTTGCTAATGGAAAAATCCTTTTTATTTTTGATAACGCTAAGGAGTATTCCTTAGTTAAATGTTTTTTACCATTAAGTTTATCTGCTGATGCCAATAAACCTAATGTATTAATTACTTCTCCTAATAACCTAGAATGGCAAGAAAGTGCTGGAGAAAATATAACAGCGTTATTATCTTTGGGTGACTTTACTGACGTAGAGGCTATAGAGTTTGTTAAGAAGGTCTTGGAAATTAAAGATGAAAATCAAAATCAAGACATAACAGAGTTTGTGAAAATGTTGCATACATTTCCGTTGGCTTTGCAACAGGCAGTAGCTTATATTAAGGATACAAACAATGCATATAAAAAAATAAATTTGTAGTTTAAAATTAGCGATTACTTAAATAAGTATGAAAAAACATCAAAAAAGCTGCTTGATGTTAAAGTGCCAACTGGTACGCATATTGAATCAACCTTTAAAACTTTGAAAGTCACGCTTGATAAAATAAAAAACGAAGAGTACGGCCAGCAATCTATAAATATGTTAAATATCATATGTTATTTTGCATCAAATAATATTCCTGGAAACATGTTTTTAAGTGAGTTAGCAAGTGGCGATCAGGACAAATTATTCGCCATTACCAATCTGCTAGAAAAATATTCAATTGTACGTTTGGAAAATGGTATGCTGAGTGTGCATGGATTAGCACAACATGTGAGAAGATTAGAGTTAGTGCTAACGGAAAGGGGAAGAAAATTAGAAGAAAAAACTCTAACAAAAGCACTGAGACTACTAATAAACCCTATGAAAGATCGTAATAGTATAGAGTATTATACATCTCACTTAACATCAGCTTGGAATTATGCAATCAACTATGATAAATTAATAGAGAGTTTTATTGTCAATGATATTGATGATGAAGCAGCATATATACCGTATTTTCACCTAATTGCTGAATGTAGTAGCTATGAAGTTGCTGAAGTTATAATAAATAAAGTAGAACAAAATTACTCGCATAAGCTTAATGCAGTTATTAACACAAAGACAAGGGAATGGCACTGCATAATGCAGCTTTGAGTGGTGATGAACGAATAGTAAAGCTTTTCATAGAAAAAGGTGCGAATGTTAATGCTAAAAAAAACATGGCTGGACTCCTCTACATTTAGCTGCAACTAATGGTTACTTAGAAGTTCTAAAAGTATTGTTAGATAACAAGGCTAAAGTTAGTGATAAAACTGGATATAAATTTACATTTTTGCATTTAGCTGCACGAAATGGTTGTCCAGAAGTTGTTAAGTTTTTATTAAGCAAAGATGCTGATATAAATGCTCGAGATCAAATTAAGTATACACCTTTGCATTTTGCAGTGATGAATAATCACTTTGAAGTTGTTCGCGCTTTACTTGAAGATAATAAAATAAATGTTAATGCTGAGACTGAGTTCAAGCTTACACCATTGCACTTTGCTGCCAGAGAAGGCATTATAAACACTGTTAATGTCTTGTTAGAAAAATATCCTGATGTTAATATCAAAGACACATGTGGTTTTACACCGTTACACTTGGCAGCTATAAATGGTCATACAGAAGTTGTTAATAATTTACTGAAGGAAAGCGAAATAGATATCAATACTCAAAGAACTGAAGGTAACACGCCATTACACTTAGCTGCAAAAAAGGGTAACTTAAAGGTAGTTAAGGCTTTAATTGCATGGAAAGCAAATATTACTGTTAAAAATAATAAAGGTGAAGTAGCGTCAGACTTAGCCCATGAAAAGAATCATTTAAAAGTTGATAATTACATTATTCCTAATCTAGATAAGAAAGAAGTGCTTATTAGCGAAAATGCACAATCCAAATATAATAGAAGACCAGGAGCAGCCGGTATAGGCGGACAGCTTTATGAAATAGAATTATCAATGTTATTCTTACTACGAGGAGTAACGAGAAAAGTAAATAAAAATATAGTTAATTTTTATCCAGCAACAAACATGAAAGAAGCAGCAGGTTTTGATGATTTGGTCTTTAAGTATAAATACAAAGAAAATGAAGTGAACAAATCAAAAATTATTTTTTTGCAAGCTAAGCACAAAGAGACAGAAAAATGAAAGACATTAAGAAAGAAAAAAAGATTACTATTGATACTCTTCTTTCACAGTCAGAAAAAGGTGATTTTATATTAAGAAAGTACTTGAGTTCTTATAAGAAGATTAAACTGCTCAAAGATCATCTAATATTTAAAGATGGCATAGAAAGCTGTGATTTCGTGATTTATACTAATGCTTTACCTAATTTTGATAAAACCAGAGACAGTGCTGAAGAAGAATATGTAGAGACAATACATATGAAGCCGGGAGATATTTTAACCTTGAACGAGAGCGACTGCTATTATAAGTTGAATGCTGCAGAAAAAGTCATGGATGCATTAAGACATTCTTTAGATTTTGAAATACTTGTAAAAGAATTGAAGAGGTCGGGGCAATAAGGGATCGTGAAATCACATTTTTAGAGTAAAAAAATTGAGTTATTTTTTATTTTACGTAATATAGGTTTGTAAACAAATTGTCTTAAAAAATGAAAAAAAAACGCACAAATTTCCAAATAACAACGTATATTTTCAAAAAAAGGTGGCTTGGGGCCTTTTTGATACAAATAAATTTAATAAAAAAATTAAGAAACGCAAAAAAATACAGCTTATAAATTTAAATTAACAAATTAATTATCTTCTGCTTCTGCTTCCAATTCAGTATTATCTTCGCCATCAATGTTTTCGGGTATTCTATTGCTTTCCTCATCTTTTCTTACCACGTCTTCAATAATGTCAAGATAAAACTGTTGGTTAATAGGTGGAATATATTTTAAAAGTTTTTGTAAATCTTTTACTTTATTTTCATTCAGTTTTACTGGGCCGTTATATTTTTGTTTGAGGTTGGCGGTAGTTACTGGTTGGTCAATAACTCTGACTCCTCGTTTTCCGACATTCACTTCTTCGAACAGACCATTTAGGGAATGCTTAATAAACATTGAATTTGGTTTCTCGCTATCAAACCGGAAGCACCTCACATCGTTGAACCTGATTGGTTGTTTGTTAACAGTAACATTTTTCTTTACTATAGTGATTTCTTCAAAATCATAAAAGTCTTTTTGCGTCATTACCACAACATCGAAAGGGTTTTTTCTGTTTGACTGTCGTACAATATCAAACCATTCTTTTGGGCAAAATACCTGCGGAATATATTTTTTACGCTTCTCAATAAGAGCAAAGTCTCTATCTGACGGTAAATGTGTGTGACCCGAGATAAGAAATCTGTGTTCTATGGTCTTATAAACTTTTTCTCTAACCAATTGCAACCACAGAGCCATTATGAGCCAGTTTTTGTTTTGACCGCCGCAGTTGTCTGTGTAAATAACAAGATGTTCTGATAAAGATGCTCTAGTTTTTATATACTTTAACAATATACTTGCTATTTCTGAACTTCCTCTTTTTGCATCTGATTCCGTCCACATAAACATACTTCCTTTTCCACTTACACAGTCATGGATTCCCAGATTGTACGTCCATGCTTTTCGAAGATAAAAAGCTGGACCTACCGTCAACGATGGTGTCGGTAAAGTTTGCTGCAAATCAAATGAAATTATGTCTTTGTTTCTTTCTTTATTATTTTTTATCTCTTTTTTTAGGCTTTCCTGCATAGCTTCTGCCCGAGTTTGATGCAACTGTAGTTTTTCTTGCAACTTCTTAACTTCAGAATCAGATTCCTTATTTTGATTCGTGCTTATCATGAGGTTTAGTGAGTCACAGGTTGAGCACGTATCGCTCTTTGGCAGTTTGAACCCTATATTGTATTCAGAGCTGAAAATCCTTCGATAACGGTCTTCTTTTACAGGCTCAATATGTTTATGCTTACACCATTCGACATAATGATCCTTATATAAACTTGAAATGCTGAGGTCATGATTGAAATACACTCTGTTTGGATTTTTTGTCTGCTATAATGGCTTACATAAGTCGGAATACTTTTTATATGGTCATGAACTGATTTTGAAATATCTGTGGATATTTTATTTGGGCGGTTATGATGTTTTCCTCGGCCGTCTTTTGTTGGTGTTGATCTTCCTTGTGAAATCTGCTTCGATATTAGTTTTACGCGCTTAGTGGAGTTCTGCAGACCATGTACAGCTAAAAATTCTTGCTTGCATATTTGAATGTCAATCCCATTTACTTTTACATAATATTGATTTGTGAAATTTCTTACAGATTCTTGTCTTTTGGTTTTTTTCTTGTAGCTTCTTTTTTTTGGAATAACTTTTATTGATGAAAATAAATAAGTATTTTGATTGTCATATGTTTCTAAATTCCAAAATGCATAGAAGATTTGTAGCTCTTTATTTTGAAGCAATTTTCTGCAGTCTTTTTTGCATTTACAAGGCTCTCCAATTGATCTAGCTTCTTTCTTTTTACCCTTCAAATTGGTGTAGGAATGACCAAGATTTCTGCGCTGTTTTGCTTTAGTTTTTTGTCTGCCCTCAATATTTACTTTCCTCCAACGGCTTAGCAATTTTTTTTCTGGGGATAAGACTGATCCTCTGTTTTCATTTTCATTGAAATCTTGGTCCTTAGTATTTTCGTTTCTTTTACAGATTTTCTAAAAAAGAAAAATTGAGTTTATAATTTTTCGTATGTTCTTTTTAATACGAAAAGTTATAAAAAATCATAACATTGTTGGTTTGTTTTCGAATAATATATGTAAAACGAAACAATCCATTTTTAATATAAACAAAAATGAAGCCACTTGCATTAAAAGAAAAAGGTCCTAAGCCACTTAAAATTATATTTTTTACCTTTCTGGACGTTGGCAAGTCATTTTCACTTGAACTGTTACTTGGGCAATATTCTTTATCTTTATCGGAATCATACCCGTCAAAATCTGAGCCCGATTCACTTTCACTATTTAAATTATCTTGATATTTTCTATTAGCACTATTTTCACAGGTCGCCATGTTGGTTTTCTTGTGGCTTATGACTTTATTGCGTCAAAAATTACAACCAATATACAAGTTGTCAACAAGGTCACTTTACAATTGTGGCGCCATCTTTCGCTTAATAACTGTCATTATTTTTTGGTCGCTTGGGACCATATTGTTATACAGTTTACTAAAGAGTACGCGATTTTTTCTTAAATGTGGCTTAGGTACCTTATTGCCCCGACCTCTTCAATTAGCTTCGTCTTTTTCATCTGGTAGTATAGATGGTAATGAGTTAAAATTCAAGAATTATCAAGTTTCTATAGCAGAAAGAGTGAGAGAGAAAAACATTCAAGAAGAGGGTCGAGTTAGAGATGATTTTCTTGATAGTGAAAAAGATGAAGAGTTTAAAATTGCATTATTTAAAGAGTTAACAAAGAACAAACAATTTGCCAAAAAATCAGCAAATGAAATAAAAGAAGAGTTAAGAGGAAAAAATATACAATTGCCTAGTCAATTTGAATGTGGTGAAAACGCTTTAAAGCTTCCTTTCCCTAGTAAGTTGTTTAGTGATGAAGAGATTGGGGAATTTTTGAATGAATTAAAACTATTTGTCAATCAGCCTAATGAAAGTAGGTTAGGCGAGATGATAAAAAGTGAAATAAGAAAATATTATAAGGTAGAAGAGCAAGACATAGATTCAGTTTTCTCTGAAGTTGAGTATAGAGTACGAAAGTAGTGGAAAGAGGGGAATGAAACCTTAGAGAAAGTAATACTTTTTTTCAGGTGGCAGCAAGGTTTTCCATTAAGTTTGATGTAAAAGACTCTGTAATTTTGTTCACTGGAAGAACTAAAGAATTAGAATATTTACATAAACTACTCAAAAATGAAGGTGAGCACGTAATATCACAGATGGCTTCTGTAATTGGGCTTGGTGGTATAGGTAAAAGTGAGTTGGCTAGGGAATATGTTAAGAGGCACAGCAAAGACTACGATGACAACGGTATATGAATAAATGCCGATAATTATTTAACTACTGCAGAGTCTTTTCGTAGATTAGCTAAAGATAATCTAAAAATCAGTACTACAAACATAAATAATAAAGAAAAAGATATTACTTTAATTGTTGAAGATGTATATAGTTTTTTTGCTAAACGGCACAGAAAATGCCTTTTTGTCTTTGACAATGCTGGAAAATATAAAATTGTTAAAGAAGCAGATGAAGGTATAGACAAGTTTTTACCATCTGGTTCTGACAAACCTACTGTTCTTATAACTTCACGTAATCAAGAATGGGGATCAAGTATAGCGCCATTACAATTAGGTGTATTTACTGAAATAGATGCTGTAGAATTTATTAAAAAATCATTTGAGATAGAAGATGGGTTACAAGAAAGGGACATTAGAAGTCTAGCAAAAGAATTGCAGTATCTCCCCTTAGCATTACATCAAGCAGTGGGATATATTAACAAGGAAAATCAGGGATTCCATAAATGGGGAAAAAATAAGTTTACAGTAAGTAATTACTTAGATTTATATGAAGAAAAGGTAGAAGAGTTATTAAATACAACTTCAGGTGGAACTTCTGATCACTACACTAAAACCGTACTTACAACTTGGGAGATAACAATTGATAAAATAAAACAAAGAAATGGACGTAGAGGCAGGCAAGCTTTACATATATTCGATATTATAGCTTATCTTGCTCCTGATCAAATTCCAATAGAAGGGATTTTTTCAAAGTTAATAGACAGTGAGGAAGAACTGCATAGTGCTGTTGAACTGCTTGACAAGTATTCTTTAGCTAAACTAGAACAAGGATCATTAAATATCCATAGGTTGGTACAGCAAGTCACACGTATAAAGATAGTAGGGCGAAATGAAGAAAGAGCAGTTTTAAGAAAAGCTCTTACATTCCTAAAAGAGCCAGTGGAAAAGAAAGAAAGTTTTACAGGCAGTATATATATATATATATATATATATATATATATATATATATATATCTCATGCTGTATCTCATGCTGTATCTGCGTGAGATTATGCAAGTAAACATGATGAGCTAGTACAAGAATTTAGTAAACTATCAGGACTTGTTATAAACAATTTGGATGAAAGTGTAAGGTATCAAGAGGCGCATTTGTTTGGAAAAAGAGTATCACAAGTATTATTACGTGTAATGGGGCCAGGGCATAAAGATACCTTAACTGCTAGGTGCTATACGGCTGACGCACTAAATGAGCACGGTAAAGACGTGGAGGCTTTGGAAATTTGTAGGGAAGTGTATGAGAAGAGTAAACAAACATTAGGGTATAAACACCACCGTACTTTAAGTATTCAGAATGTTTTAGCATCAGAACTTATCAATCAAGGCGAATACAATGAAGCTCTCAAAATTTTTAAGGATCTTCTTTCAGTATTCAAAGATAATGTTCCACTTGATCACCCTAACATAATATATATAAAGAAATCAATAGGCAACATTAAAAATTCCCAAGGAAAATATGACGAGGCCTTGAAATGTTTCAAGGAAATTTATGAGATTGATTGCAATAACGCTCTAGGTCCATACCATCCCCGCACATTAAGTATTAGGACTAGTATAGCAGACACATATCTTTATCTAGGTAAATGTGATGAAGCACTTCAAATCTTTAGTGATGTTTACGAAAAAACTAGACATTATGGGTCTTGATCATCCCCTTAGTTTAATTGTTCGGTATAATATGGCTGCTGTGTATTTAAAACAAGATAAATACAAGGAAACACTACAAGCTTTTAGCGAAGTTTATGAGATTCGGAAAAGAGATAACAATTTAGGTTCTGATCATCCTGATACTTTGGAAACTCAGAGTGTTATTGCCTCAATACTTTCCCAACAAGGTGAATATAACGAGGCAGTCAAAGTTAATAATGATATTTATGAGAAACTGGTAAAAAAATTAGGCCCTGATCATTATTTGACATTAACTACTATGAATAACAAAGCGTTTGTACTTTATTACCAGGAAAATGACGAGGAGGCTTTAAAAATCTTCAATTATGGCTATGAAAGAAGCAAAGAGGTTTTGGGACATGATCATCCTTTAACTTTAAATTTTCAGAACGGTTGGCCACAGTTCTTTCTTCAATAGGTAAATACGATGAGGCTTTTAAAATGTTTAAGAGACTTTATGACCTACAAATAAAAACATTAGGTCCTGATCATCCAGATACCTTATTTACTTTAGAAACTATGGCTTACACAATTTGCAAACAAGGCAATTACGATGAAGCACTTCAAATCATTGATGAGGTTTGCAGAAAAAGAAAAGAAAACCATCTAGATACTTCAAGTGCTTCCGACGTGGACGATTGAATTCATTTGCGCCGAGCTACTAAAAGTAGCTTGTGGTAGTAGGTTTACACTTGACTATCATATGTGGTAATTGAGAAATTGTAGAGTAGCTGTTAAGTTATTATGCAAATTTAAATGTGTCCATCATAGAACTTACCCCGTCAGGCATATGTTGGTATCTTTTAGATTATCCGAAGCATAATATTTTATTTTATTAATCAAGAACGGCTAGATTTAAAAAAATGTGTAACTTTTAAATAATAAAAATTAAAAAAATATAAGCTTTACTTATTAGCGTAACTGATGGATTTAGGTCTCAATAACAATTCATGTCGATGTTTTATTAGAATTGTACTAGTATATAGCATGGTAAGCCAACTATATAATACCCGCCGCCCACTTTTGATGGTAACATTTTCTAATCATCTACCAGTTACAACAGTAGCGTAGATATATTTTTGGGATGGGGGGGATTTGACTTATTATTTAGTTTAATAAATGTTGTGACAGTCACATTTCATCTTTTCATTTAATTTTAAACGTTACATACAATTTTGGGTTATTTGCGTTCTCTTGGTCGAGTTTGCTTTGGTTTAAAGCCGTTAAACTTGCTGTGAAACATCAGGTTAGTAAAGACTGTTTCGCAAGAGTTTATCTACCGGCTTTGTCTGGAGAAGTTACGGTGCAAACGGAAGAGCGCGGAGGTGACACGTGCAGTTGTCAATTCTTTCGGAGCAGAGCACCCTAGTTAAAAATTCTATTTTACCGTGAGACGTTGCCATTTCAAATGAGTAGAGGATTTTATCGCGACGAGCAATTATTTTGAATTTAAAGTTTATTTGATTCTGTGATTGTTGCCGTATTTGATTAAACTTGTTATTGAAGGTGATGTTTATTTGTGCAGTGCAATAAAGATAAAAGATTATTAGTTTGTTCGGCGCGCTATTTTGGTAATTTTTACGTTATAAAAAATCTTAAACAAGTACATTTCATGTTTTGGTTCCGGTATGGACAGCAATGACCATTGTTTATCTTTAATTGAGACGTTTTATTTTCTTTGATCGAGTACATTTATAAATTATAACTAAGTTATACGAAATAGAAGTTAAAACACATATTTAGTCTTTCTGTTATGTTAAGCTGAAAACAATAAACATTGTAATTATTGTTACCATTTTTAATTTATGTTTAACATTTTCTGTTGAATATTTTTTGTTGAATTTTACTAACTCATTTTTTTATTAAATTGAATCCAATTACTCTAATGTTTATTCTTTGTCTTTTCTACCTAGGTTTAGTAATTTCCCCTTTGGCAATTCCTCGGTGGCAAACTAAATAAAAATTACTTGGCGCCCTAAAATAATTAAAACTCCTCAAAACACGCTGGTAAGCGTGTAACCGAGTAATTGCCACACTTTCAAATAATCAATAAAAAGTGAGTAAAAAGGGTGTCATAATGTATTTTTCTAAAGAATAAAAAGTAAAAAAAGATAGAAAAATTCATACAATAAAATCAAAAATTTTAAATTATATAAGTAATCTATATTTTAACTTTGACCTTAAATCGGTATTTGGTACGCGTGGCGCATAAAGTAAAATTTCGAGTTTAGAAAAGCGTGAACATTTGGATTTGCCGAGGCGCCACTCGCTTCGCTCGCGCGCCCCGGCAAATTCAAATTTTCACGCTTTTCTAAACGCGAAATTTTACTTCATGCTTAGTCTGGGAGTAAATAACAACAGATTAATGACTTTAATTTACAGACATTTGTCAACTTTAGTCAAAAGATAGTTTATTGTAATGTTTTTATACGTGACCTTATGTTATAATCGTTTAAAAAACAGTTCATTGTTAATTAAATAAACTCATTAAATAAAGTTATTTCAAATAAATTCTAAATGAAAAACAAAATAAGCTAACTTCGAGCAATAACTCAGCAACGGTGACAGTTGTCTAAATTTTGTTTAGTTAAATGAAAATCAAAGCATATTGCCTATATTTTTCGTTTTTGAAGTTTTGCTTTAACTGTCAAAATAAAATAACCGCGGGTGATAACTCAGCAACGGCGACAGTTGTCCTAAACAAATGAAAACTAGAGTACATTACGCATACTTTTTGTTTCTTAGGTTTTGCTCTAACTGTCAAAATAAACTAACTACGGGCGATAACTCAGCAACGATGAAAATTGTCTAAATTCTGTTTAAACCAATTAAAACTAGAGTACATTACACATCCTATTTCTTTTTTATGTTTTGCTCTGTCAAAACAAACTAACTACGGACGATAAATAAGCAACGGTGACATTTGTCTAAATTCTGTCAAAACAAATGAAAACTAGAGTCAACCCCGCACACTTTATATCCGAAAAGTTTTGCTCTAACTTTCAAAACAAACGAGTTATTCGCATCAACTATCTAAATAAACTAACTATGGGCTGTAGCACAGTTATTATGACAATTGTTCAAATTCTGTTTAAACAAATGAAAACTAAAAGAGTTACGCAACTTTTTCTGTTTGCAGTTTCGCTCTATCTGTCAAAATTATCTAACTATGGGCAATAACTTGTCTAAATTCTCTCAAAGTGAATGAAAACTAGCATAAATCCCGCACACTTTTTATCTGAACCATTTCGCTCCAACTGTCAAAACAAACGAGTTATTCGCGTCAACAAATAAACTAACTAGGGTCTGTAGCTCGGTAAATATGACAGTTGTTTAAATTTTTAAATTCTGTTTAGAGAAATTAAAACTTGAATGAACACTTTTTGGTTTTGAATTTTCGATCTGACTCAAAATAATCTAACTACGGGCGATAACTCCGCGACGGTGACAGCTGTTTCAATTTTGATTAAACAATCGACGACTAGACCATCATCCATTTAATGTTCATTTGTTAGATTTTGCTATAACTGTCAAAACAAGCGAGTTTTTGCATTGTCAGAATTAACTTACTACGGGCGCTAATTCCGCAAAAGTGACAGCTGTCTAAATTTTGTCAAAACAAATGAAAACTAGATTGAATGACGCAACCAAGAATTGGCAATTTCATTGATACTTATGTTTGATAAATAAAATTGTGTTTTATTTTACTTATAAAACATAGTTTTGTATTTTTAATACGGAAAATATTTGTTGTAGCACTCCTTTTTGGCCACCTATGAAATTTTAGGAGATTTTTGACTGTTATGATACATTCATCTAACATTTAGTTAATTACATTACTGTATTTTGACGTTATGTTATTTAGACCAGCGCTACCCAAAGTAGGGTCCGCGGTCCGGTGACGGTCCGCATGACAGATTCTACCGGTCCGTGGCAAAATTGTATTTCTAATTTAAATGAATAAATTAAAAAAGATATCTGGGTATCTCGATATTTGTTTTCATTTGAACACAAAATTTGTCCACAAGCGGAATACTTATCGTGATTTTTAAGTTTGTCAAACTTGACATTTTTAGACGTGTTCGTACATTTTGATAATTTCTAATCAGCTTTAATGCTGATGATTTTTGTCAGGATTTGTTAATTTACACACACAAACTACGCTTTGCTTCGCGCCTGCAAATTCAAACTTTCAGGCTTTTCTAAAGTTAATTTTTTTGTAAATTGCTAATTAAGGAATAGAAACACTTTTTTAGACTTCAATTTTTAAATATTTTCAGAAAAAATCATTTAGTGCTCAATACTTTCTTATGTTTGTATGAAAAATTGAAGTCAATCGTTTTTATATGAGTTTTGAAATAAAATATAGATTTTGAACAATTTTCTTAAACGCCAATAAACGTTTTTTATCCTTTCTACAAAATCGACAATTTAACATTGAAAACTCTCAGGGATGCCAACCTTTTTTTTGGAAAAAACAATATCACCATTCGTTATACATTTTTTTATCCCAACTCTCTAAGACTAGGCGTTTTCTGAAAAAATACGGGTTGTTTGGGATACGCTGTATATAATCTAGGTCCCTTATCTACCCGTAGGTGTAAGAATAAATAATAATATTTATTTAGTGCCACCAGAATAATCTTTACACGGGTCAAAAATTACATATAAATTTAAAATATCATCTAAATAAAATAAGGCGAATAAGTTAAAATTAAAAATACAGTATACACATCACATATTAAAATAACACTTAAACATATTCACGTATATAGTAAGTAGCAATGTAGCAATGCATGTGGAAAAGTAATATGGAAAATCAAACTTTTTAAAATAGATAAATAACTTGTAGATAAAAGTTGGCTAAATATTACAAAATTTGTCAGCCAGTATCTCCTCAATACTATAAAATGCTTTTTTGCTGAAGTATTTTTTTAGCGATTTATTGAAAGCATTTAATTGTAATTCTTGTGTATGATTAGGAAGAGCATTGTAAAGTTTGGGAACGTAATAATTGAAGGGTCCAATGCAAGAACCGGTTAAGTCCATTTTTGCCCAAAATTAGATATTAATAGATTTTTGAACAGTTTTTAGTCCGTTTTTGTCCTGTGCAAGAACCGGTTGCCTAGCTTATGTAACCCGCACTACAGTAGAGATTGTTTGATAGCCTATTGTCGGTTCCTATGCAATAACAGGCCAAGTCCTGGACTTAGCCTATTCTTGCACTCAGAAGTGATAAACAAATCTGTAAGTTCTCCGTTGCTTTTCAAAGTTTTTGTGAGTGTTTTACGAAGAATCGCGCAACAGAGTATCATGTCGTCAATTAGTGCAAGTGAAGATGAAGATCCGTTTCAAGGAACTCATACCGATAGTGACGACGGTTATTTTCCTGATAGTGAGTCACATAACCTCAACTTATTAACTTCGGAAAATTCATCAGGTCATTCTGAGGATAATTTTTCCGAAAACACTGTAGATTTATCAAAGCCTGGAACTTCTACCAGTACAGCACATCCAGGTAAAAAGCGGCGGGTGCGCCAATCGTAAGGAAAAACGAACCAAAGGGGAAGCATACGTAAATACTGCTGGAAGATTAACTGCAAAAAAAACAACTTGGAAGGAACTGCGACTGTAAAATGAAATGTTTCGAGAAAATCGGAGCTACAGGCTGCAGTAAAATTTTTCAAGATTTCTACGACATTGCCACAAAAGACCTACAGGATGCACATTTGTATGGGCTTGTTCAAAAACGTATTGTTGCACGACACAGACCTCGTTCTGAAGATGCTAATGCCAGAGCTTCATCTTTTATATACCAGGTAAATTTTTCGGCATATTGCTTGTTCTTTGTTTTAACAAAATATTGATTTTAGAATTTTAGATTCGGCACGATGGCAACTGTTTAACAGTTTGTAAAAAAGCATTCTTAGCTTTACATGGATTAACAACAAGTAGGCTTGCTCATTTGCAAGAACATTTAATAGGCAAATATGGAACTCCTCCGGTTGATAAACGCGGTAAACATAATATTAGACCCAACAAATTACCAGCAAATATTAATGATGCAATAAGGGAACACATTCTTAGCTTTCCTAAGTACACATCCCATTACAGCAGGAAGGATAATATTCAACACCATTATTTGTCGCCTCTTCTGAGTGTAACAAAAATGCATGCTATGTATTTGGAAAAGCACGAACCTGAACAACATCAGCTTCTATTGCAAAAGAAACATGGTAATTTAAAAGATTTGTTTATGTTTTTTGCAGTACCAGTACTATTATGTTTAATGTTATTATAGGTAATCCAATGGTGAAGTATGAATATTTCCAGACATTTTTTGCGGAAAATTTTAAGATATCTTTTGGAAGGCCAAAATCCGATACCTGCCAAAAGTGTGACAAACTAGAAAATAAAATTAGTGCTGCACAGTCTGCCAACAGGAAAAAACAGTTGCAACAAGAAAAAGCTATACATGTAACAAAAGCTGACACATTTTATGCAGATTTAAAAGAAAAAACTACGTTAGCACAAACTGATACAAAAGTCGAAGTTTTATCATTCGATTTTCAACAGAATTTGCCACTACCTGTCGCACCAAGTGGCGACGTATTCTATAAAATTCAACTTTGGGCATACAACTTTTGTATTTTTATGGGTAGTTCTGGGAAAAGCTTTTTTTACGTCTATGATGAAACATTAGGGGCAAAGGGAAGAAATGAAGTAGCCAGCATGTTAATGCATTTCATTGATAACTTTTTGGCACCGTAAGTTACTGATTTATATATTTTTTCAGACAACTGTTCGTCACAAAACAAAAATTATGTACTTTTGCAGTTTTTTTACACTCTTGTGGAAAACAAAAGATTCTGAGTCATACATCACAGGTACCCTGAACCTGGTCATAGTTTTCTGCCTTGTGACCGTAGTTTTGGTCTAGTTGAAATTCAGAAACGTAAATATGATCGAGTTTATCTACCTCAAGATTATGTGAACATTATTAAGTCATCAAGTAAGAACTTTCATGTCATTGAAGTATCACAAGACATATTTTATAATTTTTACGAACACTATGAATTTTTTTGTAAAAAATCCCTCCAAAAAGAACAACAAATTCACCATATCTAAATATCGAAGGATAAATTATGAGCAACGAGAAGCTGTTACACTACTACAATATAGTGAAAGTATCTCCTTTCCAGTATTCTCCGAATTTGTTATACGGGATAAAAGAGTGTGTGAACCATTATCCTTACCCAGTAATGAAAAGAGGCTGTACACTGAGAAACGCCAACTGAAGAAGAAGAAATTTGAGCATGTAATGAGTCTAGCGCAAAACTACGTACCAAAAAGTGACATGTGGTTTTATGACGACATAGAGAAGTACCATCGAAGTTTTAAGTCAGACGAAAAACAATCATCGGCATCCGAATTTAGCGAAACCGAATAAGGAAAATACCGAAAATATATATAGAAATGTAACTTGTGTTCATTATTATTATAAACCATTCGTAAGAAACACATACTATTTTCATTGTGGATTTTATTTTATTTTTCTATTTGTTTTTATTCAAAAACTGTACAAGAACAGGTTAAGTCCACCATTTTTTTAAGCTATTTAAAAAAAAATGGTGGAAAATGGTGACGGTTTCAAATCTCATAAATACTAAAATTATCATGCACGTCATGCATGGTTCCACCTGTGGATTGATGCAATCAAAAATGTTTCATTAATTACAGTATAAGCATAAAACGATTTTTTTTGTTTCCTGTAAAATTTGTTATATTGGACTTAACCGGTTCTTGCATTGGACCCTTCAATTGATACTGTTCTGCGACTTAACAAACACCGATATTTGGTAACAATGCTGGTTCTGATGGAAGGCTTTAAAATTGTTAATATTTTTACGCATATACTTTAAGCATTCCACTGCATACAAACATGGAACAGTTAGTATATTTGATTCGATGAATGCATTGCGGCAGTCATCTCTGTAGCCTAAAGATGCTACTATTCGAATTGTTCGCCGCTGTAGCGCGAATATTCGTTTGGATATACTAGAGTTTCCCCATATCAGTATACCGTATAGGATGTGGCTTTGATATACTGAAAAATATATAATTTTTAGTTCAGGGGCAGAAAGACCATTTTTTAATTGACGTAATAAATAGGCAGATTTGCATAGTTTATTGGAAACTGTTCGTTCGTGTTCATACCATGATAGTTTGGAGTCAATGTGTATGCCAAGAAATCTTGTGCTGTTTATTGTGGTATTTCTCTTTAGGGAAAAGGTAACTGTTGTCGACTTTTCTGGATTAACAGACAACCTGTTAGCAGCGAACCAGATCATTATCTAATCAACCGCTTTCAATTGATTTCATTAACCCTTTCTTGATTATCCCCAACATATTGTATAGTCATATCATCAGCGAATAATATGGTGGATGAGGTTGTTTGGTACGATAGATCATTGATGTAAATTAAGAATAGTAATAGTCCCAATATGGACCCTTGGGGCACACCATACATAGTTGTTATTTCATTTGATGACCCATTCTTTAATTTAACTATTTGGCTTCTGTTAGCAAGATATGAGTTTATAATGCGACAACTATTGGGATGAAAATTGTAGTAGTAGAGCTTCCGCAGCAGAACATCACGAGAAACGCAATCAAAAGCTTTACTTAAATCAAGGAAAGAGGCAACAGTGTATGAATTATTTTCGATAGATTGATAGATTTCTTCCGTCAGAGCTAAGATTGCATCACTCGTGGCCCTTCCGCTGCGGAAGCCGTACTGACTACTAGAAAATATATTATTCGTTTCCAGAAAGTTAACAATTTGAAGATACAAGATTTTCTCGAATGCCTTTGACACTATAGGGAGTATAGATATTGGTCTGTAGTTATTACAATCCAATCTATTTCTTTTTTTATATATTGGAATTACACAAGCACGTTCTAAACAAGACGGAAGAATGCTACAGCTGATTTATTGATTTATCAAACGCGTTAGTGGGGTGATAATTACGCTAATCATGTTTTTCAATAAGTTTGTGTTCATACCATAGATGTCCCTACTGTTTGATTTTTTTTAGGTTGTGAACAACATTTCTAACATTAGCTTCACTTACAAGTTCGAAATGAAAATAGCGTGAAGGTTTGACCTGCATTTTGTTTAGGAAAATAGTTGGAGAGTCATTGGTAGGTGGTATATCATGCATTATATCATCTATGACCTGTGTGAAAAATGTATTGAATTCATTCGCAGAAATGCCTATATCTTCCATATTATTAAGTTATTTTTTCTTTACTAACGACCATAAAGCTTTTGGTTGGTTTCCAGATTTTTTTATAAAAGTTGAATTTGCAGATATTTTTGCTTGTTTTAGCGCCATTTCATACTTGTGTTTGTAGTCTTTATACAGACCACTGTGTATGCTACTTGCATCTTTAATAAAATGTAGTGTTTCACGCATTTGACGAAGGTTACTGTTGTACTACCGAACACCCGAGGCACCCTTATGAATTATATATTTTTCAGGAAAACATAATTTAATATAATGTTCTAGTATATGAATAAATTCATAGAAATTAGTTTTTTGGTAATTTACGCTTTGGCTTATAAAGCTCCAATCGGTGTTAGATAAATAATTATGAATCAGATATTGCCCATGTTTTGTGATTGGTCTTACCTTTTGATTCCTATGTTTACAGCTTTGGGTTATTATTTTTACGTTAAAGTGAATTCCAATATGATCAGAGAGCAATGCATCTACCGGACTAACTGTTATTAAATCAGTGTGTATATTAGAAAATACATTGTCTAAACAATACTGGTTTCTAGTATTAAAATTGACTTTAGTTGTGAGACCATATGTTTTAAGTAAGTCGCTCAATGCAACAGCTCTTGCATCATCACTATTGAAGTGAACATTAAAGTCTCCACCTAAAATTATAGTTTTGTTAATATCCAACAAATCAAGTAGGTCGCCCAAAATATTCAAAAATTCAGTGAAAACGCCGGAGGGAGATCTGTAGACTGTGATCACTATTATATTGTGGGGTAATACTTGAGTTGCTGAAATCTCACAGTTGAGTTCGTTGGATAGACTATTAGGGTGATCAAGTTAGCCAATGCTCACTGAAACATAAAAGGTTAATATTATTTTTTTTTATTGATGCATCATATGTCTTATTTCAAATACTTCGCAGCGTGTTTAAATTCAATATTAAAACACGCGCGTGTTTTAAAGTTGCTAAGGACAACAACGTCAATTCAAACTTAAAGTCAAACATAAATGTCACTATCTATTAAACTTTAATAACTCGTTCATTTTATTTATAATAAATATTGAATATACAATCTGTATTATTTGAAAAATTAATATTTCCGTGCTTTAACTCGGAATCAACATTGCTCACATGAACATTGGTAACTGATTTACTTCCAGATGTGCATGCATTCGTATTTCCGCTAATAGCATTTGATATAATATTGGAAACACTGTTTTTATTGTTGATGGACTCTTCGACATATCCAGTAGCCACCGATGCCGATTTCCAACCAACTTGCCGCTGTATTTGATCTATAGTCATCCCACCGTTGGCCATAATAGTTGCAGAAGTACGCCGGAACGCATGTCCTGTGTACTTCTTTGATTCGTCTAAGTTAAGGAAAAGTGCAATTTGAAATGGGCATAAACCAAAAGTATTAATACCCACTACTTGTTTAGTACACTTTCCCTTATCAAAGCGTAAGAAAACACGGTCAGTACTCACATTTTGAGGACGCAACAACAAATATTTCTTAATAAACCCAACGTAGGGTATACCATTACTGTCAGCGACAGTAAAACGCCGAGCCTTTTCTGTCTTAGACGGACGTATGAGAATAAGTAAGGTATTACCCTCTTCCTTAATGTCGGATAAACGCATATCGCACAATTCGCATCTGCGACAAGAACCAAAGATTCCAAAAATGGCAACAACTTTCAAAAACAAATACGTTATATCTGAAGCATCTTCAAAAAATTTTCTTAAATCTTCCTCTCTAAAGGCATAGGACTTTTTTGCATTACAATTCTTACTAATCGCCTTCATAAATGCTTGCACTTTTCCAAATGATTTGATATCCACTCCCTGTTGTAATCGTAACATACATTGTAATTTGGAATGTATGGCCCACATTGTGGACGACTTGTACTTCTCTGACAATTCCTGTAAGTACGCAAGCATAACTTGTTCTGTTACACTGGCAACTTGGCATTCTTCCATCCATTTAATCAAACGGTTGTACTCTTTTTTGTAGGCTACTTCCGACTTTTGCGGAATCAACCGATTCTCAGCTTTAGCGCTCAAGCTATCAATCTTTGATTGCATTTTCAAAGGGTAATGACAAACTGATGAGAAATTGATAATTTGTTTATTTCACACCTTGACAACCAAAGGTACATTGATTCCGTCATCTTAAACATGCTCGAAATTTCAAAATTTCGGGCCAATTTATGGTCTTTAAATGCATCAATAAAAAAAAATAGCGTAAAGTATGCGTGGATATCTGGTCTTTAAAGCACTTACTCTATTGCAAGCACTCCGGCTGGCGCCGTCGTGCTTGCAAAATCGTGCGTGCTTTAAAGACCTAAATATCCACTTATACTTTAATATACTAATAATCACCTAAAAATGCTTCAACATTGTTGATTTTATTTCTGAGACATTGTACAGTTAAGAAAAGTATGTTAAGAAAGCTATTCGAGTCTGAATCTGCGTTTCTATTTGATTTGTATTGCACCTTGGGCCCGTCGAAAAATATAGCGATTTAAAATAACACCATTAGGCCAATTTTTGGATCTGTTAAAACATCATAATATTTGATATCTGCTCCTATTTTGAAGGCTGGGCTAGTGGATTTGGTGATTAACTTTTCACATACAAAGTCATTGCTATTTATTATTAATTTAATATGACAGCGTAACGTTTCTTCAGTGACATTCTGCTTAACGCGTTTCAGAAACAGCCATGTTTTCTTTGGTTCTGCTTCCAGATTAGATTTTATAGCACCTCCTGATCCTACGACCAGATTTGTCATTGTTTTAGTTTTCTTTTTGTGAGTAACAGTGATAAATTTATCTGCGTCGCCCTTGTTGGTATCGGTGTTAATCCTGCTTTTTGCGTGCGCTTCGGTAGCACGCGACTTAGCCGTGGTTTTAACGTCGGAGTTGGAAGTGCGCGCGGCGCTTGTAATCCCCGCTCCGTCGTTAGGTGCTAAGGTGCGCACAGAATTCAGTGATACATCATTCGGTTGGTTCGATGCAGAGATGATTAGTGGGGGATGTATTGCTACATTCGTTGGCAATTTATGAACAACTTCACGTTTATTATTTTCGAATTTCTTGCTTTTCGATTTATTGATAATTTGAGGAGATTTCTCAATGCCTTTATGAATGGAAACTTTAGGCGGGAATACACTAACCTCCAAACGTAGTCTAGCTATTTCCGACTCTAGCAGCTCTATTTTCTCTTGCATGAGTACATTTGTGTACTTCAATTCACTTACGCGTTCCTTAAGGCTTTCGTATGCTTCCTTCTCGAAATCAAAAACATTATTGGCAGTTGGAGTAGCCATTGTGTTGTTTGGGGTGAGTAGGTCTCGTCCGCAGCATGAAATTTTCCTAGCTGCACAGCTTGAATGGTATAAGGACTTACAGATGGTACATTGGGAGCTCGATCTTGCTAAACTTCCACAAACGCAAGTTTTTTTGTTAGTATCACTAATCTTATTGTCGTTATTAGTAGAACTTGGGTTTTTACGACCGCCTTGTTCGTCGGCCTTACGCATTGTTTTCACGACGGAATGAAAGATTAGGAGTAGACCTAAAATAACCAGCAAAGATGCGTGATTCTTATTCAGATCTTCTATTCTGTTCTGAACACAATGCAGCACCAAATTCTAAAGAAAAAAAAAACTTCTTGCTAGATTACATGACAAAGAGCGATATATAATTCATTATCGAAGCTTCAAAGAAGCATTAAATCATTTTTAGTAAATAATACACTTAGTTAAGATTTCACTGTTTATTGATTGACACTGCAAAAATTGTTTCGCCAACTAATTGACAAAATTTCCCAGACTAATCTCCCAAACAATTGCTTATTGGCGTCCTTTAATGTCGCTAGTTTGTTTACGAGGTACCGCCATAGGAGGTGCCGGTATCGTAAATGAACGGTTGCCATCAAGGGGCACTAATCTAGTCATTTTAGCCAAAATGATAAGATTATTGGAAATCTACTTAGCTCAGAATTATTTCCAATTTAGTAGTGAGTTCTATAATCAGTCGAACGGTTTAGCGATGGAGGCAGGCAGCTCTCCCTCTGTATCGAACTCGCCGCTTTTGCGGGGCGTCCCGGCGCAGGCTGGAGCGGGAATAGTTCAAGGACCAAGACCCGCATCATAATAATAATAATCATAATCCTTACGGACCGAGTACTTCAAATAATCCACAAAATTCTGCACCTAATCCACAAAATTCTACACCCATGTTCCGTTACCACAGGACGAAACGCCATTATTCCAAATAGGAATCAAAGTTATAATATTGATGAATAAGAACATTTTTTTAGTCAAAACCGCCTCGGAGGAAACTCTTTTGAATTAATGGGGATTACTAATAATTATAGTGAACTTCCTTTTATATTTGACCCCCAAAATAAAATTAAAATTCTAATTGACTCTGCAAGTTTGAGATCTTTTATAAATCCAAAAATTGCTAGGAAATTATTTAAAGAAAATATTAAATATGAACCTTTCCAAGTGGCATTATCTCCACTATTTCCTCCGGTTTTGGTCTCTTCCCTATTTGTCGGTAAAGTTCCTCTCTTTCATTTTCCCATTTCTCGCAATCAAAGAAAGTGTGCTGGGGGTCGTCTGCCTGCGGGCAGTACATGCATTGATCCTCGTTTTGGTCATAAACCGTTTGAAGTACGTCCCATAGCACCCATGCCCTGTGAGAAATTGGGTTACATAGTAACTGACGTTGCCGTCTTTTCTTTCATACCAGCTTTTTAAATCTGAGATTAAGAGTTTGGTCCAGGCTCCGGTATGGCATTGGTTCCATTTCTCTTGCCAGGCTCGTATAGTGTTTGCTCGTTCAGCTGCTTTTTCTATTTGGGATTTCTTTTTATAAGTTCTCGCTCTTTCCTCTGCCAGCAGGTCTATTGGAACTATCCTTCCTATTACTCTTGCGGCTTCTAGGGAGGTTGTCCTATACGCGCCTGTCACTCGTATTGAGAGTCTTCGTTGTAGCCCTTCTGGTTTCCCTCTGTAGCTTTTTTTATTTAGAGCGCTATTCCATACTTGTATGGCATATAGTGTTATGGATTCCACCACTGCTGCTAGCATTCTTTTTTTTTGCATCTCCCGCTTTGCCAATTCTAGGCATAAGTTTGGTGAGGGCGTTTGCCGCTCTCGTCGTTTTGGCATAGATCTACTCGGTGTGAGGTTTGAAGCTTAGCCTCTCATCAAATATGATGCCTAGATATTTAATTTCTCTTTTGGTCTTTACCTCCTCATCTTTAATTTTGAACTTAACTTCGCCATGCTTTTTCTTTCCTATTAGTAGGACCGCTTCTGTTTTGTTCATGCATAGTTGTAGCCCTCTTTTTTCCATCCATTCTATTATTATTTGTATGCTTTCTTCTATTTTATACATCAGGTTTCTTTCCGTTCTGGCTGTTGCTACCACCGCTATGTCATCTGCAAATGCCACCATTGTGACCTTATCGGGCATTTTTAGTTGCAGTAGGTCGTCGTATAGGACGTTCCACAATATGGGTCCCAAAACGGACCCTTGGGGTACCCCTGCAGTCATCTGCATTTCTTCTCCAGGTTCTATTTCCACTGTTCTGTCCTGGAAGTAGCTTTGGATTATGCGTATTAGGTATCCCGATACGCCTCTGCTCTTTAGTACTGCCATTATTTCACACCACGGTACTGAGTTAAACGCATTTTTAACGTCTAATGTTACAAGTATACAGTAGTCTCTAGTTTTAAGCGACTTCTCCCTTTCTTTCATCGCAATTTCTAGTACTTGTTTCGCTGCTCCTATCGTCGATTTACCCTCCAGGAACCCATGCTGTCTTACAGAGAATCCGCCTAGTTCTTTTATTTCATCTACCAGTCTTTCTGCTATTAGTCTTTCTAGGAGTTTCCCAAACGTATTTAACATGCACAGGGGCCTATAGGATACGACTTCTTTTCCTACTTTGGGTACCAGCACCAATCTTGCTCTTTTCCATATTTTAGGAAATATGCCAGTTTCCAGGATTCGATTCATTGTGTCTATGATCATTTCGGGTCGGAAATCGGCGACTTTGGTGACTATCTCAGATAGTATCCCATCTATTCCTGGTGCTTTCCTTGGTTTTATTTTGTTAGTCGCTCTCTTCAGTTCATCCAGGTCGAATTTTGGGACATCTTTGACCTCGATTTGCGGCCATTTGATTATCTGCTTCTGGGGGAACAGTTCATTAAAAATGTCTATTTTCTTTCCAAGTTCCATTTTCTCTGGTTGTGCTCTTAGTTTGTTCATGACAATTTTGTAACCCAGGCCCCAGACGTCATTTTCTACCTCGTCGCATAGCTCAGACCATTTCTTTTCCTTGCTTCGCTTGATGAGTAGATTTAGTTGTTTCTTTTGTTCCTTGTAATCTTCATTCGCTTGTTCTTTTTCGCGTGTTGTTTTGGCTCTTGTGTACTTTCTTCTGTGTTTTAGACACTGCTTTCTTGTTTCCGCTATTTCAGTGGTCCACCAATATCACTGTTGTATGTTTGGGTGCGGTCTTCGTTTTGGCATTGATTTGTTGCAGCAGTACGTCACAATTTCTGTTAGTTTGTCTGCGCAGTCTATTGTTTGGTGTTCTGTTTTGGATTTTAGTGCGTTTTCAAATCTGCTCGCGTCGAATTTAGCATACACCCATCCGTTGTTTGGTTGTTTTTTATGATCTTTTTGCATAGGTAGTGTTTTTCTGCTATCTTGTATTTCATAATACAAGTATTTGTGAAGGCTCAGTGATTCTTCTTCCAGTACTTTCCAAATCTTGAATCGTTTAGCCATGCGCTCATTGCTCAGCGTGATGTCGATCACCGATTTGCTGTTCCCTCTTTCGAACGTGGGTTTGTTTCCAACGTTGTTAACCACGAGTTGGTTGGCGGCCATCCAGATAAGTAGCGTTTGCCCCCTTTCATCCTCTCTTTTAGATCCCCAGGCGAAAGATTTCGCGTTAAAATCCCCCCCTAGTATGAGGTCACCTTTCCGCTTTCTTATTTCAGTTTCGAGTCTAGATAGGAAGTTGTTAAACTTTTCCATCCCACAATTTGGTGAGATATAATAGTTGTATATTGTTATATTATTAATTACCACCCAGTGGAATCCTATATTTTGACCGCGTTCACCAATACTCAGTTGTTTGCTGTTTACTATCTTAGTTGCAGTATCCATATTTTCGTCTGTTTGCCATTTTTTGTTTTTAGATGTAGTTTTGTTCGGTTCATTCAATAGTAATACGTCTATCTTCTTTAGGATCGCTGTTGCTTCGGCCAGGTTTTGTGCCGAAGCTTTGCTATCTATGTTTATTTGCATTATTTTGAGCATTCTGCTTTATTTGGGTTTGGATCGCTTGCTTGTCCGCCCATTTGTGAAGCTTCTCTTCTTGCCTTAGCTAAGGCTCTTTTGAACTTTTCACATTTTCCGACCCCCACTCTGTGTCCGTCTTTGCATAGGGTGCAGTGTTCTTCATTTTGGCATTTGTCCTGGGCGTGTCCTTCTTGTCCGCATTTGTTACATTATTTCGATCTATCTGGCCCTTTGCAATCCTTTGCTATATGGTCGAAATCCCGACATTTGTAGCATCTTGTGAGTTGGATTCTCCGTTCGATACTGCATGTTATTATTCCCACTCGTAGTCCATTTTTGATTAGTTTTCCCGCGGCCTCTTTATTGATGCTGAGGGTTATTGCCTGCGTCCCGTTTTTGTTCGGTCTTATTTCGCTCACCTTAAAGTTCTTTGTTCCTGTCGTTGCCTCAATCTCCGAGGTTACCTCCTCTTTTGTTGTGACGGCATCCAGGCCTCTTATATGTAGGGTTTCTGTTGCTGTATCCAGCGTGCCATCCATTCTTCTGATTTGGGTGTCTAGTGTATCGTTTCCGATAACTTTCTCTAATAGGTTGAGTGTCTTTACGTTTTTTTCGGTGGTTATCAGTAGTTTCCCCTCTTTTGTACTCCTGATTGTCTTACGCGAGTTGGCTGCTTCACTTCCCTTTATTTTTTGCCTAATCTCGTGGAGCAAGGATTTGTAAACTTTCTTGCTATTTTCCACTATAAGTGCATAGGTGTTTTTCTCTTTTTGTTCTTTCCCTTTTCTGGGTTGTGCTGGGGGTTTTCTGCCTGTGGTGTAGATTGCGATCCTGTTAGTTGTCTTATGGAAGATACATTCAACCATTTTCCTAAGCTCTTCTACGCTTATTGTTTTCACGTGATGGAGCGCAATCCATTCACTTTCTTTCGCTTCTTCTCTGATCATGTTTATTTTCTCCCATAGGTCTTCCTCCGTCCCATTATGCAGTAGCTTAATTATCTTTTTTGTCCTTGTTTCTTCTGTTCCCTTCCTTCGTACCTTGGTCTCTTGCAGCACTATTTCCATTTCTTCGGTGGTATTTGCTAGTTCCGGGAATCTATCTTTGTATAGTTTCTGGATGCTTTTTTCCATTTTTTTGTCATCTGGTTCCACCATTACTACCTTCGTCACCGAGTCTTTAGTGATTAGAGGGTTGCCCACTATGATTTCGGTATTTGTATATGCTTCGTCTTCCCAAGTTCTTTGCTTGATGCTCCTGAATTGCTCCAATGTATTTATCTTATCGAGGTTCACAATATTGTATTCACATCCTGGTTTGACTTGGGTTCCACACTCCTCTGTTTTTACTCTCATGCTCGTTTGAGTACCTACGTCATGTGTGGGAATTTTAGTTTTGAGATGCCTGTTGTTTTCAAGCCAATCCTTTACCTTTGTTTGTTGTAGTATATTTGTTTGGCTCTTCATTCTTTCCGCCAGCTCCTTGATTTCCCTTTTTGTGTTTGTGTTTCCCTTTATAAGTTCTGTCATTGTCGCCATTTGTTTTGTGAGCATATCTATAGCTTCCATTATTGTAGACGGGCATCCAGTTAGTATTATCCCCGTTCTTTCGCTGGTGGGTATCTCGGTCTCGCTGATTTTTCGTTTTTTGTTTCCTAGGGAATTGCATCTTCTTATTGGGCTTATTGAGGAATTAGTGATCGTTGAGTCTAGGTCTACGCTATTGCTACTATTTTTCCTGCTCTTCGACGGCGGTGTTCTACTTATAGAGTCTCTTCTTTGGAAGATATCCCTCTCTCCATCTAGGTCTTGGTATATATTGTCCCATGTCATTGACTGTGGTGACTGCTGTTCGTCGAGGGACGTTTGTGTTTGTAAATTTTGTAAGAGCTCTATTCTCTTATTTGTGAGTGCCTGTGGGCCCTCCCCAGAATCCGATGGGCCAGCGTCAGCCACCGGGGCTTGCACCCGGTCGGAGCTGTCGGCGGGATTTTTACCCGCCTGGGGTATGTTACTGTTTTTTCTGTCACTCATGTTTTTATTTTTGTTTCGTGCAATCCTGTTGGTCCGCGGGGGTATTTTATTTCCCTCCTACCCGCCGGCAAGCCGGTTAGGGCATTCCCCTATCCGCCACCTGGGGACGCGCTCGGTAGGGGTTACAGGTGTCCCCATCTCCCTTCTAAGAAGACCCGCCAGTTTTCCAACGGCCCGAGAACCTAACCCACCTAAACCAACCTAACCTAACCTAACCTAACCCAACCTAACCCAACCTAACCCAACCTAACCCAACCTAACCCAACCTAACCCAACCTAACCCAACCTAACCCAACCTAACCCAACCTAACCCAACCTAACCCAACCTAACCCAACCTAACCCAACCTAACCCAACCTAACCCAACCTAACCCAACCTAACCCAACCTAACCCAACCTAACCCAACCTAACCCAACCTAACCCAACCTAACCCAACCTAACCCAACCTAACCCAACCTAACCCAACCTAACCCAACCTAACCCAACCTAACCCAACCTAACCCAACCTAACCCAACCTAACCCAACCTAACCCAACCTAACCCAACCTAACCCAACCTAACCCAACCTAACCCAACCTAACCCAACCTAACCCAACCTAACCCAACCTAACCCAACCTAACCCAACCTAACCCAACCTAACCCAACCTAACCCAACCTAACCCAACCTAACCCAACCTAACCCAACCTAACCCAACCTAACCCAACCTAACCCAACCTAACCCAACCTAACCCAACCTAACCCAACCTAACCCAACCTAACCCAACCTAACCCAACCTAACCCAACCTTTTTTTTTTTGTTGAGGAGAAAAATGCATTTACGCACTGTTGTGTGTGGGACTCCTCCCCTTATCTAAAGGGGTCCAACCCACTAAAAAACTCCCCATTGCCGTTTTACCCTTACCGGCATCGCCCAACGGCATTCCCTCAGTAAGGCGGCGCGCTGGTCTAAGATCTTCGGCAGCGCTACTCTCTTGCGTTCATTTGCCCTTCTTCGCCGTACTTCCTGGTCATTATGCAGTTAGCATATGCACCCACTGCGTTCCATGACTCCTCGCTGGCCAGCATTCGGCCCACCATCGTCCCCACGTCCAACCCTCCAATTTTGTCGGCAAGTGCCGTCCTCTCATTCTGCCACATAGGACACCTGAACAGAGTGTGCCCTGCGGTATCATCCTCAGTCCCGCAGTATTTGCAAGTCGCGCTTGCCGCCTTCCCTATCCTGTGTAGGTATGCCCCGAAGCTACCGTGGCCCGTCAGCACCTGCGTGAGCTGAGCATGGCCCCTCTCCACCCAGGATCCTATATCCTGGATTACCGTTCTGGTCCATCCCTCGCTCATGGCCCACCTTTCCTGCCACTTGTCCATCGCCCTGATGTGTGCAGCCTCTTTAGCCATGGCTTGGTCTCCGGTCTCCCTTCCTTCGCCGTAGGCTTCCGCCCTCTCGATTACGTAGAGGTCTCCGGGCATCGTTGAGGCCAATACCTCCGCAGCATCCGTCGAGACCGTCCTATATGCCCTTATTATCCTCAGCGCCCCTGTTCGCAGTGCGATCCTGGCTTTGTAGCGGTTCCGCGCTGATGACATCGCCTCCGCCCACACGGGTGCAGCGTAGGCCAGCTTGGCTCTGGCTACCGTTGCGAGCAATCGGCGTCTGCCTTCGCTGGGCCCACCCGCGTTTGGCATTATTCGCCCAACCGCTGTGTCCGTCCTAAGCGCAGCTTCCGATGCCTCTGCGCAGTGCCTGCTGAATCGCGGATTTGCCTCCATCCAAACTCCCAGGTACTTTATGGCCTTCCCAATGTGCACCACGCTGTCCCCAATGTCGAGAGTTTCCTCCGGTCCCTTCCCTGCTCTCCTAGTTAAGAGCCACACCGCCATGGTCTTTTCGGCCGCTACCTTCAGCCCTTTATGCTCCATCCACTGGACGATCATTCTGGTCGCCTCGCTGACGATTCGTCGCACTTCGTCCATGTGTCTGTGCCTTACTATAAGGGCGAGGTCATCCGCAAACGCAATGGTGGTGGCGCCATCCGGTAGTTTTAGCGCTAGGACTCCATCGTATACCAGATTCTACAGTGTTGGACCAAGTACCGACCCCTGAGGAACCCCCTGATCCACCTCTCTCTCTATCGCCTCTCCCCCTGCACTATAAGTGATGGCCCTGTCCCTCAAGTATGCATTTACCATCATTGCCATCCCGCCTGAGAGTCTATTGGCTGCCTCCTCCTTCACGGCCTGCCATGGCAAGGTGTTGAACGCGTTCCTAATGTCAATTGCAACCATGACAACGTGCTCTCTTTTCCTGAGAGCGCCTTCGTTCGCTCCCCGTGCTATTTCGCGGACTGCTCTCACCGCCTCGATGGTGGACCTACCCTTCCGGAAGCCATATTGATTGGGGTGAAATCCTCCACCTGCCTCGATCTCGTTTGTGACTCTCGTGGTCAACGCCCTATCGAGCACCTTCGCGATTCCGTCCAGGAGGCATACTGGCCTGTAAGCCCCTGGGTCGTCTGGCGGCTTCTTACCCTTCGGGATCAGCGCGAGGTTAGCTCTCTTCCAGATTCCTGGGAAGACACCGTCCTTCAAGCATGTATTGAATACTGCGGTGAATAGGCTTGGATTAGCGTCGACTGCCTCCTTGATGGCCTCGTTTGGTAGCCCGTCCGGGCCTGGCGCCTTCTTGTTTGGGAGTGCCTTGGCTGCTGCACAGATTTCAGCCTGCGTGAAAGGTTGCGCCCGATTCGTAGCCCGAGATTCGTATCCGCCCGTGCCCCCCCGAGGGAAGAGTGAATCTACTACAGCCTTGGTGCCCCCCGGTACGACCGCCTCCAGGTTGGTTGCCCTCTTGCACAGTTTGCCGGTTACCAGCCTGTATGGCTTGCCCCATGGATCGGCCTCCACCTCTTCGCAGAGCTCCTGCCACTTGGCTTCCTTGCTTTGGGCTATGCTCGCTTTCAGGACCTTTTTGCACCTCCTGTACTCTAGTTTCAGCTCCTCCGTTTCACGCTCCCTGACCCTAGCCCTTGTGATCGCACGGCGCGACCTCAGCGCCGCTGCTCTAGCCCCTGCCACCTCCGTGCTCCACCAATAGACGCCTTTTTTCCCTTTACGTCCCGTCCTGGGCATCGCTTTCGCGCAGGCATTCCTTACCACCCTGACCAGTGAAGCTGCTTGCCGTCCAGCCGTCTGCCCCGACGGACTCTTGCCCACTAGCGCTTTTTCTAGCTTATCCCTGTCAAGCCTGTTCACATTCCACCTGGCTTCCATGGGGTCTTTGATTATGCTACCGTGCTCGGTTTCGAACCTTATCATATTGTGGTCACTCATGGTTTCCCAGTCCATGACACGCCAGTCTCTCGCCAGGTGGATACCATCTACGGCCGTCACGTCGATCCATGACGTGCTGTCACCTCTTGTGAACGTGGGAAAGGAGCCCGCGTTTGCTACGGTCAGGTCCGTCGTCGCAAAAAGTTCCATCAGTGCCCTCCCCCTCCTGTCCGTGGATGCCGGACCCCAACAACTGGACTTAGCGTTGAAGTCTCCGGTGACCACCCGGTGGGCACCCTGATGTTTGTTAACCTCGCCCTCTAGGCTCGATAGCCAGCCCTTATATTCTTCGAAGGTGACGTTCGGCGAAACGTAGCAACTGAAGAATACCACCTTGCCTATCCTCACCCAGACTATTCCCTTTCCCGCTGTGCCCCAGCCCTTTGCTTTTTTTTCCGCCTCCTTACCCAAGATTATTGCCACATCCCCCCCTATCTGGTCCCTATATCCACTCTCGCCCAGCCTTGCATTGTTGGGTTCCGACAGCAGCGCGATGTCGGTCCCCTCCTCGGCCATATGCTGCTGCAGCAGGTCGTGTGCTGCCTTACATCTGTTGAGATTGAGCTGCATTACCGTCCAGCAGTTCCTGGGCCTCCCGGAGGGCTCGACAGCCTTTGCTCCCTCGAAAGTGCTCGGAGTCGATGCACTTGCAGTTAACCTCCTTGTGGCCTTCTCCGCAGCATCTGCGGCATCGGTCCCCTCTGTCAACGCCTTTACATTCTGCAGCCCAGTGGCCGTAACCCAGACACTTGCCGCACGACCTTGGCTTTGCCTGCCTTTCCTGCACCCTGCAGCTCGTCCACCCAAACTTGAGAGATTGCAACCCTAGTAGTGTCCTCGCGTCTCCTCTGGTGCACTCCACCATTGCGATGCGCAGGTCGCCCCTGTATTTCCTTTTTTCCACCACTTGGTAGTCCCCCTTCCCGCCGGTCTCTCTCTCGATTGCTTCCGCCACTTGCTTCAGCTCTGTTTCTTCAGGCAGTCCCTTAACCTCGACGACCACCATACTCCCCCTCGTAATCTTGGCCTTATCACCCCCGATTATCGTATTGACTGCCTTCGTTAGTCCCTTTCCATCCGCCTCCTTGGTTAATTCAATAACCAGATTTCCCGCTTTGGTTCTCCTTGCGCCTATCACCCCGGAACTTAGTTCCGCCGAAACGCCAGTCTGCACTCTTCTGAGGACCTCGCCGTACGTGCTGCCGCTCGTGTCCACCATAACCCGGGTCAGCTTGACCTTGAAGGTGGTCTTTTGCATGGGTTTGCTCTCCCTGCCTCTCGTCGCTTCCATGCCCTCGGTCACAGGCTCTGCCACCTTTGAGGTGCTTGCCACGATCTCCGCCAGTGACTTATTCCCCACTGAAAACTCGACCTTGTCGGAAACCTTCTCCCCTTCAGCTGGTTGGCCAGCGCGCCTGCCTTGGTTCGACCTGGTAGCCGCCTCCCTTTCTAACATGGAGATCTTTTCCAGGATCACGTCGATCTTCTTGTTCACCTCGCCTATTTTCTCCCAGCTGTTTCCCTCTCTATCCTGGGGTTGCTCAGTTTCGCTAGCTGTCTCCTCGGCAATTACGCCGTGGGTCAGAACCGACCTCATATCATCCGTATTGATGAGGCTTATTAAGCTTGCGAGCTTTGCGACGCTGGTTTTAATCTCCGTCTTCGAGTTTTGTCTGACCAGACCCTGCGTATTCTTGAGTTCGTTCGCCAGTTTTTCCATCGTTATGCCAATTCTCCTTAGCAGCCTTGTCGCGGTACCCATCCCCCCACCTGGATTCGCGAAGGGATCGATTGAGTCCCGCCTAGGCCTTTTTTTTACGGTACGCGCTGCCTCCTCGTTGTAGACGTAGTCAACGAGAAATACGTTCTTTGGCATCGGTCCTTTAGTGGGGCTCGTCGTAATCGACAGTTTCCTGTCCCTAGTGGCCGTGGCCACCGTCCTAGTCGTCATAGTCGGCGACTGCTGCGCGCATATCCCTTAGTACCCTTGCCCTTGTCCTTGTTCCTGTCTAAAACTAGTCTTATCTGTAATACAGTACATGTTCCACTTCAATAAACGCTTCAAACCGTTTCGAAACGGAGATTTTCAGAGATTTCCGATGTAGTTTCGAGACCGACCGCTATGTTTTCCGCACTGTCGCTCTTGCACTGATACTCTCGGTGGATCTTTAACTAAGCCTCCCGCTCGCATCCAGAGATGTCGCCACTAGTTTTATTTTTGCGGAAATCAGGGTTTCTATAGAGAAACAGGACTAGTAATAGCCGCCCTACTGCTTGGCGCACTCGCACTGATAAAATAGGGCTCAAAATCGCTTCGAAGCACTTCGAAACGAAGTTTTACAAAGTTTTTGATATAGTTTCGGGACCGGCCGCTATGTTTTGCGTACTGTCGCTCTTGCACTGATCCTCTAGGTGGATTTTAATTAAGCCTCCCGCTCGTCTCCAGAGATGGCGCCACTTGTTTTGTTGCGGAAATCAGGGTTTTAGGGAGAAACAGGGCTAACCTAACCCAACCTAACCCAACCCAACCTAACCCAACCTAACCCAACCTAACCCAACCTAACCCAACCTAACCCAACCTAACCCAACCTAACCCAACCTAACCCAACCTAACCCAACCTAACCCAACCTAACCCAACCTAACCCAACCTAACCCAACCTAACCCAACCTAACCCAACCTAACCCAACCTAACCCAACCTAACCCAACCTAACCCAACCTAACCCAACCTAACCCAACCTAACCCAACCTAACCCAACCTAACCCAACCTAACCCAACCTAACCCAACCTAACCCAACCTAACCCAACCTAACCCAACCTAACCCAACCTAACCCAACCTAACCCAACCTAACCCAACCTAACCCAACCTAACCCAACCTAACCCAACCTAACCCAACCTAACCCAACCTAACCCAACCTAACCCAACCTAACCCAACCTAACCCAACCTAACCCAACCTAACCCAACCTAACCCAACCTAACCCAACCTAACCCAACCTAACCCAACCTAACCCAACCTAACCCAACCTAACCCAACCTAACCCAACCTAACCCAACCTAACCCAACCTAACCCAACCTAACCCAACCTAACCCAACCTAACCCAACCTAACCCAACCTAACCCAACCTAACCCAACCTAACCCAACCTAACCCAACCTAACCCAACCTAACCCAACCTAACCCAACCTAACCCAACCTAACCCAACCTAACCCAACCTAACCCAACCTAACCCAACCTAACCCAACCTAACCCAACCTAACCCAACCTAACCCAACCTAACCCAACCTAACCCAACCTAACCCAACCTAACCCAACCTAACCCAACCTTTTTTTTTTTTTTTGTGAGAGGTTTAGGGTAAAATGCATTTACGCACCTTGCCACCCCCCCATATTTAGATGGGGGGCCGTGTGTGGGACTCGCCCTAGGGAAGTTGGCCCTAGGGAATACCCACTAAACCCTGGTATGTTTCCATCCTCTCTTCTTCGATTTCCCATTTGGTACCGCTGTTAAGCATCTTCTTCAAAAGGGAAAACTGTCTCTGTTTCACGCCTTTTCTTTATCTTCCTTTTCCTTCTGAGTTAGTATCTCGGTTATGCACGTGTTAATCGTGTTCCAATTTTCCTCGCTCCTTGTCATTATTTCGATAACGTTTTGAGGGTTGGTCAGTTCCCCTACTTCTGTTTCCATCTTTATCCTCTGTCTCTCCCATTTGGGGCATTCGAAGATCGTGTGTCTGGGCGAGTCTCTTGCCTTGCAGTACACACATTCGTCGGTTTCTGTCTTTCTGATTTTTTTTGTATACGTTCCAAAATTCCCATGTCCTGACAGAAACTGTGTCAGGAAGTAGTTGAGCTCTCCGTGTGTTCTTTCTTTCCACGGTTTTATCTTGGGTATGAGTTGTTTAGTCCAAGCACTTTTCTCAGTTCTTTCCCATCTTTCCTGCCACGTAACCCCTGTCTCTCTCCGATGTTCCTCCTTTTCCTCCTCGGTGATACCTGGGTGCAGTTTCCCTCTTTCTCTAATCACTAGGTCGAGTGGCGGGGTCCCGCTGATCACTTGTGCAGCTTCTTCTGAGACTGTTCTATATGCACATATTGCCCTCAGAATCGCCTTTCTTTGACATCGGTTGACCTTGTTTCGGTACTTCTTACAGTCTAATGCGCTGGCCCATATCGACGCTCCATACGTGAGGATAGATGTTGTTATCCCCACGAGTAGTTTCCTTTTGGACGCCTCTGGTCCTCCGATATTTGGCATTATTCTTGTAATGCAGCTAATGGTCTTCTCTGCTTTCTTTGCGACGTTTTCTACGTGTATACCGAAAGCCAACCTTTTGTCGATCTCCACTCCCAGGTATCTGACCGAGTAGTTGGGTACAATGTCTCTTCCCGCGAGGTTGAAAATTATTTGTTTTGGTCTTTTCCTACCGCAAAGGAGAACTGCCTCTGTTTTTTCCCGAGCAATTTCCAGACCGCTGTTTTTCATCCACTCATCTATTTCTAGCAACGTTTGGTTTGTGACCCACATCAGCCTTTCCTCCGTGTCTGCCGTCGCGACTATCGCCAGGTCATCTGCATATGCGACCAGTGTGACCCCTTCTATGGTTTTATGTTTCAGGATGCCGTCGTAGCTGATATTCCACAGGTAGGGGCCTAGCACCGAGCCCTGGGGTACACCAGCCGTAACATTCCAAGTTATATTTTTCCTGTACGTCACTTTTCTGTTACTCAAATACTCTCCTACTATGTTTATGAGGTACTCTGGTATGTCTTTCTCTCTGAGGCTCTGCATGATTTTTTGCCATGGTATGCTGTTGAACGCATTTTTTACGTCAATGGTGACTAGCGCGCACCATTTGCTCTTTTTTCCGCTGATGCACCCTCTACCGGTCCTTACTACATCTTCTATGGCGTTTATGGTTGACACACCCTTCTGGTATCCATACTGTCTTTTGTTTAGGCCTCCAGCCTCCTCCAGTGCTGCTCTCAGTCTGTCTGCGACGATTCGTTCGTACAACTTACTTAGGGTATTTAGGAGACAGATCGGTCTGAATTTCCCCTGTTTGCCGGGTTTCGGGATCAGGATTAAGGCAGCTGTCTTCCATTCCGGTGGGAATGTTCCTTCCTGGACGAGTCTGTCGAACATTTCAGCAAAATATTGGGGGTATTCTGTTGCGGCAGCTTTTACGGCTTCGGGTGGAATCCGATCCGGCCCCCCTGCCTTCCCGTTTTTAAGTTGCTTAGCGGCATTTATAATTTCTTCGGCGGTTACTGTCGGTATGTCTTTTGTGGGTAGTGTTTTGTGTTTTACTACCTCTTGCGTTGGGAATAGGTCTTTGATAATTTTCTTCGCTTCTGTATCGTCGGGGGATACCAGCGGTGTTTCTGTTTTCGTACCCTTCGTTACTATTTTGTACGCCTGCCCCCATATGTCTGTGTTCAGGTTGTTGCATAGTTCGTCCCATGATTTCCTCTTTTCCTTTTTTATCTCCTTCGTTAAAGATCTTTTTGCTTCTTTGTAGTCATTTTTGAGCTCTTGAAGTGCCTCGTTGTTTTTTCCGGTTTTTGCTCTTGTTGTTCTTCGTCTTAGCATGGTGCATTCCTTCCTGAGGTGTGCTATTTGTGAGGTCCACCAGTAAGGTATCTTGTCCCCCTCTTTTACTTTGCACTTTGGTGTCGCTTTTCTAGTTGCGTCCTTTAGCAGTTGTGTGCATACTTGGTAGTTGGGCGTTTTGTCATCCATAAGTTCTTCTAGATTTTGTTTGTATTTGGTGAAGTCTAATTTTCCGTACGTCCACACTGTTTTCCTTGGTGTCTTGTCCTGTGTTAGGTTGCACATTATATAGTTGTGGAGGCTAAGGCTTTCTTCCTCTAGGACCTCCCAATCGGTAATGCTTCGCGTTATTCCCTCTGATGATATCGTGAGGTCTATGTAGGACTTTTGCGGCCCTCTTTGGAAGGTGGGTCGTTTTCCGTCATTTAAGACGACGAAACCCAAGCTTGCCACCCATTCGCTCAGGATGTGTCCTCTCTTGTCTGTCGTGGGTCCTCCCCACTCGACGGATTTGGAGTTAAAATCTCCAGTCAGAATCACGTGATTTGTCTTTCTTCTGACATCCACATCCAAAAGTTGTATGTACTCCTCGAATTCCTCCATCTCGCAGTTGGGTGAGATGTAGCAGCTATAAAGTGATAGGTCCTTGGAGGTGATCCAAACAAAACCTTCCCCTTTTCCGGTTTTTTCTACCACAAAACCCTTTCCTCTTACTGTGATCGCCGCATCTCCTCTTACATCTTTGTACCATGAGTTGTGCTCTATCCTCTTTTTGTTAGGTTCGCTGACTGCTAGTACTGTAGCATTTAACCTCTTCGACGTTTCCTCGAGGAGGTTATGCGCTGCTACCCCCCTCCCTACGTTAACTTGTATTAGTTTAATGTTTGCCATTTCTATTTCCTGCTACGCCTAGTTTTTGCCATGATTTCTCTGTACATCCTTTTGTGTTTGCTCGGTGGCCCTGTTGATTGCAGAGTGGGCAGAATGTTTCTGAGATACAATTTCTTGCTTCATGGCCTACTCCCCCGCAATTGTAGCAGTTTTTGCTTCTGTCTGTTTCCTTGCATTCTTTGGCACGGTGCCCGCTTTTCCAGCACCTGTAGCACGTTGTGTTTTGTACTCTCTCCTCGATTCTTGCCATAACTAGACCCACTCTCACTTTCTCAGTTTTTACTAGTTTTGCCGCCGTGTCTAAACCTGTTCTGATCGTAGCTATTTGGTTATTCCCGTAGCACGGTCTTAGATTGGTCACTTCTATCGTCTCTGTCATAATTTTTCCTTTGCTTCCGAGTAGCCCCTCTAAAGCTTCTTTTACATCCACTTCTGTTGTTAGGCTGTCTAAGTACTTCACGTGGAGTATCTTCTTCGACCCTCTTGATCTGGCTCTGACTTTCTGTATATTTTCGTTTATCCAGGTCTTGATTTTTGTTTCATTTCCTTTTGTTTTAATTAGCAATTCCCCTTTGTCGGTCTCTTTTACTTCTTGGATGTTTTCGCAAATGTCGGTTCCTTTGGTTGCCGTTTTAAGTTTCTGCAGGACCTCCGCATAGCTCAGGTCTCCCAGGTTTACTAGTACCTTATTCCTCTGCGTATTGGCACCTCTATTGGTGCTGCCTTTCCGACCTGTTGTTCCGCCCCTCTTCTTTGGGCTTCCTCTGTCCATGTCTGTACGTTTTTTGGAGGAGAATAGTCTCACGTTTATGTTTGTGTTCCTCAGAGACCATTCCACTACTTTTCTGATCTTTTCCGAGTCTGCCTTTTTTGGGGCCACTATGTCCACTTCATTATTTCCATTTTTTAGCTTCCCCAAGTCCGTGATTACGTCCCCTACTTTCTTTAGGGTGTCTTCTTCCATCCCGTTACAATTTATCCGGTATATAAAAATATCCTTCTTTTTTACCGTTTTCTCTCCCGCCTTATTTATGAAGCTTGTGGTATAGTCCCAGCTCTGTAGCGATCCACAGTCCCTTTCGCTTTTTGCCATGTCTGTTGACTCCGGGAACCTTTGCATTATTTGCTTTTCCGTCCGTTCATTTTCGGTGTCGCCTTCATCTATGATGACTAGGAGGTCTGAAACTCCTGTATTGAAGATCGGATTTTGATATGTTTTCCCTACATGCTCAAACATATCTTCCGGCCACGTCTCCTTTATGAGAGGTACCAAATCGCCGTGTGTGTTTGCTACGAACACGGCTTCCCTGAGTTCAAGGGCATCTACAGTTTGCGTATTGGCGTCCGACCACGCCCCCTTCTTGCCCATTATTAATTGTTTGGCAAAATTTTCCGCCCTCTGGGCTTTCTGTTTTTCCTCTTCTAGCTTATTTTCCAAAACCTCGATTTGCTCTTCGTTTGCCGTTCTTTCTATTTTCAAGTCTACCTTTTCCTGTTGGAAAGCTCTATTCACTTCTCTGTATTTGTCTTGCAGTTGTTGTATCAACGTCTTTATTTTTACGTGTACGTTCCTGTTCTCTTTTACAAAATTTCCTGCTTCCTTTAGTATCTCACCTATATCTAAAAGTTTGCCTTGAGTCTTTTTGTGGCATCTATCTGAATTTTCTAGTTCTTTTCGTTTTCTCTTTCCCCCATCTTGTTCTGCCTTCTCAGGGGTGTCTGCCGCCCATACTCCTGCTTCAATATTTGCAGTTCTGTCTTTGACTGCACTTAGGCTCCAGCTGGACGCCCTTGGTCTCGGTGGGGTCCTGTTTATGGAGTCTCTCCTTCCAAAAATCTCCCTCTCATCTTGCCCAGTAGCTGTATATGACTCCCCTGCCTGTTGGCGCACAGAAGGTGTCCCGCGGTCACTGGTTGACGATCGGCGGGGGCCCGCGTCGTCGCCCTCACAACCGACCGGCACTGGGGGATCCGCCCCCTGCACCGTAAACATTTGATTGTTTCTATCGTACTCCATATTTGTATTATTTTTTTTTTTTTTTTATAAAGGGGAAGAGCAGTGGTTTTGGCTCCCTAGCCCTCGTTGCCTAATAACGTCGGGAGCCGAAAAGAGGTCAGATAGACCGAAGAGTTTGGCCAAGGAAGGCCGACAGTTCAAAGAGGAAGTGGCTCTAGAAGGAGACTATCACACTAAGAGGTTGTGAGTAATCCCGGAATGCGTTTGCGATAAGCACCCGTCTCGCTCCCCATCTCTATCCGGTGATTACCACCAGGTAGATAGCGGTGGGGTATTCATTGACCAGAGCTTACCGTGCCCCTTCACCACGTCAAGGTGCATTCCTGTTTCCGGGGAACCTAACCCAACCTAACCCAACCTAACCCAACCTAACCCAACCTAACCCAACCTAACCCAACCTAACCCAACCTAACCCAACCTAACCCAACCTAACCCAACCTAACCCAACCTAACCCAACCTAACCCAACCTAACCCAACCTAACCCAACCTAACCCAACCTAACCCAACCTAACCCAACCTAACCCAACCTAACCCAACCTAACCCAACCTAACCCAACCTAACCCAACCTAACCCAACCTAACCCAACCTAACCCAACCTAACCCAACCTAACCCAACCTAACCCAACCTAACCCAACCTAACCCAACCTAACCCAACCTAACCCAACCTAACCCAACCTAACCCAACCTAACCCAACCTAACCCAACCTAACCCAACCTAACCCAACCTAACCCAACCTAACCCAACCTAACCCAACCTAACCCAACCTAACCCAACCTAACCCAACCTAACCCAACCTAACCCAACCTAACCCAACCTAACCCAACCTAACCCAACCTAACCCAACCTAACCCAACCTAACCCAACCTAACCCAACCTAACCCAACCTAACCCAACCTAACCCAACCTAACCCAACCTAACCCAACCTAACCCAACCTAACCCAACCTTACCCAACCTAACCCAACCTAACCCAACCTAACCCAACCTAACCCAACCTAACCCAACCTAACCCAACCTAACCCAACCTAACCCAACCTAACCCAACCTAACCCAACCTAACCCAACCTAACCCAACCTAACCCAACCTAACCCAACCTTTTTTTTTTTTTTTTTTTTTTTTTTTTTGCCAGAGTTAATCCCAAGTGGGTGCACGACCTCGATGTTTACACACCGGGTCTATTTACCCCACCAATATATATTTGGTGGTGGGGCTCAGCTGGTTTTCTTGCTTGGACTCTGACTCGTCTTAATTCGTCTGCACCTCCTGGAATCACCTTACTGGTATGCACACGAGGCGTTGACTTCGTCTTGGGAAGAAAAGAGAAAGGATTTAAAGGGGAGGGTTGAAAGTTGCGTTATTTCTCAGTGAACCTGTGAACACAAAGACAGAATTATAGTTTGTGTGCTTTAATCAACCTTGCATTTCTTTAGGGATCGCGGCGTGGTGATGTTTCCGCCTGTTCGTCTCCGAATTTTTTCCTCATGACGCTGTTTGCGAATGTGGCAACTGCGTTCCAGGCGTCTTCGCTCTTCAACATTACTGCTACTATTGATTTTTCTTCGAGCCTGCCAATTGTATCCTCCAGTATGGTCCTCTCGGGCTGCCACTCAGAGCATGTGAACATCGTGTGCCTAGCTGTGTCGTCCTCTTTGCCACAGTATTTGCATGTACTGCTGTTTGCTTTCCCTATGCGGAGCAGGTAAGTGGCAAAGCTTCCGTGACCTGTCATGAGTTGGGTGAGATGATGAGTGACCACCCCGTGACTTCGCTCCACCCAGGGTCTGATGTCTGGGATTAATGTTTTGGTCCACCCTTCTCCGATTGCCCATCTTTCCTGCCATTTGTCTAAAGCCCTGCTGTGCGCCGCCTGTTTTGCCTTGACACGATCTCGCGTCTCCCTTCCCTCCCAGTAGGACTCTGCCCGCTCCGTCACATAAAGGTCCCCCGGCATCGTTGACGCGAGTACCTCCGCCGCCTCTGTGGAGACCGTTCTGTAGGCCCGAATTATTCGTAGGGCTCCAATTCTTAATGCTGCTCGCGCTTTGTTGCGATTCCTCGCCGTCGTCATTGCAGCTTCTGCCCATACCGGTGCCGCGTATGCCAATTTTGCTCTGGCCACCGTTGCCAACAGCCGCCGTCTGCCCTCGCTCGGACCTCCTGCATTCGGCATAATGCGACTCACTGCGGTGTCCGCCTTTAGCGCTGCTTCTGCCGCCTCGGCACAGTGCCTGCTGTATCTCGGGTTGGCCTCTAACCATACCCCTAAATACTTACAGTTCTTGCCGATGGGGACCTCGCTGTCCCCCACTGTGAGTGTCTCCACCGGTTTCTTCCCCGCTCTTTTAGTTGACAACCACACTGCCATCGTTTTGTGGGTTGCAACTTTTAGCCCGTTTCCCTCCATCCATCTTAGGATTCTGTCAGTCGCCTCGCGTACAATGCGTCGCACTTCTTCTATGCTTCGGTGTCTCACCACAAGTGCCAGGTCGTCTGCAAATGCCACAGTAGTGGCTCCTTCCGGCAGTTCAAGTCCCAACACTCCGTCATAGACTAGATTCCAGAGTGTTGGGCCAAGCACTGATCCTTGGGGAACGCCCTGGTCGACCTTTCTGGTTGTGTCCTTCCCTCCTGCACTGTAAATGATGGCCCTGTCGATGAGGTACGCACTAATCATCGTGGCCATTCCCTTAGTGAGTCGCTTCGCTGCCTCGTTCTTGACTACCTGCCACGGCAGGGTGTTGAAGGCGTTCTTTATATCCAAGCCCACCATTACCGCATGTTCCCTCTTCCTAAGTGGCCCCTCGTTCGCTTCACGTACCGTCTCCTTCACGGCTGCAACGGCCTCAATGGTGGACCTTCCCTTTCGGAACCCATACTGGTGCGGGTGAAACCCACCCTCGGCCTCTATCTCCTGCACGATCCTAGTGGTCAGAGCTGTCTCTAATAGCTTCGCCATTCCATCAAGGAGGCAGAGTGGTCTATATGCTCCTGGGTCGTTAGGTGTCTTATTTCCCTTTGGTATGAGCGCAAGCCTTGCTGTTTTCCACTTCCCGGGGAACACTCGTTCGTGGAGGCATTTGTTATAGACTGCTACAAATAGGTCTGGGTTGGCCTCGACAGCTTCTCTAATAGCCTCATTTGGCAGGCCATCCGGTCCTGGTGCCTTCCTGCTAGCGAGGCTCCTAGCAGCCCCTTTTATTTCATCTACGGTGAAGGGTTCCGCCGTGTTCGCCCCCGGGACTCCGCCAGTTTCATCATCTCCCCTGTGCGGGAAGAGCGTGTCTACCACTGCCTTGGTACCTCCAGGAACCACCGCTTCTGGATCGGGCGCTCTCTTCATTAGCTTTCCGGTGACCAGTCTGTAAGGCTTGCCCCAAGGGTCTGCTTCCACCTCGTCGCATAGTTCCTTCCATTTTTCCTCCTTACTACGGGCTATTGTAGCTTTGAGGGTCTTCTTTGCCTCCTTGTATTCTTCTACCATGGCAACGGTGTAACTCCCCTTTCTCCTAGCCCTCGTCAAGGCGCGGCGCGACCGCGAGGCCGCTGATCTGGCGGCCGACACCTCCTCATTCCACCAAAACACCCCCCTCTTTTCTTTCCGCGACTTCCTAGGCATCGCTACCTCGCACGCCTCCCTTACCCTCGTTACCAGGTTAGTCGTCTGCTCTTCGGCTGTCGCCCCTTCTGGGTTGATACCGGCTAGCGCCCTTGCAAGTTTCGCCTTGTCCAGCTTATTGGTGTTCCACCTGGATTCCGTGTAGTGAATTTCGGGGTTGTCTAGCTCGGTATCAAACCTGATTAGGTGGTGGTCGCTCATTGTGAGCCTATCCGTGACGCACCAGTTCCTCGCCAAGTGGGGTCCTTCCACTATCGTTAGGTCGATATACGAATGTGATGCCCCCCTGGAAAAGGTGGGTTTGAGGCCCTGGTTTGCCACAGTAAGCTCGGCTGTCGCAATCACCTCGTTCATCTCCCTCCCTCTTCTGTCAGTAGTCACCGGTCCCCAACAGCTGGACTTAGCGTTGAAGTCCCCTGTGACTACTCTCTGGGCTCCCTGGTGTCTGCTTAGCTCATCCTCTAGCCGGGTTAGCCACGCCCTGAAGTCGTCGAAGTGAACGTTAGGCGAGCAGTAGCAGCTAAAGTATACTACCTGCTCAACCCTCACCCAGACGATTCCTCTTCCCGGCGTACCCCATCCATTTGCCTTCTTCCTTGTCTCCTCGCCTAGCAGTATCGCTACGTCCCCCCCTAACTCGTCCCTGAAGCAATCCGCACCCATCCTGGCATCGTTCGGCTCGGTAAGTAGCACTATGTCGGCCCCCTCCTCTACCATGGTCTGCTGGAGCAGATCGTGCGCGGCTTTACACCGGTTCATGTTGAGCTGCAGCACTCTCCAACTTCCCTTGGGCCTCCTTGTAGGCTTGGCATCCCTTGCTGCCTCGAAAGTGATCTGCATCCCAACCTTTTTCGGTGCACAGTGCGCACTTCGGATCTTTCTCGCATCCTTCTTCCTGGTGGCCTTTTCCGTTACATCTACTGCAACGGTCCCTCCTGTCCTCTCCCTTGCACTCTACTGCTCGATGGCCGTATCCTCGACACCTGCCACATGTCATTGGCTTTGGCTGCCTCTCTTGAAGCCTACAGCTCGTCCACCCGAACTTAATTGTCTTCAGCTGCAGCAATGCTATCGCGTCTGCCCTGGTACACTCCACCATAGCAATGCGAAGATCCCCCCCATACTTTCTTATTTCCAAGACCTTGTAGCTACCTACGCCTCTTGTGTCCCTCTCGATCGCTTCCTTCACTTGGGTCACTTCCGTATCTTCGTCTAAGCCTTTAAGCTCAACCACCACCATACTCCCCCTGGTTATTTTGGCTTTATCCTCCCCGACAATTAGGTTAGCCGCCTCCGTCAGTTTTCTCCCGTCCGCCTCTTTGTTGAGTTCTATGAGTAGATTGCCAGCTTGGCTTCTCCTTGCGCCACTAACCCCAGCGCTGAGATCCTCTGGGAGGCCTTTTTTCAGCTTCCTCATTACCTCGCCGTAAGTACTGCCCTTAGTATCAACTATTATTCTAGTTGGTTTAGGCCTAATCGTTATGGTCTTTTGCGGAGCTTTGATCGGCCCCCTGCCACTACCTCCCGGTTGTGTCATCATGTGTGCTGCCACAACTTCGGCCATGGTCCTTCTATTACCTTCGCCTGCCTCCCTACCCGTGGAGGTGCTTTCGTCCCCCAGCGTAGATTCGCTTTGTTGCCTCTCCAGGTTGTTTGGCTCTGCCTTTTTGGGGTACCTGCCTCGGTATCTCTGCAGTGTCCATGGGGCTTCGACCTCCTTTTCTAACTCCTTCTCGGACCTGGCTCCATCTTCTATTTTTTCCATCCTTTTGGAAATGGTCAGCATTTCTGAGTGCAGCGCACGGACCATTTGTATGAGCTGCCCTTGCGATCTATCCTCCTTTTTGTCATCTTCTCCAGCCTCCGTGAGCGTCTGCGTGCTTACGCTGTGGTTTTTAGTCGATGGGGTCTCGTTCCCAGTGGCCGTTTGTGTCGCCTTCTCGGCATTCTCCGTATCCCTACGGTCCTCTTGGATGCATGCCGTCTCTAGAATTGTTCTTATTTCTGTAGTGGCAATCAGGCTGCTATCGCTCCTTAATTTTTTTACCGCTTCCTTTATGTCCCTCTGGGTGTTGGGGTTCTCTTTTACCAGCTGCTGCAGGTGTCTGGAGCTCGCATCCATATCTTTCACCACTTTGGCGACTTTCCTCAATAGTCTCGTTGCGGAGTCCATTTTGTTTTCTCCCTCCTTACTGGTGGATTCTACTCTCGCCCTTTTGAGCGACCTTCCTTCCGCCTCGTTATAGATCAGGTCTATTTCTGCCACGTTCACTTGCGCCTTGGAGTCCTTTGGTGGAGAGGTCACAATTGATAGTCTCCTGGTCCTCTCTGGCAGCCTGCTCGTTTGGTTCGTCACATCCCCTGTACTGTCTTCCCTTTTGCTTTTGGTAAGGGCGCGCAACTTATCCATCGCACTAATCTTGTCTTAACCCTAACCCTAGCACTATTTGTACACTTTTGTCGGCACTCAGTCTATGTCTATGGCCCTTATCCTACTAATTTAATACTAATCACTCACCACTTCAGTCCCATCTATTCCTCGTTGACCCTTTCGTCGTTTCCGGTCGTTTCCGGTGCTGCCCAGACTCTCGTATCCGAGAAGTGGCCACTTCCGGTCGTTGAAGTTCGCCTCCGGGCGATTTTGGAGTTGTTTTTGTGGTCGTCGGCCTTCCCTTTGCACAATTCACCCACTTCCGGTTTACTTCCGGTCACTTCCGGTCACTACCGGTCACTTCCGGTCTGCTTCCGGTTGGGTACCGGATGACTTCCGGTGTACCCCTGCACTCCCGAACACCTTTAGGGATGTCTTCCCTAGCGTCCTGTCGCACAATTCACAAGTTCCCGATCGTCACTACCGATTTTTTACTAAGTCCCATTTTCGAGATTTTCGTCAAAGTCCTCATTCCCGAAAATTTTCCATTTTTATTCTAAGTCCTCAAAATTTTCTAAGTCCACTTGTGGGCCCCCTTGGACTCCACTAGGACTGACTAAGCCCGTCACCTTGACCCGACACGAATTGCGGTTATGTTCACAATTTTCTCGCGGAGCGACACACGTCCGTACTCTACGACTGCCCGGCCAAGAAGAACCTAACCCAACCTAACCCAACCTAACCCAACCTAACCCAACCTAACCCAACCTAACCCAACCTAACCCAACCTAACCCAACCTAACCCAACCTAACCCAACCTAACCCAACCTAACCCAACCTAACCCAACCTAACCCAACCTAACCCAACCTAACCCAACCTAACCCAACCTAACCCAACCTAACCCAACCTAACCCAACCTAACCCAACCTAACCCAACCTAACCCAACCTAACCCAACCTAACCCAACCTAACCCAACCTAACCCAACCTAACCCAACCTAACCCAACCTAACCCAACCTAACCCAATCTAACCCAACCTAACCCAACCTAACCCAACCTAACCCAACCTAACCCAACCTAACCCAACCTAACCCAACCTAACCCAACCTAACCCAACCTAACCCAACCTAACCCAACCTAACCCAACCTAACCCAACCTAACCCAACCTAACCCAACCTAACCCAACCTAACCCAACCTAACCCAACCTAACCCAACCTAACCCAACCTAACCCAACCTAACCCAACCTAACCCAACCTAACCCAACCTAACCCAACCTAACCCAACCTAACCCAACCTAACCCAACCTAACCCAACCTAACCCAACCTAACCCAACCTAACCCAACCTAACCCAACCTAACCCAACCTAACCCAACCTAACCCAACCTAACCCAACCTAACCCAACCTAACCCAACCTAACCCAACCTAACCCAACCTAACCCAACCTAACCCAACCTAACCCAACCTAACCCAACCTAACCCAACCTAACCCAACCTAACCCAACCTAACCCAACCTAACCCAACCTAACCCAACCTAACCCAACCTAACCCAACCTAACCCAACCTAACCCAACCTAACCCAACCTAACCCAACCTAACCCAACCTAACCCAACCTAACCCAACCTAACCCAACCTAACCCAACCTAACCCAACCTAACCCAACCTAACCCAACCTAACCCAACCTAACCCAACCTAACCCAACCTAACCCAACCTAACCCAACCTAACCCAACCTAACCCAACCTAACCCAACCTAACCCAACCTAACCCAACCTAACCCAACCTAACCCAACCTAACCCAACCTAACCCAACCTAACCCAACCTAACCCAACCTAACCCAACCTAACCCAACCTAACCCAACCTAACCCAACCTAACCCAACCTAACCCAACCTAACCCAACCTAACCCAACCTAACCCAACCTAACCCAACCTAACCCAACCTAACCCAACCTAACCCAACCTAACCCAACCTAACCCAACCTAACCCAACCTAACCCAACCTAACCCAACCTAACCCAACCTAACCCAACTTTTTTTTTTTTTTTTTGTTAGGGACGTAGGTTGCGCCGCGAGGCTGACAACAGCAAGTGGCCCCTGCGAAATGGAGCATCGGTGGTAACACGCTTAGTGTATGCTTCGCCGATTGCTCCCCCCTTTATTAATTAATAACATAATAACATAATTACATAATTACATTGTTACTACCCTATAAACTAAACTAAATTAAAATTTAAAACAAACTATAATTCTTGATCCGTTTTATCCCATAATTGAAGAGAAAATACCAACAAAACCAGAATAATAAAACAAAAGTTTGAACTCTAACCTAATGTCCTATACCTATACGTTTTAACATGACCCGTACCCGGTGCTTTTAAGGGTGTCCATTTTTTGGTCCTTCTTATGGAGAACTTTCTTTGAGAACATATCTAGGGCTTTCCATGCCTCCTCCTTCCTCAGTATGGTTTGTCCAATTTCCTTGGGCTCTTTGGGGATTTGTTTCCCTATTGTGGTTTCAAGTTCTCGTCTTTCTTCCTCCCATGCCTCACACTCCACTAAGGTGTGTCTCGCGTCGTCCGGTACCCCGTTGGTGCAAAAGATGCAGATGTCGGTGTCTATTTTGTTGATCTTTTTTAGGTAGTTACCGAAGCATCCGTGGCCCGTTAGGATCTGGGTCATGTGATACGAACATTCCCCGTGTTCGCGTTCCATCCATTGTTTGATATCCGGTATTACTTTCGCGGTCCATGAAGTTGAGGTGTCCCATCGTTTTTGCCACTCCCTGAGGATGTGTGCATCCGCCATGCTCTTAGCCTCTCTCGACGAGAGACCGTCCTTCCTTGCTCTCCAGCATAGGGGTCTTGCCTCGGCAAGTAAGTCCGCTGGTTGCAGGCGTGCTAGAACCTCTGCGGCATCGGTGGATATGGTTCTGTATCCCCGAACTATTCGTAGAGCGCATGGTCTCATTGCTCTCCTGAGCCTAGCATTGTTTCGCCTCGATTTAGTGGCATTTTCTGCCCAGACCCTTGATGCGTATAATAGTTTAGCTCTAGCTACCGTTGCTAGGAGTCGTCGTTTTCCCTCACCGGGTCCTTCAGCGTTAGGTAGCAGTCTGGACAGGGCTATCGCTGCGTGGCTAGCCAGGTTGGATGCTTTCTCGATGTGTGGTGTAAATTGTTGGTTGCATCCAATAACCACGCCAAGGTACTTTATCGTCTTTTTGATGTCGATCTCTTCTCCTAGGATTTGTACCTTTGGTACAAGGGATCTGCCAGACCTTCTTGTTGATAGCCACGCTACCTCTGTCTTGTTTACTGCCAGTTCAAGGCCTGCCTCCGTCATCCACTGTCCAATACAGTTTGCTGCTTTGGTTGTTATCTGCTTCAGCAGATTCGGGTTTCTGTGAGTCACCACTAAAGCAACGTCATCGGCGAAGGCGACCACTTTTGTTCCTCGTGGCAGACTCAGGTGTAACACGCTATCATACATTAGTATCCACAGTAGTGGACCCAATATTGAGCCTTGCGGAACCCCTGCATGTGTTTTGAACTTAAAGGGTGCTTTGTTGGCGCCTCTTTCCGCTGTTAAAGATCTATCCTTGAGGTAACTGTCGATTATGTTTTGGAGATATGGTGCAATTTTCCTCTTCCTCAACTTTTCCATAATTTTTATATGCGGAATAGAGTTGAAGGCGTTCTTGACGTCTAACGCCACTACCAGGCAGTGTTCTCTCTTCCTCAGTGGTCCGGTGTTTGCCCTTCTGGCTGTTTTCAGCACGTCTTCTATCGCATCCTCGGTGGATCTTCCTTCTCTGAACCCATATTGATGGTCAGACAGTCCCCCTTTGGTCGTAATCTCTTCTTTTAGTCTTTCTGCCACGATTCTTTCCAGTAGCTTCCCTGCGGTATCGAGGAGGCAAATCGGTCTATACCCAGTTGGGTCCTCTTTGTCTTTGTTAGGCTTAGGAATTAGGACCAGGTTTGCCTCTTTCCATCTCTTCGGCCACTTTCCCTCTGTTAGGCATTGTTCCGCCACTTTGGCGAAGTCTCCTGGTATAGCTTGTACGGCGGTCTTAACCACTTCCCCGGGTATACCATCTGGCCCTGGGGCTTTTTTATTTTTAATTTTGTCTGCCGCTTGCAGTACCTCTTCGATTCTTACAGGGGGAATGTCCTGGATTCTAGTTTGTCGTGTCTTCCAATGGTCGTTTTCTTGTTCCTCTATTACGAATAGCTTCTCTATCACAGTTCTGACCCCGCCCGTCACTGTTGCCTCGATACTAGGTGGCTTTTGTGAGAACTTCTTCATTATTACTTTATATGGTTTTCCCCAGGGGTCCGTCTCGACTTCATTGCAGAGTGCCTTCCACGCGTTTTCCTTGGCTTTGCATATTTCTTTTCTTAAGGCGGCCTTTGCTTTTTTATACTCCTCCGCTATTTGACCCCACGTGTCTCTTGCCGTTCTTGCTCTGGTGAGTTTGCGCCGTGTTTGGTTTAGTGAAGTCCTTGCTGCAGCTATCTTGTCATTCCACCAGTACACTTTCTGACGACCGCGTTGGTTTCTTTTAGGTATGTGCAGATTTGTCGTCTTTGTTAATTTCTCCATCAAAGAGTTTGCCATTTGATCAGCCGTTCCGTAGCTGATAGGTTGCTGTGCTTGGAGATAGTGTTTGAAGGCAATCCAGTCCGCTTTGTTAATTGCCCAGGTAGTCCTATTTTCGGGTTTATCGGCATGCCGTTGTTGTTGTTGCCATATTACCTTGAATTCTACATACTTGTGGTCACTTAGTGTTTCCGTTTCCAACACCTTCCAGTCCCTGATCTGCCCGCATATATTTTGGCTTCCGAAGGTCACGTCTATTACCGAATTTCGTGTTCCTTGTGAAAAGGTGGGTGTCGATCCCTTGTTTATGATGTTCATGCTCAGGCTTGCCATAACTTCATTCAATTCCTGCCCTCTTGTATCGGTCGCTCTGGATCCCCATATTGTCGCCTTTGCATTAAAATCTCCACAGATAATTTTCTTATTATTTAACCTTCTCATCTCTATTTCTAAGTCTGTGAGAAATTGTTCGTACTGTGTCATATGGATGTTTTTGGTTATATAACAACAGATCCAGATGGTAATGTCCACCTTGACCCATACGATACCTTTTCTTGGAGAGCCCCAGGCTTGTAGGTGGTTCCTAACTTTTTTATTTAGTCTGATGGCGACGTCTGCGTCGCCCCATTTGCTGTCGGTTATCCAGCTGTCATTCATTCTTTTGATATTTGGTTCACTAATTAGTAAAATTTCATAGTCCTTTTCGTTTTGCATCTGATCTAATAAGTCGTGTGCGCCCTTGCTCCGGTTGGCATTTAATTGTAGGGCTTTTACTTCCATGGTGGTACTCTCGTGAGTGGAGCCTCTGTCTCCCTGTTCTGTGTTACTGCGGGCCTTGCATTTCTGGTTGTTGCCGCCCTTGCTTCTTCCTCTGCGGCCTTCTTATATGCCGTGCACCTTTTACTGCCAGGGTAGTGAGATAGTGCCTCCGTTTCCCCGACGTCTTTACATGCCATACAATTTGGCATATTTTTGCACTCTGCTGATTTATGGTCGTCTTCGCCACAGTTACGGCATTTGTTTGTACGGTCTTCTCCCTTACAGTTTGTTGTTCTGTGCCCGTACCCTAAGCAGCGGGCACATCTCCTGATCCTGTTGGTTGGTTGTTTAATGCGGCATGTATTGAGCCCGATTCTCACCGTCTCCGTTTTTATTAGTATCCTTTCCATTTCCTTTGACACTAACAGTCCATTGTCTGGAAGCCGTTACCTAGTTTTCGCGTCCACCTAATTTGAATTGGGGTACTGCCATACGATTGTAAGGTTTCTATGACCTCCTTGTCTGACACGTCTTCTTCTACATTATTTATGATGATAGGAACGTGATTCCCGTGGCTGGCCCTTACATGTTCTTTGCCAGCTGCATCTTCCACCGTTTTTTTTTATTACGTCCATGCCCTTGGCCCCTCTTTTCATTTCTAGGACCAGTGCGCCGGACTTCGCTTTCCGAGTCCGGTATATTTCATTTTTTGACTCCTCCTGCAATGAGCTTTTAACTTTCGTTAACATGTCCGCATATGTGCAGGAAGAGTCATTTATCACAATTACATTGTCTGTGCGCCTTCTATACCGTGTTGCCGTTTTCTGTTCATTAATTTGGTCGGATTTGTAAATTGTTAAATAAATGTCGGTGCTACCAAAGATGAATTCTATCATTTTTCGGATCGTGGCTCCATCCTCTTGTTTGATTCCAGCACCTGCCCAACTTATTGCTGCCTTTTGGCGGTCATGTACTAGTAGCATGTCTCTAGCCGCCTTCAGGCAGTTAAACATAACTTCTAGATCTGCCGGTTAGTCTCCCGATTCCCTATTTACTAGCGTATAAATGTGTCTCTCTTCCGAGAAGCAGCCCGTTTCCCCATATGTTGTTGTCACTGTAGATGTGTGCGCTATTTTTCCTTTATTCAGGGCCAATTTCTTGTATAGGTTGAATCTGCGCTGGATAGCCTGCGCCTGCTCGGACACCACTTCCATATTTTGAGGGGCTGCCCATATTAGGACCGCTTCTTGGGCCTCTTCACTTATTGGATCACCTCTTTTGGTTACTGTATTTTCGAAAGTGCCCTTTGGCCATTCCATATTGGCACACTCCTCGAATGTCCTAAAATCTGCTTCCTTTCTCATCATGGCTCGTATGTCCTGTATTTTTAGTTCGTTCGGCGTTTGTGTTTGGGTCCCGACACTGTGCTGTGGGACACCGCTCCTAGTTGCTGCCTTGTCTCCGTTGTTTTCCATTTCCGAGTTCCTTATAAGGTTTTCCAGAAGTTCTTTCATTGCTTTGGTGGTAAGCTGTGAAGTGATGCTTACTATTTTGGCGTTTATTGTCTTTATCTCCGACTTAGTATTATTTGCAATGTGGCCATTTAAATTCTTTGTCTCCTTTATCAGGTCGTAATACAACTCTTGGAATTTCAAGGCCGGTCTTTCATTTTTGTTGCTAGTTGCCTTTGATTCTCCTATGTCTTCCTTTTCGGTGTCCAGCACCATGGCTTTCCTTTTCTTTGCCGATCGACGTAGTTCTTCATCCCAGATGAGGTCGACGGTCTTGCTGTTTGTGCTCCCCGGGGGTAGCGACCATGTCTTTATCGGTGAGAGCGAAAGTCTTGGTGTGGGTAGCCCAGTAGTAGTAATTGGTAACCCGGCCTGATGCCTCACCGGGGATACCTCGCAGTCGCTGGATTGCGGTCGGTGGGGGCCTGCTTGACCACCTCCCGGTCCGACCGGTTCTGGGGTTCCGAGCCCCTGTCCCGTAAGTGAAAAATCGTTGGTTTTCGACATTTTGCTTATTTTGTGCATTTTATGCCTCCTGCCAGGCCCGCTCCCGTATTTTGTGTTTTGGTGTTGGGATTCACCATAAGTGTAAATTACAGTTATTTTGGCCCCCTAGCCCTCGAAACCTAATAGCATCGGGAGCCGAAAAGACCAAGGGACCAAGGGAGGTCGATAGGAAAGCGGGTGAGCGAAAGAGACTCTAGGGAAGGAGGGCTCCCACTCCAACACGGTGATGAGCCCCAGAATGCTTTGGCAGTACATCCCCCTCTCATCCCCACCGCCATCTATCATGCCTCGGCCTGACAGCTGGCGATGAGCAGTTCGCTGAGGGTGGATTACCGGGCCCCTACACCACGACAAGGTGCATTCCTTTGTAGGGGAACCTAACCCAACCTAACCCAACCTAACCCAACCTAACCCAACCTAACCCAACCTAACCCAACCTAACCCAACCTAACCCAACCTAACCCAACCTAACCCAACCTAACCCAACCTAACCCAACCTAACCCAACCTAACCCAACCTAACCCAACCTAACCCAACCTAACCCAACCTAACCCAACCTAACCCAACCTAACCCAACCTAACCCAACCTAACCCAACCTAACCCAACCTAACCCAACCTAACCCAACCTAACCCAACCTAACCCAACCTAACCCAACCTAACCCAACCTAACCCAACCTAACCCAACCTAACCCAACCTAACCCAACCTAACCCAACCTAACCCAACCTAACCCAACCTAACCCAACCTAACCCAACCTAACCCAACCTAACCCAACCTAACCCAACCTAACCCAACCTAACCCAACCTAACCCAACCTAACCCAACCTAACCCAACCTAACCCAACCTAACCCAACCTAACCCAACCTAACCCAACCTAACCCAACCTAACCCAACCTTTTTTTTTTTTTTGTGAAGGGGGAAAATCTGCATCGCTGTCGCAGCATCAGACATCACGCCGCCAGTTGACGTGATAGTGTGGGGATGGACTGATCTAAATGTCCGACCCACTAAAAACCCCCTTCTGCCTTTTCGTGTCCTACTCTGGTACCGCCTCTTGGCATTTCTTCGGAGTAGGTAGGCTGCGGCTATTGGTGTTTGCCGCTGTATTACTGGCTCTTATTTGTCATGGTTTTTCCGTTAAATTAAATTTGACGTCTTAGCTCTAGGGCTTGCTCCCGTCTGGTATCCGCGTCCTTTTGCTTAGTACTGTCTTTGCGAATATTTCCACGGCTATCCAAAAGTCGTCATGTTGTAACATGGTGTTTACCAGAGTCTCTTGTTTTAGCTCCCCGATTTTGAGTTGCAGTTCGTGTCTCTCTCTGCTCCACCGTGGGCAGTGGAATACGGTGTGTTTGGCTGTGTCGTCCTCCTCTTCGCAGTACTTACACCGAGGCGAGTCAGCCTTACCTATACGGTGTAGGTAGTGTTCGAAGCATCCATGTCCCGTCAGTACTTGGGTTAAGAAATAGGTTGTCGAGCCGTGTTTCCTCTTACACCAACTGCTTACTTGAGGTATTAGCGTCCTTGTCCACCCTGTGTTTTTCTCCCATCTCTCCTGCCATCGCGTCATCGCTCTCTCTTCTGCCCGAAGTTTCGCCTCGCTATACGTGGCTCCGCGTTTTGTTTCCTCGTATGCTTCGCTGCGCTGCTTTACTGCAAGATCTGCCGGGATCATGCCTGAAAGAACTTCCGCTGCCTCTGTGGAAACCGTACGGTACGCCCTGGTGATTCTCAGGGTGCCGGTCCTTGTTGCCCTGCGTAGAATTTCGCGGTTTCTAGCTGCCTCCGTACAAGACGCCCACGCCGGTGCGTCCAGGGATATTCCCAGGTATCCCATTTCTTTGCCGATCGGGATTTCTGCTCCCCCTGGGATGTTTAGGGTTTCGTTTATCGATTTCCCCGCTCTTCTTGTGGATAAGAAGACCGCTGCCGTTTTGTGTACAGCTACCTCTAGCCCCGTCATCTTCATCCAACCTAACCCAACCTAACCCAACCTAACCCAACCTAACCCAACCTAACCCAACCTAACCCAACCTAACCCAACCTAACCCAACCTAACCCAACCTAACCCAACCTAACCCAACCTAACCCAACCTAACCCAACCTAACCCAACCTAACCCAACCTAACCCAACCTAACCCAACCTAACCCAACCTAACCCAACCTAACCCAACCTAACCCAACCTAACCCAACCTAACCCAACCTAACCCAACCTAACCCAACCTAACCCAACCTAACCCAACCTAACCCAACCTAACCCAACCTAACCCAACCTAACCCAACCTAACCCAACCTTTTTTTTTTTTTTTTATTAAGGGGGAAAATCTGCATCGCTATCATAGCATCAGACACCACGCCGCCAGATGACGTGGTAGTGTGGGGATGGTCTTGGCTAGTCCAGCCGACCCACTAAAAACCCCCTTTGCCCTGTAGTGTCCTGCTCCGGAACCGCCTCTTGGCATTTCTTCAGAGCAGGAGGGCTGCGGCGTTTGTGATGTTTGTGCCGCTGTTGTGTTCTGGCCTTTGTATCCGTCCATTTAGTCCTGGCTAATATGTCTTGCTTGCTGGGCTCTCGTTTCAGCGTCTTTTTGACTCAGCACCCTCTTGGCAAACTTGTCCATCGCTTCCCAATTCTCCTCGGAAGCCAACATCAGGTTGATCAAGTTGCCTTGGTTGAATTCGCCGGTGACCGATACCAGGTCTAGCCTCTCCCTGCTCCACTTTGGGCAGTGGAGTACTGTGTGCATTGCCGTGTCTTCTTCCTCCTGACAGTAGGTACACTGCGGCGAGTCTGCTTTGCCAATGCGGTGGAGGTAGTGCTGGAAGCATCCGTGTCCTGTTAGGATTTGCGTCAGGAAGTAAGTTGTGGACCCGTGTTTCCTGTTTCTCCATGCTTCCACCCGCGGTATGAGTCTATGTGTCCACCCGGTGTTCAGGTCCCATCGCTCCTGCCACCGCATCAACGCCCTCTCCTCTGCCCGTGCTTTCGCGTCTCTAGGCAATGCCCCACTTCTAATTTCCTGGTAGGCTTCGCTGCGCTGCGTCACCGCCAGGTCTGCCGGTATGAGGCCGGAGAGTACTTCTGCTGCCTCCGTCGACACTGTGCAGTACGCCCTGGTGATCCTTAGTGCCCCCGTCCTCGTCGCCCTTCGGAGGATGGCCCGGTTTCTGGCCGCCCCTGTACAGGTGGCCCACGCCGGTGCGGCATATAGCAATTTGGCCCTAGCGGCGGTGGCGATCATTTTCCGCCTACCCTCTCCTGGCCCCCCGATGTTTGGCATTATCCTGGCCACTGCTTTTTCCATTTTGGCGGCGGCCGACGCTGCCCCGGCAGCCTGCGCACTACATCGCGGGTTCGATTCTAGGGTTATCCCCAGGTATCTCATCTGCTTCCCGATGGTGATTTGGGTCCCACCTGGGATAGCCAGAGTTTCGTCGGCAGATTTTCCTGCGCGCCTAGTGGACAGGAAGACCGCGGCCGTTTTATCTGCTGCTACCTGTAGTCCCGTGCTTTCCATCCACTCCATAGTCATTCTGAGGGATTCCTGCAGGATGGTTCTCAGCTGGTTCAGGTCTCTGTGGGCTGCGATCAACGCTAAGTCGTCGGCGAACGCGACCGCTTCCGCCCCAGCTGGCAGTGGCAATTTTAGGACTCCGTCGTATACCAGATTCCATAATGTAGGTCCCAGTACGGAGCCCTGCGGTACCCCCTGGTTAAGTTGTCTGGTAACTGTGGTATCCGGTGTCTTGTACGTTAACACTCTTTCCGACAGGTACCCTTCGATTATCTGAGCGAGGTAGCTTGGGAGCGTTCTGCGTGCCGCTGACTTGATCCCCGTCCACGGGATGGTGTTGAAGGCATTCTTAACATCTAATGCCACCATCACGCAGTGTTTCCTCTTCCTCAGTGTGCCACTGTTTGCCTCCTCGGCTCTCTGTTTCACCGTCATGATAGCATCTATCGTTGATCTGCCTTTCCTGAAGCCAAATTGCATGTCTGAGAGCCCTTCGCCTTCCTCCAAGCATTCCCTGATCCTTGCGGTTATCATACTTTCCAGAAGTTTTGCTACCCCATCCAATAAGCAGATGGGGCGGTAGCTGGACACCTCCTCTCTGGCCTTTCCTGGCTTCGGGATGAGTGCGAGCGTCGCCCTCTTCCATAGCTTTGGAAAAGTTCCCTCCTCGACGCATTTGTTGAACGTAGTCAGGAAGGCCTCTGGGTTCTCCGTTGCTGCTGCCTTGACAGCTTCATTTGGCAAGCCGTCCGGCCCTGGGGCCTTCTTATTAGGCATACGCCTAACTGCCGCCGTCAGCTCCTCCTCCGAGAATTTCGTCCATTCCGTGGCTTGCAGTTCTTGGCCGCGATCTACGTGATGGTCTTGACCACGATCTTCGTGCTGGTTTCTTGGAAAGAGTGCTTCGACTACCGCAGTTGTCCCTCCTACCACGTGGCCCTCTGGTCCTGCGACCGCCTTTCTCATCTTGTTTGCCACTATTTTGTAAGGCAGTCCCCATGGGTCGGCTTCCAGTTCGTCGCATAGCCTTCGCCACGCTCTCTCTTTACTGCGAGCTATCTCGATTTTGACGGCCTTGGTCGCCTGTCTTCTGGATTCTTCCATCTCCACGGTGACTGCCCCGTTTTTCCTGGCCCTGGTAATTTTCCGTCTGGCTGAGTTTGCCTCTCTCCTAGCGCTTGCCACCTCCTCACACCACCAGTAGACCCCCCTTCTTCTCCCCATCGGGAGTTTTGGTATGGCTGTCTCGCACGCTCTTTTAAGGTGTGACATTAGGATGTCCGCTGCTTCGTCCGCTGCCAAGGTGTCGCTGATCCAGCAGGTATCCATAACCTCTTTAAATGCCTTGGTATCTAGTTTGCTTGTCAGCCATCTTGCCTTTACCTCCTGTCTGGTTGTTGTGGTGTTTGTCAGCTTTACCTCGTAGGTTATGTACTTATGATCGCTTAAGGTTTCTCGGTCCGCGTGTACCCTCCAGTTGGTGATTAAGTGTGGGTGGGATTCTTTTATCCAGGTCAGGTCGAGGTGCGAGGCTGCGCTTCCTCTCACGAAGGTGTGCTCTGTGCCCTCGTTGGCGACCTGCATCTGTAGGAGCGTCAGAGTTTCCATAACGGCCCGGCCTCTCCTGTCCGTGCTTGGCGAGCCCCACCATACCGATTTTGCGTTAAAATCGCCACCTACTACCACATGATCTCCCCGGTTTCGTCTTAGGCACCCTTCAAGCGTGCCGAGCCACTGTGTGAGGTATTCCATACTGCAGTTTGGGGAAATGTAGCAGCTATAATATGTGGTGTCGAATATTGTTACCCAGACAATTCCGTCTCCTGGGGATCCCCATTTACTAAGCTTGTCTAGATGTTGGTTGGCTATATGGATGGCGACGTTCTTGGATCCGTCGCAGATGGTATTGTTGCCCGTTCTTATGATATTTGGCTCTGATATAAGCACGATGTCGATGTTCATTTCTACTTTCGTTTGTTCGAGTAGGTCGTGTGCAATTTTGCACCTGTTCAGGTTTATTTGAAGGATCTTATACGCCATTTTTGCTTATTACCGTCACTTTCCTGGCCCTAATTTCAGCCAAGTACTGCCTTTTTGCTTTGTCGAGTTGTTTCCTAACCTCCCTACATGCCCCCGCACCGGTCCTATGACCAGTCTCGTCGCAGTGCATACACTTTGGCTGGTTTTTGCACTCTTTTGCCCTATGGCCCTTCTCTCCGCACTGGAAACAGGTATCCTCCGCTACTTTTGTGTCTGTGCAGTTCCTCGGTTCATGCCCGAAGCCGCGACATTTGGCGCATCTGTTTATCTGTACCCTTGGCATCACCCTGCACATTGTCAAGCCAACTCTAAGTTGGCCTTCTAGAAGCAGGTTTTCCGCTGCGGCCCGTTCCACCTTGACGGTTGCCGCCTGTCTTCCCAGGTGTGTGGGCCTAAGGTCGCTTATCTCGACCTCCCCCTGGACTCCTGAAGCATTTAGTGCCGCGCGTACCTCTTCCTTGTCAGTGTCAATATCCATATCCTTTATGTGTATTACGGTTCCATCTGTTCTGGATTTGACCTCCGCTCCTTTAATATCCTGTTGGATAATCTCCTTCAATTTCCTTGCGTTCTTTTCCCCCTTTCGGAGAGTAATTAAAAGCGCCCCATCTTTCATCATTTTAGTTTGGGCAATCGATTTGATTTCTCCCTCTGTCGCCTTCTTTGCCATTGTCGTTTTGACATTCTTCAGTAGCTGTGCATAGCTGAGTCCTTCCTGCTTTACCACGACCGATTCGGGTCTTTCTGGTGCGGCGATTGCCACTTGGTTTTTAGTTACAGCCGCCGCTGGTGGTATGAATATATCAGCCCTTATTCCTGTGTCATTGAGGACACATTGCACCAGTTTCCTGAATCTCTGTGCCGTGCCACTGCTGGGTCTGTGAAAGGCGACTGAATCGCTGCCTGCCTCCAGTAGGAGCTTCTTGATTTTCATCGCCCCGACGAAAAAATCTTCTTCCTTTCCTCCGACTTTGATTTTGGCCACGATTCTGGAGTGGGGCTTGCCTCCACTCTGGCCGGTCCCGGCAACCGATGTTGTAAGAGTTAGGTACCCGAAGTCCTCTGTAATCTCCCTTAATTCCGGGTACCTCGCCGCGAACTGGCTCTGTATACCCCTTTTCATCTCCCTGTCCGCTGGTTCCACCCAGACCACTAGGTTTGACTGGGCGTTTAAGGGGTTTCCCTCAATCACCTTCGTATTGCGGAAGGCTCCGGTGGACCATCTGCCTTCGGCTAGCCTTGCGAAACCGTCGTACGTCGTAACGCTTTCCAGGTCTTTGGCCTCGATGGCCTCCGCTCCCTCTGTCTGCGTAGCTACCTCCGTACGCTGTTCCCCCTCGGTCTGCGTCGCCATCTCTCTAGTAGCGACCGGTTTTTTGAGGGGCTTCTCTTTGGAATCTTCCGGTATGGCTGTAGTTTCCTCTACGATTATCAGGGCCGGTGAGCTCACTTCAATGTCTTGTAGGGCCTCAAGGTATGACTTACCAGCCAGTTGCGACGTAAGGCTTCGGACGTCGGCTGCTACAGCTTTTATTTCCACCTTGGTATTGCGGTTATCGTTTACTAGGGAGCTTAGGTTTCTAGCCGCCTTATCGAGTTTTTTGATCAGTTGGACGGCTTTTGTCTGCAGCAATATATTTGTCGATTTTTGTGGGTCCGCTTCGAGGTTGGTAGCGATCTCCACTCGCTGTCTCTTTACCGAGCGTCCCTCCGATTCGTCAAAGACCAGGTCGATTTCCCTCACATTACGGGATGGACTCTTCTCACCCTTGGGAGGTGAGGTTGTTATGGAGAGTCTCCTCTTCCATGTGTCCGGCTTCGGCCCGAGTGGCTTCTTTCCTTGGCTCATTTTTTTTTTTTTTTCCCACCCGCGCTCACAACTAAACACTAGGTAGTGTCTCTATCACTGGGAGGGGGGGGGGGGGAGGGGGCTGTGTTTGTGTAGTAAAGAGTGAATTGGCAAACTTACGTTTGTATTTTTATTTCCGTATCCGGCTGGGTCCAGAACTTCCGGTTTGGCGATGCTGGTCGATGGATGCCTATTTATCGGATTCCGACGGTTCCGGTCGGCCCAAGTCGTTTTCCGACGAGATCCGGCCACTTCCGGTGGTCGTCCTGGGCCGCAGGCCGATGCTTGGTGGTTTCCGATGCTCCCTGTGCACTTCCGGATGTTTTGCACTCACTTCCGGTCTACTTCCGGTCCACTTCCGGTCATATCCGGTCACTTCCGGTTGACTTCCGGTTGGTACCTGAAGACTTCCGGTATACCCCACACTCCCGAACACCTTCGGGAACGACGTCCCTAGCGTCCTGTCGCACTAACTTATCCAGAACACTAGCACTTGGTCCTGTCCACTTGCACTGTTAGTCCCGGTTGCAACTTTTCTTAAGTCCGAACTCCCGAGTCACAAATTTTTCTAAGTTCACTTTTCGAGGAAAATGTCGAAGTCTCGCAGTGAGCCCCCTTGGGTCTACACTGGATCTACCGTAGCGCCCGGCGCCTTGACCCCGACGCGAATTTGGTTATGTACTCGATTCGCTTGCAGAGCGACACACGTCCGTACTCTACGACGGTCTGGTCAAGAAGAACCTAACCCAACCTAACCCAACCTAACCCAACCTAACCCAACCTAACCCAACCTAACCCAACCTAACCCAACCTAACCCAACCTAACCCAACCTAACCCAACCTAACCCAACCTAACCCAACCTAACCCAACCTAACCCAACCTAACCCAACCTAACCCAACCTAACCCAACCTAACCCAACCTAACCCAACCTAACCCAACCTAACCCAACCTAACCCAACCTAACCCAACCTAACCCAACCTAACCCAACCTAACCCAACCTAACCCAACCTAACCCAACCTAACCCAACCTAACCCAACCTAACCCAACCTAACCCAACCTAACCCAACCTAACCCAACCTAACCCAACCTAACCCAACCTAACCCAACCTAACCCAACCTTTTTTTTTTGTTGAGGAGAAAAATGCATTTACGCACAGTAGTGTGTGGGACTCCTTCCCTTATCTAAAGGGGGCCTACCCACTAAAAAACTCCCCATGGCCGTTTTCATCCTTACCGGCATTGCCCAAAGGCATTTCCTCGGTAAGGCGGCCCGCTGCACTTCGTTGTTCCGCAGCGCCAGTCTATGGCGTCCGTCGCCCGCTCCTCGCCGTACTTCTTTGCCATGACGTAGTTAGCGTATACGCAAACCGCTTCCCACGCCTCCTCGCTGTCCAGCATTCGGGCCACCAGCGTGGTCTCCTCCAGCCTTCCTATTTTGCCTGCTAGTACCGCTCTCTCAGCCTGCCATTTAGGACACCTGAACAGCGTGTGTTCGGCTGTATCTTCTTCGGTCCCACAGTGTTGGCACAACCCGCTCGCTGCTTTCCCTATTCGGTGTAGGTATGCACCGAAGCTACCATGGCCTGTGAGGACCTGCGTCAGCTGATGTGTAACGACGCCGTGACCCCTCTCCACCCACGGTCTAATGTCTGGGATTACGGTCTTGGTCCAGCCCTCCACCTGTGCCCACCTCTCCTGCCATCTGCTCATAGCCCTGGCGTGTGCAGCTTCCCTAGCTGTAACCCGGTCGCCGGTCTCCCTACCCTCGCTGTAGGCTTCCGCCCTCTCATCACGTATAAGTCTCCTGGCATCGTTAAGGCGAGTACCTCCGCGGCATCCGTCGATACTGTCCTGTATGCCCGGATTATCCTCAGCGCTCCCGTTCGGAGTGCAATTCGGGCCCTGGGGCGGTACCGCGCCGAAGTCATGGCCTCCACCCAAACCGGTGCAGCATAGGCCAGCTTTGCCCTGGCCACCGTTGCGAGCAATCGCCGCCTGCCTTCACCTGGCTCTCCCACGTTTGGCATTATGCGCCCTACCGCTGTGTCCGCCCTTAGGGCTGCCTCCGACGCCTCTGCACAGTGCCTGCTGTACCGCGGATTTGGTTCCAGCCACACTCCCAGGTACTTAGTGGCCTTTCCAATGCGAACCACGCTACCCCCACGCTCTCCTGGTTGAGAGCCATACCGCCATGGTCTTTTCGGTAGCTACTTTCAGACCGCTTAGCTCCATCCACTGGACGGTGGTTCTGGATGCCTCGCTGACTATTCGTCGCACATCGTCCATATGTCTGTTGTTACGTTTCGTTTTCGCACTTAACCATAAAATGCTCTTCCGTTTATTTGCCTATGAATCTAGTGGGTTTATTTAGGGGTAATTTATTTTATGAATTAATTCGTTGGTATTTCGGAAATCACTTTCTTAGGTTGGTTTTGCGGAACTGTCATTTTTGCGTAAAATCCGTACTCACGCAGTAGCGGAACCTTTTCTACCGATGCTAATGTATTGTTTTCCCTTTAACATTCTGCCGCATAACATAGTACGTGTCTCATAGTACTTCGCTTTGTGTCTGATTCTTGTGGATTTCTATTCGTGATGCTGAAATTGCCATGTAAACGTTACATTCATGTCCCGTGGTGAACCTGACTTTCCCATTTAATTTAATTCTAACTGTAATTACACAACGTTGGTTTACAAGTTTATGTTGCTCCCTTTAGAATAGCATGTTGGACGTTCAACGGAAAGAAAAGTTATATTTAATTCCAACAAATGTAAATGTTGGAGTTTTAACTGGAAATCGGCGTTGTTGACGTTTAATTGAGTGGGGATAACTTCCGCTGTCACTTGTTCGTCTGTCAGCACGCAAGACGCACGGGTGTTGGTTTACCTGTTGCTTTTTGGAAGCACGTTGTGACTAATACGGATTTTGGGTAAATGAACATCAATATAGTTTATCTGTGAATGGTGTTATCTCGTGTGAAGAGATTTTAGGATACCGATTCTGGTGCAGAAAAAACTACTGTCATCGACGGATTTGTTGCTGTCTATGTGGTGCGTGACTAGTTTCGACAAGAGAAGCCGGGAGATAAATGGTATGTTATGTATTTCGTGTTTAACCCCACTTAATTATCAAGAGTTAGCAAGATTCTATTAGTTTCCTTTGGTTCAGGTTTTCTGCCTGGCTTCTTGTTTTGGCTCTAAATTCTGAGAACGAATTTGGGAGGGAGATAACGTATGGAATCTTTCCTTGTGCCGTGTGCTGCTGTCATATCTATTGCTGTCCCGGAGGGGGTTAAAAATTTCCCCATCACCTCCTGTTGCGGTTCTTTTCCGTGGATCTTGAAATATGGGTCAGGCTGGTTCGACAGGAAGTGTGTGTTAATTGCGGAGACGCTGAAAGGGGTGAACTGACAACCTGGGTTCGAGTGACAGATGAAATTGTTTATGTCGCGTTTGTTTAGTATTTCTGTTACGATACAATTACAGTAACGAAGAATTTTGCCCGATTAATAGTTTTTTTTTCAAGTACGTATAGTGTGTATGAACTCACACCCCTATGGCCAGAGCCAGTTTATCTGTGAATGGTGTTATCTCGTGTGAAGAGATTTTTGGATACCAATTCTGGTGCAGAAAAAACTACCGTCATCGACGGATTTGTTGCTGTCTATGTGGTGCGTGACTAGTTTCGACAAGAGAAGCCGGGAGATAAATGGTATGTTATGTATTTCGTGTTTAACCCCACTTAATTATCAAGAGTTAGCAAGATTCTATTAGTTTCCTTTGGTTCAGGTTTTCTGCCTGGCTTCTTGTTTTGGCTCTAAGTTCTGAGAACGAATTTGGGAGGGAGATAACGTATGGAATCTTTCCTTGTGCCGTGTGCTGCTGTCATATCTATTGCTGTCCCGGAGGGGGTTAAAAATTTCCCCATCACCTCCTGTTGTAGTTCTTTTCCGTGGATCTTGGAATATGGGTCAGGCTGGTTCGACAGGAAGTGTGTGTTAATTGCGGAGACGCTGAGCGACGTTGCCGATAGATTGTGGGTACTGAAAGGGGCGAACTGACAACCTGGGTTCGAGTGACAGATGAAATTGTTTATGTCGCGTTTGTTTAGTATTTCTGTTACGATACAATTACAGTAACGACGAATTTTGCCCGATTAATAGTTTTTTTTTTTTTGCAAGTACGTATAGTGTGTATGAACTCACACCCCTATGGCCAGAGCCGATTTATTTTCTTTTTAATTGATAAATTAGTGCCTTCCGTAACTTAGTTGATGTTCACAGTTAATGAGTTAGTGTTAACAGTCATTTACTTTCTATTTCTCGATGTACGACTAAGTGAACACCGTAAGGTGGTTGTTTCGAAGATTAATTAATTTTATGGAGGTTAATTAGCAACTAGTAATTACACTTGTTCAGTTGTTCGGTGTGTGTTAACTCTGTTTTAGGATATCAGTACGGGATTGCGGGTAGCACTATCAGCAGTTCTTCACATCTGATAATCGGTGAGTTATTTTATGATTTATTGACTTAGCAGGTGTAATGCCTATTTGGCTTTGGGTTTAATCTCCATCCCAGTTCTGACTGGTGGCTGTCAGTAAGCCATCTAGTCCTGTTAAAACTCTATTTTATTTTACTTTTTTTTGTGTTTCTTTGCATTATTACATACTTATAGTTATTATTATCCCTTGAGCGTTACTGAATTGGCATTAGCACAATTGTGATTAAGGTTACTGTTGCCATCTGGTTGGTAACCGATTGTCACACAAACAGCTATATGAATATCTAACGGTTGTCCACCGATTCGTGTGATCGGTCTAGTTGCATTAAGTTTGAAATACGGTTACGTCTCGGGTAAGGGGTTGGTGTTTGTGTAACCAATATCCCCTTGTTGAAGTATTTTATTTGTTTTAATGGTTGTTAAATTTTTCTATTTTTGTAACCACTTCTGTTTAATTAAATTTTATTTCGTCCATCCGGGTTGAGAATAAATTCTAGTTTAGAATGTTTTATGACTCTGAATCATTTTTGGAAACCCGACCATCTTAGTACTCTGTTTAAGGTTAGTGATTTCCTTAATGGTCATCCTATCTGCTTGCTGATTATAAATCACTTGGCGCCCCATTTCTACATTTTTGCATGAGGGACCCCCCCCCTACTCTATCGGTTGTGCTGGGTTCGGTGAGTAGATAAGGTAGGTTGACGTGACGCATCGAAATAAGAAGGTAACACTGTGTCTCACTCTCAGGGCAAGGTCGTCCGCAAACGCTATAGTAGTGGCACCGTCCGGCAGTTTCAGGGCCAGGACTCCGTCTTACACTAAATTCCATAGTGTAGGACCAAGTACCGACCCCTGTGGGACCCCTTGGTCCACCGCTCTCTCCTTCGACTCCCCCCCTACGCTGTATGTAATGAGCCTATCCTTCAGGTAAGCGTTCACCATCGTCGCCATTCCTCCAGAGAGCCTTCTGGTCGCCTCCTCCTTCACGATCTGCCATGGCAGGGTGTTGAAGGCGTTCTTAATATCCAGCCCTACCATGACAGCGTGTTCTCGCTTTCTGAGAGGACCCTCGTTCGCTCCCCTTGCGATTTCGCGGACAGCTAGTACCGCCTCGATGGTGGACCTCCCCTTCCGGAAGCCGTACTGGTTGGGATGGAATCCCCCCCCATCCTCGATCTCCTCCGTGATTCTCGTAGTCAACGCCCTCTCGAGCACCTTCGCTATGCCGTCAAGGAGGCAAACCGGCCTGTATGCCCCTGGGTTGTCTGGCGGCTTCTTCCCTTTCGGGATCAGCGCCAGCTTAGCCTTCTTCCAGATGTCTGGGAATATTCCGTTCTTCAAACACTTGTTGAATACCCCGGTGAACAAATTTGGGTTAGACTCCACTGCCTCCTTGATGGCCTCATTTGGTAACCCGTCTGGGCCTGGCGCCTTCTTATTGGGTAGGTCCTTAGCTGCAGCGCAGATCTCTGTCGGGGTGAAAGGTAGCGCCTGATTAAGGGCCCGTAGTTCATTACTCCCGCCCGTAATACCCCCCAGAGGGAAGAGTGCGTCCACTACAGCCTTGGTGCCCCCCGGTACAACCGCTTCCAGGTTAGGTGCCCTCTTTCGCATTTTGCCGGTTACTAGTCTATATGGCTTGCCCCAAGGGTCAGCCTCCACCTCATCACAAAGCTCCTGCCATTTGGCCTCCTTACTTCGGGCAATGCTGTTTTTCAAGGCCTTCTTGCGCCTTCTGTGCTCATCTTGCAGGTCTTCTGTTTCCTGTCCCCTGCACCTAGCCTTTGTGCCTTTGCTGCTCTGGCTGCTGCAACTTCCGGGCTCCACCAGTAAACCCCCCTCTTTCCTTTCGGCCCTGTCCTGGGCATTGCTTTCTCGCAGGCCTTTGTTGTCGCCCGGACTAGTAGAGCTGCCTGTTGTTCTGCCGTTTCCCTAGTCGGGTTGATGCCAGCTAGCGCCCTTTCCAACTTGGCCCTATCCAGTCTAGCCACGTTCCACCTGGTCTCCACGATGTCGTAGGAATTGTGGCCATGCTCTGTTTCAAACCTTATCAGGCCGTGGTCGCTCATTGTTTCGCGATCCATGACGCACCAATTCCTTGCCAGGTGGGTCCCATCTACGGCCGTTACGTCAATTCATGACCTGCCATCTCCCCTTGTGAACGTGGGTTTGAGGCCCGCGTTTGCCACGGTCATATCCGTCGTCGCCAGCAGCTCCACTAGCGCCCTTACTCTCTTATCCGTAGCCACGGGGCCCCAGCAGCTGGACTTGGCATTGAAGTCTCCGGCGATAACCCTCTGCAACCCCCGATGTTTATTGACTTCTGCCTCTAGTCGCGTTAGCCACTCCTTATACTCGTCGAAGGTAACGTTCGGCGAGACGTAGCAGCTAAAAAAGACTACTTCCCCTACCCTCGCCCAGACTATTCCTTTCCCTGCTGTGCCCCAGCCTTTTGCCTTTTTTCCTGCCTCCTCCCCTAGCAGTATTGCCACGTCTCCTCCTATCTGGTCCCTGAATCCGTCTCCGCTCATCCTTGCATCATTAGGTTCCGACAAAAGCGCGATGTCGGCACCCTCCTCCACCATGTGCTGCTGCAGCAGGTCGTGCGCAGCCTTGCAGCGGTTAAGGTTGAGCTGCAGAACCATCCATTTTTTCCTGGGCCTCTCTGAAGGCTCGGCAGCCCTTACTGCCGCGAAAGTGATCTGCTTCGTCGCCCGCCTCCTTGCAGAGGACGCAGGCTGCAGGTTGATTGTACGTCGCCTCCATGTGTCCTTTCTGTCCCCATTTGCGACAACAGTTTCGCCTGTCTGGCCCCCCGCATTTCTCGGCCCAGTGCCCATACCCCAGGCATTTCCCGCATGATTAGGGTTTTGGCGGTCTCTCCTGGATCTTACAGTAGGTCCACCCAATTTTCAGCGAACCGTGGTTAAGCAGCCGTTTGGCATCCTCGCTGCTACACTCCACCATAGCTATTCTCAGCTCTTTTCCGTATAACCTTATCTCTTTGATGCTATATTTACCCTTGCCGTCTGTCGCTGACTGGATGGCCGCTAATACCTTGTCCTCGCCTATTCCCTCCGCCAGGTCTTTTACTTCCAAAACCACCAGGCTCTCTTTGGTAATCTTTGCCTTTTCCTTTCCTACTATGGAGTTCATCGCCGCGATGATACCCTCCCCGTTGCCGCCTTTGTTAACTTCCACCACCAGGTTGCCGCCTCTGCTTTTCCATGCCCTTCTCACATCCGCACTCAGCTCCTCCCCTATTCCGTTTTGCACCCTGTTCAGGATCTGCCCGTATGAGCTACCCTCCGTATTTACCATGATTCTGGTAGGTTTAACCTTGTAGGATGACCTTCGAGGTTGGCTCCACCCCTCTCCGTTCGCCCCCAGAGTCGCGGGCTGAGGCAGCGGCGCCTGTGGGGCTTCTGCGCTTGTAGGTCCTGCCACTATTTCCGCTAGGCTCATTTTGTCGCCTGTTGGCCTGCCCTTGTCGGGACGATTGTCTACCTCTACTGGTGTAGCTGCGCTCCTTTCTTGTGTAGGCTTAGTCGCCACACTCCTTTCTTGCGTAGGCCTAGTTGCGTTGCCTTCCAGTTTGGAGATCTTCTGCAGTATTATATCGATTTTTTTGTTGACCTCTATCAGCTCTTCCCTTTTGCTTCCCTCTTCCGCCACGGGTAGCCCAGTGCCTTTGACTGTTTCCAGAGTCTCCTCGGCTATGATGCCTTCCTCCATTACAGACCTCATGTCATCGGTGTACATGAGGCTGACGAGGCTCGCAATTTTGCCGATGCTGAATTTAATTTCGGTTTTCGTATTCGTGTTCTGTTTCACGAGACTCTGAACGTTCTTAATCTCCTTTGCCAGGTTTTCCATAGTCGCTCCTATTTTCCTCAGCAGCCTAGTTGCAGTTCCTCCTGCTATCCTTCCGGGTTCCATCGACTCCTGCCTAGGCCTCTTCACCGACCGTTCTTTGTCGTCGGCGTATACGTAGTCCAATTGGACTACGTTTCTAGGTAGCGGTCCTGGTCCTTTCGAAGGGGTCGGCGTGCTGGACAACTTCCTCGACTTGTTTGACATACTAGCGTCTATTTCGCGCACGTACACAAACACACCTTCCCTTGTCCTTGTCTTTGCTCAACACTAAGTTGGCACGTGTCTCTACCCTAACCCTAATATACACAAAGTCTTTGTCCGTGGCAGTTATAAACTAATGTCCCTAATTCTAATGCTATTTACACTCACCCTTGTGACTTTCGGTTTCTGCCGGTCGTTCCCGGTCACCTATCCGTCGGTCTGCGTCTACTCCGGCCATTTCCGATCGGATCCGGTCGCTCTCGGCCGATAAACGGTCACTTCCGGTGCACAAATCTACCTTGTAAGCACTTATCAGTCTATTTCTGTTATCACTAGTCACCCCCGGTCATCTTTCGGCCACTTCCGGTTTACTTCCGGCCACTTCCGGTCCACTGCCGGCCACTTCCGGTTGGTACCCTGGGTACCTTCCGGTGTGCCACCACTCCCGAACACCTTCGGGAACAACGTCCCAAGCGTCCTGTCGCACTTCCCGATTTTTAGAAAATTTTCATAAGTCCGCTCACCCGAAAATTTTCTAAGTCCACACTCGCGAAATTTTTCTAAGTCCAAATTTCGGCAGTGGGACTCGGGGCTCCACTAACACTACTTGAGCGCCCAGCGCCTTGACCCGACTTGAATTGCGGTTATGTGCAATTCTGCTTGGAGAGCGATACACGTCCGCTCTCTGCGACTGTCCGGCCAAGAAAAACCTAACCCAACCTAACCCAACCTAACCCAACCTAACCCAACCTAACCCAACCTAACCCAACCTAACCCAACCTAACCCAACCTAACCCAACCTAACCCAACCTAACCCAACCTAACCCAACCTAACCCAACCTAACCCAACCTAACCCAACCTAACCCAACCTAACCCAACCTAACCCAACCTATCCCAACCTAACCCAACCTAACCCAACCTAACCCAACCTAACCCAACCTAACCCAACCTAACCCAACCTAACCCAACCTAACCCAACCTAACCCAACCTAACCCAACCAAACCCAACCTAACCCAACCTAACCCAACCTAACCCAACCTTACCCAACCTAACCCAACCTAACCCAACCTAACCCAACCTAACCCAACCTAACCCAACCTAACCCAACCTAACCCAACCTAACCCAACCTAACCCAACCTTTTTTTTTTTTTTTTGTGAAGGGGGAAAATCTGCTTCGCTGTCATAGCATCAGACACCGCGCCGCCAGGTTGGCGTGGTAGTGTGGGGATGGTCTGCTCGTCTGACCGACCCACTAAAAACCCCCTTCTGCCTTATCGTGTCCTACTCCGGAACCGCCTCGTGGCATTACTTCGGAGTAGGTTGGCTGCGGCAATTTGAAGATGTTGGTTGCCGCTGATCTTTCCTGGCGCCTTTAGACCTGCCTTCTAGCCTATGGCTTATATCATCTGTCGTCGTTTAGTGTCTGCGTCTTTTTGCGTAAGGACCCTCCTGGCGAATTTCTCTATCGCTCCCCAGTTTTCCTCGGACGCCATCATGTCGCTAACCAGCCTTTCCTGGTCAAGGCTGCCGATGATAAGCTCTGCCTGCAGCCGTTCTCGGCTCCACCTCGGGCAGCGGAAGAGTGTGTGCCTAGCTGTGTCGTCCTCCTCCTGGCAGTAAATGCACAGTGGTGAGACCGCTTTCTTTATGCGGTGCAGGTAGTGCTGGAAGCACCCGTGTCCTGTCAGGGCCTGCGTCAGGAAGTACGAGGTGGCTCCATGCTTCTTCCTGTACCAACTCCTCACTTGCGGGATTAGCGTTTTCGTCCACCCGTTGTTGGCATCCCACCTTTCCTGCCATCGCTCTAGCGCCCTTTCCTCGGCCAGTGCCCTGGCTTCGCTGGGTGTCGCGCCTTTGGCCGTCTCGTGGTATGCCTCGCTCCTCTGCTGAACTGCCAGGTCAGCCGGAATTTGGCACGAAAGCACCTCCGCGGCGTCTGTCGATACCGTGCGGTACGCCCTCGTTATTCTCAGCGCTCCGGTTCTGGCGGCCTTCCGAAGGATGGCCCTGTTTCTGGCCGCTTCTGTGCAAGAGGCCCATGCTGGTGCTGCGTAGAGGAGTTTCGCTCTAGCGGCGGTGGCGATCATTTTTCGCCTTCCCTCTCCAGGTCCCCCAATATTAGGCATGATTTTTGCCACTGCCTTCTCCGTTTGGGCTGCCGCCGCCGCTGCCCTAGCTGCCTGAGCGCTGCATCGCGGATTAGCTTCCATTATTACGCCCAGGTACTTAAGCTCCTTCTCGATGGCCACCTCCATACCCCCTGGTATTGTAAGTTTTTCCGCGCTTGTTTTCCCAGCTCTCTTTGTCGACAGGAATACCGCGGCTGTTTTGCCAGCTGCCACGTGCAGCCCTGTGTTGCTCATCCACTGCATAATCACGTCAAGGGCCTCCCGCAAGGTGTTTTTCAGCTGCCCTAGGTTCTGGTGGGAACCTAACCCAACCTAACCCAACCTAACCCAACCTAACCCAACCTAACCCAACCTAACCCAACCTAACCCAACCTAACCCAACCTAACCCAACCTAACCCAACCTAACCCAACCTAACCCAACCTAACCCAACCTAACCCAACCTAACCCAACCTAACCCAACCTAACCCAACCTAACCCAACCTAACCCAACCTAACCCAACCTAACCCAACCTAACCCAACCTAACCCAACCTAACCCAACCTAACCCAACCTAACCCAACCTAACCCAACCTAACCCAACCTAACCCAACCTAACCCAACCTAACCCAACCTAACCCAACCTAACCCAACCTAACCCAACCTAACCCAACCTAACCCAACCTAACCCAACCTAACCCAACCTTTTTTTTTTTTTTTTTTTTTAGAGGAGGAAAAATCTGCAAAACAGACGCCACGTCGCCAGGTTGACGTGGGAGTGTGGGGATGGCCGGGTAGTCTGGCCGACCCACAAAAAAACCTCCTAAGCCGGTAAGAGCCCTTCCTTGGCACCGCCCAATGGCATAACTTCAAGGAAGGTCGGCTGCGACTTGCGCCGCTTAGTTGTTCCTGGCCTCTACTACTGGTTGTGCAGTTTTGGTCGGTCGTTTTCTGAACTTGCTGTGTTCGGTGGATGTCTTTACACGGGTGACTGTCGCAAGGGGTATATTGTTAGCTTCCCTGTAGTCAGTATGTGTCTGTATCACTTGTTGTCCTACTTTAAAATTGCACTATTGGCCATAGGTGTCTTAATCACTGGGTGTCTTAAAGCGTCTATATCGCTGCAGGGATAGTGGCCTATCGTCTGGGGAGCATTTCACCTAACGCTAGGGGATATATCGTTTTTTCACTTTATAGTGGGAAGAACTTTCGCGGTTTGCTTAGTCACTCTGAACCCGCACTCGATGTCTCCGTGGTCGTGACGTCGATTTTTTCGTCCCTCTCCTTCTGTGTTATAACTCTTCTTGCGAAGGTTGTTACCGCCTCCCATTTTTCCTCGCTCTCTAGCATTTGTCCAGTTAGGTTTTCTGCCGACACTGGGCCAATGGCCATAGATAGTTGGGCCCTCTCAAGGTGCCAGCGGGCACATTGTTCTAGAGTATGAAGGGCAGTGTCGTCGGCGGTACCACAGTATGAGCAGGTTGTTGTAGTTGACTTTCCAATCCGGTGGAGATAGGTTCTAAAGCTACCATGTCCCGTAAGCAGTTGTGTCAGGTGGTAGGTGGTGGAGCCGTGACTGCGGTTTATCCACGGGCCTACTTCGGGGATTAGCCTTTTCGTCCATCCTGTATTCAACGACCACCTGTCTTGCCATGTCTGCACCGCCCTTGTGTGTGCGTTGTCAGTTGCCACTTTCTTCTCTGCTCCCGCCTTCATAGCTATGTATGTAGCCTCTCTCTCGCGGACTGCGAGGTCTGCGGGCATGAGTGAGGCGAGTACTTCGGCTGCTTCGGTGGAGACGGTCCTATACGCCCTGGTCGTTCTTAGTGCACCCGTTCTTAGGGCCCTCCGGAGTTTGGCAGTGTTTCGCGCCGTGTCCGTGCATGCTGCCCATACTGGAGCTGCGTAGAGAAGTTTGGCCCGCGCCACCGTCGCGAGCATTCGGCGTCTTCCTTCCCCAGGGCCTCCGAGGTTGGGCATTAGTCTGGCTACTGCCTTCTCCACTTTGGTGGCTGCGGCCGCTGCCTCCATGACATGGCTGCTGCATCTCGGGTTTGGTTCCAGCGTTACTCCTAGATACTTAATCGTCTTCTGTATTTTGACCGGTCTACCAAGCACTGTGACGTGGTCTAGCTCGCCTTTACCCGAGCGTTTTGTGGATAACCAACCCGCTGCCGTTTTCTCCTCGGCGATTTGGAGCCCGGTTTCGCGCATCCAGCTGGCGATGCGTTCTGTGTGCATATCGGTGGAGTGTCGTTTCGCTTGTTAGTCCGGTTATACAGTGTAGTGCACGGGAAGAGGGCATTTACCACAGCGGTGGTCCCCCCTGCAATGGTAGCGTCCGGTCCTGGCGGACGTTTCGGGAGTTTCCCTTCAACGATCTTATAGGGCAATCCCCAAGGGTCTGCGTCCAGCTCGTCGCACAGCACTCTCCAGCATCTATCTTTGCTGCGCAGTATCTCCGCGCGGAGGTGTTTGATCGCTGCGCGCCTGTCGCTTTCCATCTGTTCCATAGGCAGTCCCTTTTTTCTTGCCCTGGTGATCCTTCTTCTGGATTTGTTCGCTTCCCTTCTAGCTGCGGCCACCTCTTCACACCACCAGTACACCCCCTTTTTGCGTGATGTCCTTAGGGGCATGGATGCTCTGCAAGCCGCTTCCAGATGCGTAGTAAGAAAGGCTACCGCGTCTTCTGCTTTCATGGATGGCCTTATTTTGCAGCAGCTGAAGATGTCGTCCAATTTTTCGGTGTTCATTTTGTTGGTGTTCCATCTAGCGCTGCACTTTCGGCTGTCCGGTTTTGGCCTTGTTCCTATCTGGAAGGTGATATATTTATGGTCGCTGAGGACGCTCCAATTTCCCAAGAGGTGGGCATGTCGCTCGCTGGTGAAAGTCACATCCAGGTGAGACGATGTTGCGCCTCTTACGAATGTGGGCTCGCTGCCTTCGTTCACGACCTCCATCTGTAGGCTGGACAGTAGCTCCATAAGTGCAGTGCCCCGTCTGTCGTCGTTTCTAGCTCCCCACCAGGTGGATTTTGCATTAAAATCTCCTCCGACTATAATGTGGCCCACCTGCCGCCTGATGCTGTCCTCCAGGCGCCCTAGCCACTCAATGTAGCTCTGTATTGGTATGTTTGGAGATACATATGTGCTGTAGATAATAGTGGAGTGCACCTTTATCCATACTATTCCCTTGGTGGGGTTTCCCCAGCCGCTTACTGGAGTGGCTCCAGAGACCCATATGCCTGTGTCCCCATCCGATATGTCTCTGTACCAGCCGGATTCAGTGCGTGCGTTATTGGGCTCGGAGAGCAACACGATGTCGGCGTTTAGTTCGTCAATGGTACGTAAGAGGAGGTCGTGGGCTGCTCTGCACCTATTCGCGTTGATTTGGAGGACTGTATAGGCCATTTTAGGATGTAGCGCAATGCCTGGACCTTATGCCTGCCAGGTACTTTCTCTTTGCTCTCTCGAGCTCTCTCCTCATTGTTTTACATGCTCCCGCTCCGGTTTGGTGGCCCCCTTCGTTGCACAGACAGCATTTAGGCTGGTTTTTACACTCCTTGGCCTTGTGGTTTTCCTCACCACATTTATAACAGAGGTCGTCCCTTGCTTTTTTATTTCGGCATTGTGCTGCCTCGTGGCCAAGTTCGCGGCAGTTTCTGCATATGGGTACGTGAACTCTGGGTGTCGCTCTACAAAGAGTGAGTCCTACCCTCACTGTGCCCTCTAGCACGATTTTCTCTGCTGACGGTCTGTCCAGTTTTACTGTGACTGCCTGTCGTCCATCGAAGGTTGGCCTTAGTTCGCCTACTTCCACGTCTCTAGGGGCTCCAGGTAGCTGTGCTTTCATAATGGCTCCTAGCACCTCTTGGGTGTCTGTGTCAACGTCCATGTCTTTGATGTGGATGATAGCTTTGTCTGTTCTTGCGTGGATTTCCGCACCCTTCATGTCTTTTTGTATGATGTTTTTGATGTTGCTGGCACTTTTTTCCCCCTTCCTCAGGGTAATTAGCAGTGCCCCGTCCTTAGTTTTCTTAGTCTGGGCAATCGTGTCCATTTCTTGCGGTGTCGCGTTCTGCGACATGCACGTTTTTACGCTCTTTAGCAGCTCTGCGTAGCTCAGCCCGTCCCTTCGTACGATGATGGACTCTGGTCTAGCCTTCGTCGGGTCATTCTTAACACCCGGTGCCTTCGCTTTCAGAGGTGTGTATATTTTAGCGATTATCTTGGTGCTATGTAGCACGCTCTGGGCCAATTTCCTGAACCGTGATACGGACCCTTTATCTGGTCTGGGTATGGCTATTGAAGTAGCTCCGATGTTTGTCATTACTTCCTTAACCTTCGCCAGATTATTGAAGTAATCCTCCTCATTGTCTCCCGCTGTTATTTTTGCGACTATGCTTGAGTGTTGCCTGGCGGCCGTGTCCCCTGCCCCGGCTATATGAACGGTCTGCGTTAAGTAGCCAAAGTCCTCGGTGATTAGTTTAAGGTCCGGGTACTTAGATACAAACTGGCTCTGGATGCCTTTATCCATCTCCTTGTCATCCGGGTCTATCCAGACCACGGAGTTTGTGTTTGCGTTGAGCGGATTTCCTTCGATGATCTCTGTGTTTGCGTATGTGCCCAGAGACCATTTGCATTCCGCAATCTTTGCAAAGTCCTTGTAGGTCTTTATCTCTCTTAACTCTGAAGGCAGGATGACCTGTTCCTCCTCAGTCTGTGTCTCCATCTCCCTAGTAGGCCGGTTGACCTGTTCTTCATCGGTCTGGGTACCCCTCTCCCTGGTAGCCACTGGGGTTCGGTGGGGAGCCGTCACCTCGCTTGTGTCTATGATTTTTATGGGGGTGCTTGGTACCCGATCACCCAGGGCGTCCAGCATTTTGGTGCCCACCAACTGCGAGGATAAGCTTAGAAGGTCCGCAGTTACGGTCTTAATCTCAACCTTCGTGTTTCTATTAGACTCTACCGTGGTGTTCAGCAGCCTGGTTGCCGAGTCAATTTTCTTTATGAGGGCGATAGCTTTGGCTTTAAGTTTAGTATTAGCAGTCGTTAGCGGGTCAACAGACGGAAAAAAGTCCGGGCTGGGCGAGGGTATTGGGCCATCCTGCCCTCTCATCCTCTTGCTGCTTTGCTCAATAGAGCGACCTTCTTCCTCCGACCATGTAAGGGTCGTAGTTTTTGAGTTGGTAGCTGGTGACACGATGGGGCTCCTTTTGGCCTTTTCCTGAGCTGCCTGGATGTTCAGGGACAGCTTTGGCTTCGACGCTACGGACATCTTGTGCCCTCCCTGGCTCATGGTTTGTTATTTATACGCGCTGTGAGCACTAGTTATTAGGACTGACACCCACTATCAACAACTGTCAATGTCGCCTTGGTAAGAAGGGGCTAAGCTTAGTGTCTAGAGTGTCTCTGTCACTGAGGGGGGGGAACTGTCTGATACGTGGTAAGGAAAAAAGAAAAAAGTGAGCAGACTTACATTGGTGGATTCCGTCGTTTCCGGTCGTGTCCGGTGACTTCCGGTATGTCCAAGCGGGTTGGTGTAGCCGCCTTTGCCAGATTTCGGCGCTTCCGGTCGGCTCCGGTCGTTTACCGGCGAGATCCGGTCACTTCCGGTGGTCGTCCTACGTCTCAGGCCGGTTCTGGTTAGTTTCCGGTACGCCCTGTGCACTCCCGGTTAGTTTAAGACCACTTCCGGTTTACTTCCGGTCCACTTCCGGTCAAATCCGGTCACTTCCGGTTCACTTCCGGTTGGGTACCCGAAGACTTCCGGTGTCCCCACACTCCCGAACACCTTTGGGAACAACGTCCCTAGCGTCCTGTCGCACTTATTCACAACCACTTCACTCCACTTGGTCCTGTCCACTTTCACTAAGTCCCGATTTTCGAAAATTTTTGTAAGTCCGAGAATCCCGAATCTAAATTTTCACAAGTCCGGCTTTTCTGAAATTTTTCTAAGTCCTGCAGTGTGCCCCATTGGAGCTACACTGCATCTACCGTAGCGCCCGGCGCTTTGACCCCGACACGGATTGTGGTTATGTGCTCTCTTTACTCGCAGAGCGACACACGTCCGTCCTCCACGACGGTCCGGTCAAGAAGAACCTAACCCAACCTAACCCAACCTAACCCAACCTAACCCAACCTAACCCAACCTAACCCAACCTAACCCAACCTAACCCAACCTAACCCAACCTAACCCAACCTAACCCAACCTAACCCAACCTAACCCAACCTAACCCAACCTAACCCAACCTAACCCAACCTAACCCAACCTAACCCAACCTAACCCAACCTAACCCAACCTAACCCAACCTAACCCAACCTAACCCAACCTAACCCAACCTAACCCAACCTAACCCAACCTAACCCAACCTAACCCAACCTAACCCAACCTAACCCAACCTAACCCAACCTAACCCAACCTAACCCAACCTAACCCAACCTAACCCAACCTAACCCAACCTAACCCAACCTAACCCAACCTAACCCAACCTAACCCAACCTAACCCAACCTAACCCAACCTAACCCAACCTAACCCAACCTAACCCAACCTAACCCAACCTAACCCAACCTAACCCAACCTAACCCAACCTAACCCAACCTAACCCAACCTAACCCAACCTAACCCAACCTAACCCAACCTAACCCAACCTAACCCAACCTAACCCAACCTAACCCAACCTAACCCAACCTAACCCAACCTAACCCAACCTAACCCAACCTAACCCAACCTAACCCAACCTAACCCAACCTAACCCAACCTAACCCAACCTAACCCAACCTAACCCAACCTAACCCAACCTAACCCAACCTAACCCAACCTAACCCAACCTAACCCAACCTAACCCAACCTAACCCAACCTAACCCAACCTAACCCAACCTAACCCAACCTAACCCAACCTAACCCAACCTAACCCAACCTAACCCAACCTAACCCAACCTAACCCAACCTAACCCAACCTAACCCAACCTAACCCAACCTAACCCAACCTAACCCAACCTAACCCAACCTAACCCAACCTAACCCAACCTAACCCAACCTAACCCAACCTAACCCAACCTAACCCAACCTAACCCAACCTAACCCAACCTAACCCAACCTAACCCAACCTAACCCAACCTAACCCAACCTAACCCAACCTAACCCAACCTAACCCAACCTAACCCAACCTAACCCAACCTAACCCAACCTAACCCAACCTAACCCAACCTAACCCAACCTAACCCAACCTAACCCAACCTAACCCAACCTAACCCAACCTAACCCAACCTAACCCAACCTAACCCAACCTAACCCAACCTAACCCAACCTAACCCAACCTAACCCAACCTAACCCAACCTAACCCAACCTAACCCAACCTAACCCAACCTAACCCAACCTAACCCAACCTAACCCAACCTAACCCAACCTAACCCAACCTAACCCAACCTAACCCAACCTAACCCAACCTAACCCAACCTAACCCAACCTAACCCAACCTAACCCAACCTAACCCAACCTAACCCAACCTAACCCAACCTAACCCAACCTAACCCAACCTAACCCAACCTAACCCAACCTAACCCAACCTAACCCAACCTAACCCAACCTAACCCAACCTAACCCAACCTAACCCAACCTAACCCAACCTAACCCAACCTAACCCAACCTAACCCAACCTAACCCAACCTAACCCAACCTAACCCAACCTAACCCAACCTAACCCAACCTAACCCAACCTAACCCAACCTAACCCAACCTAACCCAACCTAACCCAACCTAACCCAACCTAACCCAACCTAACCCAACCTAACCCAACCTAACCCAACCTAACCCAACCTAACCCAACCTAACCCAACCTAACCCAACCTAACCCAACCTAACCCAACCTAACCCAACCTAACCCAACCTAACCCAACCTAACCCAACCTAACCCAACCTAACCCAACCTAACCCAACCTAACCCAACCTAACCCAACCTAACCCAACCTAACCCAACCTAACCCAACCTAACCCAACCTAACCCAACCTAACCCAACCTAACCCAACCTAACCCAACCTAACCCAACCTAACCCAACCTAACCCAACCTAACCCAACCTAACCCATCCTAACCCAACCTAACCCAACCTAACCCAACCTAACCCAACCTTTTTTTTTTTTTTTTTTTTTTTTTTAAAGGGACGTAGGCTGCGCCCGAGGGCTGACCAGCAACAAGTGGCCCCTGCGAAGTAGGAGGATCTGGTGGAAACACAATTGTGTATGACATCGCCAGAACCTCCTCCGTACTACAAAAAATATATCTTTATTAGGGTATTAACATAATAATAATAATAATAATAATAATAATAACTTTATTTACATAATACAGTATTTACATAATAGTGTATAGGTAAAACGTCAAACGCAACATACAGATATTAATTAAATTTAAAGTATTCTTCCATAGAGTATGGTTCCAGCTTACATAAATAATTAAATAAAGTGATTTTCATTTGCTTATAATTTACAATTTTTTTGGTACACCTAGGAAGGTGGTTATATATTTTTACACTGGAATACAGACAGCTTCTTTGAAATTTTGTCAGCCTATGCGCTGGTAGATTAAATTGAGGCCCTCGCCTTGTATTATATCCTGACGGAGTGTATATATTTTCAAAATAGCTACTGTTTTTCCATACAAACTTCATGCTTTCATAAATATATAGACCATAAATAGTAAGAATATTGTTGTTCTTGAACGTTTCTCTACAACTCTGGTTATATGTTAATTTTAGTAATATGCGCAAAGTTTTCTTTTGATTGGTGAATACTCTATTCATATATACAGAGCCACCCCAAAGTACAATTCCATACCTGTAGTGTGATTCAATATTTGAGTGATAAAATAATTTTGCTGTTTCAGTGTTAGTATTTTTAACAAGAATACGTAACCCGTAGCAGGTACTACTTGTTCTATTGCATAATTTATTTATATGCTCGGTGAAACCTAGCGTTTCATCAATTATTATGCCTAAAAATTTTACATGGCTGGTAAATTTATAATCTTCGTTGTTTAAGTTAATTGAATTAGGTGTCGTTAACCCTTGATTTGTTTTATAGAGCAAGCATGCAGTTTTTGTTTTATTTAAAAATAAATTATTTTGCTCAAACCATTTTTCTAAATTATACATATTTGTATTTCCAGTGTAGACTATATCTGGAAAAGTTTTACCCTGTATGAGCAGATTTGTATCGTCTGCATAAGTAATTAATTTGCAATTTCCCTCTATATTGTGTTCGATATCATTGACGAAGATAATGAAGAGGAGAGGGCCGAGTATGCTCCCCTGAGGAATTCCTCTGTTTGTTATTAAAGGGTTTGACAGTATAATGGATCCGTTATCTGAATTTTTTAATTTTGTATAGTGGGGTCTATTTTGTAAATATGTTTTAATTAGATCGTAAGGAACTCCCCTTACTCCATAACGATACAATTTTGTTAATAATAAATCGTGATCGATTGTATCAAAAGCTTTTGATAAGTCTACAAATACACCGCATGAAAGGTTATTATTTTCAAAATTTTCAAACACAGAAGTTATGTATTCAAATATTGCAGTGTTTATATTTTTACCCTTAAGGAAACCATGTTGTGTTTTTGATAATAAATTGTTCTTAGAAAAGAAACTTAATAATCTATTATAAATTACTTTTTCAAAGATTTTTGAGAAGGAATTTATTACACTTATTGGCCTATAATTATTTAAAAGATTCTTATCGCCTTTTTTGAAGATTGGTGAGATTAATGATACTTTTAGTTGTTCAGGATAAATTCCTGTTTCCAGTGAAGAGTTTATAATATCAATTAAGGGTGCACTGATGTAGTTTATGCAATGCTGAATTATCTGCATAGGAATGTCATCGATACCTGCGCTATTTTTATTTGTGAAACTGTTTATAATATTAAAAATTTCAGTGTAATTAGTTGGTTCAAAATATGCCGAATTTTTATTGAGTGGAATTTTTTGACAATATTTTTTCGTCGGTGAATTATCTATAGTTTTTTGTAACGTAATTGCTACTTCATTAAAGAATTTGTTGAAATTATTTGCAAGAATGTCTCGATTATCATGGTCTGGTAAAGTATGAGTTTTCTGTTTGCTTACAAATTTTCTAATTACTGCCCAGGAGGCCCTAGATTTGTTTTGTGACGTTTCCAATTTGTGTTGTATTTGTTTTTTACGTTCAGTAATTAGGAGATTATTGTATATTTTTTGTTCTTTCTTATACAGTGCTTCAAAATCTGAAATGTAGGTACCAATAGTTTGATATATAAGCATTTTGTCTTTACTTATCTTTAAATCTTCACTTGTAGGGATTATTTTTTGGTTTTGCCTTTTATTAACCATTTTATTAATTGGAAATTTGTTATTAAAATGTGTTGTGAATAGATGTAAAAATTTCTTATATTTCATGTTTGGTGATGTTTCAGAGAATATTGAGTCGAAAGAGATTTGAGATAATTCTACGCAGAATGAGATTATATTAGATTGTCTAAAGTCCCTTATATTAATTAAGTTTCTTTTTGTGCTAATGTTACCTTCATATATTAAAAGTTGAGCGGTGTGGTCAGAAATATTAGTATGTACTATTTCCACATTATAATTATTGGTAGTTATATTAGTTAGAATGTTGTCTATGCAAGTTTGGCTTCGATTTGAAAGTCTAGTTGGCTCATTTATAAGGTGATGTACATTAAAAGAAGTTAATATATTAATAAAATCATGACTCATATTATTAGTTTTCAAAATATCAATATTAAAGTCACCCGCTATGAAAAATGGTTTGTTTTGGTGTAATAGGTTACATAACAGTTTTTCAAATAACTCACAAAACAGGCAGAAATCCCCCGAGGGTGGTCTATATACACATAGTACTATTATAGATATTTCATCGCCCATGCTGATTTGTGTACCCGCACATTCGTAAACTTTGATTAGAGTAAACTTGGATACGTCATAGGGAAGACAGTTTATTGAATTTTTTACAAAAATTGCTACCCCTCCATGTTGTCGCTCTTCTCTACAGAAACTTGATATTATTGTAAAGTTTGGAATATTAATTAATTCAATCTGTTCATAAGATAGCCAATGTTCAGAAATACACATAATGTTACAATTTATTTCTTCTATTACGGACTCTAATTGAAATAAGGAAGTTGTTAAACATTGTATATTTTGATGCAAGAGTTTAAATTTTTTTTTATTGTTTTTATGCACTATCTGTTCACATTCGGGTTCCCGATTTCTTGAAAATTTTTTCCTTCACTTCTTTTAAAAAAGAATCTGTTAATTAGAGTCTTTTGTGGCCAGAAATCCGCGTGTATTACTTTGTCTTCTATCGACATCGGAATTCCTATTTTAAAAGATGAATAAGCAGCTTGTTCATACTTTGGTTTCAACTTCTCAACTACGAAAGGGAAGTTTCCCGCTTTTTGGAGATGTTCCAGTACGTGTTCTCGCCCTACATCTTTTCGAAGTCTTGATACAAAAATCCATTTTTTTGCCTGGTGCTCTGCTACCGGAAGGCTGGAATTTATAGCCGCGCCGTTGAATTTATACGGATTTATTTTATGTTTTCTTTGTTTTTTTTACCACTTCAGTCCATTCGTTGTTTATTTGTGTTTTATTTTGATCGCTGTGGTTATTGACCCCGATTTCTGCATTTGGAATTTCGTTATCTACGTTTGGCTTGGATGTTTGTTCTTTTTGTTTTATCGGATTTTTCAATGTTGTAGATAATTTTGAATTATTAATTTCGGTGTAGCTAACTCCATCTTTGGGTATATTATCAGAAGAATTTAATTGAAGGTCTCTGCAGTCTGCAGGAATCTTGTTTTTAATGTTTAGATTATTGTCGTATTTGTTTTTTAGGTCCTTTATCTCAGAGGTTAGACCCTTAATTTCATTTTGTTGTTTGCATATCATTATGTTTTGATCACTTACTTTACGTGTCAGCTTTGCTATTTCCATTTTTACAGCGATTAGTATCTGGAGTGAGCACTTTTGCAATGAGTTTTTTTCACATCTGAGGCATGCTTGTATACCAAACTTATCCTCTGATTTGGCACAGATTGTATGATATTCACCATCACAAATACTACACTTCAAAAACTCACTGTCTTTGTCGTTATTACATATAACACATTCTTTTGAAACACTTGTTACGCTTTTATTTAATTCGCTTTCAGATAGCGACCGTTCGGGACGACCCGCCATGTTCATGGATAGGTAAGATGATACATACAAGAACAACAATATATTACAATAACTATATAAAAATATAAAACACTGCCCTATTGGGGATCTACATAATTATCCAATCCGCTAATAAGATGCGTTTCCTTTTTTTTGATTACTATCTCTGCAAATCTTTCCACGGCTCTCCATGAGTCATGATGGTTGATCATCCTCCTTATTATGGCAGGCCCGTCGAGGCTCGGTAGGGGATTAAGTTGTTTTACCATCGTTTCCCTTTCCATTCTCCATGCGGTGCATATGAGTAGCGTATGAGCCGCCGTATCATCTAGCCCTTCGTGACAAAAACCGCATACTGCCGAGTCAGCCTTTTGAATTCTTTTTAGATAGAACATAAAACACCCGTGCCCAGTCAGTACCTGGGTGAGGAAGTAGCCGCACTGTCCGTGTCCCCTATCTAGCCAGTCATCTATATCCGGAATCAGTGACCGGGTCCATGCTGATGCCGTAGAGTTGTTCCACCTATTCTGCCATGTTCTCCTAGTCCGAGCACGCGCCATGTATCTTAGTTCGGTCCTTGTGAGGCCATCATTTCGCCGATCCTCTATGAATGCTCGTTCATGAACGAGCAGATCCGCTGGTGGTTGACTAGCGATGACTTCCGCTGCGTCGGTTGAAATCGTTCTGTACCCTCGTATGACTCGGAGGGTTCCCGTTCTGAGAGCACTACGGAGGGTATCAGCGTTCCTACGGCGATAGGTCCCCCTGGCCCATACTGGGGCCCCATACAGGAGCTTGGATCTCGCTACTGATGCAAGGAGCCTCCGACTGCCTTCTCCTGCTCCTCCAATATTTGGCATTAGCCTGGCAAGACAAATCTCCGATCTGCTTGCTGCGTCCGCTGCTTTTCGGATCTGTGGGGTAAAGTTTTGGTTAGAGCCGATTATCACCCCGAGGTATGTCAATTGGTGTTGGATGACTACTTCCTGCCCTAGGATTACGACCGTCTCCCCCGCAGATCTTCCTGTCCGCCTGGTGGAAACCCAAGCCGCTTCTGTCTTCTCGGGGGCAATTTTGAGCCCTGCCTCCGCCATCCAAACCGCTATCCGCTCCGCTGCCCTGGTTGTAACGGTCTTGGCTCTGCAGACATCTCTGTTGGATACTACGAGGGCGATGTCATCAGCATACCCCACCAGCCGTGCACCCGCCGGCAAGTCCACGTTAAGTATCCCGTCGTATGCCATGGTCCATAGGACGGGCCCCAGGATAGACCCCTGCGGGACACCCGCCTGAGGGTGGAACACCGCTTGTTCTCCATTTCCTCCGTCGTCTACTAATAGTTCCCTGTCCGTAAGGTAGTCTTTTACCACGTTTACTAGATAGGCAGGTATTTTCCTTCTCCGCATTTCGTTTAGTATGGTACCATGAGGTAGGGAGTTAAAGCCGTTGCTCACGTCGAACGTGACCACGAGACAGTGCTCTCTCTTCCTCAGTGGTCCGCTGTTGGCCCTCTCTGCGGTTCTGAGAACGTCCTTAATGGCGTCTATAGTGCCCCGTCCCTTCCGGAAACCATGCTGGTGAGGTGAGAGGCCTCCGTGTGCGTTAATTTCTACTCGTAGTCTTTCCGCGATGACTTTTTCGATTACTTTCCCCATTCCATCCAGAAGGCAGATGGGTCTGTAGGCGCTAGGATTGGTCGTGGGTTTCCCCTTTTTTGGTAGTAGCACAAGGCGGGCCTTCTTCCATCGGGTGGGAAAGCACCCTTCCCGGAAACACTGATCTGCCAGTGTACAAAAGTCCTGGGGGATGGTGTTTGCCGCCGCTCTAACCAGCTCGTTGGGAATGTTGTCTGGGCCGGGCGCTTTCTTTCCGGACATGTGTCGCGTAGCGAGAAGTATTTCCTCTCTTTGCACTGCGGGAAAATCCTCTGTGATGTTAACCATTCTCATCTGTTGTCGCAACCCGTTTTCTGGGAAGAGGGAGTTGACTATTGTTTTTATTCCGCCCGGTACGGCAGCTTCCGGGCTAACAGCTTTCCGGCCTAACTTCCCCATGACGATCTTGTAGGGTAAACCCCACGGGTCCGAGTCCACCTCTTGGCATAATTTAAGCCAAGCCCGTTCCTTGCTACGGTAGATCTCTAATTTGAGGTTTCTTTTTGCTGTCTGGTGTTCCTGGTAAAATGTGTCCCACTCTAGCCCATTAGTGCGGGCTCTGGTCATCTTCCTCCTTAGTTTGGTGGCGGTTTCTCTAGCTTTCGCGACCTCGCTGCACCACCAGTATACCTCCCTACGCCTTCTTAGCCCAGTCCTTGGGGTAGATATGCGGCATGCCTTTTGGATTTTCGAAATGAGAACCTCCGCCATGCCGTCCGTTGTTGTCTGCCTAATCGTGGGTGTAGTGTTAAGGTATGTCACAAACTTTTCCCAGTCCGTCAGGTGTGTGCGCCATTTCCTGCTCTGTGACCTTTGTTTTATCATCACCGGTGTGAGGTGTGCCTTTACAGTAAACGCTATATATTTGTGGTCGCTCATGGACTCCATTTCGAGTACACTCCATTCCGTCACGCGGCCTAGAAAGTTGCGGTCGGCTAAGGTGATATCGATCACGGAGCTCCGGTTGCCCTGCACAAAGGTTGGCTGCGTCCCCCAGTTGCAGCACATGAGATCGTGTGCTGCCATGAGGTCCATAAGTTCTCTGCCCCTCTTGTCGGTCTCTTTTGAGCCCCACAGGGCCGCCTTTGCGTTAAAGTCGCCACAGATTATGACAGGTGTTTTTCGCGATCGGATGCTTTCTTCCAGGTCTGAAAGGTACTTAACGTAGCTCTCCACGGAGATGTTCTTTGTGATGTAGCAGCTATACACTGTGAGTCCCCCGAGGTCGGCCCAGATGATGCCGTTTCTTGGCGTACCCCAATTTTTCAAGCATCCATTTACCCTGCTGGTTAGTTGTATTGCTACATCTCCCGCCTCGTCGTGAAGCCATCCTGACTCTAGTTTGATCTTATTCGGCTCGCTGAGGATGACAATGTCGTACGCTTCTTCCCTCACCAGATGTTCGAGGAGGTCATGGGCATTCCTGCAGCGGTTAGCGTTTAGCTGGAGGAATCTTATAGCTTTGCCGATGGCAGTTTTGCGGGATCCTCCGTTTCCCCTGTTTCCCCTGCTTTTGCTGCCTTATTCCGGGATGCTTTCTCCTCTATTGCCCTCTTATGTGCGATGCATCTTCTACTTCCTGGGTAGTGCGCGAGGTTAATTTGGTCACCTAGGTCCTGGCAGGCGACACAGTTGGGGCTGTGCTTGCATGCAATGGCTTTGTGGCCCTCCTGTCCACAGTTCTTACATTTTCCACTGCGGTCCGTCCCTTACAGTCCCACCCTGCATGCCCGAATCCCAGGCAGCGAGAACATCTTCTAACTTTTTGGGTCTGTTTCCTGATACGGCAGTTATTTAGTCCTATTCTAATGGACCCTATTTGTGTGAGTCTATTTGCCTCATCCGTTGGTATAATGATACCTGCGGTCTTTGAGCCGTCCTTTTCCAGTCGGACCCATTTGATGTCGGGTGGGAATCCGTCGTAATTTTGCACCGAGCCCCGGATAGATGCTACGATCTCCCCCTCTGTAACATCTTCTTCTATATTGTTTACCACAACTACTACTCTATCGTTCCTGGTGACAGATACCCTGGCTTCCCCCACAGCATCCTGCACCGCCTTGAGCACCTCGTCGGTTTGCCTGGATCCCTTTTTCATCTCGATTACGAGAGAGCCGGATTTGGATTATCTCGTGCCGTGTATGGTCTCGGAGTTGTGTAAGGATTTGTTATCCTGCGAGAGTCCTTGCTTGATCTTTTTTAAGACCTCCACGTAGCTAGAGTTGCCCACTTCCACTTGTATTCGATCTGGTCTAGAAAATCCCGATTTGGCGGGTGGTTTTTTATTCAAGGCCGCTGCCCATGATTCCTTTGGGGCATGCAGTTCAATCTCAATTTCCGTTGAGGCAAAGATGAACTCCAACATCTTTTTTGCGGATTCCTTGTCTACCGCGTCTAGACCAGCGCCTGCCCAGGTAATACCTGCTTTTGTCCTCTTATGCTCCAGAAGCATTTGTCTTGTTTTACAGAGGCATTCGTAGAGAGTCGTCAGTTCCGCTTTCTCGCTGCCCCTGTTTCTGTTAACCAGGGTGTATATGTGGTTCTCGGTTTTACAAGTGTCACCCTCAGCCTGTCTGATGGTAGTGATTGTCGCAAATTCGACTCCTCCCATTTTTGCGCGCAAGGCCTGCCCACCTCGACGCTCTCTCAGTCTTCTGGCAAGACCCGGAGGTACGTCCATATCGGCCGGAGAGGCATGTATTATGACTGGTGCCTCTATCTCTGGGTCTCCCTCTGTTTCCTTCAGGTTGCTGAACGTGCTGGTGGGCCAGTGTTTTCTCGCGGTTTTTGAGAAACTTTCAAAGTCCGCGTCGGCTACCATTTCAGTTCTTAGTGCGTTCACTAAGGACTCTTCGGCTAGGGCTTCTGGAGCTATCGTCTGTGTGGAGATGGTAACCTGTGTCGTTTTCTTGGTGTTTTGTCTCTCGTCTTTCTTTGGCGCTACAGCTGCGTCTTCTGCTTGTGTTCCCTCTTGGTGTCTTTTTATTTCTTCCATCTCGACTCTCAGTATCGCTAAGCTTTTTGTTAGATCAGATATCGTGTGTTGCATATCCCTTTCTCTCTTTGCTTTGTATTTTCCAAGTTCTCCTGCACTTCTTCTTGCTTTATTCCACGTTCTTTTAAGCCCTTTGATTTCGTCCTTGATAAAAACGTGTACGTTTTTATTTGTTTTTGTCGTTACGAAGTCATAGAGTTTTTGCAGTGTTTCCTCTATCCTCTTCTTGTCTTCCAGCTCTTCTTCAATTAGTTTTCTTTCGTCTTCCTTCACCTCCGCTTGAGGAGATTCCGTTGCCTTCCGTTTCTTGTGTCCGCTTATGTCATCGGTTGTTCTTGTGGTCCATGCATCCTCCCCAGCGATGCTTTGTGGTTTGGGAGGGGTTCGTTTAATTGAACCGCGTCTTTGAAATGGATCGCAGGATACGTCCCATTCTGGTGTCTCAATTTCCGGCTCGTATCCTTCGAAGGTCACTGCTTGATCCCTGTTTGTGGCTGTGGGTCCAGCCACATTTAAAATCATGGGTAATTGGTCCCCCCCAGAATCCGTGGGACCTGCATCAGCCATCGGGGCTTGCACCCGATCGGAGCTAATGGCGGGATTTTGACCCGCCTGGGGTAATTTCTTGTTTGTTTTGTCACCCATTTTGTTTAATTGTTTTGTGCAATCCTGTTGGTCCACGGGAGGTATTTTATTTCCCTCCTACCCGCCGGAAGACCGGTTAGGGCATTCCCCTATCCGCCACCTGGGGACGCGCTCGGTAGGGGTTACAGGTGTCCCCATCTCCCTTCTAAGGAGATCCGCCGGTTTCCCAACAGCCCGAGAACCTAACCCAACCTAACCCAACCTAACCCAACCTAACCCAACCTAACCCAACCTAACCCAACCTAACCCAACCTAACCCAACCTAACCCAACCTAACCCAACCTAACCCAACCTAACCCAACCTAACCCAACCTAACCCAACCTAACCCAACCTAACCCAACCTAACCCAACCTAACCCAACCTAACCCAACCTAACCCAACCTAACCCAACCTAACCCAACCTAACCCAACCTAACCCAACCTAACCCAACCTAACCCAACCTAACCCAACCTAACCCAACCTAACCCAACCTAACCCAACCTAACCCAACCTAACCCAACCTAACCCAACCTAACCCAACCTAACCCAACCTAACCCAACCTAACCCAACCTAACCCAACCTAACCCAACCTAACCCAACCTAACCCAACCTAACCCAACCTAACCCAACCTAACCCAACCTAACCCAACCTAACCCAACCTAACCCAACCTAACCCAACCTAACCCAACCTAACCCAACCTAACCCAACCTAACCCAACCTAACCCAACCTAACCCAACCTAACCCAACCTAACCCAACCTAACCCAACCTAACCCAACCTAACCCAACCTAACCCAACCTAACCCAACCTAACCCAACCTAACCCAACCTAACCCAACCTAACCCAACCTAACCCAACCTAACCCAACCTAACCCAACCTAACCCAACCTAACCCAACCTAACCCAACCTAACCCAACCTAACCCAACCTAACCCAACCTAACCCAACCTAACCCAACCTAACCCAACCTAACCCAACCTAACCCAACCTAACCCAACCTAACCCAACCTAACCCAACCTAACCCAACCTAACCCAACCTAACCCAACCTTTTTTTTTTTTTTTTTTTTTTTTTGTTGAGGAGAAAAATGCTTTTACGCACTGTTGTGTGTGGGACTCCTCCCCTTATCTAAAGGGGTCCTACCCACTAAAAAACTCCCCATCTTACCGTGATTCTTACCGGTACGTCCGTGGACATTCCATCAGTAAGAGCGGTGACTGCACGTTGTTCAGCAGTTTTGTCTGCGGCGGTTAGGCTGGCATCGTCCGTTCTTCCCGGAATTTCCTATTCATTATGCAGTTAGCAAATGCTGCCACCGCTTCCCATGCCTGCTCGCTCTCTAGCATTTTTCCCACCACTGTCCTTGCATCCAAACTCCCTATGCTCTCCTCGAGGGCTGACCTCTCCGGCTTCCATTCCGGGCATGATAGTAGCGTGTGTCCGGCGGTATCGTCGTGATGACCACAATACCTACACATACTGCTTTCTGCTTTGCCGATTCTGTGGAGGTAAGATCCAAAACTACCATGCCCTGTCAGTAGCTGAGTTAGCTGGTGCGAGACTGTCCCATGTTTCCTTTCCACCCATGGTCTCAGGCTCGGAATGAGAGACTTGGTCCATCCCTCTCCCGCTGACCACCTTTCCTGCCACTTAGTCATTGCCCTAGTATGCGCTGCTATCTTGGCTTTGGCGCGGTCGCCTGTCGCTCTTCCCTCGCGGTATGACTCGGCTCGACTTATCACGTAGAGGTCGCCAGGTAAGGTTGATGAAAGAACCTCCGCTGACTCGGTTGAGACTGTCCTATACGCCCGTATTATTCGGAGGGCTCCAGTTCTCAATGCCGCCCTGGCTCTATTTCTATTTCTTGCGGCGCTCATCGCTTCTTCCGCCCATACCGGTGCAGCGTATGCGAGCTTCGCCCTGGCCACCGTTGCTAGGAGCCTCCGCCTTCCCTCACTTGGTCCACCTACGTTAGGCATGATGCGGCCCACCGCGGTATCCGTTCTTGTCGCCGCTTCTGCTGCCTCCGCGCAGTGATTACTCATGCGCCAATTGGATTCCAGCCATACCCCCAGGTATTTCACACTTCTAGCAATTGAGATATTCCTATCCCCTACTACTAGCGATTCGTTCAGGGTCCTTCCCGCTCTTCTCGTAGACAGCCACACCGCCATCGTTTTGTGCACTGCCACGCATAGTCCGTTCTCCTCCATCCAATTCAGGATTATTTCTGTTGCCTCGCTGACAATGCTGCGGACCCCATCCATCTCTCTGTGTCTCGCCACTATAGCGAGGTCGTCCGCGAAGGCAACCGTCGTTGCACCGTCTGGCAGTTCCAGACCCAACACTCCGTCGTAAACTAAGTTCCAGAGTGTTGGGCCAAGGACCGATCCCTGAGGTACACCCTGGTCCACCTCTCTGGTCATCTCGTTCATTCCCGTTCCATATATAATTGTCCTGCCATCGAGATAGGCATCGATCATCGTTGCCATTCCCTTCGAAAGTCTTCTCGCAGCTTCCCTCCTGGCGACCTGCCACGGTAGTGTATTAAAGGCATTCTTTATGTCAAGGGCAACCATAACTGCGTGCTTCCTTTTTCTCAGCGGGCCCTCGTTCGCTCCTCGCGCTATTCCCTGGACGGCCGCTATTGCCTCTACCGTCGACATTCCCTTCCTAAACCCATATTGGTTTACGTGGAATCCTCCCTTCGCCTCTATCTCCCCTGCGATTCTGGTCGCCAGCACCTTCTCCATCACTTTAGCCATTCCATCCAGGAGGCATATTGGTCTATATGCCCCTGGATCGTCGGGTGACTTATTCCCCTTCGGGATAAGCGCTAACCGTGCTGTCTTCCAAATCACAGGGAACACTCCTTCCTGCAGGCACTTATTGAGAACCCCTGCAAATAGGTCCGGGTTTGCCTCGACCGCTTCCCTGATGGCCTCGTTCGGCAAGCCGTCTGGGCCTGGTGCTTTCCTGCTGGGGAGGCTTCTAGCAGCCCCCTTTATTTCGTCGGTCGTGAATGGCTCCGCCGTATTCGCCCCCGGAATTCCCCTAGTCCTGGCTCCTCCTCTAAGCGGAAAGAGGGCGTCCACCACTGCCCTGGTACCACCGGGTACTATCGCTTCCGGGTCGGGTGTTCTTTTCCTCAGTTTGCCAGTCACCAGTCTATAGGGCTTTCCCCAGGGATCGGCTTCCACCTCCTCGCACAATTCCTGCCACTTGGCCTCTTTGCTGCGGGCTATTGCAGCTTTAAGGGACTTCTTAGCCTGCCTGAGGTCCTCATCCATGTCGTCGGTGTGGTTTCCTTTGCTCCTGGCCCTCACTAGGTTGCGACGCAACCTTAAAGCCTCTGATCTGGCGGCCACCACTTCCTCGTTCCATCAATAAACCCCCCTCTTTCCTTTACGTGATCTCCTAGGCATCGCAAGCTCACACGCCCCTTTCACTCTTGTAACCAGGGTACTTGCCTGCTGCTCAGCTGTCGCTCCTTCAGGCTTGATACCGACTAGCGCCCCTGTAAGCTTCTCCTTGTCCAGCCGATTCACGTTCCACCGGGACTTCGTGCTGATAATAGCGGGGCTATCGTGTGCTGTCTCGAATCTGATTAGCCGGTGATCGCTCATGGTGAGCCTATCTGCGACGCACCAGTTCGTCGCTAAGTGTGGCATATCAACGGCCGTCAGGTCGATCCACGATCTTGAGGCGCCCCTGGTAAACGTAGGTTGATGACCCTCATTTGCCACGGTGAGGTCCATCGTCGCCAACATCTCCACTACTTCTCGCCCTCTTCTGTCTGTTGTTGTCGGTCCCCAACAGCTGGACTTGGCGTTAAAGTCACCGGTGATTACCCTCTGGACGCCCTGATGTCTGCGTATCTCATTTTCCAGCTGAGTCAACCACGTCCTGAACTCGTCGAAGGAGACGTTTGGCGAGCAGTAGCAGCTAAAGTAAACTATTCGCTCTACCCTCACCCAGACAATTCCCTTACCCGGCGTGCCCCATCCCTTTGCCCTCTTCCCCGCCTCTTCGCCCAATACTATAGCTACATCGCCGCCTACTTCGTCCCTGTAACCTCCATTGCCCATCCTGACGTCATTCGGCTCTGAGAGTAAGACAATATCGGCCCTTTCTTCTACTATGCTTTGTTGGAGAAGGTCGTGTGCGGCTTTGCATCTGTTAAGATTTAGCTGCAGCACTCTCCAACAGCTCCTGGGCCTCCCTGTAGGCTCGACAACCCTTGCTCCCACGAAAGTGGTCCGATTCTTCCTCTTTCTCGGCGCACAGGACGCACTTCGGTGGCTTCTGGCACCCCTCTTCCTTGTGTCCCTTAGCACCACATCTGCGGCATAGGTCCCGCCTATCCTCGCCTTTGCAGCTGTCTGCCCAGTGCCCGTAGCCTTGACATTTCCCGCATGTAATGGGTTGCGCCCGCCTCTCCTGTATCCTGCAGGATGTCCAACCAATTTTTAGTGTTTCTTTGCTCAGCAGTAGCCTGGCATCCCCCCTGGTACACTCCACCATTGCGATCCGCAGGTCGCCGCTGTACTTCTGAATTCGCCTGACGTTGTACTCGCCTTCCCCGTTAGTGGCCTTCGCTATCGCCTCCAGCACCTTTTCCTGCGATGTGGACTCCTCCAGCCCTTTAACCTCTACTACGACCATACTACCCCTTGTCACTTTGGCCTTATCCACCCCTACTATTGCGTTTACAGCGCTTACTAGTCCCTTTCCGTCTGTCTCCTTGTTAATTTCTATGACCAGGTTGCCGGCCTGGCTTCTTCTTGCCCCTATTACCCCGGCGCTTAGTTCCGAGGATATCCCCGCTTGCACCTTCGTTAGCGTCTCGCCATAGCTGCTGCCTTTGGTGTCTACCATAATACGGGTCGGTCTGACTCTGAAGGTCGTCTTTTGCAGCGGTTGCTTGGTCTTTCCCTTATTTGCCTCAAACTGCGGTGCCGCCACCTTTGTATTCCCTGCAATGATTTCGGCCAGGGTCTTTCTGCTCTCTATGCCTATATCCTCAGTCTCAAGCCCCTCCCTCCTTTTCGAAGTACCCGCATCGGCTGTCCTGTCCGGCCTCACAGTCCTTCTTTCCAGCTTATCCTGTTCAGCCTCACGCTCTAACTTGGTGATTTTCTCCAGGATGGCATCTATTTTCTGGTTAACACCGATCATGTCCTCCCTCCTTACATTCTCTTCTACTAACCCTATCGTCGCAGTTTCGGCTACCTCCTCGGCGATTACCCCTTCCGTTAGTAGACGCTTTATCTCGTCCGTGGCAAGGATGCTTGTCTGGCATGCGAGCTTGCTAACGCCTTGTTTGATTTCCGTCTTTGTATTCGAGTTGGCGATAATTAGCTTCTCTAGGTTCTTCACCTCCGCTACTACTTTGGCTACCGATTTTCCTAATCTTCTGAGTAGCCGTGTTCCTATTCCAGGCACTACTGGAAGCTTCGCTTCGGAACCCAGCGATTCGTTCCTCGGCCTTTTTACCGAGCGCTCTTTCTCTTCGTCGAAAACCAGATCGATTTGTGTGACGTTCTTTCGTAGCTGACCGCTTTTTGGGGGGGACGTCACTATGGACAGGACCCTAGGCTTGCTGGCCATGTTAAGCGTCTATTTCGCGTTCACTACACCCTACCTTAACACTAATTGTCACTGTCCTAATTTTATGTACACCTAATCCTAATCCTGTTTGCACTCAGTCTCTGTCTGCCTATGACGCTAAACTAATTATTCTAAAGTTCGCTTACCCTAGCAGGCCTCGCCTGAACAGCACCTTCTGTCTATTCCAGCCGCTTCCGGTCGGTTCCCGTCAATACCGGCCGAGAACCGGTCACTTCCGGTCGCTGAGGGGGGCCCCGGGGCAAAAGTCAGTAGTTTTCTAACTTCCCCCGTCCCTTCCGGTCACGTCCGGCCCACTTCCGGTTTACTTCCGGTCCACTTCCGGTCTATTTGGGTCACTTCCGGTCACTTCCGGTTTGGGCAATGAAGACTTCCGGTGTGTCACTTCACTCCCGAACTTCACTCCCTAGCGTCCTGTCGCACAAGCACTTCGTTCCTGAGAAAAATCCGAAGTCCCGTATTGCTAAAAAATATTCTAAGTCCCGAAATTCGCGAAATATTCCCAAGTCCGAACTACCGAAAATTTTCTAAGTCCCGTTTGCCGTTGGCCCCATGGGGCTCCACTAGCACTAACACAGGCCTGGCGCCTTACCCCCGACACGGATTGCGGTTATGTTTGGTTTTGACTCTGCAGTGCTACACACGACCGTCCTCCGCGACTGCCCGGGTAAGAAGGAACCTAACCCAACCTAACCCAACCTAACCCAACCTAACCCAACCTAACCCAACCTAACCCAACCTAACCCAACCTAACCCAACCTAACCCAACCTAACCCAACCTAACCCAACCTAACCCAACCTAACCCAACCTAACCCAACCTAACCCAACCTAACCCAACCTAACCCAACCTAACCCAACCTAACCCAACCTAACCCAACCTAACCCAACCTAACCCAACCTAACCCAACCTAACCCAACCTAACCCAACCTAACCCAACCTAACCCAACCTAACCCAACCTAACCCAACCTAACCCAACCTAACCCAACCTAACCCAACCTAACCCAACCTAACCCAACCTAACCCAACCTAACCCAACCTAACCCAACCTAACCCAACCTAACCCAACCTAACCCAACCTAACCCAACCTAACCCAACCTAACCCAACCTAACCCAACCTAACCCAACCTAACCCAACCTAACCCAACCTAACCCAACCTAACCCAACCTAACCCAACCTAACCCAACCTAACCCAACCTAACCCAACCTAACCCAACCTAACCCAACCTAACCCAACCTAACCCAACCTAACCCAACCTAACCCAACCTAACCCAACCTAACCCAACCTAACCCAACCTAACCCAACCTAACCCAACCTAACCCAACCTAACCCAACCTAACCCAACCTAACCCAACCTAACCCAACCTAACCCAACCTAACCCAACCTAACCCAACCTAACCCAACCTAACCCAACCTAACCCAACCTAACCCAACCTAACCCAACCTAACCCAACCTAACCCAACCTAACCCAACCTAACCCAACCTAACCCAACCTAACCCAACCTAACCCAACCTAACCCAACCTAACCCAACCTAACCCAACCTAACCCAACCTAACCCAACCTAACCCAACCTAACCCAACCTAACCCAACCTAATATAACATTACATTTACATACTATATTTTGCTTTACAAAATTACATAATACAAGATACCTATGTTACCATATGTTACCATACATCTATGCTGTCTATTTCAACGGTTTGTCTTCATGTGCGGCATATCGTGCCTCCTTTTTGGTTAGGACAACCTTGGCGAAGATGTCTGCTTTCTTCCACGCTTTGGGGTCTTCCAGCAAGCTATCCATAAATGATTTTGGTGACAACAGGTTCGCCGTTTCCGCCAACGCTTTTCTTAGGCTTGACAGTAAAAGAGGGTGTGTTTTGCGTCATCGGGAGCTTGTGTCTCACAGAATTTACATGCGTCTGTTTCTGTCTTCTTGATCTTATGCAGGTATGTTCCGAAGCAGCCGTGTCCAGTGAGGAACTGGGTGAGGTGGTAGGAGCACTCTCCGTGTGTTCGGCTTGTCCAATCTACAATGTTTGGAATCATTTCCTTTGTCCAGCTAGCCTTTGTTGTTGTCTCCCATCTTCCTTGCCAGCTCCTCATAGTAGCGGTCGTCGCTTCCTGCTTTGCCTGCGCTTTATCCTCTCCAGATTTGCGAGCTTGGTGTATACTTTTTTTTTCTAGTACCAATAAGTCAGCTGGCGCTATCCCAGCCAGCACTTCTGCTGCGTCGGTCGATGTTGTGCGATACGCTCGCGCTATCCTCAGGTTCCCTGGTCGTAGACTTCGCCTTAGTCTGTTTTGATTGGTTATTGTTTTTGTTGCGCTTGCCCATATTGGGGCTGCGTATAACAATTTGGATCTTCCGACAGAGCTTAGGAGGCGTCGCTTAGCTTCTCCGGGGCCACCTATATTGGGCATAATTCTAGCAACTGCCATCTCTGCCTTACTTGCCGCTTTACATGCGTTTATTACTTGGGTGCTGCAGTTGGGGTTTGCTTCCATTATCATTCCTAGGTACTTGATTGATTTTTTTACCGTTACACTGGTGTCCAGAATTGGGATGGTAACATTGGCTGTTCTGCCTGCCCTCTTTGTAGATAGCCAGGCGGCTTCTGTTTTTTCCGCGGCCATCTGTAGGCCTTTACTTTGGATCCATGCTGCAATCCTTTGCATGGCCCTGTTGGTGAGCGTTTGCAGGCGTAAGATGCTCTTATTTCGGATCGTCAGCGCTATGTCGTCCGCGAATCCAACTATCCTGGCTCCTGCTGGGAGGTCCAGGTGTAATATACCGTCGTACACGATATTCCAGAGTAGCGGGCCTAGTATAGAGCCCTGTGGTACACCCGCTCCTATTACGAAATTCTCTCCGTCGCTTATTTGCACTACTCGCTGGTCTAGGTAGTCTGCGATCACGTTCTGGAGGTACTTTGATACTCCCCGGCGAGAGATTTCGTTCCGGATTTCGCCGTGCGGGAGAGTCCCGATATGCCTGCTAAATGGAATCGCAAAGATAGCAGAAAAGGTAATTGCGGTGAGGCTTGAGAAAGAAATCCAGCGACTCGGCGGATTGTCGGCACGTCAGCATGGATTTAGAAAAGGCAGATCTACCTTAGACGCCATAGAGGATGTTAGGAAAGCAGCGACTAGAGCGAATTCAGGCCCACTCCGCAACAGAGAACACTGCATCCTAGTCACCATCGATATCAAAAACGCCTGCGGGAGAGTCCCGAAAACCTAACCCAACCTAACCCAACCTAACCCAACCTAACCCAACCTAACCCAACCTAACCCAACCTAACCCAACCTAACCCAACCTAACCCAACCTAACCCAACCTAACCCAACCTAACCCAACCTAACCCAACCTAACCCAACCTAACCCAACCTAACCCAACCTAACCCAACCTAACCCAACCTAACCCAACCTAACCCAACCTAACCCAACCTAACCCAACCTAACCCAACCTAACCCAACCTAACCCAACCTAACCCAACCTAACCCAACCAAACCCAACCTAACCCAACCTAACCCAACCTAACCCAACCTAACCCAACCTAACCCAACCTAACCCAACCTAACCCAACCTAACCCAACCTAACCCAACCTAACCCAACCTAACCCAACCTAACCCAACCTAACCCAACCTAACCCAACCTAACCCAACCTAACCCAACCTAACCCAACCTAACCCAACCTAACCCAACCTAACCCAACCTAACCCAACCTAACCCAACCTAACCCAACCTAACCCAACCTAACCCAACCTAACCCAACCTAACCCAACCTAACCCAACCTAACCCAACCTAACCCAACCTAACACAACCTAACCCAACCTAACCCAACCTAACCCAACCTAACCCAACCTAACCCAACCTAACCCAACCTAACCCAACCTAACCCAACCTAACCCAACCTAACCCAACCTAACCCAACCTAACCCAACCTAACCCAACCTAACCCAACCTAACCCAACCTAACCCAACCTAACCCAACCTAACCCAACCTAACCCAACCTAACCCAACCTAACCCAACCTAACCCAACCTAACCCAACCTAACCCAACCTAACCCAACCTAACCCAACCTAACCCAACCTAACCCAACCTAACCCAACCTAACCCAACCTAACCCAACCTAACCCAACCTAACCCAACCTAACCCAACCTAACCCAACCTAACCCAACCTAACCCAACCTAACCCAACCTAACCCAACCTAACCCAACCTAACCCAACCTAACCCAACCTAACCCAACCTAACCCAACCTAACCCAACCTAACCCAACCTAACCCAACCTAACCCAACCTAACCCAACCTAACCCAACCTAACCCAACCTAACCCAACCTAACCCAACCTAACCCAACCTAACCCAACCTAACCCAACCTAACCCAACCTAACCCAACCTAACCCAACCTAACCCAACCTTTTTAAACCTAACCCAACCTAACCCAACCTAACCCAACCTAACCCAACCTAACCCAACCTTTTTATTTTTTTTTATATTTTTTTTTTTTTTTTTATAGAGAGGATTGGAAATCTGTTAACAGACACCCAGCCTTTGGTCTAATGTGGCTGGATAGTGTCGGGTTGGAGAGGATCTCCGACCGACTAAAACCCTTCCCTCTCTCTTTTGCCCTTTTTGTTTCTGCACTCTGGGACCATTTTATATTACTTCAGAGTGCGGCAAGTGTCGATGTTTCAGCAATTTATTGGGTTGCCCTTTCGGCTTCCCTCGATAGTTCGTCCTTATATTTTGTTCTCATCACCTTCCTTGCGAATGTGTTTACCGCGTCCCATGCCTTTTTGTTATCCAGCATTGACTTTGATACTTTCTCTACGTCCGCCGAGCCTGTCGCTTCGATTAGTGTTATTCTGTCCGCTTGCCATTGCGGGCACTCTATGAGCGTGTGGCGAGCCGTGTCGCTCGCTGTCTTGCAATAACGGCACATTCCGTCCGTCGTTTTGCCTATCTTCTGTCTGTAGGATTCGAAGCTTCCATGGCCCGTGAATATTTGGGTAAGCTCAAATGACATTTCGCCGTGGTCCCTACCGTATCATGCCTTAACGTCCGGGATAAGGGTCCTGGTCCAGCTTGTCGCCAGCTCCCATCTACATTGCCACCGGTCCATGGCCCTTTCCGTCGCTGCCTTCCTGGCTGCGGCTTTCTCCCCCGTTTCCCTAGCCTCGAAGTATGCCTCCGCGCACGCCGTGACGTAAAGGTCGCCTGGGATTATCGACGCGAGGACTTCTGCCGCCTCCGTTGAGACGGTCCGATACCCCCGGATTATTCGTATCGCCCCGGTTCTCAGTGCCCCTCTCGCTTTGGTAGCGTTTCTTGCGAACGCCATGGCCTGTGCCCACGCTGGCGCAGCGTATGCTAGTTTCGCCCTCGCTACCATCGCTAGCAGCCGCCTCCTGCCCTCTCCTGGCCCGCCCGAGTTCGGGAGTATTCGAGCTATCGCAGCTTCCGCTTTACGTGCGCCCTCGGCTGCTTCGTGGCTGTGTCCGCTATGCCTGGGGTTTGCCTCCATCCAAACTCCCAGGTACTTCAGTTTCTTACCGATCTGGATCTCGTGCCCTCCCACGATTATAGATTCCTCTGCTGTCCTGCCCGCTCTTTTGGTTGAGAGCCACACCGCCTGAGTTTTGTCGGTGGCGACCTGCAGCCCTACTTTCCCCATCCACCTTGCGATGTTATTAGTTGCGTCCGTGACGATAGATTTTAGCTCCTCCATTGTCGTGCTCCTTGCGATAAGGGCGAGGTCATCGGCAAAAGCCACGGTCGCAGCCCCTTCCGGAAGTTTTAGGTTAAGTACCCCGTCGTACACTAGGTTCCACAGTGTCGGGCCAAGTACCGATCCTTGGGGAACCCCTATTGAAATCTTTCTTTCTACCTTTATACCCCTCGTCTGGTAAATTATCGCTCTGTCGTCGAGGTAGGAGAAGACCATTCTGGCGACGTCTGCTGGAAGCCTTTTCGCGGCTTCGTCCCTAACCGCTTGCCATGGTAGCGTGTTGAACGCGTTCTTAATGTCCAACGCCACCATGACCGCGTGCTCCCTCTTCCTCGGGGGTCCTGAGTTAGCGCTTTCTGCGTAGCTCATTACCTTCAGGACAGCGTCGGTGGTGGACATTCCCTTCCTGAACCCGAACTGGTTGGGGTCTAAGCTTCCCTCTTCTTCCAGGTGTGTCTCTATCCTGTCGGTTATGGCTCTCTCTAGCACCTTGGCTAGGCCGTCCAGCAGACATACTGGGCGGTAGGCGGTGGGGCTTTCCGGCTGTTTCCCTATCTTTTGATTAGGACAACCTTGGCTATTTTCCATTTCTGTGGGAATACGCCTTCAGCGAAACAGCTGTTTAATGTGTCCGTTGCGAGCGTCGGGTTTGCCTCGATGGCAGCTTTTACGGCCTCGTTCGGGATTCCGTCCGGTCCGGGTGCTTTTTTTGCCGGTAGTCGTTTGGCTGCCGCGAGGATTTCATTCGTCGTGAAGAGGTCGACCGGGGTGTTTGTGGAAAGCTCCTCGCTCTTGGTTGTTTCTCCCTGTGGGAATAGGGTCCCTATGACCGCCCTAGTGCCGCCCTTAACCACAGCGTCGGGGTCCAGCCCTTTTTTTTTAAGTTTCCCCATTACGATTTTATAGGGCTTTCCCCAGGGGTCCGTTTCTACCTCGTCGCAGAGCTCCCTCCATTTCTCCCTCTTGCTACGGTCAATTGCCTCCCGTAGATTTTTGTCACTTGCCTTCTTCCTCTCTAATACTTGGTGGGACACTTGGCCCTTTGCTCTGGCCCTTGTTACCGCTCGCCTGTCCTTTAGCGCTTCTTTCCTAGCGGACGCGATTTCAGTGTTCCACCAGTATACGCTTTGCGTAAGGTGCGAGGCTTCTTAGGGGTGGCTCGCAAGCATGCCTCCCTCATGATGTCCACCAGCTCCGCCGCTTTGCCCTCCGCTGTATTTGAGGTTGTTGACCTGTCACTCACTACCTCCGCTATCTTAGCTTTATTCATGAGCCTGGTGTCCCACCTTGTCCCGTCCAGATCGCAACTTGGTGCCACTGTGTCGCCGGTCTCTATGACAAATCCAATTAGGCAGTGGTCGCTCAGTGTTTCCTTGTCAAGGACTTGCCAATCCTTAACAATTTGTGGGTCGTCGGATGCCGTGATGTCGATCCACGATTTGGCTGTCCCTCTGGTGAAGGTGGGTTTAGGTCCGGTGTTGGCGATTTCCATTTCTAGGGATGTTAACATGTCGGCGAGTTCCTGTCCTCTCCAGTCAGTGCTGGGTGAACCCCAGCTGCTGGATTTCGCGTTGAAGTCGCCCGCCACGATCCTTTTCATTCCCTGCTGTCGCCTCAGTGCCCCTTCTAGCCTTTGGAGCCAGGCTTTATATTCCTCCTTCGAGCAGTTTGGGGATATATAGCAGCTGAGTACGACGATGCCTCCCAGCTGGACCCAGACTGTTCCCTTCCCACAAGTTCCCCACCCCGTGGCTTGTTTACCCGCTTCGGCGCTTAGCTTGATTGCTACGTCGCCCCCTATTTCGTCCCTGAGGAATCCGTCCTTCACCTTGGATGCATTTGTCTCTGACATGATGATTATGTCGGCCCCTTCCTCCACCGCTTGTTGCTGCAGCAGGTCGTGTGCCGCCTTACACCTGTTCAGGTTTACCTGAAGCACCTTCCATTTCCGCTTGAGCACGTTTAAATGCCTGACAGCCCTTGCTCCCCCGAAAGTGGTTTTCGTCCTCGCCCACCTCCTTGCAGAGGACGCAGGCCGCAGGTTGTTGGCACGTCTCCTCCTTGTGGCCTTTTTGTCCACACTTACGACAGCAGTCCCTTCTATCGGTGCCTTTACATTTATCTGCCCAGTGGCCGTACCCCAGGCACTTCCCGCAGGCTTGTGGTTTTGCTGGTCTCTCCTGTATTTTACAGTACGTCCATCCTATTTTTAGGGATCCGCGATCTAGGAGTCGCTTCGCATCCTCGCTGCTACACTCTACCATAGCTATTCGGAGGTCCTTCCCGTACTGCCTGATCTCTTTGACCGTGTACTTTCCCTTGCCATCAGTAACTGTCTGGATAGCTGTTGCTACCTTCTCGATATCTATCCCCTCCACTAGGTCTTTTACCTCCAATACTACGAGGCTCCCCTTTGTGATCCTTGCCTTATCCTTCCCAACAATTGCGTTCATCGCCTCGATAATGCCCTCCCCGTTCCCTCCTTTATTGACCTCCACCACCAGATTGCCATCTCTGCTTCTCCAGGCTCTTTTAACGTCCGCGCCTAGCTCTGGCGCTATTCCGGTTTGGACCCTATTCAGGGTCTGGCCGTACGAGCTGCCCTCCGTGTTTATGATAATTCTTGTAGGGTTCACCCTGAAGGAGGTCTTCCGTGGTTGGCTCCACTCTTCACCCCTTGCCCCCGAGGTTCCGGGCTGCATTACCGTGTTTCCCGCTACGATTTCTGCCAGGCTTCTTTTGCCTCCTGTTGGTTTCTCCTTATCAGGAGCATTTTCCACTTCTACTTGCCGGGCTGCTGTCCTTTCACGCTGAGGCTTGGTCGATGTTCCTTCCAGTTTTGAGATCTTTTCCAAGATGACATCTATCTTTTTGTTTACCTCAGCCAGGTCGTCCTTAGTGTTACCCTCCCAACTCTCAGATGTGCCCGCGCCCGTTACTGATGCCCGAGCATCCTCGGCGATAACTCCGTCCTCCAACAACGCCCTCATACCGTCCGTGTTGATGAGACTTATGAGGCTCGAGAGCCTGCTGACGCTGGTTTTAATCTCGGTTTTGGTATTAGGGTTCTGTTTTACCAGGCCCTGCGCGTTCTTGATCTCGTTTGCGATCTTCTCAACCGTCGTTCCGATTCTCCTTAGCATTCTCGTTGCTGTTCCCTTCGCTGGTCCCGCTTTTACACCGGGTTCTATTGACTCCCGCCTGGGCCTCTTGCCAGATGGCTCCTTATCCTCGCTAAATACAAAGTCAAATTGTCCTACGTTCTTCGGTAGCGGACCCTTCGGGGGGCTCGTCACGATGGACAGCTTTCTGGTTTTCGCCACCATGTTTAGCGATTTTTCGCTCACTGACATGGTCCCTTGTCCTTGCACTATTTATGCGTATGCACTTGTCTCTAACCTGTCACTAGCCTACACTTAGTCACTGTCTGTTGCACTTATTTCTATTGTTCCTATGTATACAAATATTTACAACTTACCGGTGTCACTTCCGGATTTTCCAGGTCGATTCCGGGCTACTATCGGTACGTCTCCGTCTTTTCCAACCCCCGCCGGTCGACTCCGTTCTCTCCCGGTCCGGGGACGGTCACTTCCGGTGCACAGTTCTTACTCGCGAGCACTTTTTGGTCCCTGACTAGTGTCGCAAGCCACTTCCGGTCCTTTTCCCGGCACTTCCGGTTTACTTCCGGCCCACTTCCGGTCACTTCCGGTCACTTCCGGTTGGGTACCCCAACACTTCCGGTGACGTACCCACTCCCGAATACCTTCGGGGACCGAAGTCCCTAGCGTCCTGTCGCACTTTCATTTCACTATCCCGAAGAAACTTGCTCGATCCCGAGAATTATTCTAAGTCCGCGGTCCAGAAAAATTATTCTAAGTCCGCGATCCCGAAAAATGTTCTATGTCCCGAACTTTTGAAAATTTGTCTAAGTCCAAACTTTCCAGTGGGCCCCCTGAGGCTCCACTAGATCTGTCGGCGCGCCGAGCAACTTGACCGACACAGATTGTGGTTATGTGGATTAATGTATAACGGAGCTACACACGTCCATCCTCTGTGACTGCCCGGGCAAGAAGCTAACCTAACCCAACCTAACCCAACCTAACCCAACCTAACCCAACCTAACCCAACCTAACCCAACCTAACCCAACCTAACCCAACCTAACCCAACCTAACCCAACCTAACCCAACCTAACCCAACCTAACCCAACCTAACCCAACCTAACCCAACCTAACCCAACCTAACCCAACCTAACCCAACCTAACCCAACCTAACCCAACCTAACCCAACCTAACCCAACCTAACCCAACCTAACCCAACCTAACCCAACCTAACCCAACCTAACCCAACCTAACCCAACCTAACCCAACCTAACCCAACCTAACCCAACCTAACCCAACCTAACCCAACCTAACCCAACCTAACCCAACCTAACCCAACCTAACCCAACCTAACCCAACCTAACCCAACCTAACCCAACCTAACCCAACCTAACCCAACCTAACCCAACCTAACCCAACCTAACCCAACCTAACCCAACCTAACCCAACCTAACCCAACCTAACCCAACCTAACCCAACCTAACCCAACCTAACCCAACCTAACCCAACCTAACCCAACCTAACCCAACCTAACCCAACCTAACCCAACCTAACCCAACCTAACCCAACCTAACCCAACCTAACCCAACCTAACCCAACCTAACCCAACCTAACCCAACCTAACCCAACCTAACCCAACCTAACCCAACCTAACCCAACCTAACCCAACCTAACCCAACCTAACCCAACCTAACCCAACCTAACCCAACCTAACCCAACCTAACCCAACCTAACCCAACCTAACCCAACCTAACCCAACCTAACCCAACCTAACCCAACCTAACCCAACCTAACCCAACCTAACCCAACCTAACCCAACCTAACCCAACCTAACCCAACCTAACCCAACCTAACCCAACCTAACCCAACCTAACCCAACCTAACCCAACCTAACCCAACCTAACCCAACCTAACCCAACCTAACCCAACCTAACCCAACCTAACCCAACCTAACCCAACCTAACCCAACCTAACCCAACCTAACCCAACCTAACCCAACCTAACCCAACCTAACCCAACCTAACCCAACCTAACCCAACCTAACCCAACCTAACCCAACCTAACCCAACCAAACCCAACCTAACCCAACCTAACCCAACCTAACCCAACCTAACCCAACCTAACCCAACCTAACCCAACCTAACCCAACCTAACCCAACCTAACCCAACCTAACCCAACCTAACCCAACCTAACCCAACCTAACCCAACCTAACCCAACCTAACCCAACCTAACCCAACCTAACCCAACCTAACCCAACCTAACCCAACCTAACCCAACCTAACCCAACCTAACCCAACCTAACCCAACCTAACCCAACCTAACCCAACCTAACCCAACCTAACCCAACCTAACCCAACCTAACCCAACCTAACCCAACCTAACCCAACCTAACCCAACCTAACCCAACCTAACCCAACCTAACCCAACCTAACCCAACCTAACCCAACCTAACCCAACCTAACCCAACCTAACCCAACCTAACCCAACCTAACCCAACCTAACCCAACCTAACCCAACCTAACCCAACCTAACCCAACCTAACCCAACCTAACCCAACCTAACCCAACCTAACCCAACCTAACCCAACCTAACCCAACCTAACCCAACCTAACCCAACCTAACCCAACCTAACCCAACCTAACCCAACCTAACCCAACCTAACCCAACCTAACCCAACCTAACCCAACCTAACCCAACCTAACCCAACCTAACCCAACCTAACCCAACCTAACCCAACCTAACCCAACCTAACCCAACCTAACCCAACCTAACCCAACCTAACCCAACCTAACCCAACCTAACCCAACCTAACCCAACCTAACCCAACCTAACCCAACCTAACCCAACCTAACCCAACCTAACCCAACCTAACCCAACCTAACCCAACCTAACCCAACCTAACCCAACCTAACCCAACCTAACCCAACCTAACCCAACCTAACCCAACCTAACCCAACCTAACCCAACCTAACCCAACCTAACCCAACCTAACCCAACCTAACCCAACCTAACCCAACCTAACCCAACCTAACCCAACCTAACCCAACCTAACCCAACCTAACCCAACCTAACCCAACCTAACCCAACCTAACCCAACCTAACCCAACCTAACCCAACCTAACCCAACCTAACCCAACCTTTTTTTTTTTTTTTTTTTTTAAAGGGACGTAGGCTGCGCCCATGGGCTGACCAGCAGCAAGTGGCCCCTGCGAAGTAGGACAATCTGGTGGAAACACAAATGTGTATAACATCGCCAGAGGGTCCTTCGTTTCTATCGTTTATTTACAATTAGCTAATTACATGGTACACAAGGTTAAAACATAGCGCGTACTAAATTATACATAATACCAAATACATATTTATATTATATGGTGCAACGTTTTACCAGTTTTGTTATACCCTGATCTTCGTTGTACCTCTTTCGCTTGTTAGGTGTGTTTCTTTTCTTCTCAGCACTGTTTCGGCAAATCTTCTAACGGCATTCCAAGCATTTTGGTCTTCGATCATCATTTTCACGATGGAGGGACCGTCACAGTTTGGCAGTAGGCCAAGTTTCATTACCATGGCTTCTCTTTCCCGGATCCATGCGGTGCATTCAAGTAAGGTGTGCGCCGCTGTGTCCTCGTGTCCGCTGTTGCAGAAATCGCAAATTGCCGAGTCCTTTTTTTTAATTCTTTTAAGGTACGACCCAAAGCACCCGTGCCCTGTTATGAACTGGGTGAGAAAATAATCGCAGTTCCCGTGTTCTCTTTCTATCCATTCCGCAATGTCTGGAATTATTGATCGGGTCCATGCTGATGCTCCGGAATTTGTCCACCTGGTTTGCCAGGTTCTTAGTGTCCGGGCGCGTGCCATACTCCTTTTCTCCGCATTTGTCAGACCGTCGATTCGCCTGTCATCTATAAAGGCCCGCTCCTGGACGAGTAGGTCCGCTGGGGGTTGGCAGGAGATAACCTCCGCTGCATCTGTGGAAACTGTTCTGTATCCACGAATAATTCGGAGGGCGTCCGTCCTTAGAGCTCTACGTAGGGCACCCGCATTTCTGCGGCAGTAGGTCCCCTTGGCCCACACTGGGGCCGCATACAGAAGCCTGGATCTGGCTACGGAGGCAAGTAGCCTTCTTCTGCCTTCCCCGGCTCCTCCAATGTTCGGCATTAGCCTGGCGAGGGAAGCCGCGGATTTAGATGCAGCCTCCGCCGCTTTCCGGACCTGTGGGGTAAAGTTTCTGTTGGAGCCAATGATGACGCCAAGATAGGTCAGGTGTTGATTAACGGTTATCTCCTGCCCCAGTATAGTTACGGTCTGTCCGGCGTGTCTTCCTGCTCGTCTGTAGGAGATCCATGCCGCTTCAGTCTTCTCGGGAGCGATTCTCAGTCCCGTATCCTCCATCCATGCACCGATCCGCTCCGCGGCTCTAGTTGTGATGGTCTTGACCCTACCGGCGTCTCTGTTTGAGACCACTAGAGCGATATCATCCGCGTATCCCACCAGTCTCGCACCAGGAGGTAGGTCGATATTGAGAGCCCCGTCATATGCCAATGTCCATAGAATAGGCCCCAAAATGGACCCTTGTGGGACCCCTGCTTGCGGGTGGAACCTCATTTCTCCTCCTGTGCCTCCATCATCTACCGACAGTTCCCTGTCCGTTAGGTAGTCCCTTACCACGTCGATTAAGTAGCGGGAGATCTTCCTTGTTTGCATCTCATTTATGATCGCCTGATGAGGGAGAGAGTTGAAAGCATTGCATACGTCGAATGTCGCCACTAGGCAATGCTCCCTCTTTCTCAGCGGTCCGGTGTTAGCCCTCTCCGCCGAGCTGAGGACGTCCTTGATGGCATCGATTGTGCCCCTGCCCCGCCGGAAGCCATACTGATGTTTTGAGAGGCCTCCATGGGCGTTGATTTCTGTACGAAGCCTTTCCGCGATTACCTTTTCCATGATTTTTCCAAGCCCATCCAACAGGCAGATGGGCCTATAGGCACTGGGGCTGTTTGTGGGTTTTCCCTTTTTGGGTAATAGCACGAGGCGGGCCTTCTTCCATATGGTGGGAAAGTGTCCTTCCCTGAAGCAATGCTCTATTATGGTGCAGAAGTCTTGCGGGATGATATTTGTTGCCGCCTTGACCAACTCGTTAGGGATACTGTCTGGGCCTGGCGCTTTTTTTCCGGTCATGCATCTCGTGGCGAGTAAAATCTCCTCTTGCTGTACTTTCGGGAAATCTGCGGCAGTTGTTGCAGCCGTTTTCACATGTTGTTGCCGCACTCCGTTTCTAGGGAAGAGGGTATTCACAACCGCTTTTAATCCACCAGGTACAGAGGCTTCCGGGTTAATAGTTTTCCGGCCTAACTTTCCCATTACGATTTTGTAGGGTAAACCCCACGGGTCCGAGTCCACCTCCTGGCAGAGTTTTAACCAGGACCGTTCCTTGCTGCGGTAAATCTCTTGTTTGAGTTTTGTTCTCGCAGCCCTATGTTCTTGATGGAGTGCTTCCCACTCTTGGCCGCCGGAGCGGGCCCTGGTCACTTTTCTTCTTAGACTTGTGGCGGTTCTTCTCGCAATAGCGACCTCGTTACACCACCAATATACCTCCTTGCGCCTTTTTAGCCCGGACCTTGGGGTAGAGGTGTGGCATGCATCCAGGACCCTCCTCCTCAAGTCTTCTGCCATGCAATCTACAGTTGTCTCATTCTTCGCTGGATTATTGTGTAGGTGAAGCGCAAACTTTTCCCAGTCTGTTCGCTCTGTGTGCCATTTTTTGCTTGGTACCCTTGGGTTGTGCACTACTTGCTTGTTGGGGTTGCTTAGCGTGAAGGATACGTACTTGTGGTCACTCATAGACTCCGTTTCTAGGACAGCCCAATTTTGTACGTTGTTTAGTATGTTGTGGTCTACCAGGGTGATGTCGATAACTGAGGTTCGAGCCCCTTGTACAAAGGTTGGCTGCGTCCCACGGTTGCAGCACATAAGGTCGTGTGTAGCCATGAGGTCTAGGAGCTCTCTACCCCTCCTATCGGTCTCCTTCGAGCCCCAGGCCACTGCTTTAGCGTTTAGGTCACCACATATGATCACTGGGGACTTTTGACTCTGGATGCTAATTTGAAGTTCTGTTAAAAAATTAGTGTAATCCTCATTTGAGATGTTCCTTGAGGAGTAGCAGCTGTAGACTATCAGCCCCCCCAGGTCGGCCCAAACGATACCATTTCCTGGCGTACCCCACCTTTTGATTCTTCTGCTTGCGTTTGAGCCCAACTGAATGGCCACATTTCGCACCTCGTCATGAACCCATCCTGCAGTTAGTCTTTTTTCGTTTGGTTCGCTGAGGATGTAGACATCATACGCCTCTTCCCTCATTAGTTGTTCGAGGAGGTCATGGGCATTTCTGCAACGATTTGCATTTAGCTGGAGAAATGTCAGAGTTGCGTGGGTGGCCGTTTAGTGGGATCCTCGTTTCCCCCTGTGTATGAGACAATCTTTCGGGATGCTTTTGTCTCTTTTTCCTTCTTGTATGCAGTGCATCTCTTACTGCCTGGGTAATGTTCGGGGTTAACCTCACCTCCCAGGTCCTGACAGGCAACACAGTTAGGGCTGTGTAAGCAGGTGCTGGCTCTATGACCCTCCTGTCCACAGTTTCTGCACCTTCCGCTGCGATCTATTCCTTTGCAGTCCCTACCTATATGTCCAAAACCCAGACAGCGAGAACATCTTCTCAGCTTTGGAGACTGTTTCCGTATGCGGCAGCTGTTAAGTCCAATTCTGATAGACCCAATTTGTGTTAGCTTGTTGGCCACCTCTATTGGGACAACGATGCCGGCGGTCTTTGTGCCGTCCCTTTCCAGGCGGGTCCATTTAGTATCGGGCAGGAAACCGGCGTAATGCTGTACCGAGTCCCGGATGGATCCTACGATTTCCTCCCCTGTGACGTCCTGTTCTATGTTATGAACTACTATCACCAGACTATCGTTCCTGTTGACCGACACGCTGGATTCTCCTACCACGTCCTTCACCGCCTTGAGCACTTGGTCAGTCTGATTTGAACCCTTCTTCATCTCGATAACAAGAGAGCCGGATTTGGATTTCCTGGTTCCGTGTATACCCTTCTGACTTTGTAGCATTGTCTCGTCCTGGGATAGCCCTTGCTTTATCCTTTTTAGGACCTCCACGTAGGTTGAGTTTCCCACTTCTACTTGGATTCGGTCCGGCCGCGAAACACTCGTGTTATTTGTGGTCACTGCCGGAGATACGTTTGGATCATAAAGTTCGATCGTAATTTCTGTGGAGGCGAAAACGAACTCCACCATTTTCTTTGCCAATTCTTTGTCCTTGCTATCTAGGCCAGCCCCCGCCCAGGTAATACCTGCTGTTTTACTGTCCCGCTCTAGAAGCTTCTTTCGTGCGTTACATAGGCACTCGTAAAGAGTAGCTAGCTCAGACTTTTCGCGTCCCCTGTTTCTGTTCACGAGTGTGTACATATGACTCTCAGTGGTACAGGTCTCTTCTTCTACCTGTCTGACGGTAGTGATGGTCGTGACCGTGACTCCACCTAGATTAGCGCGAAGGGCCTGCCCTCCTCGTCGTTCTCTCAGCCTTCTGGCAAGACCTGGGGGTACGTCCATATCTGCAGGGGATATATTGATAATCACCGGTGCCTCTATATCCAATTCGCCCTTTACCTCCTTTAGGTTGGTGAAGGTGCTGCTTGGCCATTGTTTTCCCGCGGTGTTTATAAAGTCTTCGAAACTCGCTAAAGCTAACATCTCTTCTCTTAAATTTTTTACCATCGATTCTTCCGCTAAGACTTCACGGGATACCGTTTGAGTGCCTATCTCTCTCGTGCGTCTCTCTATCCGGGCTTCGTCTTCCCCTGTTACCTGCTCATGCCTGACCGGATTTGTGATATGTTCCCTTGTCCCCAGTGTGCTGGGTAGTGCTCCGATGCCTTCCTCGTTAACACGTAGGTTTTCAAGGAGGGTCCGTATATCTGCCGTGTTAATCTGGTTGCATTCGCGACGCAGCTTAGAGACCTTGTCCTTAATCTCCTTCTTCGTGTTCGTATTGTCACTACTTAATTGGCAAAGTTCCCTGGACGTCGTGTCAAGGTCTTTCAGAACTTTCCCGATCTTCCTGAGAAGCAGAGTTCCTGTTGTCGTTACTGTTTCCTCAAAGGGGGTTTGTTCTTTACTATGTTCTTGCTGTTTTTTTAAGACGACAATTTCCATTTTCATTTCAGTAATATCCTTTACAAGGTTGTTTATGGTCTCCTGCATGCCCCTCTCTTTCTTTATTCTGTATTTTTCCAGCTCTTTATCGTTTTTTTTCTGGCTTTCCCATTTCTTTTTTAATAGTTTAACCTCGTCTTTGATAAACACGTGGACATTTCGGTTTTGTTTGCCAGTTGTGAAGTCGTGGATTTTGTTCACGATGTCCTCTAACTTCTGTCTGCCCTTCTGTTCTTCTTCCAGAAGTTTACTGACATCTTCGTGGAGTTCTTCCATGCACGGAGATTCAGTCGCCTTTCGTTTTTTATGCTCCTTTGGTTTTTGGTTTGGAGTTTCTGCAGACTCTGGCTCTGCCTGCAGTTTAGGAGGAGTTCGTATTATTGAGCTCCGTCTCTGAAAGGGATCGATGGACGCATCCCACTCTGGCGTTTCCAGCTCTTTTCCTACTGTGTCAATGTACTTTGCCACCTCCACAGACATGGGTAATTGGTCCCCCCCAGAATCCGTGGGACCTGCACCAGCCATCGGGGCTTGCACCCGATCGGAGCTGCTGGCGGGATTTCGACCCGCCTGGGGTATAATTTTTAAAGTTTTGTCACCCATTTTAATCTTCTTTTAACTTGTGCAATCCTGTTGGTCCGCGAGAGGTGTTTTAATTGCCTCCTACCCGCCGGCAAGCCGGTTGGGGCATTCCCCTATCCGCCACCTGGGGACGCGCTCGGTAGGGGTTACAGGTGTCCCCATCTCCCTTCTAAGGAGATCCGCCAGTTTCCCAACGGCCCGAGAACCTAACCCAACCTAACCCAACCTAACCCAACCTAACCCAACCTAACCCAACCTAACCCAACCTAACCCAACCTAACCCAACCTAACCCAACCTAACCCAACCTAACCCAACCTAACCCAACCTAACCCAACCTAACCCAACCTAACCCAACCTAACCCAACCTAACCCAACCTAACCCAACCTAACCCAACCTAGCCCAACCTAACCCAACCTAACCCAACCTAACCCAACCTAACCCAACCTAACCCAACCTAACCCAACCTAACCCAACCTAACCCAACCTAACCCAACCTAACCCAACCTAACCCAACCTAACCCAACCTAACACAACCTAACCCAACCTAACACAACCTAACCCAACCTAACCCAACCTAACCAAACCTTTTTTTTTTTTTTTTTTTTTTTATGGGGGCGTAGTCTGCGCCGCTGCTAGCAGAAGCAAGTGGTCCCCCTGGAAATCGACTCAGTCTCACGGAATCACCGAAGGTATACTTCACGAGACTAAGCTTAGTCAAAAAATACTCTTACTTTATTAGTTGATCAAATTCGTAAAATACATTACATACATATATTATTGTACTGCTGAACTCTTAACTTTTACAAAGATTAACATATATTTTGGCCTTTGGCCGTAACTTTTAACTTGATACAAAGCGTAACACTTTACTGCGTGAGGTAAAAGTTTTCCTTTTTTGTGAGGGTAACCTTGGCAAATAGGGCGACCTTTTCCCAGGCATCCGATGATTTCATCATGCTGACTATAATGCGAGCGGGCGAAGACATGTCCACCACATCGGCCAGCTCTGATCTTTCCAGGCCCCACCCGTCGCAATCCATGAGAGTGTGACGTGCGTCGTCCACCGCCCCTGAGTCGCAAATCCTGCATATCGGTGAGTCTGTCTTTCGGATCCTTTTTAGATACGAGGCAAAGCACCCGTGTCCGGATAGCAGCTGCGTGAGGTGGTATGTGCATTCGCCGTGCTCTCTGTTGATCCATGGCTCGAGAACGGGTATCAGTTCCTTCGTCCATCTTGATGAGGATTGTTCCCATCTCTCTTGCCAAATACGTGCTGTGTTGGCCAGAGCTGCCTCCTTGGCCGTCTTTTTATTAGCGCCAGACTTCTTGGCTTGGTATATCTCATATCGCTGCTGAGCGAGCAGGTCGGCTGGAGCCACTCCTGCTAGAACTTCGGCCGTGTCCGTCGAGACTGTCCTATATGCCCGGGAGATTCTTAGCATCCCTGTTCTAAGTCCTCTTCTTAGGGTATTTCTGTTTTTCTTTGTTAGTGTACCAGCGGCCCATATGGGGGCCGCGTAGAGGAGTTTGGCTCTGGCCACCGTAGAGAGAAGGCGTCTTTTTGCCGCTCCAGGGCCTCCCATGTTCGGCATTAACCTCGCAACCGCGACCTCCGTCCTGCTGGCCGCTTTTACCGCGTCCCCGATGTGGGAGGTGAAGTTCGGATTCGCTTCGATCCTCATGCCCAAGTATCTCAACGAGCTCTTTACCCCCACTTCCTCTTCAAATATTGGCAGCGTAGTGCCAGGCAGTCTACCCGACCTTTTAGTCGAAAGCCATGCCGCCTCTGTCTTTTCCACTGCGATCTCCAGGCCATTTGCGATCACCCACTCCTTGATTAGTTTCGAAGCATTGTGTGCAAGGAGTCTTAGCTGTGGGATGCTTCTACTATGAATGACTAGAGCCAGATCGTCCGCGTAAGCAACTAAATGTGAATTGGTTGGAAGGTGTAGTTTTAGGACACCATTGTAGACTATATTCCATAGAAGGGGCCCCAGAATCGAGCCTTGCGGGACCCCTGCTTTAAGGTATATGCTTTCGTTGCTGTCTACGATCAGCTCCCTGCTGTGGAGATAGTCTTGCAGAAGATTTCGCAGGTATACTGGTATTCCTCGACGTTGCAGTTCTTCGAGAATTACCCGATGCGGGAGTGATCCGAAAGCATTTTTGACGTCGATAGTCACGACCGCACAGTGTTCCCGCTTCCTCAAGGGTCCTACGTTGCATTCCTTTGCTAACCTTAGAACTGCCTCCATGGCATCTGTTGATGATCTACCTTTTATAAATCCAAATTGGTTTGTGGATAGACCACCTTGGTTCTTTATGGCGAGAGCCAATCTGTCCGTCAGCACTCTCTCGAAGACCTTGCCCAGACCATTAAGCAAGCAGATCGGTCTGTATGCCCTCGGATCGTTGCTTGGTTTTCCCTTCTTTGGTAGAAAGATGACTCTCGCTTTCTTCCAAATTGATGGAAAGCAGCCCTCTCGGATGCATTCGTTAAACACTATTTCTATCGCGTCTGGCCGTACCTCTATCGCCGCTTTCAGCAATTCGCTCGGGAGGCCATCCGGGCCCGGGGCCTTCCTGTTAGGTAAACGCTTAACTGCCGTCAGGATCTCCTCCTGTGAGATGAGTGGAACTTCCTCTAGTCTCGTTTGCAACTTGTCCGGGGCTGCTTGCACGTGTTTGTCGGATACAAATAGGGTGGACACCACTTTATGGATTCCTCCCTCCACCATAACTTCGGGTCCTAGAGTCTTTACTCCTATTTTACCCGCTACTAGTCTGTAGCCCAGACCCCACGGGTCGGCGTCAATCTCGTTGCAGAGCTCTTTCCAGCTCCTTTCTTTGCTGCGGTATATCGTTAGTTTCAGGTTTGCCCTCGCTGCCCGGTATTGCGCTGCTAAAGTCTGAAACTGGCTGTGATCTGGCTTTTTCCTGGAGAGTTTGCGCCGTGCCCGGATTGCTGCTTTCCTTGCCTCGGCTACTTCATCGCACCACCAATACTTGCAACGAGTTTTATCCCTGAGGACGCGAGGGGTCGAGATTTCGCACGCAAGCTGGACGTGTTGTTGCAGGTCAGTCGCCATGGTGTTTGGGTCGTTGTAAGAGAGGAGCATTTTTTTTAGAGAGAGCGCTAATTTTTGTGTGTCTGTTTTCGAGGTAACCCATCTCATGAGAGGACTCTCTTTTCGGTTGTTGTTGTGTGTACCCGTTGCGAAAGTGATGTAGTAGTGGTCGCTAAGTGTTTCCTGCTCCATCACCCTCCAGTTATTTATTTTATTAGCCAGCGTGGAGGTTGCAAAAGTCACGTCGATGAGAGAGGTGCTGTTGTCACGCCTAAAAGTGGGAGTCTTCCCTCTGTTACAAATTTCTAGGTCGAGCGACGACGTCAGCTCCAACAGTTCCCTGCCTCTGTTATCGAATTTTGAAGAGCCCCAAGCTGGAGCCTTCGCGTTAAAGTCTCCCCCAACTACTGTTGGTGTTTTCCCTTGTGTCCTGATGGATACTTCAAGACAAGACAGGAAGTTGCTGAAGCTGTCCGCCCCGGAGTTTGGAGAGATATAGCAACTGTAGAAGATGACTCCGTTTAGATTTATCCAGACAATCCCTTGGCACGGAGACCCCCAGGCTCTTATATTTTTTCTACTCCCCGTCGTCCCTCGAACAAGGATGGCTACGTCTCCTCCCTTATCTTTGTCCCTGAACCAATTATTGCCTGTTTTGTTATCGTTCGGCTCGCTAACAAGCAGGATATCAGCCTGTTCTTGAATGGCCGTTTCTTCGAGAAGATCATGCGCGGCCTTGCATCTGTTTAGGTTCACTTGAATGATCCTTTCGCTGTTATGGTCTTTATCCGTGTGGGTGTTGACCATTATCGGGGCCGAGATGTGGGAGCCTCTGACTCCTTTCTCTCTGGAAGTACGTCGGCCTCTGGGATGGCGGCAGGGTTGCAAGCCTTTTGTTTATTTTCCGCTAGCTTGTAGGCTTTGCAGGATTTGCTGCCCGGGTAGTGGTCCAGAACAGTCTCCCCCATGACGTTGCAGGGTATGCATTTAGGACGGTTTGCACAGCTATCGGCGCGGTGATCTTCCCCTCCGCAGCTCTTGCAGATCTTAGAGCGATCTATGTCTGTGCACTTGGTACTGTTGTGTCCGAAGCAGAGGCACCTGAAGCATCTCTCTATTCGAGCGAGTCTTTCCCTGATGCGGCATGTACCAAGGCCGATGTCTACGTATCCCTGTTCCAGTAGGGTGTTTGCGGTGCTGGTGCTGGTCACTATTCCGGCCGACCGAGAGCCATCTCTTAGCTCTTTTACCCATTTTACTACTATCTCCTCTGTGGTTTTTGCTGCCTCCTGTAGCGCCACAGATATTTCTTTGTTGGTTAGGTCTGCGTCGAGGTTCCTGACCTCCAGGAGTACCGTCGCCTCTCCGGAAATCCATTTAGCTCCTGCGACTTGCCTCCTAATTTCCTTTAGTAGAACCTCGTGGTTCTTCGTATCCTTCTTCATCTCGATGATTAGTTCATTTTTGGGGGATTTTCTCGTCCGGTGAATATCCTTAGCGCATTTTTGGTCCCGTAGCTGCAGTTTTAGGTTGCTTAGGACTTCCTCGTACGGACGAGGTCCGATATCTACCAGAATGTGGCTAGGTCGCTGCTTTTTCTTTGTCGTTGCAGAAGCAGTGTGTGAGGTTGAGGTAGTTGGATTACCATGCCCCTGCTTCGGAACTGTCGCCTTTCCTCGCATGGCGTCGGAGTATAGCCTGTTGTCGTTGTAGAGGTGAATCTTTATGTCCGTGTCTGCAAGAGCAAATTCCATGGCCTTTTTTGCCAGTTCGCGGTCCTCCGATTTCAGCCCTGCCCCGGCCCAGGTCATCGCAATATTGTGGTGGTTTTTCTTTTGAAGCACGTCCCTTAGCGTGCATGCGCATTTGTATATGTCCCTCACATCCGTACTCTGCTCTAGTGTGGTTCTGCCTATCAGACAGTAGACGCTGCTTGTGTTCCGACAGCAGCCATCAACGCCGTTGATTTCTAGAGTGTTTCCTATGCTGATGACCTGTCCCTTTTCTGTTTTAATGGCTGGAAGTGAGGTTTGCCCAACGCACTGGCCCATGATCTTTCTCGCCAGTCCATCTTTCACTTCCAGATTACTTGACGTCACGATGGCTATTGGTGTTTGCTCTTTCAGGTGTAGAATGTCACCTTCCTTTTCATGGACATTACGGTAGGTACCTTTTGGCCACTGCCTTTCTGCTGTTCGGTGAAAAGTGTCGAAGTCAACTCCGGGGCGCATCTCCTCCCTGATCGCTTTAATTGAAACCGTCCTTTCCTCTTCTTCCACAGTCATGGTTCCTTTGTCGCACTGCCCTATCTTAGCCACAGTCTGTACACGGTCGGAACCAGGTTTCTCCTGTCCCATCGCATCCAGCATCTCCCGCATGCGAGCTGTGCTTATCTCAGCCATTATACTTTTAATTCTACCGTTGGCTTCTTTTATTTCTCTTCTCGTGTTATTTAACAATAGCTTGTCAAGCTTACAAGCCTCCTTGTTCAGGCTGGCGAGGAGCGTTCCCAGCTTCTTCGCAAGTTCGCCGTTAATAGACCCTTGCTTTTGGATAGGTCTTTTCCAAGGTGGCTCCTTCTCAGGGGTGTTCTTTTTTCTTTTCTTGCTATCTTGCGGGACCTCTTTACTTGCATCCAGTTTTGTCGGGGTAGGCTGCAGGTCGGTGGCCTGCTGCGAGCCTCTTGTAGAAATTAGCTCTTCGGCCAGTTTTTGGCTAATCTTAAGTTGGCGCTGGGCCCTTTGTTGCGCCTCTATTATATGCGTTACTTCTTCTTGCGGGTTGCTACCCGATAACGTCATAAGCCTTTTCCTAGGCGGTGTCCTGGCTAGCGAGTTGCGCCTGATGGAAATGTCCTCCGAAAGATTTAAATCTGATTCTTTGTGCTCGTGTTCCAAGTAGGAGAAGGCTTTCTCCATGTCCTCGCTTGGGGTGTCGGGCTGGGCTTCCATATTTTGGTATTTTTGGGCATTCAGTGAAGTCCAAGTGGAGCCCGCTTTCGGAGCGCTGGAAACCTTGGGTAAGTGGTCCCCCCCAGAATCCGAGGGACCAGCACCAGCCATCGGGGCTTGCACCCGATCGGAGCTGGTGACGGGATTAAGACCCGCCTGGGGTATATTAATGTTAGTTTTGTCACCCATTGTTTACATTATTTCTTTATTTTGTGCTATCCTGTTGGTCCGCGGGAGGTGTTTTATTTCCCTCCTACCCGCCGGCAAGCCGGTTAGAGCATTCCCCTATCCGCCACCTGGGGACGCGCTCGGTAGGGGTTACAGGTGTCCCCATCTCCGTACTAGGGAGATCCGTCGGTTGCCCAACGACCCGAGAACCTAACCCAACCTAACCCAACCTAACCCAACCTAACCCAACCTTTTTTTTTTTTTTTTTTATAGAGGTTGGAAAATGCATTACGCACTTACGGCGGCTGGGTGTAGTGTGCCGCCAGTGTGGGACTCCGCATCGCAGTGCGTGTACCCACTAAAAACCCTTCCTCTCTTCGCTCATCGATCTTCCACCCGGGATCGCCTTCAAGGCATGCTTCGAGTGGGAGCGGAATTGTCATTTTAATTAGCTTGTCGAGTACGCGTGTTTCGTTCGATTTCGAGGTCATCCATATACTTTTTGGATAGAACGTCCTTGGAGAATTTGCTCATGGCTTCCCATGCTTCTGGTGAAGATAGCATGACGTCTATAAGTTTTGTGACGTCTATAGGACCCCCTAGGGACGCTTCGAGGGACGACCTTTCCATTGTCCACCTTGTGCAGTCGCAGAGCGTATGTTTCGCTGAGTCGTTCAAGTCGCAGTAGCGGCATGTAGGGCTGTCAGCTTTGCCGATTTTGTGTAGGTAGTCTTGGAAGACCCCGTGGCCAGTTAGAATCTGGGTCATCCAGTGAGAACACTGGCCATGTTTTCGTTCCACCCATGGACTGATGCGTGGAATGAGTAGGCGTGTCCAGGCGCCGTTGACGGATGACTCCCAACGTATCTGCCACTTCGTGCTGGTGTCAGATCTGGCCTGGGCGGAAGCTAGTATTCTCTCCATGCCAGATTTTCGGAGGTGGTATGTGGCGGTTCTTTCTAATGCCGACAGGTCGACTGGGATTGAGGACGCTAGGACCTCGGCAGCGTCAGTAGATATAGTGCGGTAGCCCCTAATAATTCTTAATAGCCCCGGTCTCGTGGCCTTGCGCATCCTCGCCGTGTTCCTTGTGGCCCCGAGTCCGTGTGTCCATACTGGCGCCGCGTACAGCAGTTTTGAACGCGACGCGGAAAGGAGGAGGCGCCTCTTCATCTCCCCAGGGCCGCTGAGGTTTGGCATCAACCTCGCCAGGCTTGCATCTAGTCTGGCGACGCTGTCACAGGTGGCCTGAATATGACGGCTGTGGTTTTTATTCGCTTCCATAGCGACCCCAAGGTATTTGATGCTGTCTTTGATGGCTATTCTTCGGCCTAGGATGTCGATCGAGGGTTCCCGTTCGATGCCTGATCGTCTCGTGGAGAGCCTCGCTACCTCGGTCTTCTCCGGGGCCAGGTTTAGTCCGATATTCTGGAGCCACGTTGAAATTTGTTCTGCGGCACTGGACGCTATTGCCTTTGCGGCGTTGAAGTCTCTGTGCCTAGCTATGATAGCCAGATCGTCTGCGAAGGGGATGAGCGTCGCTTCTCTTGGGACCGCCAACCTCAGGACTGGGTCATATGTTATGTTCCAGAGCAGAGGCCCTAGGACGGACCCCTGGGGGACACCGCCCGACATCCGAAAGCTTTTGGGGTTTTGTCCCGGTTCCAAGAATGTCACCGAACGGCCGGAGCAGTAGCTGCTTATGATGTTAATTAGATATGGCGGTGTTCTAATTTTGTGTAACGCCTCGATGATGCTGTCCCATGGTAGCGAGTTGAAGGCGTTTCTAATGTCTAGTGCTACCATGAGACAGTGGCGACGTTTCCGAAGAGGGCCGGTGTTTGCCTCGTCTGCAAGGGCTCGAACCTTCAGGGCGGCGTCCGTTGTCGACTTCCCCTTCGTGAAGCCGAACTGTAGTGGTGAAAGTCCCCCGGATTGTTCGAGGATCTCGGCAAGCCGGAGTGCGATTAATCGCTCCAGTGTTTTGGATGTCCCATCCAGGAGGCAGATAGGCCGGAAAGCCGACGGGTCGTTAGCCGGCTTACCTTTCTTAGGGATGAGGGCAAGATTGGCGCTCTTCCATTTGTTAGGAAATGTTCCTGCAGTTAGACAGGAGTTGTAGACGGTACGGAACAGGGCAGGTTCAGCGCACGCAGCTGCTTTGACGGCTTCGTTAGGAATGCCGGAGGGGCCTGGGGCTTTCTTGTTTGGGAGGGCTGTGGCTGCCCTAACGATGTCATCCTCCGTCCATAAGGGGATGGTTGTTGGATCGAGCACGGCTGGTGGTGTGCGGGTGCGACCGCAGATCGTCGGGAATAGAGTACCGACTACTTCTTGGAGGCCTCCTGGGACTAGTGCAAAGGGGCAGGGAGGTCGAATTCCTAGCCTCTTGGTAACGATTTTGTAGGGGAGGCCCCAAGGGTCCGATTCGACCAACTCGCACAACTTGGCCCAGCATGATTCTTTGCTGCGTAGGATCGCAGCCCGCAGGTTTCTTCGTGCTGTTTTGTAGTCTTCCAGGACTGAGCTCTCAGGACTATCTAGCCTTCTGAGCCTAGTACGGGAGGCTCGCCGCCGCGCCGCGTTGGATTCTCTCCTCAGGGCCGCGATTTTGTCCGTCCACCAGTAGGCTCCTCGTCGTCGAGTTGTCCCGGTACGGGGCATGGAGGTTTCACACGCCTTCTGAAGCAGCGCGTCCAGGTGGGATGCAGCTTCGTCCGGAGTTAGCCCTAAGGGGATTTCCGTCGTCGCTAGGAACTCGCTCAGTTTAGCGACGTCGAGTTTGTTGGTCACCCAGCGCGGTGGTCTGGTTTGGCTGCTAGGCACCGGTTTTGAGTGCACCCTGTAGGTAATATAGCGGTGGAGACTGAGGGATTCCTCGTCTAACACTTCCCATTTGGCTACTTTTTTCGCGGTGGTGTGCGACGCTAGGGTTAGGTCAATATGGGAGCGAGAGGTCCCCCTGGAAAAGGTGTGTTCTCCGTTGTTCAGCACACTGAGACCCAAGTAGGCCGCGAACTCCATAACCTCCTGGCCCCTTCCATCTGTAGATGGCGAACCCCAAGCTGTTCATTTAGAGTTGAAGTCCCCGCTCACTATGTGCTCTCCGGGGTGGCTTCGGATGCAATCCTCCAGGGTGCTCAACCAAGCTGAAAACGCGGTGTGGCTACAGTTCGGCGAGATGTAGCAGCTGTACATCCGCATCCCTCCAAGCTGAGCCCAAACGGTACCCCTGCAAGGTGAACCCCAGGTCTCGATGGTGTGTTTTGCTGCCCCCCTGGCCAGTATTGCCACGTCGCCGCCTATGGTGTCGATGAGCCAGTTGGTGTCGAGTCGACTAGCGTTGGGCTCGGTTAATAAGATCACGTCTGTGCCTGAGTTAGATGCAGTGGCTAGGGCTAGGTCATGGGCTGTCTTGCAGCGGCCGATGTTAATCTGCAAAACTTTAAGCGCCATTACGATTGGTGTTGCGTTCTGGCCCTGATCTCCGCAAGGTATTGCCTTTTGGCCTTATCCAGCTGCCGCCTGACCTCTCTACAGACGCCCGCTCCGGTTCTGTGTCCTGGCTCATCGCACTGTGCGCATTTTGGCTCGTTGGTGCACTCTTTGGCCTTGTGCCCCTTTCCGCCGCATTGGAAGCAGTTGTCTTTGCCACCTTCTGCTTTGCCAGGGCAGGTTTTAGCGTCGTGTCCGAGTCCGCGGCACTTGTCACATCTAGTGACCTGCACCCTGGGAATTACCCTGCACAGCGTCAGACCTACTCGGAGGTTGCCCTCAAGGAGCAGGTGGTCCGCTGCAGCCTTGTCTAGTTTCACGGTTGCCGCAAAACGTCCTTGGTGTGTGGGCCTTAGGTCGCCGATGTCGATCTCGCCTTTGACCCCCGATGCCCGTAGCGACTCTCGCAGCTCGTTCTTGTCGGCGTCGGAGTCCATATCCTTAATGTGGATGACAGTACGATTGGACCTGGTGCTGACCTCCGCTCCTTTAATGTCTTGGGCGATAAGGTTTTTGAGCTTGGAGGCGTTCTTTTCGCCCTTTTGAAGGGTGATCAGGAGCGCCCCGTCCTTCATCTGCTTGGTCTGGACTATGGAGTTTATTTCCTGGGCGGTCGCGTTCTTCGCCATTGTAGCCTTCACATTCTTAAGAAGTTGTGCGTAGGTTAGACCCTCCTGTCTTACAACGACTGCCTCTGGTCTCTCCGGAGCGGCTCTTACCGTCGGGGTTCTGGTTGCTGCCGCCGCCGGCGGTACGAAAATCTGCGCCTTTATTAGGGTGTTTTGGAGCGCGCACTGCACAAGCTTTCGGAACCTCGGGACCGTACCGCCGTTGGGTCTATGGATGGCAACAATGTCGCTTCCCGCGTCCAGCAGGGTCTCCCTTATCCTCTGGATCCCGGTGAAGTAGTCCACTTCATTCTCCCCCACTGAAATTTTTGCAACTATTCTGGAGTGTGGCTTACACCCACTCTGGCCGGTACCTGCCACCGATGTGGTCAGGGTTAGGTGACCAAAGTCTTCGGTGATGTCCTTCAGATCCGGGTATCTGGCCGCGAACTGGTTCTGGATCCCTCTGCTCATTCCTTTGTCTGATGACTCCACCCAGACCACTTGGTTAGTTTGGGCGTTCAAGGGGTGTCCCTCTATTATGGCAGTGTTTTGAAAGGCGCTATGAGCCCATCTCCTGTCGGCCAACCGTTTGAAATCTTCGTAGGTTGATACGTTCGCCAGGTCATCGGCTTCTATGATGTACTCATCCCCCGATTGCGTACCCGCTTCTTTTGTCGCTATTGGTTCAGTTTGCGTTTCCGCGCACTTCGTGGGCGGCAGGGACTTCAGGGCAGCTTTTTTCTTCTCAAACTGTTCCTCGATAATTCTTATCGGAGTGCTTGGCTCCCCATCCGCCAATGCCTCCAAGATTTGAAGGCTCGCCAGTTGTGACATAAGGCTGCGGATATCCCCTATCGCGTTCTTGATTTCTACTTTGGTGTTTTTGTTCTCGCCCACCAGGTTATGTAGTCCTCTCACCACTACGTCCGCCTTTTTGATCAGGACGATCGCTTTGGCCTTGAGCTTTGTATTTCCCGACGAGGGGTAGAGGTCGCTAGGTGAAGGCGTGGGTATTGGGCCTTCCTCTCCTCTCTGTCGTTTGTTGCTCCGCTCAATAGAGCGGCCTTCCTCCTCCGACCATGTGTAACTCGTAGTTCTAGAGTTGGAAGTTGCCCCCGGTGAAATAGTGGGGCTCCTTTTGGCCCTTTCCTGTGCCGCCTGTATATTTACGGACAGCTTCAGTGTTTGGGGCTTCTTTTGGCTCATTGTCTCTTCTTTCTCCTTCCAGTGGAGATTCACACCGGCACTTCCGGTTTAATCGTACCGTCGACTTAACCTATTCTGCTTGTGATGCTTATGTGGCGCTCAACTAAGAATTAGTCTGTTACCCAGCGTTAGTTAGGCTTTCTTACAGGCTAAGTGTCTCTATCACTGGGGGAGGAAAACTGTCATTGTTCAGGGTGGGCTTCTTACAAACTAAAAGTGTCTGTTTCACTGGGGAGGGTCTTTTGGAGTATTAGAGTATAAAAAGGACTTACTGTGTTTAATCGATCGCTTCCGGTCCGAGACGCTCGCTTCCGGCTTAACTGCTCCGGTTAGTACCGCAACTCGAATCCTAATCCGACTTCTCCGGTCGGTTTCGGTGGCTACCGGCCGAGAACGGGCCACTTCCGGTCGTTAAATTTGCTCTCCGGGCAAAAATCACTCCACCATCAACCCCCCGAAGCACTTCCGGATGCGCACATACCACTTCCGGTTCACTTCCGGTCGACTTCCGGTCTGGTTCGGTCCACTTCCGGTTACTTCCGGTTAAGTAACCGAAGACTTCCGGTGTACACTTCACTCCCAGACACCCTTAGGGATCAACTCCCGAGCGTCCTGTCGCACTAACACTTCGATCCTGTCTTGAATTCGCTAAGTCCACAATCCCGAAAATCGCTAAAAATTTTAAAGTCCACACTCCCGAAATTTGTAAAATTTTTCCAAGTCCGGAGTGTCCGTGGCCCCCGCGGGGCTCTACTAACACTATTCACGCCTGGCACCTTAACCCCGACACGGATTGCGGTTATGTACAAGTCTGCTTTGCGGAGCTGCACACGTCCGTCCTCCACGACTGCCCGGGTAAGAAGAACCTAACCCAACCTAACCCAACCTAACCCAACCTAACCCAACCTAACCCAACCTAACCCAACCTAACCCAACCTAACCCAACCTAACCCAACCTAACCCAACCTAACCCAACCTAACCCAACCTAACCCAACCTAACCCAACCTAACCCAACCTAACCCAACCTAACCCAACCTAACCCAACCTAACCCAACCTAACCCAACCTAACCCAACCTAACCCAACCTAACCCAACCTAACCCAACCTAACCCAACCTAACCCAACCTAACCCAACCTAACCCAACCTAACCCAACCTTTTTTTTTTTTTTTGTGAAGGGGGAAAATCTACTTCGCTGTCATAGCATCAGACACCGCGCCACCAGGTTGGCGTGGTAGTGTGGGGATGGTCTGATCGTCTGACCGACCCACCAAAAAAAAACCCTTCTGCCTTATCGTGTCCTACTCCGGAACCGCCTCGTGGCATTACTTCGGAGTAGGTTGGCTGCGGCAATTTGAAGATGTTGGTTGCCGCTGATCTTTCCTGGCGCCTTTGGACCTGCCTTCTAGCCTATGGCTTATATCATCTGTCGTCGTTTAGTGTCTGCGTCTTTTTGCGTAAGGACCGTCCTGGCGAATTCCTCTATCGCTCCCCAGTTTTCCTCGGACGCCATCATGTCGCTAACCAGCCTTTCCTGGTCAAGGCTGCCGATGATAAGCTCTGCCTGCAGCCGTTCTCGGCTCCACCTCGGGCAGCGGAAGAGTGTGTGCCTAGCTGTGTCGTCCTCCTCCTGGCAGTAAATGCACAGTGGTGAGACTGCTTTCTTTATGCGGTGCAGGTAGTGCTGGAAGCACCCGTGTCCTGTCAGGGCCTGCGTCAGGAAGTACGAGGTGGCTCCATGCTTCTTCCTGTACCAACTCCTCACTTGCGGGATTAGCGTTTTCGTCCACCCGTTGTTGGCATCCCACCTTTCCTGCCATCGCTCTAGCGCACTTTCCTCGGCCAGTGCCCTGGCTTCGCTGGGTGTCGCGCCTTTGGCCGTCTCGTGGTATGCCTCGCTCCTCTGCTGAACTGCCAGGTCAGCCGGAATTTGGCACGAAAGCACCTCCGCGGCGTCTGTCGATACCGTGCGGTACGCCCTCGTTATTCTCAGCGCTCCGGTTCTGGCGGCCTTCCGAAGGATGGCTCTGTTTCTGGCCGCTTCTGTGCAAGAGGCCCATGCTGGTGCTGCGTAGAGGAGTTTCGCTCTAGCGGCGGTGGCGATCATTTTTCGCCTTCCCTCTCCAGGTCCCCCAATATTAGGCATGATTTTTGCCACTGCCTTCTCCGTTTGGGCTGCCGCCGCCGCTGCCCTAGCTGCCTGAGCGCTGCATCGCGGATTAGCTTCCATTATTACGCCCAGGTACTTAAGCTCCTTCTCGATGGCCACCTCCATACCCCCTGGTATTGTAAGTTTTTCCGCGCTTGTTTTCCCAGCTCTCTTTGTCGACAGGAATACCGCGGCTGTTTTGCCAGCTGCCACGTGCAGCCCTGTGTTGCTCATCCACTGCATAATCACGTCAAGGGCCTCCCGCAAGGTGTTTTTCAGCTGCCCTAGGTTTTGGTGGGACGCGATTACCGCCAGGTCATCGGCGAATGCTATAGTTCTTGCCCCGTCCGGCAGTGGTAGCTCCAGCACCCCGTCATATAGCATGTTCCAAAGGGTGGGTCCCAGTACGGAGCCTTGTGGCACCCCTTGACTCAGTGATCTCGCTTCGTTGGTCTCGTTAACTTTATAGATCAGCTCCCTCTCTGATAAGTATTCGTCGATTATTCTGGCCAGGTATCGGGGGAGCTTTCTGTGAGCTGCTGCCTTGACTTCCTGCCAGGGAATGGTGTTGAATGCGTTTTTGATGTCTAAGGCGACCATCACGCAGTGCCTTCTTTTGCGAAGTGGCCCACTGTTTGCCTCGGCAGCTATCTTCTTAACGCTTAAAATAGCGTCTACCGTGGACCTTCCTTTTTTGAAGCCGAATTGCATGTCGGAACAGCATCCGCTCTCTTCCATGCTCTCCCCGATCCTGGTCGTGATGATCCGTTCATACAGTTTCGCCACCCCGTCTAGCAGGCACACGGGTCGGTAACTAGATACTTCCTCTCTGGGCTTACCTGGCTTTGGGATGAGTGCCAGCCTAGCCATCTTCCACCTCTTCGGGAAGACGCCTTTCCCCGCGCATTTGTTGAAGGCAATCAGGAACGCCTCTGGGTTCACTGCCGCCGCTGCCTTCACTGCCTCGTTGGGTAGTCCGTCAGGCCCCGCGGCTTTCTTGTTGGACATGCGCCTCGCTGCCGCCGCCAATTCTTCCTCCGTAATCTCTGGCCATTCTCCCTCGCTTGCGTCTTGATGATCTGCAGTGGTCCTGTTGTCGTCGTTTACTGTGTCGTTTGGGGCTCGTGGGAAAAGAGCCTCAACCACCGCCGTTGTGCCGCCCTCCACGTGGGTATCTGGTCCTGCCGCTGCCTTCCGTAGTTTGCCTGCCACTATTTTGTATGGCAGTCCCAATGCGTCTGCCTCTAACTCATCACATAGGCGGCGCCACGCCCTTTCCTTGCTGCGCATGATCTCTAGTCTAAGCTTCTTGGTGGCCTGTCGTCTGGCTTCCTCCATGCCTTCAGTGACCACCCCGGTTCTTCTGGCCCTAGTGATATTACGCCTGGCTGCGTTGGCGCTTCTTCTGGCGTCTGCCACTTCCTGGCACCACCAATAGACTCCCCTTTTGCCCCCAATGGTGGACGTCGGGATGGCTCGTACGCATGCGTTCTCCAGGTGTGCCATGAGAGTTTCCACTGCCTCTTCTGCTGTGCCTGTCTCGCTGATCTTACAAGCGCTTATTAGGTCTTTGAACCTCGTCGGGTTCATCTTGTTTACCACCCACCGGGTCCTCTCGTTCGGCCTCTGCGGGGTCGCTGCTGTCATTTTTACGTCGTAGGTAACGTAATTGTGGTCACTAAAAGTTTCAGTGTCCGCGAGTACCTTCCAGTTGGACACCAGGTGTGGGTGGCATTCCCTTACCCACGTCAGGTCCAGGTGTGATTTCGAGTGCCCCCTCACGAATGTAGGATCCCTGCCCTCGTTCGCCACTTGCATCTGAAGCCCTGTCAGCAGCTCCATGACGGCACTGCCCCTCGCGTCCGTGCGTGGTGACCCCCACCATGTTGACTTCGCGTTGAAGTCGCCTCCAACCACCGTGAATCCCCGGCTTTGATGTAAGCTGCCCTCCAGCTTGTCGAGCCATTCCTTAAACTGGTCCCGGCTGCAGTTTGGGGAGATGTAGCAGCTGTAGAATGTAATCTTCCCAACTGTAGCCCAGACTATCCCCTTTTCAGGCGATCCCCACTTGCTGATGTTACTGGTGTGTCGGTTGCCAACCAATATTGCCACGTCTTTGTCGCGGTCGCAAAAACCGCGATCGTCCAGCTTTGCTGCGTTCGGCTCCGATAGTAGTATAACGTCTACTTCCAGCTCTTGGACTGTTTTCTGCAGCAGGTCGTGTGCTGCCCTACACCTATTGACATTTATTTGCAGCGTCTTATAGGCCATTTTTATTGGAGTTGCTGTGCCTGGACCTTATGTCTGCCAGATATAGTCTCTTCGCCTTCTCAAGTTCTTTTCTCATCACTACGCACGACCCCGCGCCGGTCCTGTAGCCCTGCTCTTTGCAAAGTGTGCATTTTGCCTCGTTTTTGCAGTCTCTGATTTTATGGTTTCTTTCGCCACATTGGAAGCAGGAGTCTCCGTTTCTCTTATTGCGACACCGTGTTGTCTCGTGCCCTATCTCGCCGCAATTCCTGCATGTAGGCAGGTACACTCTTGGAATCGCCCTGCAGAGGGTGAGGCCCACCCTTAGCGTGCCCTCTAGCACGATCTTATCTGCTGAAGGCCTGTCTAACTTGACCGTCACTGCTCGCCTTCCGTCGTATGTCGGCCTTAGTTCTCCTATCTCTACATCCGTAGGGGCTCCAGGGATCTGTGCTTTTGAGATAGCGTCCAGTACCTCTTGTTTGTCTGTCTCGACATCCATATCTTTGATATGGATGACGGCTTTTCCTGTTTTCGTCGTGACCTCTATACCCTCCATGTCTTTTTGTATAATGTTCTTTAGCTTACTAGAGCTCTTGTCGCCCCTTCGCAGAGTAATTAGCAATGCTCCGTCTTTTGTTTCCCTTGTCTGTGCGATAGAATCCACCTCCTGGGGTGTCGCATTTTGAGAAATGCACGTTTTAACGCTCCTTAGCAGCTCTGCGTAGCTCGCCCCTTCCCTGCGTACGACGATTGACTCAGGGCCGGCCTTAGTTGGAGGGATCTTAACACCCGGCGCCTTCCCTATTGGTGGTGTATATATTCTGGCGGATATATTTGTGTCGTGCAGCAGGCTCTGGGCCAGTTTCCTAAACCGCGGCACTGTCCCTTTGCCTGGTCTGGGTATGGCTAAGGATGTAGCACCAGCAGTTTTCATAATTTCCCTAAGCCTTACCAGCGTATTGTAGTAGTCCTCCTCCTTTTCTCCCGCTGTTATTTTAAACACCATGCGTGACTGTTGTCTGGCATCTATATCCGATGCCCCGGCTATCTGTACTGTCTGTGTAATATAACCGAAGTCATCGGTGATAAGTTTGAGGTCCGGATACATGGCTGCAAACTGGCTCTGTATGCCCTTTTCCATTTGCTTGTCGTCCGGGTTTATCCAGACCACCGAGTTCGTGTTTTCGGTCAGCGGATTTCCTTCAATGATCTCCGTGTTGTTGTATATGCTGAGGGACCATTTACACTCCGCGATCCTTTCAAAGTCCTTATAGTTTTTAATTTCTTTCATCTCCGGAGGAAGGATGATCTGCTCCTCCTCTGTCTGGGTCTCCATCTCCCTAGTAGCCACCAGGGTTCGGTGAGTGGCCGTCCCGTTTCTACTAGAAGTTTCCGCCCCCTCGCTTGTGGCCTGCTCCACCTCTGTCTGGGTCTCCATCTCCCTAGTAGCAGCCTGGGTTCGGTAAATGGCAGTCTCGTTTCTGTTAGGAGCTTCCGCCCCCTCGCTTGTGACGAGATTGAATCCGGTGTTTTGCTCCACCATGACGCGATATGGTGTGGTTGCTTCGATGTTTTCTAGGGCCTCCAGGAAAGCCCTGCTGGCCAGCTGGGAGGTTAGGCTTCGAACCTCTGCAATTGCGTTCTTGATTTCCACTTTAGTATTTTTGTTTTCCTTCACCAGGGTGCCCAGAGTTCTTGCTGATGTGTCCAGCTTTCTGATGAGTACGATGGCTTTCGCCTGTAGCTTTAGATTTGCTGTTCTCTGTGGGTCCGCCATGCGGAACATATCTATAGGGTAGACCTGGGGTGACTCTATTGGTCCGTCCGGGCCCCTCATTCTCTTGCTGCTTTGCTCCACTGAGCGCCTTTCCTCCTCCGACCATGTAAAATCCACAGTCTTCGAATTTAAATTCCTTGCCCCAAGCGAAGGGGTAGGTGCAGGGCTTTTCCCTGCCGTTTCCTGAGCTACTATGGGGGTAGGTGTAGGGCTTTTCCTCGCCGATTCCTGTGCAGATTTGACATTTAGCTTTAGCTTAGGAATCTTCTTGGCTTCGGCTGAGCTCATTTTGGTCTCTCCCCACTCGCGTTTGCTGTGGTATGTTATTATCTACACTCCCAGCGTGTCTGGGTACCTAGTAACTGGTAGCTAAAAGTGTCTCTATCACCGGGGAGGGAGATTACCCTTTCTCAGGGGGGATAATTTTACGAACTACAAGTGTCTCTATCACTAGGGGGGCAAAGAGTCTAACACTCCAAAAAGTACAAAGAAAAACTTACATATGTCCTTTCCGTCACTTCCGGTCGAAGCCGAACACTTCCGGTTTAGCCAAGCCAAAGTGAACCTTTGCTGGTGTCCGTTTGCGTCGCTTCCGGTCGCCTCCGGTCTTTCTCCGGCGAGTTTCAGCTACTTCCGGTCGTTGATCTTAGCCGCCGGGCGGATTTTCTTAGCTTATGACGCACTATGGGCCCTCCCGGGTTCACTTTCGCCACTTCCGGTTTACTTCCGGTTTACTTCCGGTCTAAACTGTTCACTTCCGGTCACTTCCGGTTTAAGTCTTGAAGTGTTCCGGTATGACACTTCGTTGCACTTCACTCCCGAAACCCTTCAGGGATTAACTCCCGAGCGTCCTGTCGCACTATCACTTAATACCTGACCTGTCCTGGTTCTCACCAAAATTTCTAAGTCCGCACCCCGAAAAATCGTGGAAATTTTCTAAGTCCGCACTCCAGAAAATTTCGTAAAATTTTCTAAGTCCAGCTTGGCGGTGGCCCCCTTGGGGCTCCACTAGCACTACTCGACGTCCAGCACCTTACCCCAGGCGCGGGTTGTGGTTATGTGCGATTCTACTGTACGGAGCGACACACGTCCGTCGTCCACGGCTGCCCGGGTAAGAAGAACCTAACCCAACCTAACCCAACCTAACCTAACCTAACCCAACCTAACCCAACCTAACCCAACCTAACCCAACCTAACCCAACCTAACCCAACCTAACCCAACCTAACCAAACCTAACCTAACCTAACCCAACCTAACCCAACCTAACCCAACCTAACCCAACCTAACCCAACCTAACCCAACCTAACCCAACCTAACCCAACCTAACCCAACCTAACCCAACCTAACCCAACCTAACCCAACCTAACCCAACCTAACCCAACCTAACCCAACCTAACCCAACCTAACCCAACCTAACCCAACCTAACCCAACCTAACCCAACCTAACCCAACCTAACCCAACCTAACCCAACCTAACCCAACCTAACCCAACCTAACCCAACCTAACCCAACCTAACCCAACCTAACCCAACCTAACCCAACCTAACCCAACCTAACCCAACCTAACCCAACCTAACCCAACCTAACCCAACCTAACCCAACCTAACCCAACCTAACCCAACCTAACCCAACCTAACCCAACCTAACCCAACCTAACCCAACCTAACCCAACCTAACCCAACCTAACCCAACCTAACAAAACCTAACCCAACCTAACCCAACCTAACCCAACCTAACCCAACCTAACCCAACCTAACCCAACCTAACCCAACCTAACCCAACCTAACCCAACCTAACCCAACCTAACTCAACCCAACCCAACCTAACCCAACCTTTTTTTTTATAGAGGTTGGAAAATGCATTACGCACTTACGGCGGCTTAGTGTGGTATGCCGCCAGTGTGGGACTCCGCAGTGACAAATGCAGTTACCCACTAAAAACCCTTCCTCTCTTCGCTCGTTGGTCTCCACTCGGAATCGCCCTCTTGGCATTCTTCGAGTTGGAGCGGAATTGCCGTTTACTCCCGTTCGTCCTTGTACTTACTTCCCATGACCCCACTTGCGAATACCACGACCGCTTCCCATGCTTCCTCGCTTTCGAGCATGCGGGCTACGATATGCTCGTCGACTATGCCGATCTTACCCTTAAGGACTTCTCGTTCCGGTTGCCATTTGGGGCATGTGTAGAGTGTGTGCCCGGCGGTATCGTCTTCTAGTCGGCAGTATTTGCACGTGCTGTTCTCGGCCTTCCCAATCCTATGTAAATAAGAGGCGAAGCTCCCATGCCCGGTAAGCAGCTGCGTGAGGTGATGGGTCACCAGCCCGTGCCTCCTCTCCACCCATGGCTTAATATCCGGAATTAGCTTCCTGAGCCAGCCTTCCCCGGTTGCCTACCTTTCCTGCCATTTGTGCATGCTGTTGGTGCGTGCCGTTTCTTTGGACTTGGCTCGGTCGCCTGTCGCCCTTTCCTCCCAGAACGCTTCTGCGCGCTCCCTTACATACAGGTCACCAGGTATTGTTGATGACAACAGCTCTGCGGCCTCGGTAGACACCGTCCTATATGCCCGTATAATTCGTAACGCCCCCACTCTAAGCACTGTTCTGGCCTTGTTGCGGTTTCTAGCGGATGTCATAGCCGTTTCCGCCCATACCGGTGCAGCGTAGCCCAGCTTCGCTTTAGCAACGCTTGCCAGAAGTCGCCGTCTACCTTCGCTGGGCCCTCCCACGTTGGGCATGATGCGCCCCACTGCGGTGTCTGTCCTGATGGCTGCCTCAGCGGCCTCCGTGCAATGTTTACTTAGCCGCGGGTTGGACTCTAACCATACGCCCAGGTACTTAGCACTTTTCGTGATTTCGACGTTACTGTCTCCCACCCTCAGCGTTTCGTGCTGGGTTTTTCCCGCCCTTCTGGTTGACAGCCAGACTGCCGTGGTCTTATGAGCTGCGACCCTAAGCCCATTGTCTTCCATCCAGTCAATAATCTTATTCGTTGCCTCGTGGGCAATGAAGCGAACCATGTTCATCTCTCTGTGACTGACGATTACTGCGAAGTCGTCCGCGAACGCGACCGTGGTGGCACCGTCCGGCAGTTGCAGACCCAGCACTCCGTCGTAAACAAGGTTCCAGAGCGTAGGACCCAGCACCGATCCTTGTGGGACCCCCTGGTCTACCTCTCTAGGCTTGTTTCTACCTCTCGCTTCATAGGTGATTTCCCTACATCCTAGGTACGACCTAATCATCCCGGCCATAACCCGGCTTAGTCGATCGGTGGCCACCCTGTTCACCACTTCCCATGGCAGTGTGTTGAAAGCGTTCTGGATGTCGAGGCAGATCATTACGACGTGCTTCCTTTTCCTTAGCGGGCCTTCGTTTGCCCCCTGTGCGATCTCCTTGATCGCTACAATAGCATCGACGGTGGATCTACCTTTGGTGAAGCCATACTGGTGTGGGTGAAATCCTCCCTCTGCCTCGATCTCGTCGATGACCCTGGCTGTTAACAGTTTTTCAAGGATTTTTCCCATCCCGTCCAAGAGGCAAATTGGTCTATACCCGCCTGGGCTGTTCGGTGCTTTGTTCCCCTTCGGAATTAGTGCAAGCCGGGCTCTTTTCCATGTCCTAGGGAAAACTAGGTCCTGCAGACATTTATTATAGACCCTTGTGAAGAGATCAGGGTTCGCCTCGACCGCTCCCCTGATGGCCTCGTTCGGAAGCCCGTCAGGCCCAGGAGCCTTCTTGCATGGAAGGTTTTTGGAGGCCTCGAGTACTTCCTCGGTAGTAAATGGCTGAGCCTCGTCAGTATCGTCGACCCCTGGAGGAGTTAGTATGCTTGTTCTGCCATTCCTTAGTGGAAAGAGCGCATCCACAACGGCCTTGGTGCCTCCGGGTACCATCGCTTCCGGGTCAGGCGTTCTCTTCCTTAGCTTCCCGCTAACTATTTTATAGGGTTTCCCCCAGGGACCCCTGGGGGAAACCCTATTCTACTTCCTCGCAGAGCTCCTTCCACTTAGTGTCCTTGCTTTTTATTATGGCGTCCTTCAGTGCCTTTTTCAGGCCTTTAAAGACCACTGTCATCTCTTCCGTCGCGTCCCCCCTGCCCCGGGCCCTGATTAGCGCTCGGCGTGCCTTAAGTGCCGCTAATCTAGCAGCCGCCACTTCTACGTTCCACCAATACACGCCCTTTTTGCCCCTGAGCGTCCCCCTCGGCATCGCTATTTCGCACGCTTTCCTCACTTTGTCCACCAGGGAGACCGCCTGCTCGTCCGCTGTCGCCCCTGATATTGTGGTGCCAGCTAGAGCTCTTCCGAGCTTGTCCATGTCCAACCGGCTGACGTTCCACCGGGCTTCCGTTGCGACGTTGTCAGGAGAACTATCGTGCCTCGTCTCGAACGTGATGAGGCCGTGGTCGCTTAGAGTGACCGTATCGAGGACCTGCCAGTTCATAGCTAGGTGGGGTTCATCGACGGCTGTAATGTCGATCCATGATTTCGACGCCCCCCTAGTGAACGTGGGTTTAGAGCCCACGTTTTCCACGGTCAGCTCCGCCGTTGCCAACATCTCAACCACTTCCCGCCCTCTTCTATCTGTGGCCACCGGTCCCCAACAGCTGGACTTTGCATTAAAGTCCCCGGTGATCACTCTTTGGCCCCCCCGGTGTCTGTGGACTTCCTCCTCCAACCGCGTTAACCACGCCCTGTACTCATCGAAGGTGACGTTCGGTGAGCAGTAGCAACTAAAAAAGACTATTTCACCTACTCTTACCCACACGATTCCCTTCCCCCTTGTGCCCCATCCCGTTGCCCTCTTTCCTGCCACTTCGCCAAGGATGATCGCCACATCCCCCCCAACTTCGTCCCTATATCCGGCATCACTCATTCTTGCGCTGTTAGGCTCGGATATTAACACAACTTCGGCCCCCTCCTCTACCATGTGTTGCTGCAGCAGGTCGTGCGCCGCCTTACACCTGTTCAGGTTTACCTGAAGCACCTTCCATTGCCTCTTGGGCACGTTTAAGCGCCTGGCAGCCCTTGCTCCCGCGAAAGTGCTCGGACGCTTCCCCTTTCTCGGCGCACAGGACGCACTTCGGTGCCTTCACGCACCCCTCTTCCTTGTGGCCCTTGGTGCCACATCTGCGGCATAGGTCCCGCCTATCCTCCCCTTTACAGCTGTCTGCCCAGTGCCCATAGCCTTGGCACTTCCCGCAAGTGACGGGTTGCGCCAACCTCTCCTGAATCCTACAGGACGTCCAACCAATTTTAAGGGTCTTTTTGCTAAGCAGTAGTCTGGCATCCCCCCTAGTGCATTCCACCATGGCAATCCGCAGGTCGCCGCTGTATTTCTGAATGCGTCTCACGTTGTAATCGCCTTCGCCGTTGGTGGCCTTTGCAATCGCCTCTAATAACTTGTCCTGTCCTGTGGATTCTTCCAGCCCTTTGACTTCAACTACGACCAAGCTGCCCCTCGTTACCTTGGCCTTGTCCACCCCTACTATTGCGTTTACCGCCCTTACCAATCCCTTCCCATCAGTCTCCTTATTAATTTCGATTACCAGGTTGCCTGCCTGGCTTTTCCTTGCCCCCATTACCCCTGCGCTTAGTTCTGAGGATATTCCCGCCTGCACCTTTGTTAGTATCTCGCCGTAGCTACTGCCTTTGGTGTCTACCATGATGCGGGTTGGCCTGACCCTGAAGGTTGTCTTTTGGGGCGGTTTCTTATCCATCCCCTCGTTTGGCTCTAACTGCGGTTCCGTCGCCTTCCTCTGTCCTGCAACGATGTCCGCTAGGGTCCTTCTGCCTTCTAGGACTATGCCCGTGTCTCCGCCCGCAGTCTCAACTCTCTCGTTGGTTTCCATCATCATCTTGCTCTGCTCGACCTCCCGTTCCAACTTAGTAACTTTTTCAAAGATGCAATCCATTTTACGGTGCACCTCGCCGAGATCCTCCCTTATGGGGGGTACCACTACTTCTAAGGGTTCTTTAGCCATATCTCCCTCGGCTATCTCCGCCTCCTCAAGCACCCGCCTAATGTCTTTTGTGTTAACCGTGCTAATCAGGCTTACCAGTTTGCCTACGCTTTCTTTGATCTCCCGTTTAGTGTTTGAGTTGCTGTCTATCAACTCACTGGCTGTGACTATTTCGCAAGCGATCTTTCTTAGCGCGATTCCGACCCTTCTAAGGAGCCTCGTTTGCGTACCCGTGTAAACGGGTTTGCTCGCTCCGGTCTCGGGAGTCGTTGCAGTCTCCAGCGTCTCCGACCTCAGCCTCTTCGAGGAGCGCCCAGTTTCCTCGTTGTACTTGAATTCAATCAAGCCGACGTTCCTTGGTTGTGTCCCTTTCCCTTTAGGGGGGGAGATGACGACGCTCAGTTTCCGCGTCTTCGACGCCATCCTACCTCACTATAACTAGTTCCCTATTTCACTATAATCAGGTCCCTGTCCTTATATATACAAGTATTATACACTTAACCACTTAACCTAAAACTATTGGCGCTCAGTCTCTGTCTGTGGCCCTAAACCTACACTTATATAAATAAAAGTTAGCTTACCCTAGCCTACGTACCACCTTGTGTCTTTACAGGTCACTTCCGGTCGTTTCCGGTCCTTGCCGGACGAGAACCGGTCACTTCCGGTCGCTGTGGATAGTCTCCGGGCGTAAGTCGGTAGCTTTTCGACTTCCTTGGACGCTTTCGGTCACGTCCGGTCCACTTCCGGTCCCATTCGGTCACTTCCGGTCTGGTCCGTGAAGACTTCCGGTGAGCACTTCACTCCCGAACTTCACTTCCCTAGCGTCCTGTCGCACAATCACTTCGTTCCAGACATTATCCAAAGTCCCGAATCACTAATATTTCGCAAGTCCCGATTCGCTAAAATTTTTACCAAGTCCAAATTCCCGAAAATGTTTCTAAGTCCCGTTTGCCGTTGGCCCCATGGGGCTCCACTGGCACACTTTCAGGCCTAGCACCTTACTCCCGACACGGATTGCGGTTATGTATGATTTCACTCTGCAGAGCTGCACACGACCGTCCTCCGCGACTGCCCGGGTAAGAAGAACCTAACCCAACCTAACCCAACCTAACCCAACCTAACCCAACCTAACCCAACCTAACCCAACCTAACCCAACCTAACCCAACCTAACCCAACCTAACCCAACCTAACCCAACCTAACCCAACCTAACCCAACCTAACCCAACCTAACCAAACCTAACCCAACCTAACCCAACCTAACCCAACCTAACCCAACCTAACCCAACCTAACCCAACCTAACCCAACCTAACCCAACCTAACCCAACCTAACCCAACCTAACCCAACCTAACCCAACCTAACCCAACCTAACCCAACCTAACCCAACCTAACCCAACCTAACCCAACCTAACCCAACCTAACCCAACCTAACCCAACCTAACCCAACCTAACCCAACCTAACCCAACCTAACCCAACCTAACCCAACCTAACCCAACCTAACCCAACCTAACCCAACCTAACCCAACCTAACCCAACCTAACCCAACCTAACCCAACCTAACCCAACCTAACCCAACCTAACCCAACCTAACCCAACCTAACCCAACCTAACCCAACCTAACCCAACCTAACCCAACCTAACCCAACCTAACCCAACCTAACCCAACCTAACCCAACCTAACCCAACCTAACCCAACCTAACCCAACCTAACCCAACCTAACCCAACCTAACCCAACCTAACCCAACCTAACCCAACCTAACCCAACCTAACCCAACCTAACCCAACCTAACCCAACCTAACCCAACCTAACCCAACCTAACCCAACCTAACCCAACCTAACCCAACCTAACCCAACCTAACCCAACCTAACCCAACCTAACCCAACCTAACCCAACCTAACCCAACCTAACCCAACCTAACCCAACCTAACCCAACCTAACCCAACCTAACCCAACCTAACCCAACCTAACCCAACCTAACCCAACCTAACCCAACCTAACCCAACCTAACCCAACCTAACCCAACCTAACCCAACCTAACCCAACCTAACCCAACCTAACCCAACCTAACCCAACCTAACCCAACCTAACCCAACCTAACCCAACCTAACCCAACCTAACCCAACCTAACCCAACCTAACCCAACCTAACCCAACCTAACCCAACCTAACCCAACCTAACCCAACCTAACCCAACCTAACCCAACCTAACCCAACCTAACCCAACCTAACCCAACCTAACCCAACCTAACCCAACCTAACCCAACCTAACCCAACCTAACCCAACCTAACCCAACCTAACCCAACCTAACCCAACCTAACCCAACCTAACCCAACCTAACCCAACCTAACCCAACCTAACCCAACCTAACCCAACCTAACCCAACCTAACCCAACCTAACCCAACCTAACCCAACCTAACCCAACCTAACCCAACCTAACCCAACCTAACCCAACCTAACCCAACCTAACCCAACCTAACCCAACCTAACCCAACCTAACCCAACCTAACCCAACCTAACCCAACCTAACCCAACCTAACCCAACCTAACCCAACCTAACCCAACCTAACCCAACCTAACCCAACCTAACCCAACCTTTTTTTTTTTTTTTTTTTTTTTTTTTTTATAGAGAGGATTGGAAATCTGTTAACAGACACCCAGCCTTTGGTCTAATGTGGCTGGATAGTGTCGGGTTGGAGAGGATCTCCGACCGACTAAAACCCTTCCCTCTCTCTTTTGCCCTTTTTGTTTCTGCACTCTGGGACCATTTTATATTACTTCAGAGTGCGGCAAGTGTCGATGTTTCAGCAATTTATTGGGTTGCCCTTTCGGCTTCCCTCGATAGTTCGTCCTTATATTTTGTTCTCATCACCTTCCGTGCGAATGTGTTTACCGCGTCCCATGCCTTTTTGTTATCCAGCATTGACTTTGATACTTTCTCTACGTCCGCCGAGCCTGTCGCTTCGATTAGTGTTATTCTGTCCGCTTGCCATTGCGGGCACTCTATGAGCGTGTGGCGAGCCGTGTCGCTCGCTGTCTTGCAATAACGGCACATTCCGTCCGTCGTTTTGCCTATCTTCTGTCTGTAGGATTCGAAGCTTCCATGGCCCGTGAATATTTGGGTAAGCTCAAATGACATTTCGCCGTGGTCCCTACCGTACCATGCCTTAACGTCCGGGATAAGGGTCCTGGTCCAGCTTGTCGCCAGCTCCCATCTACATTGCCACCGGTCCATGGCCCTTTCCGTCGCTGCCTTCCTGGCTGCGGCTTTCTCCCCCGTTTCCCTAGCCTCGAAGTATGCCTCCGCGCACGCCGTGACGTAAAGGTCGCCTGGGATTATCGACGCGAGGACTTCTGCCGCCTCCGTTGAGACGGTCCGATACCCCCGGATTATTCGTATCGCCCCGGTTCTCAGTGCCCCTCTCACTTTGGTAGCGTTTCTTGCGAACGCCATGGCCTGTGCCCACGCTGGCGCAGCGTATGCTAGTTTCGCCCTCGCTACCGTCGCTAGCAGCCGCCTCCAACCTAACCCAACCTAACCCAACCTAACCTAACCTAACCTAACCTTTTTTTTTTTTTTTTTTTTTTTTTTTTTGCCAGAGTTAATCCCAAGTGGGTGCACGACCTCGATGTTTACACACCGGGTCTATTTACCCCACCAATATATATTTGGTGGTGGGGCTCAGCTGGTTTTCTTGCTTGGACTCTGACTCGTCTTAATTCGTCTGCACCTCCTGGAATCACCTTACTGGTATGCACACGAGGCGTTGACTTCGTCTTGGGAAGAAAAGAGAAAGGATTTAAAGGGGAGGGTTGAAAGTTGCGTTATTTCTCAGTGAACCTGTGAACACAAAGACAGAATTATAGTTTGTGTGCTTTAATCAACCTTGCATTTCTTTAGGGATCGCGGCGTGGTGATGTTTCCGCCTGTTCGTCTCCGAATTTTTTCCTCATGACGCTGTTTGCGAATGTGGCAACTGCGTTCCAGGCGTCTTCGCTCTTCAACATTACTGCTACTATTGATTTTTCTTCGAGCCTGCCAATTGTATCCTCCAGTATGGTCCTCTCGGGCTGCCACTCAGAGCATGTGAGCATCGTGTGCCTAGCTGTGTCGTCCTCTTTGCCACAGTATTTGCATGTACTGCTGTTTGCTTTCCCTATGCGGAGCAGGTAAGTGGCAAAGCTTCCGTGACCTGTCATGAGTTGGGTGAGATGATGAGTGACCACCCCGTGACTTCGCTCCACCCAGGGTCTGATGTCTGGGATTAATGTTTTGGTCCACCCTTCTCCGATTGCCCATCTTTCCTGCCATTTGTCTAAAGCCCTGCTGTGCGCCGCCTGTTTTGCCTTGACACGATCTCGCGTCTCCCTTCCCTCCCAGTAGGACTCTGCCCGCTCCGTCACATAAAGGTCCCCCGGCATCGTTGACGCGAGTACCTCCGCCGCCTCTGTGGAGACCGTTCTGTAGGCCCGAATTATTCGTAGGGCTCCGATTCTTAATGCTGCTCGCGCTTTGTTGCGATTCCTCGCCGTCGTCATTGCAGCTTCTGCCCATACCGGTGCCGCGTATGCCAATTTTGCTCTGGCCACCGTTGCCAACAGCCGCCGTCTGCCCTCGCTCGGACCTCCTGCATTCGGCATAATGCGACTCACTGCGGTGTCCGCCTTTAGCGCTGCTTCTGCCGCCTCGGCACAGTGCCTGCTGTATCTCGGGTTGGCCTCTAACCATACCCCTAAATACTTACAGTTCTTGCCGATGGTTACCTCGCTGTCCCCCACTGTGAGTGTCTCCACCGGTTTCTTCCCCGCTCTTTTAGTTGACAACCACACTGCCATCGTTTTGTGGGTTGCAACTTTTAGCCCGTTTCCCTCCATCCATCTTAGGATTCTGTCAGTCGCCTCGCGTACAATGCGTCGCACTTCTTCTATGCTTCGGTGTCTCACCACAAGTGCCAGGTCGTCTGCAAATGCCACAGTAGTGGCTCCTTCCGGCAGTTCAAGTCCCAACACTCCGTCATAGACTAGATTCCAGAGTGTTGGGCCAAGCACTGATCCTTGGGGAACACCCTGGTCGACCTTTCTGGTTGTGTCCTTCCCACCTGCACTGTAAATGATGGCCCTGTCGATGAGGTACGCACTAATCATCGTGGCCATTCCCTTAGTGAGTCGCTTCGCTGCCTCGTTCTTGACTACCTGCCACGGCAGGGTGTTGAAGGCGTTCTTTATATCCAAGCCCACCATTACCGCATGTTCCCTCTTCCTAAGTGGCCCCTCGTTCGCTCCACGTACCGTCTCCTTCACGGCTGCAACGGCCTCAATGGTGGACCTTCCCTTTCGGAACCCATACTGGTGCGGGTGAAACCCACCCTCGGCCTCTATCTCCTGCACGATCCTAGTGGTCAGAGCTGTCTCTAATAGCTTCGCCATTCCATCAAGGAGGCAGAGTGGTCTATATGCTCCTGGGTCGTTAGGTGTCTTATTTCCCTTTGGTATGAGCGCAAGCCTTGCTGTTTTCCACTTCCCGGGGAACACTCGTTCGTGGAGGCATTTGTTATAGACTGCTACAAATAGGTCTGGGTTGGCCTCGACAGCTTCTCTAATAGCCTCATTTGGCAGGCCATCCGGCCCTGGTGCCTTCCTGCTAGCGAGGCTCCTAGCAGCCCCTTTTATTTCATCTACGGTGAAGGGTTCCGCCGTGTTCGCCCCCGGGACTCCGCCAGTTTCATCATCTCCCCTGTGCGGGAAGAGCGTGTCTACCACTGCCTTGGTACCTCCAGGAACCACCGCTTCTGGATCGGGCGCTCTCTTCATTAGCTTTCCGGTGACCAGTCTGTAAGGCTTGCCCCAAGGGTCTGCTTCCACCTCGTCGCATAGTTCCTTCCATTTTTCCTCCTTACTACGGGCTATTGTAGCTTTGAGGGTCTTCTTTGCCTCCTTGTATTCTTCTACCATGGCAACGGTGTAACTCCCCTTTCTCCTAGCCCTCGTCAAGGCGCGGCGCGACCGCGAGGCCGCTGATCTGGCGGCCGACACCTCCTCATTCCACCAAAACACCCCCCTCTTTTCTTTCCGCGACTTCCTAGGCATCGCTACCTCGCACGCCTCCCTTACCCTCGTTACCAGGTTAGTCGTCTGCTCTTCGGCTGTCGCCCCTTCTGGGTTGATACCGGCTAGCGCCCTTGCAAGTTTCGCCTTGTCCAGCTTATTGGTGTTCCACCTGGATTCCGTGTAGTGAATTTCGGGGTTGTCTAGCTCGGTATCAAACCTGATTAGGTGGTGGTCGCTCATTGTGAGCCTATCCGTGACGCACCAGTTCCTCGCCAAGTGGGGTCCTTCCACTATCGTTAGGTCGATATACGAATGTGATGCCCCCCTGGAAAAGGTGGGTTTGAGGCCCTGGTTTGCCACAGTAAGCTCGGCTGTCGCAATCACCTCGTTCATCTCCCTCCCTCTTCTGTCAGTAGTCACCGGTCCCCAACAGCTGGACTTAGCGTTGAAGTCCCCTGTGACTACTCTCTGGGCTCCCTGGTGTCTGCTTAGCTCATCCTCTAGCCGGGTTAGCCACGCCCTGAAGTCGTCGAAGTGAACGTTAGGCGAGCAGTAGCAGCTAAAGTATACTACCTGCTCAACCCTCACCCAGACGATTCCTCTTCCCGGCGTACCCCATCCATTTGCCTTCTTCCTTGTCTCCTCGCCTAGCAGTATCGCTACGTCCCCCCCTAACTCGTCCCTGAAGCAATCCGCACCCATCCTGGCATCGTTCGGCTCGGTAAGTAGCACTATGTCGGCCCCCTCCTCTACCATGGTCTGCTGGAGCAGATCGTGCGCGGCTTTACACCGGTTCATGTTGAGCTGCAGCACTCTCCAACTTCCCTTGGGCCTCCTTGTAGGCTTGGCATCCCTTGCTGCCTCGAAAGTGATCTGCATCCCAACCTTTTTCGGTGCACAGTGCGCACTTCGGATCTTTCTCGCATCCTTCTTCCTGGTGGCCTTTTCCGTTACATCTACTGCAACGGTCCCTCCTATCCTCTCCCTTGCACTCTACTGCTCGATGGCCGTATCCTCGACACCTGCCACATGTCATTGGCTTTGGCTGCCTCTCTTGAAGCCTACAGCTCGTCCACCCGAACTTAATTGTCTTCAGTTGCAGCAATGCTATCGCGTCTGCCCTGGTACACTCCACCATAGCAATGCGAAGATCCCCCCCATACTTTCTTATTTCCAAGACCTTGTAGCTACCTACGCCTCTTGTGTCCCTCTCGATCGCTTCCTTCACTTGGGTCACTTCCGTATCTTCGTCTAAGCCTTTAAGCTCAACCACCACCATACTCCCCCTGGTTATTTTGGCTTTATCCTCCCCGACAATTAGGTTAGCCGCCTCCGTCAGTTTTCTCCCGTCCGCCTCTTTGTTGAGTTCTATGAGTAGATTGCCAGCTTGGCTTCTCCTTGCGCCACTAACCCCAGCGCTGAGATCCTCTGGGAGGCCTTTTTTCAGCTTCCTCAGTACCTCGCCGTAAGTACTGCCCTTAGTATCAACTATTATTCTAGTTGGTTTAGGCCTAATCGTGATGGTCTTTTGCGGAGCTTTGATCGGCCCCCTGCCACTACCTCCCGGTTGTGTCATCATGTGTGCTGCCACAACTTCGGCCATGGTCCTTCTATTACCTTCGCCTGCCTCCCTACCCGTGGAGGTGCTTTCGTCCCCCAGCGTAGATTCGCTTTGTTGCCTCTCCAGGTTGTTTGGCTCTGCCTTTTTGGGGTACCTGCCTCGGTATCTCTGCAGTGTCCATGGGGCTTCGACCTCCTTTTCTAACTCCTTCTCGGACCTGGCTCCATCTTCTATTTTTTCCATCCTTTTGGAAATGGTCAGCATTTCTGAGTGCAGCGCACGGACCATTTGTATGAGCTGCCCTTGCGATCTATCCTCCTTTTTGTCATCTTCTCCAGCCTCCGTGAGCGTCTGCGTGCTTACGCTGTGGTTTTTAGTCGATGGGGTCTCGTTCCCAGTGGCCGTTTGTGTCGCCTTCTCGGCATTCTCCGTATCCCTACGGTCCTCTTGGATGCATGCCGTCTCTAGAATTGTTCTTATTTCTGTAGTGGCAATCAGGCTGCTATCGCTCCTTAATTTTTTTACCGCTTCCTTTATGTCCCTCTGGGTGTTGGGGTTCTCTTTTACCAGCTGCTGCAGGTGTCTGGAGCTCGCATCCATATCTTTCACCACTTTGGCGACTTTCCTCAATAGTCTCGTTGCGGAGTCCATTTTGTTTTCTCCCTCCTTACTGGTGGATTCTACTCTCGCCCTTTTGAGCGACCTTCCTTCCGCCTCGTTATAGATCAGGTCTATTTCTGCCACGTTCACTTGCGCCTTGGAGTCCTTTGGTGGAGAGGTCACAATTGATAGTCTCCTGGTCCTCTCTGGCAGCCTGCTCGTTTGGTTCGTCACATCCCCTGTACTGTCTTCCCTTTTGCTTTTGGTAAGGGCGCGCAACTTATCCATCGCACTAATCTTGTCTTAACCCTAACCCTAGCACTATTTGTACACTTTTGTCGGCACTCAGTCTATGTCTATGGCCCTTATCCTACTAATTTAATACTAATCACTCACCACTTCAGTCCCATCTATTCCTCGTTGACCCTTTCGTCGTTTCCGGTCGTTTCCGGTGCTGCCCAGACTCTCGTATCCGAGAAGTGGCCACTTCCGGTCGTTGAAGTTCGCCTCCGGGCGATTTTGGAGTTGTTTTTGTGGTCGTCGGCCTTCCCTTTGCACAATTCACCCACTTCCGGTTTACTTCCGGTCACTTCCGGTCACTACCGGTCACTTCCGGTCTGCTTCCGGTTGGGTACCGGATGACTTCCGGTGTACCCCTGCACTCCCGAACACCTTTAGGGATGTCTTCCCTAGCGTCCTGTCGCACAATTCACAAGTTCCCGATCGTCACTACCGATTTTTTACTAAGTCCCATTTTCGAGATTTTCGTCAAAGTCCTCATTCCCGAAAATTTTCCATTTTTATTCTAAGTCCTCAAAATTTTCTAAGTCCACTTGTGGGCCCCCTTGGACTCCACTAGGACTGACTAAGCCCGGCACCTTGACCCGACACGAATTGCGGTTATGTTCACAATTTTCTCGCGGAGCGACACACGTCCGTACTCTACGACTGCCCGGCCAAGAAGAACCTAACCTAACCTTACCTAACCTAACCTAACCTAACCTAACCTAACCCAACCTAACCCAACCTAACCCAACCTAACCCAACCTAACCCAACCTAACCCAACCTAACCCAACCTAACCCAACCTAACCCAACCTAACCCAACCTAACCCAACCTAACCCAACCTAACCCAACCTAACCCAACCTAACCCAACCTAACCCAACCTAACCCAACCTAACCCAACCTAACCCAACCTAACCCAACCTAACCCAACCTAACCCAACCTAACCCAACCTAACCCAACCTAACCCAACCTAACCCAACCTAACCCAACCTAACCCAACCTAACCCAACCTAACCCAACCTAACCCAACCTTACCCAACCTAACCCAACCTAACCCAACCTAACCCAACCTAACCCAACCTAACCCAACCTAACCCAACCTAACCCAACCTAACCCAACCTAACCCAACCTAACCCAACCTAACCCAACCTAACCCAACCTAACCCAACCTAACCCAACCTAACCCAACCTAACCCAACCTAACCCAACCTAACCCAACCTAACCCAACCTAACCCAACCTAACCCAACCTAACCCAACCTAACCCAACCTAACCCAACCTTACCCAACCTAACCCAACCTAACCCAACCTAACCCAACCTAACCCAACCTAACCCAACCTAACCCAACCTAACCCAACCTAACCCAACCTAACCCAACCTAACCCAACCTAACCCAACCTAACCCAACCTAACCCAACCTAACCCAACCTAACCCAACCTAACCCAACCTAACCCAACCTAACCCAACCTAACCCAACCTAACCCAACCTAACCCAACCTAACCCAACCTAACCCAACCTAACCCAACCTAACCCAACCTAACCCAACCTAACCCAACCTAACCCAACCTAACCCAACCTAACCCAACCTAACCCAACCTAACCCAACCTAACCCAACCTAACCCAACCTAACCCAACCTAACCCAACCTAACCCAACCTAACCCAACCTAACCCAACCTAACCCAACCTAACCCAACCTAACCCAACCTAACCCAACCTAACCCAACCTAACCCAACCTAACCCAACCTAACCCAACCTAACCCAACCTAACCCAACCTAACCCAACCTAACCCAACCTAACCCAACCTAACCCAACCTAACCCAACCTAACCCAACCTAACCCAACCTAACCCAACCTAACCCAACCTAACCCAACCTAACCCAACCTAACCCAACCTAACCCAACCTAACCCAACCTAACCCAACCTTTTTTTTTTTTTTTTTTTTTTTTTTTTTTTTTTGTTTATAGAGGGGATTGGGAAATCTGAGCACAGACAAAGGCCTATTGATCTACTTTGGCCGATAGTGTCGGGTTCTACCGACTAAAACCCTTCCCCCTCTCTTCCCTGGAATCGCCTTTCACGGCATGGCCTCAGGGGCATTTGCTCCGGTCATTTCCTCCGGTTGTTCTCGCCAGGGTCTTCGCTTGCCTGACCCTTGGTCCTCCTCAGCTCGTCTGCGAGCTTCTTACCGATCACGGTTTTCGCAAATTCGTTGACCGCGTTCCAACTATCCTCCTTTGCCAGCATCTTCTGGACTATGCTGTCCACGGCAACTTCCCCGATAGCGTCCTTTAGCTCGCGTCTCGCTTCCGTCCAGCCCTCGCACTCCACCAGGGTGTGACGAGCCGTATCCTCCGCAGCCTCGCAGTACTGGCAATTCCCACCAGGGGCTTTCCCGATTCTGTGGAGGTACGCCCCGAAGCTCCCGTGTCCCGTCATGAGTTGGGTTAGGTGGTAACTCATCTCGCCGTGGCTTCTTTCGCACCACTGTCGAACGCTTCTTATCAGGGCTCTCGTCCAGCTTGTACTCCGGTCCCATCGCTCTTGCCATTCTCTTACGGCCTTATTGTGGGCTTCCTCCTTGGCCTCTTTCTTAGGTAGCCCTCCCTGCTGTAGTCGGTAGACGTCCGCTCTCTCTCTCACGTACAGGTCGCCGGGTATTGCCGAGGCGAGTACCTCCACTGCGTCCGTGGATGCTGTTCTGTACGCCCGTGTGATCCGCAAGCATGCTGTCCTCAGTGCTCTTCTAGCTCTCGCAGCGTTTCTCGCCGTGTCCATGGCTTTACTCCATACCGGTGCCGCGTACGCGAGTTTAGCTCTGGCGGCCGACATTAGTAGGCGCCTCCTACCCTCCCCGGCTCCACCTACATTGGGCATTAGCCGCCCAATTAGCGCTTCCATCCGCACTGCTCCGTCAGCCGCTTCTGCGCAGTGGCGACTCCATCTAGGGTTAGCTTCGAGCCATACTCCCAAATATTTCAGGCTCTTTTCGATCACTACCTCGGCTCCCCCTACTTTGATGGCCTCTCCCTGCTGTCTCCCCGATCTTTTTGTAGATAGCCACACCGCCTTGGTTTTGCTTGTTTCCACTGTCAGCCCCGTCGCTTCCAGCCATCCAATTATGGTGTCGCTCGCCGTTGCCGCCGTGCGTCGCAGCCCGTCGACTGTTCGGCTCCTGATCACTAACGCCAGGTCGTCAGCAAATGCCACCGTCGTGGCTCCTCTCGGCAGTCGCAGGCCCAGCACCCTGTCATACACCATGTTCCACAGCGTGGGTCCAAGCACTGAGCCTTGTGGAACACCTGAGCTCAGTGCCCTTCTCTCATCCCGTTGGCCCACTGCGTACTCGAGTTCCCTGTCCTCTAGGTAGGTGTCAATCATTCGAGACAGGCTTGGGGGCAGCCTCTGTTCAACCTCTCTCATAATTGCCTGCCACGGCAGCGTGTTGAACGCGTTCTTTATATCTAGTGCGACCATTATCGCGTGCTCTCGCTTCCTTAGTGGCCCTTCGTTTGCCCCTTCCACCTGCCTCCTCACCTCCATCACCGCGTCCACTGTTGATCTTCCACGCCGGAACCCGAACTGCATTGGGTGGAATCCATCCTCCCCCTCTATATGGTCGAGCACCTTTCTTGTTATGGCCTTTTCTAGCAGTTTCGCTAGCCCATCTAGCAGGCATACTGGTCTATATGCCGATGGATTTTCCGGCCTTCTTCCTGCTTTAGGGATGAGTGCCAACCTCGCCCGCTTCCAATCCTTTGGAAACACTCCTTCGGCCATACACCTGTTCAGCGCTTCCCTGAATATCCCTGGGTTTGCCTCCACCGCTACTTTAAGAGCTTCGTTTGGTATGCCGTCTGGCCCGGGCGCCTTCTTTGGGGGAAGAGATTTGGCAGCTGTTATTATCTCCTCCGTCGAGAATTGCTCCTCTGTCTGGAGTATGCCGTCATCACTTCGTTTCTTCCCCTCGCCCCTTGGGAACAGTGCTTCCACCACCGCCCTGACCCCTCCCGGTACCAGCGCCTCGGCGTCCAACCCTTTCTTTTTGATACGGCCCATAACCACCTTGTAGGGTTTACCCCAGGGATCGGTCTCCACTTGGTCGCAAAGCTCCTTCCATTTCTTTCCCTTACTCCTCTCAATCTCTCTCCGTAGTGCCGCTACCTTGTTTTTTCTTTCCCGGATGAGTGCTTCCACGTCCTCTCCTTTAGCCCTGGCTCGGCTAACCCTCCTCCTGGCTTGTACCGCCTCTTTCCTGGCCTGACCTACCTCTTTGCTCCACCAATAGACCGCCTTTTTGGTAATGGAGCGCTTGTTCATCGCCCTCTCGCAGGCCCCCCTCAGGGCTTCGTTCAGCTCAGCCGCCAGTTCTTCCGCGTCCTCCCCTATCAGCTCGCTGCTTCCGATTGCCTCAGCGAGTGCCCTCCGATCCATCTGGCTTATATTCCACCTAATGGGGTCCGAGATTTTTCCTCCACTTCCGTCGTTTGATACGTCGAACGTTATCATTTGGTGGTCGCTCATGGTTTCCTTCTCGGAAACCCGCCAGTTCTTAATGTGGTCAGCCTTGTCTACTGCAGTGATGTCAATAAACGCCTCTGACTTTCCCCGGACGAATAACCTAACCCAACCTAACCCAACCTAACCCAACCTAACCCAACCTAACCCAACCTAACCCAACCTAACCCAACCTAACCCAACCTAACCCAACCTCACCCAACCTAACCCAACCTAACCCAACCTAACCCAACCTCACCCAACCTCACCCAACCTAACCCAACCTAACCCAACCTAACCCAACCCAACCTAACCCAACCTAACCCAACCTAACCCAACCTAACCCAACCTAACCCAACCTAACCCAACCTAACCCAACCTAACCCAACCTAACCCAACTTTTTTTTTTTTTTTTTTTTTTTTTTTTTTTTTATTTGTGTGGGTAGGGAAAGCTCTTCCAGCCTGAGTGTGGAGCTCTCATCCACTAAAACCCTCTTCCCACTTGGCGTGTGTGTTTTCACCTTGGTACCGCCGTTCGTGGCTTTAAACTTCAAGGTGTGACGCCCGGACCAGCTTTCTGCTGACCCTAGTTGATTGAGCCTCTTGTTACAGTGTTGCTGTCGTTTGTTTTATGTAGCGCTTGCGCCGTCTGCATTCTTCGTTCATCCTCCTCCTTCGTTTTCAGGACTTGCGTAACGAAGTCTTGGATGGTCGTCCAGTCTTTTTCTGTGCATAGCATAGTCTCGGTTATGGTTTCCGCTTTTAGTTCTTTTCCAACCTTGCCCTGGCACTCTTCCCTCTCTTTGCAGAATTTCCTGCACATGAAGAAGGTGTGCTCCGGGCTGTCCATTTCCCCGCAGTACATACAGCCGTCGTCCTCTTTCAATTTGAACCTGTGCAGGTACTGCGCGAAACAGCCGTGCCCCGTGAGTAGCTGCGCGAGGTAGAAGTTTATCTCCCCGTGTTTCCGGTCTGCCCATTTGTCTATATTTGGGATTAGCGTTTTTGTCCATTGTGATGTATTTGTTTCTTCATCCCATTCCTGCTGCCATTTGTTTCTCACTTCCCTGTTTGTTATTGTTTGTGTTTGCCCGTTACTCCAGTTGGCTGCCCTCTGCTCGGCTAGGAGGTGTATTGGAGTGCAGCCCGAGATCACTTGTAGGCCTCTTGTTGCTGCGGTGCAGTACGCCGAACATACTCTGAGGAGTGCTTTCCTCTGAGTCTTCCCCAGCATCTCTTTATATTTCTTGCACTGCACCCATCCTGCCCATATTGGCGCGGCGTATAGGACGATCGAGTTGATTACGCTAGCTAATAGTTTTCTTTTCCCCGCTCTCGGGCCCCTGATGTTCGGGAGTATTCTGTTTAGCTTCGCGATCGTTCTATCTGCCTTTTGTGCTGCTTCCCGTATGTGGATCCCCATATTGCCATTTCTCCCAATGTGCATCCCCAGGTATTTGACGGACTGGGAGCTTGCTGTCTGCGTGTTCCCTACCGTGGCCGTGACTGATTTTATTTTTAATCCTCCGTCTAGGAGTACTACCTCTGTTTTATGGGGGGCCAGCTTAAGCCCATGCCCGCCAAGCCATCTTTCTATTGTTTCCGTTGCATTGTTAATATCCCTGGTCATGTCGTCTTCGTTGTTAGAATACACCAGTAGCGCTATGTCGTCTGCATATCCCACTGTCTGGATGTTATCGGCAATATGAAGTTTTAGGACACCGTCGTAGAAGGTGTTCCACAGGAGTGGCCCCATGACCGACCCCTGTGGGACCCCACATTCGATTTGCAGCTCTTCGTTTCCGACCATGATCTTTCTTCCTGCGAGATAGCTGCTTACCACCCTTGTGATGTACCCTTCCGTTCCTCTCCGTATTAAGTCGTCTATTATTCCTTTCCATGGTACAGAGTTAAAGGCGTTGACGACGTCCAGTGTCACAAGTGCGGCGTACCTGCCAATGTGTCTGCGTTTTTCCAAAACTGACTTTATCGCGTCGATTGTGGATAGTCCCTCTCTTGATTGCGTTAATTAGGCAGATTGGCCTGTATGCGGTCTCTTCTCCGTTTTTTGTTTGTTTCTCTATTAGAGTTAAGCGTGCCTCCTTCCAGCTCTTCGGGAAGGTGCCAGTTTCCCACATCTTGTTGATTGCAGGTAGGAACAGCTCTGGTACCTTTGACGCTAGCACTCTGATTACTTCTCCTGGTATGCCGTCGGGTCCGGGGGCTTTGTTTGGCCTGATCTTACGTCCTGCTTCCATTAGTTCCTCCGCTGTGCAAGGTGGGAATCGGCTTTCCTCTGTGTGCAGGTTCACGATGTTGTTGGGGCTTCTAGGGAAGAGATTTTTGGCGACTTCCATTTTTTCCTGCTGTGTTAGCTCTACGACCGATTTAGTTCCGATTTTTCCTGTGACTATCTTGTACCCTATGCCCCATGTGTCTTTGTCAAGATCGTCGCAGAGTTTACTCCACGCTTTTTCCTTCGCTTTTTTTATTTCCTTGCCGAGTTTCTTTTTTGCCTGCTTATATTCGGCTTTGTTTGCCTCTGTCTCCGCCGGTGTGGCTCTCTTTCGGGCTCTGGTCATGTCCCTTCTTGCCCAGTTGCATATATCTTTTGCCTGCTTTACCGTCTCGTTCCACCAGTATATTTGGGTCCCCTTTCTTTTGTATACGGTGGTGCATATGTTGGTCAGCATAGTATCCAGCCTTTCGGATGTATCGCTAGTGCCTGAGGTTTCTTCGATCTTTTTGGCCTCTCTGATTAGGATTGCGTCCTTAGTATCATCGTAGTACCATCCCTTGTTATTTTGTGTAGTTGTACCGGCATCGCTTGTTCTCGTATCTATGCTAATTTTTATGTCGTTGTGGAGGCTCAGGTTCTCCTCCCTGCTGACGCTCCACTCACGTACTCTGCGTGCTACGTCCTCCGAGGCTAGGGACACATCGATGAAGGAGCCACCTCCGCCTCTTTCGAAGGTAGGGACTCCTCCATGGTTAAGTACCGTCAGGTGCCTGCTTGCTGCCCATTCAGTTAGGATATCCCCTTTCTTATCTTGTATCTCTGAGCCCCAGTCAACTGCCTTAGCGTTGAAGTCACCTAGTATTAGGGTATTCTTTTTTCCTTCTAGCTTCTTCGTGAGTGTAAGTAGCATTCTCCTGAGCTCGTGTTCGTCCGCTCTAGGGGAGAGGTAGCAGGATATGACTAGGATGTCCTTTATTTCGGCACCTACAAACCCATTCCCTCTGAATGGTTTCCCCATTTTCCTGCCGCGGGGCATATATATTGCTGCGTCCTCGCGTAGGTCTGTGACCCATCGGCAACTGTCTCTGGCTATCTTTTCGTTCGGTTCTGAGATGACTGCAACGTCTATGGCGTTTTCGGCACACTTGGCTACGGTCAGATCCATTGCCGCTCTGGATCTGCCTAGGTTGGATTGGAGGACTTTCATAACGGTGGCCGGTGCGGTGTTGGCTCCTGCCTTTCCCTCCTTCCTCTGTCGGCTTCTGGCTTTTTTCTCTTCCCTTTTATGTTGTGAAGCTCCTGTTTGTACTTCGGGCATGCCGTGGTGTCCGCCCTGTGGCCATCAACGTTGCAAAGGTAGCATCTCAAGTTACCCTTGCAATCCTTTGCCCGGTGTCCTTCCGTTGCACACTTGAAGCAGGGCTTCTCTGTTCGGGCTTCTTCCAGACAGTCCTGTTTGCTGTGTCCGTAGTTCAGACACTTCATACACCTTCTAGGTCTCGCTAGCTCCTCCGCGTGCCAGCATCCCCATCCCCTGTCAATCTGTTCTTCTCGTAGCAGTTTCTTAGCTGCCGTCGTCGGTAGCTTAACTACGGCGAATTGTAGCCCTGCCCGGTTGGGTTTGGATGACATTTGTACTTCTAATTCCCTTCTGTCAGCTCCTGTCACGCTGCTTACTATCAGTTCCACCTCCGCCTTATCCACCGACTCGTCCATGTTCCTGATGAACACCGCTTTCCTATTGCTGACCACTTCGGTGGATGCTCCGATCTTGTTGGAGATTTCTTGTCTGAGCATTGCACAGCCTTTCTCTTCGGTATCGATGACTTTAATTTGTATTGAGCCATCTTTAGCCTTCCTTATGTTTTTTATTTTTAGTCCCAGGGTTTTCGCGTCCACGATCTTCTTTATTTCCTTGACAGTTTCGGCGTAGCTTTGCTCTCCTGTTGGCTTAATTAAGATTGTTTCCTCTTTGTCCTTTTTCTTTTTTCTATTGTTCACAGTCTTCCACTGGTAGTCATCTCTGAGTTCTCTTGCTGTTTTTTGTTTGCCTTCTTCTGCATCCTTCAGATCAGTTGTGGCCGTGTTGGTAGTGGATCGGCTTCTCTTCCTGTCATGTTCTTGCGGTGGTTGTTTTGGGATCACAAATTCTATCGTTTTCCCCGATGCGTCAAAAATGTACTCCGTCATTTTTCTGATCCGCCCGAGCTCATTTCCTGGAACCTCGGTCACCAGTTGTCCCCTCTCTGTGTCTACCAGCAGGTGGCTTAGCTTAGTGAGTCCTGTGAAGAGCTGTTCGTTCTTCGTTCTTTCGTCCGCCTTTCGGTCGATCATCAGGAAGTAGCTGTATCTTACTTTCGAGTCCCATGCCCCATTTTCTTTCGGGATTTGCGTGGTACATCTGATGTATGCTACCTCCCCCGGTTTGCTGTTTTGTTCTTGCAAGTCTTCTATCACCTTTCCCTCCTTGCCGTTCCAGTAGATTGCTTTATTTTCGTTGTTTACTATCCTTATTGTGTCGTTTTTTTTTGCAGCTGCCCAAAAGTGCCCTTTGTTGTTTTAGTTGTTGTGTAATCTTCCTCTGCCCATGGTGCCTCCATGATGCTCATACAATTCTCCAGGTTTTTGTTTGTGTCAAAACGCTCTCTCAGGCTGATGCTGCCTGCGAACGGTCTTTTGCTTCTTTCTTCTAGAAGCTCTAGTTTCGTTCGCTCCAGCTCTTTTCTTAGAGTCTGTATTTCTCTTCTTTGCCTAGATATCTCCCCCTCCTTGTCCGTGCAGCATTTTTTGCTCGGTGGGTTCCGGGCCGCCGCATCCTCCTTGTCATTGCCTACTAGCCTTGTTTTGTTTTCGGTGTTGTTTGTGAGGGCCTCCACTTGGGCTCTGACTGCGTTCTCTTTCGCCCAGGCGTTATGGATCTTAGTGGCGAGTTTTTTAACTGTCTTATGTGCATTTTTTGTTTGCAGTCCGAATTTTCGAAGATCCATAATATCGTTTCCCAGTGATTCCCTGACTCTTGCTTCCTCCTCTAGTGCTATTTGTTTGTTTTCGGTTCCTTGGGTGTGTTTAACCGGTGACATGGAAGCCTTTCTTTTTTTGTTTGCGCTGGTCACACTAGTCTGGCTGTCCGTGTCGGATCCCGTCCCAGGAGTCCCAGGGGTTGTTTCCCCTCTTGTACTTATAATGGTCCTATCCCCGTCTGCTTCATCGCTCCAGTTAAAGATGTCGTAGGTATTGTCCCATTCCGGTGTTACGCTGTTTGCTGAATCGAGAGGTCTCCCAATGCTTTGGTCTCCTAGGTGCAAGCGAAGGTTTCCTCCTTCCTGCATTGGCCGTACATAGTCGCCCATCGCCGACGGTTTTGGCGTGTCGTTGGCCTTTGGTCCTGGATTTGTTTTCGGAGGCATCCTTGTTATGGACGACCTCCTCGCAAACGGATCTTGCTCGTCCGTCCTCATCTGCCCAGTAGCATTTAAGGCGTCCCCAGCCTGTTGGCGCACTGGTGACGTCCCGCGGTCGTTGGATGACGATCGGCAAGGGCCCGCTTTACCGCCCTTGTCTCCGACCGGTACTGGAGGATCCGCCTCCTGCACCGTAAACCTGTTTTCCTTTGTTGCGTATTCCATACTTTGTATATATTTTGTCCATGTGCGTGGCTGTGTCGTTTCCGTTTCTCAATTTGTGCAATCCTGTTGGTCCGCGGGGGCTATTTTGTTTCACCCCTACCCGCCGGCAAGCCGGTGAGGGCATTCCCCTATCCGCCACCTGGGGACGCGCTCGGTAGGGGTTACAGGTGTCCCCATCTCCCTTCCAAGGAGATTCGCCAGTTGCCCGACGGCCCGAGAACCTAACCCAACCTAACCCAACCTAACCCAACCTAACCCAACCTAACCCAACCTAACCCAACCTAACCCAACCTAACCCAACCTAACCCAACCTAACCCAACCTAACCCAACCTAACCCAACCTAACCCAACCTAACCCAACCTAACCCAACCTAACCCAACCTAACCCAACCTAACCCAACCTAACCCAACCTAACCCAACCTAACCCAACCTAACCCAACCTAACCCAACCTAACCCAACCTAACCCAACCTAACCCAACCTAACCCAACCTAACCCAACCTAACCCAACCTAACCCAACCTAACCCAACCTAACCCAACCTAACCCAACCTAACCCAACCTAACCCAACCTAACCCAACCTAACCCAACCTAACCCAACCTAACCCAACCTAACCCAACCTAACCCAACCTAACCCAACCTAACCCAACCTAACCCAACCTAACCCAACCTAACCCAACCTAACCCAACCTAACCCAACCTAACCCAACCTAACCCAACCTAACCCAACCTAACCCAACCTAACCCAACCTAACCCAACCTAACCCAACCTAACCCAACCTAACCCAACCTAACCCAACCTAACCCAACCTAACCCAACCTAACCCAACCTAACCCAACCTAACCCAACCTAACCCAACCTAACCCAACCTAACCCAACCTAACCCAACCTAACCCAACCTAACCCAACCTAACCCAATATAACCCAACCTAACCCAACCTAACCCAACCTAACCCAATCTAACCCAACCTAACCCAACCTAACCCAACCTAACCCAACCTAACCCAACCTAACCCAACCTAACCCAACCTAACCCAACCTAACCCAACCTAACCCAACCTAACCCAACCTAACCCAACCTAACCCAACCTAACCCAACCTAACCCAACCTAACCCAACCTAACCCAACCTAACCCAACCTAACCCAACCTAACCCAACCTAACCCAACCTAACCCAACCTAACCCAACCTAACCCAACCTAACCCAACCTAACCCAACCTAACCCAACCTAACCCAACCTAACCCAACCTAACCCAACCTAACCCAACCTAACCCAACCTAACCCAACCTAACCCAACCTAACCCAACCTAACCCAACCTAACCCAACCTAACCCAACCTAACCCAACCTAACCCAACCTAACCCAACCTAACCCAACCTAACCCAACCTAACCCAACCTAACCCAACCTAACCCAACCTAACCCAACCTAACCCAACCTAACCCAACCTAACCCAACCTAACCCAACCTAACCCAACCTAACCCAACCTAACCCAACCTAACCCAACCTAACCCAACCTAACCCAACCTAACCCAACCTTTTTTTTTTTTTTTTTTTTTTTTTTTTTTTTTAAGGAGTATGTCCCACTTAAGGGTTCACGAACTTCAGTGGTTACCCACTGGTTCATTAATTTACTCCACCTTTGTATATTTTGTGGTGGAGCTCGGTAGAAGTAATTAGTTACCTGTGAGCCATATCCTTGACGTCTATTGGTGTAGGGGGTCCCCGGTACTGTCATTGCTGACTTCTCTTCGGTGACCCTGCTGTCAATTTAGGGGGCAGGCCCGCTGCATGCCCTCTCTCTGTCTTCCCTCTCCTTGGTTGACATCACTTTAATGATAAAATCATGGGTCGCGTTCCAAGTTCTCTCATCTTCCAGCATTTGATCCATCCAGCTTGGGTCTTGAAATGAAACCCCGTTGGTACGTTCGAGTTCTGACCTCCATTCTGCCCACCTTCTGCATTCTGCTAGTGTGTGACTCACTGTGTCGACTGCGCCGCATTGGTGGCACGTATCATATATCGATTTTCCTATCCTTTTGGTGTATGTATTAAAGGAACCGTGCCCTGTTAATATTTGTGTTAGGTAGTAGTCCGTGCGTTTATGAGGACATTCTAGCCACTTTCTTATGTTTTTAATAAGAACCTTTGTCCAGGCGGCTTTGCCGTCGTCTGTAGCTTCCCATCGAGCTTGCCACTCTTCTATTGTTTGAACCCGCTCGTTTTTCTTGTTTTTATGTTCAGTTCTGCTCGTCCACAGTCTTCCCCTTTCTTTAGCTAACAGGTCTATTGGTGGGACCCCAGCCAGGACCTGCACTGCTGCAGCAGACACTGTACGGTAAGCGGAGGTGACCCGTAATAGTGCTTTTCTCTGAGCAGCTTCGACGCGATTCCTGTGTCTTTTTATATTCATGGCCCTAAGCCATATCTCCGCCCCGTATAGTATCGTGTTTTGTACGACCTCTGCCATGACCTTGCGCTTATAATAGCTGGGTCCGCCTATGTTGGGCAGTAGACGTCCTATTAAGCTGGCGCGCTTTTCCGCTTTGGAGCAGACTGATTGAATATGTACCCCGAATGTGTCCTGCCCGTCCAGGTGTATGCCTAGGTATTTCACAGTTTTTCTTATAGGAATTTCTGCTCCGTTTAGCGTCACCTGAATCGTTTCCCTCTTCCTGGGGCCACGTAAAATGATGGCTTCAGACTTTTGCGGAGCAAGCGTAAGTCCTTTATCTCTCATCCAACTTTGTATTTTCAGGAGGTTGATTTCCGTTGCACTGTTGAGTTCGTCTATGCTTTTAGCTTCTACCACTAGCGCTAGGTCATCGGCGTAGGCGATTGTGTAGGCGCGCCCGTTCAGCTCTAGATTAAGGACTCCGTCATACATTACATTCCATAATGTAGGTCCCAGTACGGAGCCCTGTGGGACCCCTGCGCCCGCCGTATGCGTTTCATGTTTGGAGATGTTCAGTTGCCTTGAGTCTAAATATCTTTCTATAATATTCGTTAAGTAGTTGGATATCCGTTTTTCTCTCAGGGCCTTGATAATTTCCCCGTGTCTGGCCGTGTTAAATGCATTTGCCACATCTAGTAGCACCACTAGACACCAGTCGCTGCATCTCCGTCTGGCGAATTCTACAACTTGGTTCACTGCAGAGATGGTGGATCTCTCTCTGCGGAATCCCCACTGGTTAGGGTGGAGGTTTCCTTTCGATTCAATCTCCCCAATAAGCCTCTCTCTTATGATGATTTCCATCATTTTTGATATGCTGTTTAGAAGGCAGATTGGCCTGTACGCCCCACTTTCTCCTGGCGCCTTTCCCGGTTTTGGCAACAATGCGACGTTAGCGATTTTCCAATTGTGTGGGTATTCTTGGGTCAAGATGATTTCGTTAAATATATTAGAGAGTACCGTTGGAGCAATTTCCGCTGCTATCTTGACCGCTTCGGGCGGTAACCCGTCTGGCCCCGGCGCTCTACCCGTTTTAATCATTTTCGCCGCTCTGCTTATCTCCTCCGTAGTAATTGATGGTACGTCATCGTCCTCTGGCCCGCATCGGGGGGTTTCCGATGCTGGTTCCGCTATTCTATCAGCAGCTGGGAAAAGGTCTTTAATAATAGTTGCCCTGGTTTTCGGGTCCAGATCGTAAGGGGTGAGCGTTCTCAGACCCTTGCACACAATTTTGTATCCGTTGCCCCACGGGTCCTGGTCCAGTTGCTCGCAGAGGTTCCTCCAGTTTTCTTTCTTGGATTTGTTGATTTGTCTTTTTACAGATTTCCTTGCCATCTTGTATTCCCGGGATAGTCTGTGCTCTTCTGGCCCGCCCTTTCCTCTAGTTAGGGCTCTTCTCGTTTTGTTGCAGTGTTTTTTGGCCTCTGCTATATCAGTGTTCCACCAGTAGGTATTGTTTGCCGGTATTTTCGATAGCTTCGTGGCTGATCTGTACGCATTTCTCATCAAGCTTGTGAGCACCTCTCTGGATTGTCCTGCCTCTGTGTCCCGAGCCAGCCTGCGTTCTAGCGAATTCTTATATGCTTCCCAGTTGGTTGTGGCGATTGTCCTCGTGGGTTTTGTTTTGCCTACTTTGCGGGTAACTTCAAAGTGGATGTTCCTATGGTCGGAGCCATTTTCTTCTGGGGAGACTCTCCAACTTTTAATCCACCTCCCTGCCTTTTGGGTCGAAATAGTAACATCGATGAACGACTCGCTGTTGCCCCTAGCAAAGGTAGCGAGATCCCCTGTGTTGTGCACTACCATGTTTAGGGTAGCGACCCACTCCTCGATGTGCCGTCCTCTATCATCTGTGGTCGGGGAGCCCCAGATGTTGGATTTGGAGTTGAAGTCTCCCACGACCAGAGCTTCTCTCCCTCTTAGTCGTACCTCATTGAAGGCCTCATCTACTGTTTGCCGGAATACGGAGAACTCTGTGTTTGGGGACAGGTACATGGCGTGTATGTCCAGATCTGGGAGTGACACACAAATCCTGTTGGTGCCGATGTGATTACTTGTAACCCCGATTTTCTTGTTAATGCATTTTATTGCAACGTTGGTTTTACTATCGACAATCCAGTCGTTCTTTGAGGTAATCTTGCGGTTTGGCTCTCCTACTATGAGGATGTCCGTTCCTTGTGCGTAAGCCTCGGCGAGGGTGAGGTCGTGTGCCACCCTGCGTCTTCCTAGATTTGTTTGAAGGACTTTCATGATGATGGTTGGTTGGTTGTTGGCTCCTGCCTTTCCTTCCTTTCTCCGTCTGCCCTTTTCCTTTTTCTTTTGATTTCATAGAGCTCCTTTTTAAATTTCGGGCATGCTGTGGTATCCGCCCTGTGGCCGTCTGTTTCGCATAGGTAGCATCTCGGGGAGCCTTTGCAGTCCTTTGCCCGATGTCCTGTCTTTGCGCATCTGAAGCAGGGCATGTCTTTTTGTGTTTCTTCCTGGCATTCCTGTTTGCTGTGGCCGTATTTCAGGCACTTCATGCACCTTCTGGGTCTCGCTAATTCTTCTACATACCAGCATCCCCATCCGCTGTCGATCTTTCCCTCTTTTAATAATTTTTTAGCTTCCGTCGTAGGTAGCTTTACGAACGCGAATTTCAGCCCTGTCGGGTTGAGTTTGATTGCCATTTGGACCTCTATTTCTAATGTATTAACTCCTGTCCCGTTGCTTATTTTGAGTTTTACCTCCTCTTCGTCTACTGTCTCGTCCATGTTACGTATAAAAACCGTTTTCTTATTGCTGACGATTTTAGTGGATGCTCCTATTTTGTCAGTAATCTCTTTTCTAAGCTTGATACATCCTTCCTCTTTAATATCGGTGACTTTCAGTTGTACCGAGCCGTCCTTAGTTTTTCTGATATCTTTTATCTTTAGTCCCAATGTACTCACATCCAGGCTCTTTTTTATTTGTTTGACCGTTTCGACGTAGCTTTTCTCCCCCGTCGGCTTTATTACTATTGTTTCTTCGTGTTTTTTTTTTCTTCTTCCCTTCACAGTCTCCCACTGGTAGTCATCCTCTTTGGGTTCCCTAGTTGTTTTATGTTCCCCTTCTCTTTCCTCTTCCTGGTCAGTTGTGGCCATGCTGGAAGTGGATCGGCTTCTCTCCCTATAGTACTCTAACGGTGGATGTTTTGGAGTCACGAATTCTATTTTTTTTCCCGAGTCGTCGAGAATGTACTCCACCATTTTTCGGATCCGAGCGAACTCGTTTCCTGGGACCTCGATTACTAATTGTTTCCTCTCCGGGTCTCTCAGCAGGTGTCTAAGCTGAGTTAGTCCTGTGTAGAGCTGTTCGTTTATCGTTTTTTCGTCTGTCTTGCGATCAACCTTTAGAAAGTAACTGTATTTCTCTCTCGAGGCCCATTCCCCATTTTCTTTCGGGGTTTGCGTGATACACCTGATATAAGCGATTTCCCCCGGTTTTGTGTTTTGGTCTTGTAGATCTTCAATCTCTTTTCCCTCTTTGCCGTTCCAGTATATAACTTTGCATTCGGTGTTTATTAATCTTATAAAATCGCTGTGTATTTGCAGCTGTCCGAGTGGGCCCTTTGTTGTTTTGGTTATTCTGTAGTCGTCCTCTGCCCATGATGCCTCAGTGATGCTTATGCAGTTCTCTATGTTTTTGTTCACGTCAAATCGCTCTCTTACGCTTTTGCTACCTGCGGGCGCTTTCTTGTGTGATTGTTGTAGGAGTTCAATTTTTGTTCGTTCCAACTCCTTCCTTAGAGTCTGGATTTCCCTGTTTTGCCTGGAAATCTCGCGTTGTTTGTCCGTGCAGCAGTTTGTGTTGGGTTGTCGCCTCCCCTCCACATTTTCTATTAGCCTTGTTCTGTTATCCGTATTTCTTGTAAGTGCTTCCACTTGGGCTCTGGCAGCTTTCTCATTTTCCCAGAAGTGTTGAATTCTGGAGGCCAGTTTTTTCACTGTCTTGTGCGCGTTTTTCGTTTCCATACCGAATTTTCTTAGTTGCATTATTTCGCATTCAAGTTGTCCTCTGACTCTTGCTTCCTCCATTAGGGCCATTTGTTGCCTTTCACTTTCTTGACTGGGTTTTATCGGCGAGGTGGATGCCTTTCTTTTCTTATTGCCACTGTTCTGACTGTCCGTGTCGGACCCCTTCCCCGGTGTCCCTGGGGTGTTTACGATGGTATTGTCCAGTTCTGATTCAAAACCCCCCAAGTACTCGATCATGGAGGTGTTGCTCACCCCGGTGTCTAATGTGAGCCCCGCTTCCGCGGGGGCCTCCTGTTCATCCTCGACCAAGTTGGTTACTGTAGTCGGGTCTGGTTCTCCACTTGACACGGAACAGCTGCTGTTGCTGCGGCTTCCAGGTGGACTCCTTTTAATCGACTCCTTTCTCGCGAACGGGTCGAATTTCGCTTCGCTTTGCGGGTATGTGCCCTCCCCAGAATCCGAGGGGCAGCCCACTGCCTGAGCAGTGGGGGAGGATTCTCCGGATTGCCCGGTACCTCCCTGGGGTATTCGTTTGTTTGTACACGCCATTTTCGTTGTTTGTTAGTTCCATTTTTTGCCTACTGGCAGGCGCGCTCCCTGTCGGGTTAGGTTTGTGGTGGGTGCCACACTCTCCCTGACTGGCGTTTTCTTCGTGTTGGGCTCCACGATTGGTGCATTTGGTCCGCTCCGGCTATTTTATTTCACCGGTACCTCTCCGAGGGGAGGCATCCCCCTATCCGCCACCCGGGGAAGCGCCTGGTAGGGGCTGCACCTCCCCCTCTGGGAAGAGGTCCCAGAGTTTCCAGGAACCTAACCCAACCTAACCCAACCTAACCCAACCTAACCCAACCTAACCCAACCTAACCCAACCTAACCCAACCTAACCCAACCTAACCCAACCTAACCCAACCTAACCCAACCTAACCCAACCTAACCCAACCTAACCCAACCTAACCCAACCTAACCCAACCTAACCCAACCTAACCCAACCTAACCCAACCTAACCCAACCTAACCCAACCTAACCCAACCTAACCCAACCTAACCCAACCTAACCCAACCTAACCCAACCTAACCCAACCTAACCCAACCTAACCCAACCTAACCCAACCTAACCCAACCTAACCCAACCTAACCCAACCTAACCCAACCTAACCCAACCTAACCCAACCTAACCCAACCTAACCCAACCTAACCCAACCTAACCCAACCTAACCCAACCTAACCCAACCTAACCCAACCTAACCCAACCTAACCCAACCTAACCCAACCTAACCCAACCTAACCCAACCTAACCCAACCTAACCCAAGCTAACCCAAGCTAACCCAACCTAACCCAACCTAACCCAACCTAACCCAACCTAACCCAACCTAACCTAACCTAACCCAACCTAACCCAACCTAACCCAACCTAACCCAACCTAACCCAACCTAACCCAACCTAACCCAACCTAACCCAACCTAACCCAACCTAACCCAACCTAACCCAACCTAACCCAACCTAACCCAACCTAACCCAACCTAACCCAACCTAACCCAACCTAACCCAACCTAACCCAACCTAACCCAACCTAACCCAACCTAACCCAACCTAACCCAACCTAACTTAACCTTTTTTTTTTTTAGAGGAGGAAAAATCTGCAAAACAGACGCCACGTCGCCAGGTTGACGTGGGAGTGTGGGGATGGCCGGGTAGTCTGGCCGACCCACTAAAAAACCTCCTAGGCCGGTAAGAGCCCTTCCTTGGCACCGCCCAAAGGCATAACTTCAAGGAAGGTCGGCTGCGACTTGCGCCGCGTAGTTGTTCCTGGCCTCTACTACTGCTTGTGCAGTTTTGGTCTGTCGTTTCCTGAACTTGCTGTGTTCGGTAGATGTCTTTTCACTGGGTGACTGTCGCAAGGGGATTATTGTCAGCTTCCCTGTAGTCAGTATGTGTCTGTATCACTTGGTGTCCCACTTTAAAATTGCACTATTGCCCATAGGTGTCTTTATCACTGGGTCTCTTAAAGCGTCTATATCGCTGCAGGGATAGTGGCCTATCGTCTGGGGAGCATTTCACCTAGCGCTAGGGGATTTATCGTTTTTCACTTTATAATGGGAAGAACTTTCGCGGTTTGCTTAGTCACTCTGAACCCGCACTCGGTGTCTCCGTGGTCGTGACGTCGATTTTTTCGTCCCTCTCCTTCTGTGTTATAACTCTTCTTGCGAAGGTTGTTACTGCCTCCCATTTTTCCCCGCTCTCTAGCATTTGTCCAGTTAGGTTTTCTGCCGACACTGGGCCAATGACCACAGATAGTTGGGCCCTCTCAAGGTGCCAGCGGGCACATTGTTCTAGAGTATGTAGGGCAGTGTCGTCGGCGGTACCACAGTATGTGCATGTTGTTGTTGTTGACTTTCCAATCCGGTAGAGGTAGGTTCTAAAGCTGCCATGTCCCGTAAGCAGTTGTGTCAGGTGGTATGTGGTGGAGCCGTGACTGCGGTTTATCCACGGGCCTACTTTGGGGATTAGCCTTTTCGTCCATCCTGTATTCAACGACCACCTGTCTTGCCATGTCTGCACCGCCCTTGTGTGTGCGTTTTCAGTTGCTACTTTCTTCTCTGCTCCCGCCTTCATAGCTATGTATGTAGCCTCTCTCTCGCGGACTGCGAGGTCTGCCGGCATGAGTGAGGCGAGTACTTCGGCTGCTTCGGTAGAGACGGTCCTATACGCCCTGGTCGTTCTTAGTGCACCCGTTCTTAGGGCCCTCCGGAGTTTGGCAGTGTTTCGAGCCGTGTCCGTGCATGCTGCCCATACTGGAGCTGCGTAGAGAAGTTTGGCCCTCGCCACCGTCGCGAGCATTTGGCGTCTTCCTTCCCCAGGGCCTCCGAGGTTGGGCATTAGTCTGGCTACTGCCTTCTCCACTTTGGTGGCTGCGGCCGCTGCCTCCATGACGTGGCTGCTACATCTCGGGTTTGGTTCCAGCGTTACTCCTAGATACTTAATCGTCTTCTGTATTTTGACCGGTCTACCAAGCACTGTGACGTGGTCTAGCTCGCCTTTACCCGCACGTTTTGTGGATAACCAACCCGCTGCCGTTTTCTCCTCGGCGATTTGGAGCGGTTTCGCGCATCCAGCTGGCGATGCGTTCTGTGGCTTCCGTGGCATTTGCACAGAGAACCTCCATTTTTTCATTTGCTACGACCAAGGCGATGTCGTCGGCAAATGCGAGACTGGTGACTATTTGGGAGCCTGACCTTTAGGACTTCATCGTAGACAAGGTTCCATAGTGTGGGTCCGAGCACAGAACCCAATAGGACCCCTTGCACCACCGCTCTTTTTATAGTTTGTCCCTCCATTGTGTACTGGAGTTCCCTGTCTGAAAGGTAGCTCTTTACTAGCCTAGTGAGGTACGGGGGGAGTCTGTTTTCGGCCGCCGCCGCCATGATAGCAGGCCATGGGAGCGTGTTGAAGGCGTTTTTCACATCCAGGGCTATCATCACGCAGTGCTGCCTCTTCCCGGCCCAACCTAACCCAACCTAACCCAACCTAACCCAACCTTACCCAACCTAACCCAACCTAACCCAACCTAACCCAACCTAACCCAACCTAACCCAACCTAACCCAACCTAACCCAACCTAACCCAACCTAACCCAACCTAACCCAACCTAACCCAACCTAACCCAACCTAACCCAACCTAACCCAACCTAACCCAACCTAACCCAACCTAACCCAACCTAACCCAACCTAACCCAACCTAACCCAACCTAACCCAACCTAACCCAACCTAACCCAACCTAGCCCAACCTAACCCAACTTTTTTTTTGTGTGTGAAGGGGGAAAATCTGTTTCACTATCGCAGCATCAGACACCACGCCGCCAGGTTGGCGTGGTAGTGTGGGGATGGTCTGTTAGTCTGACCGACCCACTAAAAACCCCCTTCTGCCTTGTCGTATCCTACTCTGGAACCACCTTTTGGTATTACTTCGGAGTAGCAGGCTGCGGCATTTAGGTAGTGAGTGCCGCTGTTGTTTTCTGGCCCTCCAATGAGCAAGCACGGCCTTTCCCGTTCTCTTTGTTCATTTTCCTTCTGGTGTATGATTCTATCCACCATGTTACGAACAGTTGTCCATTTCTCATCACTTTCCAGCATCAGTTCCACTATTCTTTGGCAGCTATCCAGCGTTCCCAGTTCCTTCTCGGCTGCTTCCTTCTCCACTCTCCATTTCGGACATTTCACGAAGGTGTGCTCGGTGTCGTCAACTTCTGCGCAGTAGGTGCATACTTCGCTGTTCCTTTTCTTAAACCGCTTCAAGTAGTGGTTAAAGCAGCCATGTCCAGTCAACAATTGAGTGAGCGCATACGTGAGCTCGCCGTGTCCTCTCTCGATCCAGGTCCGTACATCTGGGATTAGTCTTTTTGTTTACTCGCCTTTCCCGTCGTTAACACTCCACCTCTTCTGCCATTTTTGGAGGTATTTATATCTGGCTTCTTTTTTGGAGAGAACGGTGTTCTGGCCTTTCGTGTATGTGCGTTGCTCGGCTAGCAGGTCGACGGGTGTAGTGCCGACAACGACTTGTATGGCCTTGGTTGAGACAGTCCTGTAAGCCCTTGCAATTCTGAGGGCTGCTCTTCTCTGGACTCCCTCCAGTTCTTTCCTGTACTTGGGCGTTTGTAGCCAATGTGACCATATAGGCGCTGCATATAGCAGGATCGATTGCGCCGTGGAGCAGATAAGCCTCCTTGTCGCTGTCCGAGGGCCACCAATGTTAGGCATTAACCGACCCAGGGCGTTAACAGCCCTATCTGCCTTGGCTGTTGTCTCCATGATGTGGTCCCTCATGCTTAAATTTCTCCCTAGCCACACGCCGAGGTATTTAACGGCCTTAGAAGCCTGAATGATCTCACCCTCTACTTCCAAATGTACCTCTCTGAGAGTGTTCCTGCCTTGGAGTATAACTGTTAGGTTTTTTCCTTGGCAAGGCGTAGTTTGTTCTCTCTCATCCATCTGGTTACGGTCCTCAGGGATCTGTGGGCTTTATCCTCAATCACCTCTCCATTTTTTCCCGTGACTATCATGCCAAGATCGTCAGCAAAGGCTAGGGGTACGGTGTCTTGCGGCAGGGTCAATTCCAGAACAGAGTCGTAGAATATGTTCCACAGGGTTGGCCCTAGAATGGAGCCCTGGGGTACTTCGCAAGTCATACTCATTTTGCCAGCCTTGCCTACCATAATCACTCTGTTCTTCAGATACGCCTGGATCATTCTGATGAGGTACGTGGAGAAGCCCTTGGTGGTCATTGCCTGGACGATGTTATCCCAGGGGGCAGAGTTAAATGCATTCTGGATGTCTAACGTAACTAAGATTACAAAAAGTTCCCATCCTTTGCAGCTGGATGCGTGCTTAGCCACTTCTATGGCTTTTTGGATGGCATCAACAGTAGAGTGGCCCTGCCTGAAGCCATACTGCCTTGTGGATAGAGCTCCTATCTCCTTCATTTCGTTCTTGATTCTGGCATTTAGTACATGCTCGAAAATTTTGCCGATGGTTTTAAGCATGCATAGTGGCCTGTGGCTCTTGCTTGTGCTGTTTGGCTTCATCGGCTTCTCAATCAGGGCCAGTCTCGCAACTTTCCACTGCTCAGGAAATTCGCCATCTCTGATTAGTTCACTGAACAGTCGGGAAATGGATTCTGCTCCCTCGATGCTGGCTATTTTGGCTACTTCTGGTGGTATGCCAACCGGGCCTGGCGCTTTTTTCGTGCAAGCTTATTCCCCGCGGACTGAGCTTCTTCTGCGGGATTTCGGCTAGGTTGACATGTATGTCAGCCCAGGGGACTGTGTCCGTGGGCGGAAACAGTTTCCTCGCTGCTGCCATATGTGCCTCGTGGGTCATTTCCAGCGGGATGCGTAGCCCAAGTTTGCCTGTGACGATTTTGTAGCCACTACCCCATATGTCGCCACCCACTTCCTCGCAGAGCTTTCTCCACGCCCCTCTTTTGGCTTTCTCGATATTATACTTGAGGACTTTTTTGTCCTCCTTGAGCTTTCTTTCGAGCCTTTGTATCTCGTCGCCGATTGCCTCGTTTCCTCTTCTGCCTCTCTCCCTTGTTACCATTCTTCGGGTTCTGTTGCACGCCTTCCTATTTTCGGCAATCTCCTCATTCCACCAGTAGTTTGGCTTCCACTTTTTGTGTCTTATTTTTCTCGGGAGTTCCTGCTCGCATGCTTGGTGAAGAATTTTGTCTAGTTCGGTGGCTTCAAGGTCAAGTTCATTTCCGCTCAGTTTACCTCTGAGGTGTTCGGTTAGCTGGGCAGTTTTACTCAGGCTGAACCTCCATCCTTTCCTGGATTTAGTGCAGGCAGTGTGCGCCATCGTTCCCTCGTTAACAGAGATAAGAATGTTCTTATGGTCGCTCAAATTCTCAGTAGTGTCCACTTTCCAGCTCTTCACTTTCCTTGCCATTCTTTGGCAACACATGGTAATGTCAATATGAGACTTTTGGCCTCGTCTCTCATATGTAGGAGTCGTCCCTTTATTGAGCACTATAAAGTCCATTTCAGCTATCCAGTCCCTTAGTGCTAAGCCGCGTGCGTCGTCCGTGGTAGATCCCCATAGCTTGCTTTTTGCGTTGAAGTCCCCTCCAACCAGAACTTGTTTCCTGTGTGCAGCAATGTTATTTTTGAGGTCTTCCAGGAAGCGCTCATACTCGATCAGTGCTGTATCTGGGGAAATGTAGCAGGAGTAAAAGACCGAGAGTTTAGTTTCGATCCATGCGAACCCGTTTCCATTCCCGGATTTGTTTACTGCTAGCGTATTATCGAGGAATCTGTGTAGGTATCGTTTATCCACCGGTTCGATTTTGCATTGTTTTTGTTTGGCTCCGAGATGAAGGCTAGGTCGATTCGGGCTTCGACGCAGTTTTGTCTGAACAGATCCATGGCCCGTCTGTTCCTGTTCAGATTTACTTGTAGTATGTTTATTTTATTTGTCATTGTTTGGCGATCAGTTGGACCCCTCGTGCCCTTTGCTCTCCAGTTGGACTCGTTTCCCCGCATTCTTCTAGGTCGGCCCTGACGACCTCGGTTCCTTTTTGGAGGCATCTACCCGATGTGGTGGTGTGGCCGGGCGCTTTGCAGTTGAGGCAAAGCGGTGATTTCCTGCAGGTTGCTGCCTGGTGCCCTGTCTCTCCACATTTCCTACACATATCCGTTCTGGCAAGTCCTGTGCACTGGCGAGCCTGGTGGCCCTCTTCCCAGCAACGGAAGCAGCGATTTGTTGCTGGTCTCATCCTTATTCGGGCATTACACCACCCAAAGTGGAATAGTAAGATTTCAGCTGCTCGGTGACTCGTTGTGACTATTGTGGTAAAAGTCCTCCCAAAAGCTGGTCGCAGCTCACCGACCACGTGTCCCGCTTCATCTGTAGCTTCCTCTATTTTTGTAGCGATCTCCTCCTTGGTTATCGTCGCCTCAAGGTCCCGGAGCTGTATCGTCACTCGGTTTCTCCTCGCGCTGACGCTCTCGCTACCTATCGCTTCTTTCAGGGCCTTAGTAAAAGTATCCACTCCCTGGTTTTGCTCTAAGATCAAAAGCATATTGTTCCCCTTGGTTTCGATAATTTTACTTATTTTTGCTCCGGATTCCATTGGGTTCACCTTCTCCTTAATTTCTTTTAGTTTGTCAGCAAATGTGGAGCCTTCCGTTTTAACGAGAATCCGATTGCTGTTCCTCATTGGAGGAAGCATCTGTGTTAGCGTCTTTCTTGCCCTGGTGTGGTCGGTTGGGTGTGCAGGCTCGATAGTGGCTGGGCGCTGGTGGTTGTTCCGCATTACCTTGCCTCCGCGGCCAATGGTGAGCCACCTTTCTCCATGTAGCTCTGTGGCCTTGTCGGTCGGGGCGCTACTGGTATCTTGCCTGGAGGCGCGCCTCGTCTCCTTGTCGAACTCACCTCGCAGGTTGTAGACGGTGATATCGATGGCCTCCTCGGCGAATATGTAGGCCAGCATTTTTCTGGTTGTTTCCCAGTCTTGCCGGTCCAGTCCGGCCCCGATCCTAGGGATCGCCACTCTCTTGTGCCCGTGCTTGAGCAGTAGGGTTCTAAGCTCCTGTATGCGTTTGAACAGCGATTCCCTGGTGGGCTTTTCGCCAAATTGGGCTTTAGTCACCAGATAATACACGTCTTTGGGGAGCACTTCGCGTCCACCATTGTCATCCAGGGTCTCAGAGATCCAGCGAAGATGGGCTATGCCTCCAGGTTGCGCCTTCTGTTTTAGCAGGGCATCCTGCATCCTGAAGCGGTCTCTGAACTTGGCTGCAATGCCTTTACTCATTTTCATGTCGGCAGACACGCAGTGCGCTAGAGGGCACCCTTCTGGCGCGTCCATGAGGTCGCCTTCGACCTCCTCCGGCCTCTTGAAGCATGGTTTAGTCCAGTTTCTTTCTAGGATCTCCATGAATCCAGGGTAGTCGCCGCCTTCGTTTTTTATTTCTGCGCGTGTCAGGTCGTTTCCTGCTCCATTCCTTAGCGGTTTTGTTTTTTCGTCCCCCGATCACCTCCCTCAGCCCTTTTGGCTTTCATCTCCTCAAGGAGGTCCCACAGCAGCTTTGTGGCTCTCTTAATCTCCTGTGTATTTCTGGCTTCCGTAAGCTTCTTCAGCTCTGACGCCACTGCCATTATTTTTGCCCAGTTGGGCTCAGCACCCTCTGTCGTTACTAACATGGCCTCGCACTGTTCAGCGGCTACGCAGACTACCCCTAGTCGCTAATAATTTACGCTTCGGCCGACTTCATAGCGCTCCCCGGTTTCCCCGATATATCGTCCGCGAGAGTGAATCGATCCCTGAAATATGGGATGGCGGGATGGTTAACTTATGCTGCCCTGGTGCCTCCCTCAAAATTTTACCCGATCGGAGTTCGGATAGCTCCGATGATCGCAGATTACTCTAAGCCCACGTGCCTCACCGCGACCGTGATTTCGCGTTTTTCTTTTTTTTGCACTACTTTGTCAATTCACTGATTTCTATATCTTTAGTTTGGATGGTGCGATGGCTCCGATATTTACAGATTCCGCTGTCGCCACGTGCTACGCCACGTGCGTGATTACGCGGATTTCACTAACCTGTTTTGCCGTGTATCTTCACAGTGGATGTATCGATTCTGAAAATATGGGGTAGGTTTGATGGCTGCTACTTCCCTAAAGCCTCCCTGGAAGTTTCATCCGGATCGGATAAGGGATGGCCCCGATGTTTCCGGATTTCTCCGCCACGTGTTGGATCGCGTCTGTGGATGGCCGTATTTTCACGAAAAAAAAAAACCTAACCCAACCTAACCCAACCTTTTTTTATTCCTCGGGACGTAGGTTGCGCCTAAAGGCTAACAACAGCAAGTGGCCCCGGCGAAATGCAGGAAGACACAGACGGTATCCGCGGTTGCGTATTTCATCGTCCATGTTTCCGCCGTTTGCTTAATCTTTAATAAAGTAAGATTTACAATGTCACAATTACAGTTAAGAAGATTACATAAACAAGTTACATTCACTTTATATTCAACCTGTCTTTATTACCTACTTACTAATACTTGCTAGGTACTTACTAAAGGTGTCGCTCTATTTCCAGAAGACCTTTATCTTTTCTTTTGATGACGGTTTCGGCAAAGTGTCGGGTCGCAGACCAAACTGTTTCATCCTCCATCATGCTGTTTAGTAGCGAGGCGCCGTTCCTGGGGTTTTCCTTTCTGATGTGACTCCATAGCGCAGTCCGCTCTTCCGTCCACGCCGGGCATTCAAGTAAGCAATGTTTGGCGGTGTCAGATACTCCTCTAGTACAGAATTTGCAGCGATCGGTGTCGGCTTTCTTAATTCTGCTTAGGTAGGCACCGAAGCAGCCATGTCCCGAAATGAATTGCGTCAGGTAGTAATCGTATTCTCCGTGTTTCCTGTTTCTCCATTTTTGAATATTTGGTATTAGTTCCCTTGGCCAAATGAAACTCGTTAAGTCCCATCTTAACTGCCACTCTCTGGCTGTGCTAGCGTTGGCCATTGCTTTTGTCTCCTGCAGTGAAAGCCCGTCTTTTTTTTGCAACCTCTCTTAATGCCGCTTCTGTAACTAGGAGGTCTGCGGGTGGTACCCCTGCTAGAACCTCGGCAACGTCTATGGCTAGAGTTCTGTAGCCTCTGCAGATTCGTAGGTTAGAAGTTCTCATGGCCCTACGTAGAATCGTCGCATTTCTTTTTCGCTTTGCTCCAGCTGCCCATATCGGAGTGGCGTACAGCAGTTTGGAGCGTGCTACAAGTGATAGCAGGCGTCTCCTTCCCTCACTTGGACCTCTTAGATTTGGCATTAGCCTGGCCAGAGAGGCTTTTATAGAGCTGGCGTCCTTTCCTGCCTTCATTATGTGCGGCGTAATGTTCGGGTTGGTGCCAATCGTAACGCCGAGGTAGTTTACCGATTTTGCTATTGTTGTTTCCACCCCTAGTATAGCAATTGATTGTGCGTTATTACGGCCTGACCTCCTTGTCGAAAGCCATGCCGCCTCTGTCTTAGTGGCCTCGATTTTTAGCCCAATCGTTTCCATCCAATCAGCGATCCGGGCGGCAGCCTCCTCCGCCATGCATTTGACCTGTCTAGCTTCCCGGTGTGTCACGACAAGAGCGATGTCGTCCGCATATGCTACCACTCTAGCTCCCGCTGGAAGATGTACTCTCAGCACACTGTCGTACGTCATCCGCCAAATTAAAGGGCCTAGTATTGAAGGCGTTTTGGACGTCAATGGTGACCACCAGACAGTGCTTTCTTTTCCTCAAAGCGCCGCTGTTAGCTAGTTTTGCTGTGTTTAAAACATCATTTATGGCTCCGATTGTTGAGTGTCCTGGTCTGAAGCCGTGTTGGTGGGGGGAGATACCTCCTTTTTGTTCGATCTCCTTGAAAAGCCTCTCAGCTATGACCCTCTCAAAGAGTTTCTTACTCTCGTCTAGGACGCATATTGGTCTATACGCCGACGGACTGGACCCCGGTTTTCCCTTTTTTGGAAGGAATATATTCTTGCCCTTTTTCCAGCGTGATGGCAAGCGTCCTTCAACGAAGCATTGCTCTGCTATTTTTGCGAACGAAATCGGAAGGATTAAAGTATGCCGCCGTTCTAACCATTTCACCTGGTCTGGTATCTAGCCCGGGTGCCTTTTTAGTTTTGATGCGACGTGCCGCTGCCGTTATTTCTGCCTCTTCTACCGGTGGGATGTTTTCTAGTCTCGTCTGTAAGCGTGCCAAGTCTGCGACTATATTCGTTTTTTCGGGATAAAGGGTTTTTATGACCTGTCGAATACCTCCTTCTACCATCGCTTCTGGTCCGGGGGTAGGTATTTTAAGTTTTCCCGTGACTATCTTATAGGGTTTTCCCCACGGGTCGTGTTCAACCTCCTCGCAGAGCTTCTCCCATGCCCTCTTCCTACTTCGTACTATCTTCTTTCGCAGGGTCGCTCTTGCAGTACGGTATTCTTCAGCCAGCAGTTCCCATTGGTGGTTAAGCGTGCGGGCTCTTGTTAATTTTCGTCTGGCCTTGTTCGCTAGTGCTCGTGCGTTCGCGATCTCGGCACACCACCAGATTATTGGTTGTTGGCGGCGCTGCGTTATTTGTTGCGTTGACTTTTTGCAGGCCTTGGAGATGCTGTTCGTTAGCGCGTCAGCCATTCGGTCTAATTCCTCTAACCCAATACTTGGACATGTTTCGAGAACCGACGCGAAGACTTCCTAGTCCGTTTTGTTGCTCTTTTTTTGCGCGTTGATGCTGAAAGATATACATCTATGATCGCTCATGGTCTCAACGTCAAGCACTTTCCAGTCCTATATTTTGTGGGTAAGACCTTGGCTCGCGAAGGTGACGTCGATAACCGATTTGCGGGCACCCTGGATAAATGTCGGGGTGTCTCCTACGTTGCATGGAATCATATTGTGTTGGGCTGTTAATTCCATTAACTCCTGTCCTCTGCTGTCTGTCACATTTGAGCCCCAGTATGCTGCTTTAGCGTTAAAATCACCACAGAGAATTTTGTCTCCAGGGTGGTTGCGCAGGCAATTATCCAAGTCTGAGAGGTATTGCCGGTATGAATCTATGGGGATGTTTTTGGTACAGTAGCAGCTAATCCATACCGTCATCCCTACTTTATCCCAGACTATGCCTTGGCGGGGTGTACCCCAGGCTTTAAGAGCATTTATGGCTTGCTCTCTAATTAGGATAGCAACATCACCCCTTCCTTCCACGACGTCTGCTAGCCAAGATGTGTTGTTAATCCTACTTATGTTTGGTTCACTGACTATGATTATATCATATTTTCCGTTCCTTGCAGTGTGCTCGAGAAGGTCGTGGGCTTCTCTACAGCGATTAACATTTATCTGCAGGATTTTTACTGCTGTGAAGGTGACGGCATATTCGGGTCCTCCGCTGCGCTCTCAACAGCGCTCTTTTGAGTTGGCTTTCCTGCTTTTGCTGTCTTGTAGGCTGCACACCATTTGCTGCCTGGGTAGTGTCCAAGATTAGTCTGAAAGAGGAAATCAAGTGGCAATAATTGATCATAAGATGTCGGAACACCTATACAACGATTGTCGGCAAAATCTTTAAAATCGTATTTATGAAAGTGGACATCACATGTATGACATTAAAATCAATGTTTAATTGAAAAACAAGCGAGTACTGATCATTTAAAATGTGTCTGGTTTCCGTCGATCATCCTGTATTTTTAAAATATTTTAGACAATTTTAGAAAGAAAATAATTTTTAATGCTTTAAATAGATAAAAATGCAGTTGTTTCTACAAAATATTCCAGAACTTCAAACTGACGCCCTGTTTCTCAAAGAAGTCCACCTAGCACTGAAATAAAATGCATCAATACGAATACAAATTTTATTTTGAATAATAAATATCACTATTAAAATTTAAATCGAGTTATTAATTCCCTCCATTTTAGTTTAACATAATAGAAATGTGAAGTTATTAAAGTAAACAATCATAGTAAACAAATAAGGTATAATTATTATATTGGAATTGATTTTATTAGGGTAAATTTAATTTATACAATTAGATTTTTGATAATTTAATTTAGTTTATTATTCTTTTGTTAGAATTATTTAGTTTATTTTAACTCAACCTATTGTTAATTAATAATTTGATTTACCTAGATTTCTTTTTATTAAAAATTTATAGTTTGATTTACAGAGTTTTCCTATTGCATTTTACTTTATATCGAATGTGATGAAACACATTTCGCTATATACCACTACATTTTCCTATATGTCAAAACCTGATCACAGTTTGTCAATTAAATTTCACTTGTCAGCAAAATCGCTGCAGTTCGTCAAAAAATGCATCTTAGCAATGAACTAAGAGGACTCGTTATCCGGAGTAAAGATGCTGGCGTAAGTAGTGTTACATATGTATAAATAAATATAAAATATTTCCAGAAGAAAGTTATTGTTTTTGCAAAAATGTTAAACAAAAACATTATAGGAAAAAGTATTTGGTATATAGTGAAACTCATTTGGTAAATCGGGAAATTCTTTGGCATATATTTGACAAGATCAAATACATTTGGAATATAATGAATCTTATTTGATCAATAGTGAAATTCAATAGAAAAGCCCTGTAACTAACGTATTGTATAGACAGGGAGTTTTTTTTAGGTATACATATCCTAATTCCAGCGTATATGCTGTAAATCACATATGGGCAACCCCCGGCCCGCGGGCCGGATCCGGCCCGCTGTAAGATATGATCCGGTAAGCGAGACATTTTGAAAAAACCCAATTAAAAAAACAATTACATTAGGTACTTATACTCACGGGAGTGACAGTGAGGGTGTAAACATCAAATTCATTGATGTTTGCCGCCTCACTCTTTGATAATCGCCGCCACTCGACTTGCTCGATCAAATTCTTTGAGGTTTGCCGCCCCACGGGCGACACATCAAAAGATTTATTGCTTCTCAATTATTCTAAACTAGTTTATTCCAGATTATTCGTTCATTTTGCCTATATAAGCGGGTGGATGGCCCGAACGTTAGTTCAGTTCTATTTGAGCTACCGAGGTGATAACTTGGACAAGCGATATCCTAGCGAACTGCTCGAGCCGTCAACTTGCTTTGTGACTTTGTGTGCATCTTAAGTGGTTACTAACTATCGTTTGTTATTAAGTTTATTAAACGAAAAGTAAACAAAAATGATGTCTGGTGGAAAGAAACGAAAAGTAGATACAGAGGGTCGCCATTTTCAAGAAAAATGGACTGAAGAATTATTAAAATTGAAAAAATTAGTTTTTTAAGACGAACTGTTGTTCGACGTATAGAAATGATGGCTAATGATATACAAACAACATTGACTGATCATATGGCTGGTTTTGAATCATTTTATATAGCATTACACGAGAGCACCGATTTGTCTGACACAGCTCAACTGGCTATATTTATTCGAGGTGTTGATAAGGAGTTCACTGTTACTGAGGAATTGCTTGCTTTACAGCCGCTAAAAGGAACCACTACAGAAGAGGATATTTTTATTGAAGTTCAAAAGGTATTCACAAGTTTTGGCTTGCCATGGTCAAAATCAATTGGAGTATGCACTGATGGTGCACCTTCTATGGTCGGCTTACGTAAAGGTTTCATCGGAATTTTGAATGAAAAAGCAACAGAATTTGTCACTCTAATTTTGCAAGACCTTGTTGATGGTTTCGAGCTGTAGCTCACGGATTGCTTGGATGATATTGGCCTGAAGTGCTTGAATCGTTTCTGGATTGTTGGCACGGTTCCCCACAAAAAAAATCCAAAGGGGTTAAATCGCAGCCCCGAGGCGGCCAATTGACATCGCCAAGACGGCTGATAACACGATTTGGGAATTTGGTGCGCAAAAGATCGATTGTGGCATGGGCTGTGTGGCATGAAGCAGAGGTCGTCCAAATCCTTGTCTTCGATTTTATTAAAAATAAGGATTGATTGCATATCGATTTACCATGATTTTTGAGATTCTGAAAATGGAATCAGAGTAAAGGTGTATAGGAGGCATGGATATAAAGTTCGTTGGTTAAGGCGACTTACCCTTTGGCCGCAAATCGAATTTTAAGTTCCACTTTTGAGGTTATATATGGTCGTATTTTCGGCTAAATAAGCACATTACAAATACAGATTACACACAAGATGAAATTATCTCCAAAATGAGCACGTAATTCATCCAATTTGTAGTGTTATCCTTATTAATTCAGCCAATATCACCATATTAGTTTTATGCTAGCATTGACGTCTACTGACGTTTATTTAAAATAATGGATATATAAATCGAGATTGATTATTAAATCAGAGGTATTTTAATTTACTATATAAAAAATAGATGGCAACTTCGTACGATAACTAGGATATTTACTGCAATAATAAAATATTAACAAATAATATAACAACTATAAAAACACCTACAAATATTACTTTTATATTTAATTCACTGTTTTTACTAAAATTACATTTGTACTAACCAAACTGGATATTTGGTTAGTAGACACACAGCTAAATTGAAATATATACAATTAAAATAATTTAATAGAACCACATAATCAAGCAAAATTATCTGATTTAAGGCTTAGTATAGCCACACATTTTTCTATAAAATAATAAGATGCAGATAAACATTTTATTATGCTTGGTGATTTTACATGTTTTTAGGTTAGGTTAGTAAAAAGGTTTGCAATAGATTAAATTGCGGAAGTCTTTTTGCGCAAGTTAAATATTTCACATACTTCTAGGTTAGGTTAGGTTGGGGAGAAAGGTTTGCAATAGAATAAATTGCGTATGTCTTTTTGCAGACGATGACTATTCCACACACTTCTAGATTAGGTTAGGAGAGGTGTTCAATAGAATAAACTGCGAAAGTCTCTTTGCGCACGGTGACTACTCCACATACTTGTAGGTTAGGTTATGTTAGGAGAAAGGTTTGCAATAGAATAAATTGCTTAAATCTCTGTGCGCACATTAATTATTCTACATACTGTTAGGTTAGGTTAGGAGAAAAGTTTACAATAGAATAAATAGAGTAAGTCTCTTTGCGTGTACGGAATAGCCCCTGAATATTTAAATATTAACATTAATATTTTACATCATTCCCAAAGATGTCGATGACAATTTTCGGAAACAGTTAATATTTATTACATTTTAATACATCTAGGGCCATCTATTTTTTTATATTGTAAATTAGAATACCTATGTAAAGTTAATTAAAGGAAAGGCACTTGGTATTGTTTCATAATTAATTATGAAACAATACCAAGTGCCTTTCCTTTAATTAACTTTACATAGTGTAATATGTTTCACCAAGTGCCAGATGAGAAATTAATTCAAGAAAAAATTAGAATACCTATGATTCACTAATCAATCTTGATTTATATATCCATTATTTTAAATAAACATCAGTACACGTCAATTTTAGTGTAAAATTAATATCGTGATATTTACTGAATTAATGAAGATAACACTACAAATTGGATGATTTACTTCATCATTTTATAGACAATTTCATCATGTGTGTAATAGGTATCCCTAATGTGCTTATTTAGTCGAAAATAAGACCATATATAACCTCAAAAGTGGAACTTAAACTTAAATTCGTGGCCAAACGGTAAGTCGCCTTAACCAACAAACATTAGATTCGTGCATCCCATACACGGTTTACCTCGATTCCATTTTCAGAATCTCAAAAATCAAGGTAAATGGATATACAACAACCCAAAAAAAAAAGTCGGATAACATGGCTCTGTAACGCTCACCGTTGACCGAAACGTTGTTCCAGCCTCATTTTCGAAGAAAAATGGTCCAATGATGCCACCACTCCACAATCCGCACCAAACTGTCACTCTCCGGGGATGCATTGGCTTCTCGACAACAACGTGCGGGTTTTCCGAGCCCCAGATGCGGCAATTTTGTTTGTTAACGTAGCCGCCAAGATAAAAATGAGCCTCGTCAGAAAAGATGATTTTTCGCCCAAAATTGTTGTCCAATTTTAGGTGCTCTAAGGCCCAAACTGTAAAGCGATAACGAAGCGGATGGTCATGCGCCTTCAATTGCTGAGTCAATTGGACCTTGTAAGCGAATAATCCGAGATCTTTGTGCAGAATTCTCTTCAGGCTAGTGCGTGCAATGTTAAGCTGTTGAGATCGGCGGCGAGTTGATGTTCGTGGCTTGAGTCTCACACTCTCGGTTACAGCAGCCACATTCTCGTCTGTGCGCACCATACGAGAACGAGGACCATAAGTGTTGTCCAGTAGCATGCCAGTCTCACGAACTTTTTGCACAAACTTGCGTACAGCAGGCGCGGTGGGTGATTCATTTCGGCCAAAACTTCTTTTCAACAAACGCACTGTTTGGGCTACACAGCACTCACTTTGGAAATGACTTTGCAATATTTCCCAATGTTGTTCAAGCGTAAAGCGACTCATTTTGTACCGCAGAGGAATGATACCGACTTTCTGTCAAGATTTCGAGCGGGAAAAAGATGTCAGTGTCAAAATAACCTATGATTTATAAAGAAATAATTATCGACAATAACTTTTGCCGGAACTCCAAAGAATAATATCACATGATCTTCAAAGAACAGTTAGTAACGGCTGATGAAGTGACAGTTCTCAAAGGAAACGAGAGACAGAACTTACTAAACGTATTATGTACTACTAGAATAAATCGATAACCATTAGATGTTCTGGGCAATGGGCCCATCAAGTCCATAGCAATAACCTGCCATGGCTCACTACATCGATACGACTGACCATCTGACCAATCGTTGCTTTTTGTTCAGGTTTAAATCCAATGCACACTCTACATTTGAAAATGTATTTTGCAACGTCTGCTCTCATTTTCGGCCAATAATAGCTCACAGCTAACCTACTGAAGGCTTTGTAAGTACCTGTGTAACCGGAGGTTGGGATATCATGATTTTCCCTAATAAGAGACTACCTCTCCTCTTTTGGGACTACCTTTTTCCTATAAGAATCTATACCTAATGAATAATACCGAGGTTAAACATATTTAAAAATATAACCATTGTCTTATAACGGCGGTCATAGGTGCATTTGGTTGCAGTTATAGGTGCATTTGATTCCGTAGTTATACTATGAATCTTACCACAGGAAAACACAAGAAATGCAGGTACTTGGGGAGTTTTATTTATACTTAACTATGTCACGTACAAAAACGAACGTTAGCACGCGTTATTCTCTAAAATTATTTTTTTTTATTATTGTTTTGTGTCCACGGCAACCTTCATATCTCTCCCCGCCGTCCGGATTATTCTTGTTCAGGCAACACCACATTACCCCCCACCTAGATTGAGGAGGAAAAGGAAACAGAGGAAGAGAAAGTTACACGTTTAAAAGATTTAGAAGAATGATTTCGTCCAGAGTGTTTAAGGATTGATTTAAGAGATGTGGTGTATGGAATAGAAGAATTAGAGTGTAATTGTTTTGTAAAGGAAGTAACTGAAACTTGTGGTGTATAGCTAGGTTTAAGTCGATCGATGGAAACGCATTTACCGTAAAAAATTTAGAATTTCGACTGATAATTTCGAAAGGGCCATCGTAAGAATTTTGTAACGGCCGTTTTGCGTGATCCTTCCTTATAAAAACAAGAGTGCATGTTTTTAGATCGGGGTGTATGAAAGATTTGCGGTGGGTTAAGCGAGTAATTGCGGGGCTAAGCGTCTTCATCCTATCTCTCAGGCCGTCGATAAAATTTGAGCCTGAAGGAATGAATTTAGAAACAGATTTCGGAAACAAAAAATCGCCTGGTAAACATAATGTTTTACCATAGACGTATTCCGCTGTGGTGGCCAAAAGCAAGGTTTTAAAAATTGTACGCAAACCTAATAAAGTTTAGGGAAGTTGGGATACCCAGTTACTCGGATTGTTACTCATTCTGATCGAGTCTTTAATTTGGCGATTGAGCCGCTCTACCAAACCGTTACATTGCGGATGGTAGGCGGTGGTGGACTTATGCGTGATACCGAAAATGTTGCAAAATTCAGTAATAATCGTCGATGGAATTCCAAAACGTGCAATCCAACAATTTAAAAATGCTGTGGAAACGGAATCTGCAGTAATTTCGACTAGTGGTTGGACTTCAGGCCATTGCGTAAAACGGTCGATGCAAACTAAAAGGTATCTGTAAGTGTTACAAATAGGCAAAGGGCCGATGATGTCGATGTGTATATCGGTGAAACGGTCGTCAGGGTCCGGAAAAGTAGCGATTGGTGATACAGTGTGTCGGTGAATTTTAATTTGTTGGCACTTCAAGCATGATTTGACAAATTGTGCAATGTCTTGATTCATCCGTGGCCACATATAGCGAGATGTAACCAGACGTTTCATTGCACGGACGCCAGGGTGTGTAAGTCCGTGAAGAGACTGTAAAATGTTAGTTCTTAGGACTGAAGGGATATAGGGTCGTCTTTGAGCAAGAGTTATGTCTGTGTATATAGGTGTGCTAGTGCCAGGCGGAGTGTATTGCTCGAGCTTAAGTGAAGTGGTGCCGTTATTCAAAAGGAATTTTAGTGTATCAGCAACTCTGTTCTCGGTACCTGGAACGAACCTGATGTCAGTTGTGAATTGCGCGATGAAGGTGATGTGTCTGTGTTCTCGTCCTAAAAAACGATCCGAGTTCGAATTTACAGCAGAGATCAAAGGTTTATGATCTGTAAAGATGATAAATTCGCGACCTTCAAGATAATATTTGAATATTTTAATAGCCAAATAAACAGCAAGCAATTCACGGCCAAAAGTACTGTATTTGCGATCTGTTGTTGAAAAATATTTGGAAAAGAAAGCGAGCGGTCGAAGAACGCCAGAATTATCCTTCTGCTGCAAGACCGCGCCAGCAGCGGAGTCAGATGCGTCTACCATAATGCTTAACTCCGCAACAGGATCTGGTAAACTAAGCATAGCACAGTCGGCGAGTGCAGCCTTAACTGTCGTAAATACTTGAAGAGCGGGTTGGGACCAGAACAGTGGTTTGTTGCGTGGAGTTGTTGCAGCAAGCTGGTTGAATGGTGCTAGGATACTCGAGCATGATTTTATGAACCGATGGTAAAAGTTCACCATGCCGAGAAAACGTTGCAATGCTTTTTGGTCAGTAGATTGTGGGAAGGACAAAATCGCATCGACCTTGGACTGTAGAGGTTTGATTCCCGAATCACTAATGCTGTGACCTAAAAAGTCTAATTTTGTTTCACCGAAAACACATTTGTCACAGTTAATTTTTATTCCAAAAGAAGTTAATCGCTCAAAAATTTGTTGCAAGTGACGAACGTGTTCATGTTCATCCTTGCTGAAAACGAGAATATCATCGATGTACGCGAAGCAAAATGGTAGTCCGCGTAATACCGAGTCCATAAACCTTTAAAACGTTTGAGCGGCATTTCTTAAACCGAAACTCATCCTAGTGTATTCGTAAAGTCCAAAGGGTGTTGTGATTGCCGTTTTTGGAATGTCTGCAGGATGAATTGGAATTTGGTGATATGCCTTTACTAAATCGATTTTTGAAAATAACGTGCAACCACAACAATTGTACGTGAAATCGTGAAGAATAGGCAAAGGATATCGGTCTGGTATGGTAACTTTATTGAGTCCACGGTAATCGCCGCATAGGCGCCAAGAGCCATTTGATTTAGCTACCAGATGTAGCGGCGTCGCCCATGGGCTGGAAGAGGGTCTCACGAAACTGAGCTGTAACAATTTATCAAACTCGTTTTTTGCAATTTGAAATTTGTGAGGTGGTAATCGTCGCGGTTTGGCAAAAACTGGTGGTCCAGATGTTTCGATGTGATGTTGTACATCATGCTTGGCGGGTTTAGCTAGGTCAAAAGGGGTTGTTAGATCAGGAAATTGTTGCAATAATTTCGAATAAGGTGAATTTTGGGTAGACAAGGAACAAATTTTGAGTTTTTCTGATGGGCCGAATACATTCCTTACGAGACGTTCGTGGGCAATGTCAACAATGATGTTGAAATGCCGAAGGAAGTCGGCGCCCAGAATGGAGTGGTTAACGTGTGCAAGCACGAAATTTCACGCAAGTTTTACGTCCAGACCGATGTGTACTGTTAATTTTGAAGAACCAAACGTGGGTATTAAACTACCGTTAACGGTGGTTAACGAAAATTTTGATTGGCGATGAGTGTTGGCGAAGAGTTAATCCACCGCCAAAATGCTAACCTGGGCTCCCGTATCTACTAAAAATTTTGTCCCAGAGTTAGTGTCACGCACGAAAAACAACGGGCCTGGAGAGACAGCGGAGGAATGGGCCGACATTAGCACCGCTGTTCGTCGTTTCCCCACTAGCATAGTGGAGTGCACTTCCGTGCATCACCACGAAAATTGTGATGGTACCAGCACAGTTTGTGTTGCGGGTCATCGCCTAATTGCCAGCGGTTTCTTGATGCTGACCGACTTCTGTTCCGAAATTTGTTTTTAGATTGCTTCGTCAAAGCGGTTGTTAATGAATTTAAATTTTGTGTCAGCTTAGAAATTAGGGATTGCAGTTCTAAAATTCTACTGTTGTAAGATGTTGGATGTTCAATTGCCGAGGTGTGAGAAACGTTGGTGTTATTAATGATGGTGGGTGCCGAAATTTCTAAAATTTGATCTGCCATTTCTGCCAAGTTTGTTAATGAGGTGGTTTTTGCAGACACTAGAATTTTTTGCACATCTGACGGTAAACGATTTAAAAAAATATCGCGTAGGAGATTGTCGTCTATTGGCGTTGTTCCCAGCAATTGTTGCAATTTTCGTAGTAGTTGTGAAGGCGTTTGGTCGCCGAGCACTTCCGTCGACAACAATTGCTGCAAACGCCTTTTTTCGGAAATGGTGGTTCGTTTGATTATCTCCACTTGAGCGTCTCATAAGGAAGGTCAGTGGGAGGTTCAATTAGTAAATCCCTAATTTCGATGGCAATGTCTGGGGGTAAGGCGGCTACGACTCGATAAAACTTGCGACTAGAATTTGTAATGCGCGAGTTCAAAAATTCCGCTTCAATCTGCACGAACCAGATTGAAGGCTCAACGCGTAAAAATGGGGGCAAATTACATCTTACGGTGCCAACGGCAGCATCTAATTGTTCTTCCATGATGTGTGATTGAAAATAGGAAAGGTAAGGAGAGTAAGCAGAGTAGTAGAGAGATTAAGGTTGAGAAAATAGTGGAAGTAATTTCCTCGAAATACGAGGGGGGCTAGTAAATGTCACCTGTCACTTCAAAATCCAAAATCCTGGTTGGGGGTGGGTGCTGGCGGCAAATGGCAAGGTTGCAGGCTGTGTCGGCTCGGTACCCTGGTTAGGAGCGGGCGCCGCGGCCGGCGGCTGTTGACAAGGTCCGGTTTTCTGCACTTGAAACAGGGCTCCGTCGTTGATGCTCGATGCAGTCAGGAATTCGTCCGAAAAAGGGTCCTTGGCGTCGACGTCTGATGCTGGCGGGTATTCCTGTAGTCAGCTCGCCTTGTAAATCCTGAATCTTGATGATTCCCGTGGCGAAGATCGTTGTGGAAAAATCAAGTCGGGGTCACCAATTTATAACGGCGGTCATAGGTGCATTTGGTTCCGTCGTTATACTATGAATCTTACTACAGGAAAACACAAGAAATGCAGGTACTTGGAGAGTTTTATTTATACTTAACTATGTCACGTACAAAAACGAACGTTAGCATGCGTTATTCTCCAAAATTATTTTTTTAATTATTTTTTTGTGTCCACGGCAACCTTCCTATCTCTCCCCGCCGTCCGGATTATTCTTGTTCAGACGACACCACAGTCTAATCGATAGTTAGGATATTTTTGCGGCCTACCCTCAGTTCTCCCCGGAATTTCACATACCACGTATTTTCGACAGGTTTTACTTCGGATACTGCATCGAGTTTCGCTACTCCTCGAGATAGGCAGTCCGGAACTATATGCTCCTTTCCTGTACGGTGAATAATTTCAAAGTCGTATTGTTGGAGGCGAACACTCCACCGAGTAAATCAACCTGAGGGACTTTGAAGATTGTTTAACCAAACAAGAGAATAATGGTCGGTTATCACTTGGAAGTGAGAACCTTCCACGTATGGCCGAAAATTCTCGATTGCCCACAGTACTCCTAAGCATTATTTCTCGGTCGTACTGTAGTGACGTTCTGCTTTCTTTAAAGAACAGCTTATGTAGCTGACCACATGCTCACCATCTGTCTGGATTACAAATGGCAGCGAAAAATCTGGACAAGTGAGGATAGGGGCATTAACTAAATGTTCTCTGATTTTCGCAAATGCATCCTGACACTCATCATCCCAAGAAAATGTAGATAATTTCTTCGTAAGGGAAGTTATCGGCGAAGTTAGAGTTGAAAAGTTTGGTATAAAGCGGCGGTACCAACTCGCCATTCCGATAAACTGCGCTCACTTGTGTTACAGTCGACGGAGTAGGAAGATTCACAATAGCCGCCACTTTTTCTGGATCTACGAGGAGGCCATTTTCATTTATAATATACCCTAGGTATTTCAATTCATCTCTACAAAAGTGACACTTCTTTCTCTTAAGAGTTAATCCAGCCGCAATAAGTCTATCAAATACTTTTTCGAGAATAACTAAGTGTTCTTTGAGGGTGGGAGAGACAATTATTATGTCGTCCAAATAGGCGAAACACTACGGTTCCAGATCAACACCGAGAACCCGATCAATAAGTCGCTGGAAAGTAGCCGGGGAATTGTACAACCCGAAAGGCAGCCGTTTAAATTGAAATAGTTTTCTAGTGGGGACGGTAAAGGTAGTAATTGGGTGTGACTTTTCCTCAACAGGTATTTGCGAGTACGCCGACCTGATGTCCAAGCTCGATAGAACTCTAGCATCCCTTAACCTATCAAGAAAATGACTGATATTTGGCAATGGATAGGCGTCTTTCTCGGTAACGGCATTTACCCACCTATAGTCTACAGAAAATCTGTATGACTGATCCTTGTTTCTAACAAGAACTATAGGAGAAAATCACGGAGAACTAGACGGTTCGATTACATCACTGCGAAGCATTTCCTCAAGTTCAATATCAGCTTGTCTTTGCAAAGCTGGGGAGATAGGGTAGTACCTTTGCTTGATAGGCTCTGCAGTAGTACGTATAACATCCTCTACTAAATCAGTACGACCTAAACAATCTCCCATCACTTCAAATAGCTATAGAAAATTTCTCTACACCCTTAATAGCATTTAAACTAACCGTGTCAATTGAAACATCATCTTTTGCAAAGCGCCAACAATTGTCTCTAAAATTTGGAACGAGTTCCATTCTCTTCCAGAAATCTATGCCTAGTACCAACCTATGCGATACTGACGATACTACCAATACATCCAAAACCACTGTCCTATTTTCTAACACCAACGGCAAACTAACACTACTAAGAACTTTACAAATTGAACCATCAGCCACTTTGCAATTATTTATATGAGAAGGTTTTATTTCTAAATTTAATGATTTCAATATATTCCACCCAGTGTCATCCAAAATAGTGTGCGACACCCCCGAGTCCAACAGACCTGATAACGAAACACGAAAAGCATTTACGATTAACTATGGCCTTTCATCGTGACAAACACTAGCTAAAATATAATTTAAATTAATCTGCTTTTTATCTGATAACTCTACAAAATAATCATGATTTTTGCCACTTGTCGAGATTTCACCACCCTTGCTAGGAGTTATTACTCGACTTAATTTCTCCTAAACTGGTTTCCCGACGAAGAGCAATTTGGGCACGAAGGTTTTTTTACATTTGGTTGCAATATGACCCACTTTGTTACAGTTCCAACAAGTCAATGTTGTTCGAACTGGCTTCGCATTTTCAAAAGATGATTTACTATCGTCAATTTCAGCTAACCGTACCGTACGAGGTTTTTGATAACATAAGTTCGGCTCTACAGCTTTACGAATGTTAGTCGAAGGAGGAGTAAAATTCTCAACACGAGTGTTAGTGTCATCAATTCTCCTACACAAATTAATCAAACCAATTATGGTATTGACGGTATGTAAGCTCAGTGCTTGCTGGTACGATGGTAAGAGATTTCTTCGTATGATCGTTACTCTCTCATACTCTGCAGGTTTGACAGTTAATCGACCAAAAAGATTTTCCATCACGGAGACATATAACGACACTTTTTTATCAATTCCCTGGGTTCGTGACCTAATTTCTTCCCACAAAGAATATTCATAATCGCACGGTAGTAGAGGGTTACAGCCGATTCTAGAACCTCCTCCTCATTTGAGAGGAAACTCCTCAAAATGATTAAAAGAGTTAAAACCTCCTGGTAGGGAGGAGGTGTCTTTTTAGAATCTCCAAAGTACCTTCTTTCCTCCTCCTCATAAAATGAAGAGGAGGAGGAGGAGGAGGAGGTTACTTTACGGTTTTATTGATTCTAAAGAGGCAATATACTCTTAATAATTTTAAGATAGTTTTCACCAAATAGAAGAGGTAGGGTTCATAGAATCGGCTAAAAATATCACCCTTGAGTGCTTACAGTCCACGGTCTAACGTATTGTCTAGCATCCATTAAAGACAAATAATGTGTCTAATCAAAATCCAAAGGGGCCCTTACCCCCTTAAGATTTTCACCCGATACATTACAGCTTTTATGCGCTGTATCGCTATAGGCGGACCATGCACAAGACAAGATGTGTTCATCTCGATGGTTCAAGGGCGACTGATGAATAATACATAAGATGTCATATATGAATCTATTAATAAATATTGTCAATGCGGTTAAAGTGTTGTTAGCAACATCGATGATTGAAGGTATTGAATGCCTTCAATTGGATTCTAATGAGTGGGTAAACGACCTCCTTTAGGCGGGAAAATCATAAAGTAGTTAGTCCTTTTCAGAGGAGAAGTATGTGAGGTCGTTGTGATGTAAAAAATATATACAGAACCTCCCCCCCAACATAATATTATGGGACTATATAAGATCTGCCGGATGGGTGTAACTTATTACAGTACACGTGTTGTTGTCAAGAATACATCTGCCAGAACTGTGTCACTAATTAGTGTTGTTGTCAATAATAAATTGAATAATAAGTAAGTATTTGTAATTATTTTGAAAATAAATTAATTTATTGATTGAAGTGAAATTTTAGTAAAACGACAAAACCCGAGCAATAAACAAATTATTAGAGCACATATTCAAAATAATGGTCCAATTGATAATGCGAATTCAGCAAATGACTCGGGATTTTTTGAAGAGGGTGAAGAACCTTTTTCGAATATAAATCTACTGAATCATGGTGAGACTACTACTGTTGATGTTCCATGGAATATTAACGATACCAACGATGATGCCAACCACAACAATCAACTTGTAAAACAAAAGAAGAACGCTATGAAAAATTTACTGTCGTCGAATACGTATTTTTTAAATAAAAGTAATTCTAAATGGGTGTCGGTAGGTTTGGACATAGATCTTAATCTTGAACCAGTTATTAGAATATTGGGTAAGGGTGGGCAAGGAATTTCTTTGAATGAACAGATGTGGACAGTATTTTTAGAATAAAAAGTGAATATCAACCAAACATTTTTTTATGTAGATACGGATCAAACAATCAGCTTTAATGGAGTAAACATTTCATTTAGTTTAATGAATAATTGTCGTAAAGTTGCAAGAATTGATATCGGTGGAAATCACGTATTTTTATCGTATGAAGGTCTTCGTGAATTGTGGAAACTGGTTGATGTTGTTTCGTCTCGTTTGGAATATTTAAAAAATCTTAAGTTTAGTGAATATTACTATTCTTGCTTGGGTTTATTAAATGAACTGGATGGGGATATGAAAACTCGTTTTTCGAAAATAATGCAAGGCGAATGTAATGAATATGCTTGTATGATTGATGAATTGTTACTTTATGGTAATGATAAGTTATTGTTCGATGTTGATATGCAACATATAATGTTAGATTCTTATAATAATGGGAAGTAAAACGAAAGTAGTAATGTGTGAAAGTAAAAATATTATTCATAATATGTATGTATGGAAATTTGCGTATTAAGAAGCTAGGAAAGGTGCATGGCATATATATTATTATGATTCTTTAAGATTCAAAGAAAAAATGAAAAGAGAATGTATATAACTCAAGGTTTAAGTAGAACATAGTTAGTATATGTGTTAGTATTAGGTGAAGTGGTAAATGTTTGTTAAAATTAAATTATAAAAATCAATAAACAGTTTTTAAGCTGCCACAGTTTATTTGTATACCTTTAAAATAAAATGTATGTCTATTATCCCGTCAGTCGTAAAAGAACTATCAAATGGATCGGTCGGGGGCTACTAAATAAATTAATAAACAAGCTGCCTTTTGAAATTCATTTACCTGGATATAATTAATGTGGGCCTGGAACAAAATTAGAAAAGAGATTAGCGCGAGGCGATAAAGGAATAAACGAACTCGACGAAGCTTGTAAAGAGCACGATATAGTGTACGATAATACAAATAATTTAAAAGAAAGGCATATAGCCGATCATAGGTTACTCAAAACTGCAAAAAAAATAATTCAGAAGGTTGGTCCAAGTGCCGGAGAAAAGATTGCATCGGCAGGAGTTGCAGCAGCAATGAAAGGGAAAACTTCATTTGGAATGGGTCTAAAAAAGAGAAAAAGGAAGGGTAGAAATCGCAAAAGAATGAGTCGGGGTGGTACTTTAACGTTTAACAAGGCAGTTCGACTGGCCAGAAACGCTATCAGTAGAAGAAAACATAAAAGTGTATTTGATGCTACAAAAGCTGCATATAATGTTTTGAAAAAATATAAGAGAAAAATTAAATTTCCAAAACGTAGAGTCATTCCTATACCGAAACAAGGAGGATTTCTTCCGTTGATTCCATTATTTGCAGCTTTAGGTGCATTGGGTTCCCTTGGAGGAGGGGCAGCCGCTATAGCGAAAGCAGTAAACAGTGCAAAATCAGCTAAAGAACAACAAAAAGAAGCTGAGCGACACAATAGAGCTATGGAAGCCAAATCAGTGGGTTCTGGTTATTACATAAAACCATATAAAAAAAGATGTGGTTTATATTTTCCCGAATATTCAAAAAACTGAAAATAATGTTCCTTCATAAAAGACCTCTAAATAATTTGGAAATTTTAAAAATAGCAAAATTATTGAAAATACCATCGTTTAGAGGTGTCTATATGAGAAATGCATTACCGAAAAAATTTTAAAAAAATGAAAGTGCAGTTATCAATTTAGACAATAAAGAAAGTGAAGGAACGCATTGGGTTGCTTATAAAAAAAGTGGCAGTAGAGTAAAATACTTTGACAGTTTCGGTGATTTAAAACCTTCCATTGAAATTGAAAAATATTTAAGATCAGATGATAAGAATAATGTTATAAGTTATAACTATGAACGCTACCAGACAATCGATGATTTAAACTGTGGACAATTGTGTTTAATGTTTTTAATAAATAATTAAGAAAACAATTTAAACATCAGTCGAAGACTAAACGCAATGGTGAAAACTTCTCATTCGCTTACGTTTACGTTGACCGGAATCAGTTCCGAGTTAAGTTGCAATTTTAATCCACCGATTTATTTGAGCAAAGATGAAGATGAAGAATATGAGTTGGCTTTACTCAATTTTGAGTCATTCAATTCAATTCCAAACGTTGACATATCAAATAATTTATTTCACTACAAAATAGGAAACAACAAAAAAATAGTAGAATTACCCGTTGGAATTTACGGTTTAGATGATATTTCTGATTTTATAGAGACTAAAATAGAAGGGGACATTGACAATACGGCATTGGTCCGTATACGCGGTAATAATAATACTCAGAAAGTGCACATAAAAACCGATGTAGAAATCGATTTTACAGCTGAAAAAAATATAGGAACCTTATTGGGATTTGATAAGAAAGTACTAATGGGTGGGAAAAGTTATGAAGCAGAAAATATTGTTAATATCCACACAGTCAATGCAATTCAAATTTATTGCAATTTAGTGAGCGGTTCTTATAATAACGGTGAACCGGTACACGTGCTATATCATTTTTTTCCTAAAGTGCCGGCCGGATATAAGATGGTAGAATCGCCACATTTACCTATATATTTATCTGTTACTGGAGATATTATCAGTACAATTGTGGTAAGAGTGTTGGATCAATCAGGGAAATTGATCAATTTTAGAGGTGAAGAAGTAACGACACGATTACACTTGCGTAAGGTTGAATGAGATGAAGTTATATAACTCAAAAACGTCGAATCGAAAGAGAAACCATATTGTTAAGAAGAAGAAGAAGAAGAACACAGCAAACCGGTCAGCCTATAAATTGGGTAGCGATATGAAAAATGTGTGCAGTAGCCTAAAAAAAGTGAAGAAGTTAACAACAGAAAATCGTATATAGATTTGGGCTATAAACTACTAAAATAATGGACATTTTAAATGTTAGCGACAAAGTTAAATCTAACAATGCAATAGTAAGTTACGAGTATCATTCATACCAACCTTATGGATCGGCAAGTTTTGATAATAATGATGAAATTAGGATAACGGTTCCTGAAACTGACAATTATACATTACCAGGAGATAGTTATTTATATGTAGAGGGTACTCTACGGAAAGTTGGTGAGGATGGGAATGTTAAAAACGAGGCTAGTAAGAATTCAAAATTAGTCAACAACCCAGCAGGCTTTATGATTAGCGATCTTCGGTATTTAATGAATGGTGTTCAAGTAGATTCCGTTAGAAACGTGGGAGTTACATCATGTATGAAAGGATATTTTTCGTATAATAAAAATGAAATGATTAAATTACAAAATGCAGGGTGGGACATTGAGAAAAAAGGTTTCTGCGATATAATCGATGACAATGGACATTTTGCAATTAGTGTACCGCTTAAAAGTATTTTAGGATTTGCGGAAGATTTTAAGAAAGTTGTATTAAACTGTAGACAAGAGTTGGTACTCATTCGGAATAATGATGATAACGATGTAATTGTTCAAAGTGAAGCTGAAAAAGAAAAAGTAAAATTGACAATAGATAAAATTATTTGGAGAATACCTCAAATTGCAGTCGGTCTACGAGAACAGTTAGCCTTGACAAAATTAACTGACAAAAATCAAAATATCAATTTATGGTTTAGAAGTTGGGAGGTTCATGAGTATCCGTCATTGCCGCAAACAACAAGACATACATGGGCCGTAAAGACGGCGCCGCAACTTGAAACGCCCAGATACATTATTTTCGGTTTTTAAACCAATCGAAAAGGCCAGATGAAGTCTTCAATGGCTCTATTTGATAATATAAAGTTGACAAACCTAAGTGTATTTTTGAACGGTACAAGATTTCCGTATGATAATTTAAATATTGATTTTGATAACAATAAATATGCTATTGTGTACGATATGTATAGCAGATTCCAACAATCATACTACTATGTGCCAGAAAGTGAACCAATATTTTCACCAGCAGAATTTAAAGAGAAAATTCCATTAGTAGGAATCGATTGTAAATTGAATTTACTTCAAAAGAACCAGTTCCGGCTAATACAACAGCATACTGTTTAATTTTGCACGATAAGGCGTTTTATTATGCACCACTAACAAAAGTGGTTAAAGAATTGTTGTAAAAGAGGTGTTACCCGTCCTGCTGCAATTTCCTGTTGCTATAAAACAAGGAGGGGCGATTGTCATTATAAAAGTAGTGTAATTTGCTTTACACATCAGTCAAGTACAAGAAGTGAATGAATTAAGAAGTACACAAACAAATTATGGATACATTGGACTATATCATAATCGACATTCAAGGTTTTTACGATAGTAATGATAAATTACTACCGAAAGAAGTGGCTATTTGTGATAGCGAACGTCGAATTAGCCATTATTTGTTTGAGGCTCCCCATTCTGTAAATTGTTTACCTGCTAAGCAACGTCGAACAGCACATTGGTTAACTTCAAATTTCCACCATTTGGAATGGACTAGTGGAAATGTACCACTCAATAAAATTGATAAAATTATTCGAGTGTTTAGTAAAAAAGCTAAAAACATTTATGTGAGAGGTGAGCAAAAATCACAATATCTACAGAAAATATTGGATCGGCCAATTGAGGACATTAAAAGATTGGATATAAAGTTGTCAGCGTCTCACCCAAAGTGTATGTATCACAAAGATACAGATTATACAATGTGTGCATTAACAAATGTGTATTCTATCTACGATAAAATGTCAAATCCTATCAATTATTACATGCAAGATGAAGAAGAAACAATTTTATAAAAGAGGTTGCGACGAAACAACCTTCAGCAAATGGAGTAGAACAGAAAAAAGAACAAATGTACAGCAAACTTGAATGCATATAATTGAGTCGGAAAGTGAAATAATATCAGACGGCATTGGTTCACAACTGTGTTAACATGGAAACAGTTCGACAGTATACTTGTAACTTAAAGTATTATGTTATTAATTATTTAAGAAGGATTAACAATGCATTATCAAAATATATCGGTAGAGACGGAACACCATTTCTAGAAGATCACCGTGCTACTAATTCTACATTAATTTATTTGCTGAAACGAATGAAACCGTTGGAACTCGCTACTTTATGGCCCATATTACCGGACCACATACGCACAATGAAATGTTTACAAGGAAGATTGCCATGCAATGAACATTTCAACACGGCTAATTGGATAACACATGTCGATGGACCACCACCAATGAAGAAGGATTGTTTCTTTTGCAAGAGTATCGTAAATTGTGATTGCTGTTATTGTTATTGTTCAATGTATATTGTTAAATAAATATTCAATGTATCCATGATTAAGAAATAAAAAATGTTTTTTATAATATAACTTGTTTTAATTGCGGCAACTAAAAAAATAAACAAAAAAGAAAGAGAAAAAAAAAAGAAAGAGAAAAAAAAGAAAGAGAAAAAAAGAAAGAGAAAAAAAGAAAGAGAAAAAAAAGAAAGAAAAAAAAAGAGAATGATGGTTAGAAGGAATCTCCTCCTAGTCTCCTCCTACTCTCCTCCTACTTTCCTCCCACAAAGAGAAAGGGAAGAGTGGGGGTAGGAGTGGGGAAAACGTCTAAAAATACGTAATGTATCTTATTTATTGTCTATTGTTTTAAGGTGAAGTTGAGAAAACGAGCACCACCAATTCAGATGCACATCCTAACATAATTGGACCTAATGTAAAAAGTATTTAAAACACGTGTTATTTAAATGTTTCTAGATTATCTATTGTTATTGTTTTCAGTTTCATTTGATGAATCATAGGATGATTTTGATTTGTTTACAAATGACAAAAAGAAATCAGTGGCAGATGATTCATCAAATAAATTGCTTTCGAAGGAGAAAGGCGAACCGGCAACTGATCGATCGTTGAAAGCGAAAAAGGAACGAAAGACTAAAGGTTATTTCCGGGTTGATTAGATATTTTATTATGCATTATTTTCTATTCCTAATTATAATTTTAATGCATAATTATTGTGTACAGGGCGAACGAATCCTATGTGTTCAATGCCGTTACTTGTTGGATCGCCTTCTAACCACCAACCTTCGACATTATCCAAGCAGGGCCAAAAAAACAAATACAGCAGCAGCACACATCAACCACAACGCCCTCAGAGCATACACCTAGTCGAACCGTAAACAAAAAATCCTTCATTCCAAATCCAACAAAATATGCAAATCCAACCACCACAACAATCCTCATTCCAAATTATTGCACAACCTCAACCCTCAAACCAGTTTGTCATCGTGCAAAACGATTTTACGTATTACGCGATGCCGACTGGACAAAATTATGTCGCGGTACCGACTGGGCAAAATTATACATTTCCTCAGTCATTGGTAAACTTGGTGGTTTCCCAGCCAGGTTTTGATGCATCACTTGCAACCAATGACGTGAGAGGTAAGTCCTGTATTTTTTGTAATATTTAATGATATTTATTAATTGCAATGTTTTTTGTTTAATTGCAGGGACAAAATCGAGCACACCTGGGCCACAGCAATCAGCTCAGATGACTCAGTCTCCGTTGAGATTGTGGCCTGCAGGTGGGTGCCAAAGATCTTCCAGCCAAGTCGAGTCGGAAAATAATACTGATGGTCGATTTGCAGTTTCGGATATGGGAGACAGTGAGCTGGGTGGCTTTAAATCAGTGCGGTTATCACAAGAAATTACACTTTCTCAAGATAACGGTGCTGTTCGATCTTCTGTCCGTGAATTGCAAATAACCAATACAGTTTTATCTGGAAGATCTTCATCAGCAGATGTAGTAAGAGCAACTAACCCCAATCTTAACGCTCCTCCACCGACATTTATACCACCCAACCAGATTCCTCCCTTAACCACTACTACTAACAATTTCGAAGAGTTTATGCGAGCCATCATTTGTGATAAAGGAACAATTCGTTCTATGCAAGCTCGCAAAGACTCTTTCATGACATCCATTGATGATCGATTGGAAAGAATTGATAGTATAATCGATAATTTGAATAGTTTTTCAAAGCCTGATGTGGTTGAGTTCGTTGTGCAATCTACTAATTCTAACACTCCTGACGTTAGTAATTACTTAGCTGCAAAACGAAATCAGCTACGAGAGGAGCATTATTCATTGACAAGTTTAAAAAAACGTTTAAAAGAAATTTAATTGTGAAAGCACATTACATTTTTGTAACTATTTTTTAAATTTGTCAATTTGTTTCAAGTCTAATTCTTTTCAAACAATTGTAATGAGGTGTTTGATTGCTACATCTGCTTTTGTGGTCATTGTCTGTTGCTAGTCGTGTGTGGTTGATGTGTGTCGCTCCTAGTCATTTGGATGTGTGTTACCATCTGTCAGGGAATTATTTTATAGTTCTTATTTAGTATTAGTTTTTTTATAGTTATTATTTAGTATTAGTTTTTATATTTATTTATTAATATTATTTGTAATATATAATTGTTGACAATTCAATTTCTTTTCATTCACCCTTCAAAAATTAAGTTGTACGCAGGGTTGGATTTTTTATAGCATTATTATGTCGGAAAATGTTGAAAATAACTGCTTGTCATTACCAATAATAAATTTTGATCTTAACGAGTTTCGATATAAACGACATAGTGATCTATTTGGAGGAAATTGCAAAAGAGGTCTTATTATAGGCCCTTCTGGCTGCGGTAAAACAAATGCAATGCTATCATTATTACTTGCAACCAACGGTTTACGTTTTAAAAACATATACTTGTGTTCAAAATCTTTATTTCAAAATAAATACGCGTATCTACGATCAATAGTAAAAGACGTGCCAGAATGTGGTTATTTTGAGTTTTCGGATGTTGAATCACTTGGACCGCCTGAAAATATTAAAGAATATTCCATTGTTATATTTGATGATATTCCACCGACCGGTCATAATGTAATTAAGGAATTTTTTTCATACGGTCGACACAAAAATGTTGATTGTTTTAAAATATGCCAAAGTTACAGTGCCATTCAAAAGCAATTGGTTCGAGACAATTGTAATTTATTGGTAATATTTAAGCAAGATGCAACAAATTTAAAGCATATTTTCAATGATCACGTAATAGGTAACATGACATTGAATACATTTCTAGAAACTTGCACAGAATGTCGTAAGCAACCTTATTCTCCATTCGTAATTGATTTAGATTGTCCTGTAACGAATGGTCGTTATCGAAAAGGTTTCGATAAATTTCTGACTATTTAAAAAGCGCTGTAACGATGCAGATGTTATCAGTGTTTACAGACACTTTGCGTTCTTAACATGGATAAAGACATTGCAAAGCAACTCGTGGAAGCACGTAGTGCTTTGCGTGATAAAATTCGATCGTTAAAAACAGATATTGCAGACTCAAAAGAACATCTTGCCGCAACGTTATTACCCTTAAGTGAACCACTGAAACAAATCGCTAGTAAATTCAATGAAGAATTTGTTCCTATTGATTCTAGTTATGTTAAAGAAAAAGAAACGGGATTAGGTTCAAGCAGAAAATCGCAAATACGCAGAAAAATATTTACTACACCGCAATCCAATGTAACCTTATCTGAGGAAACTATTAGGAAACGTCCGTTGAAAATTAAAGTACACAAACGAATATTTACACCCATTAAAACGTCATCATCAACACCCAGAAGACCGAGACATCAATTGCATTTGAAAAAAGATATTATTACATCAACACCGATGGAGGATACTGCAACAGGATACACTGAAGAAGTTTATCAAACTTCACCGCCAAGAACAGGAAACGTCACACATGATGACGATGATGATGATGATGATGATGATGAAGAGATCGTAGATTCTGATGATGACGCTACAGTCCTACGGACTGCTACCACACGTTTAGATGAAGCTCATGATAGACTGGTAGACGAACTTAATACTTCGTCAGTCCTACAACAAACCCTGAAACAATTTCATCATATACCTCGCGCATATTTGATTGACTTTAAATTAGATCGTGGAGATAAATTCGATACTCGTTATGGAGTTCGTCAAACATTTGATGGTGTTTTGTATATCGGAAACGCGGCACTTAAGTTTGATGGAGCAAATGTTGTTATTAACGATGTGCCATATAAAGGCACTACCGGTCTATACGAATTACTTTTCAAAAAGGACCCTTACACTTTTAAACCTGACGATGTTTGAAATTATAAACGTATTTTAGAGCAAACATCTGCGACGCGATTTAATTATGATCCAAGCGGAAAACGTATTGGTAGTAAAGCTTTGAAATATGTAAACATTATTAAGCCAATTTTAAATGGTCAACCTCCAAAAGTGTGGTGGACTAAAAAATGGAAAGTTGGACGCGGTTTGCAGAAAAAAATTAATCCCAATTCTTCCTTTGAATTGCAATATTGGGATAATTCGAATGAACTTGTAGATAGATTACGCTTATTATTAGCTTCACAAAGTGCTGGCAATAATGCGCATACAAATGAAATAATTTCAATAATTGTAGAATTGAAGGAAGCAAACATTATAAAGTAATATAAGTGTGGCTCCTGAAATAAACATATGTTATTATCTCATTAGACACCAGACGAGCAACCGGTGTATAAAATGAGTTTAGACAAATTTGGAAATTCTATTTTTGGTGCAATGACTGTTGACAAATTTGGAAAACATGTACATGGGCATAGTGTCTCGAGCTATATTAAAAAATCTAACAATTTAGACAAGATAATTCAGAGGTATTTTAAATTCGATGAAACAGATAAAGATAGAAGATATAGGTTAATTTTGACACTTGCCAGGCAACGGAAACGTATCTTCCGATGGATTCTATACAATTGATAATAAGGGGGGTGATATATTATATAAAAACACATTATACGCTGGAAAAGTTCTCAAAACAAATTACCTGGGAAATGTAATTCTATTTATTAATGAAAAGTATGTATTGTCTGAATTAACAAACCTTAAATTGAATGATACAATACAAATTAAGCGCAGATTTTCAGCGACTCCAGAAGGTGTCGATAAGAAGTTTTGCATTGAGATATTAATCGAACAAAATACTAATGAAACCCAACATTAAACGCGATGTAATTGATGAAATTCACGCCCCAGTTCGGAAACATTTTCGTAGACGTCGAGTAATATTGAAGAGTTTAAATGATTTATACCAAGCGGATTTAGTTGAAATGATACCTTATGCCAAGGAAAATAAAGGATACAAATATATATTGATGGTTATAAATGCTTTTTCTAAATTTGGGTGGGCTTTACCGTTAAAAACAAAAACTGGAAAAGAAGTTGCCTTACAAATGGAAAAATTGTTGAAAATGAGGCAGATACCTGCAAATATTCAAACAGACAATGGTACTGAGTTTTACAACAACAATTTTAAAAATCTATGCGAAACATATGGAATTAATCATTACAGCACATTTTCATCTTTAAAAAGTTCAATTGTTGAACGGTACAATAGAACTATTAAAGAACTGATGTGGAAGGAATTTAGCATGCAAGGCAATTATAATTGGATTAGTATTCTACAAAATATAATTAATAAATATAATAATACAAAACATAGAACAATTGGTATGAAACCAAAACAAGTAAATAAAAATAAGGAAAAATTATTGTTAAATTCTGTGTACAGTAATTTAAAAGTTTTTGATGGATTTAGGAAGAAATTTAAAGTTAGTGACCACGTAAGGATTAGCAAACATCGTCAAGCATTTGATAAAAATTACACCCCAAATTGGTCCAACGAAATCTTCACAGTATCCAAAGTTCAAAACACGAACCCCAGAACATATCTACTACGAGATATAAAAAACCAGGACATAATTGGAGGATTCTATGAGGAAGAATTAAAAAAAGTTCAACATCAGGATGTATATCTCGTCGAAAAAGTTATTAAAAGAATGAAGAATAAAGTTTTAGTAAAATGGTTGGGTTTAGATGATTCACATAATTCATGGATATCAAATAAAAATGTTCTATAAATATTTAGTCTTTTATTAAATTATAAAGAGTTATGGATTCGCAACCACACGAGCGCGTTATCCTCCGGGCAAATAATGGCCGTATACTCTGACCTCTGGATGATGATATTTGCCCGAGGTAGAGGAATTGGCGGTATCGAGTCATCCAGTTCGATTATGGTTACCTGTAAATTATTATAATCTCAATTTTCTCTTATTTACATGTACGTATTAACTTGTTTACTCGCTTGTTGTTGAATCTCCTGCAATATTCCTCTCTAATTTCGTTATAGATTTGTATGCGGTCTGTAATTCAAAAATATAAAACATAAAATATATGTAATACAAATGTAAATGTTTCTTTATAAATACAAAACATATTTTTTTAAATGTTGTTTTATTTAAAATAAATTACTCACCCATGATTCACTTTAACACTTTAAAACCGCTGTTCAGTTTGTTCCTCTCAACTTAGTGTGTTGGTGCTTAAATAGCTTGTAAACCGAGGAGGATGTATAAGGAGGAGGGGTTTAAAGTAAAACACCTCTTAAAAGATTTTGAGTTAACTTCTACTCATAAAGGTGTGGTAAAATTAAAAGGTGGGACTAAAATTACCTTTACTCATAAAGGTGTGGTTAAATTAAAAGGCGGGGCAAAAATTGCAACACTTTTTGAAAATTTATAAGGCGGAGCTAAATTGCAATACTTTTGACCGTTACAATAAGGTTACAATATTAATATAAAATAACCGGCTATTTCCATAGATCAAATCAATTTTTGCATTGTCAAATATAAGAACACAAATTTAAGTTTATCTACAATGAGTTTTGTTAATACTTTACAAGCAATCGCTCTAAAACAAGTGTGTTTAAATGTAATAGAAGATCGGTTAGATGTAAAAAAAATGGTACGCCTAGCAGAAATACCAAAATGTTTGGGTAAGACAATTTTTGACAACTGGTGTTTTTATGTTTGGACATTTGGACATTTACGACAAGCAAATATGTATTCGGTTCTTTGTAAATGCCGACCATTTACATGTCACAATCCATTACCTAAATATATAGTGGATTTTTTATTAAATCCTAATGGTAATATTTCCAAAATTATGAACATTCCACAAAATCCATTTTTAGTGTTAGTTAAAAAAAGATTTTGGATTGATACACAGGGAAAGAGATATTGCCGTTGGTGTAGAAAAAAAATTTACAATTTAGAACCTAATACAAAATTATTCAGGATAAAATACGAAAAGAATATTTTATTTCGAAAAGACAAATTGCATATATGGATATTAGAACGAAAACGTTATTGTGAATTTTGTTTCTTCACACCGTTATTCGAGCTAACAAAACATACAGTAAAACGTAAACGAACAGATAGTTCATCTTCATCATCTTCTACTTCATCAGTGTGGGACACATCGACTGACATGGATGAAGAAGAGGATTAAAATGATTGTAAAATGTTTTTTTCTCTGTGTGAGTGTGTGCATGTGTGAGTGAATGTATTGTTCTTCGTCATATTAAATTTACCCCTCCTCATAGTTAAACCTCCTCCTTTTCTTGATTAAGTTCACTATATAAAGGTAACGTATTGGCCCAAGCATCATATCGTGTGTTGACGTGTAAAGCAACTTACTCTTTTATTACATTTAAAGCATGTTTTTGTGTGAATATTGTGGTAAAAATTTTACAAGAAGAGACAACTTAAAACGACACGAACAAAACTCGTGTGTTTCCAAGCAAAACTCATATGTAAGCAATAGAGGAGAAAAGCCAACAATCAAACTTATTCTACCCCGATCCGCACAACAGGGAGATATCAAAATGGTAAATCCACTTCCATCAACATCTTTGGAAAATCCATCCACATCGAAACAAGTTTGTGAAATTCCAAATAAACGACAAAAACTTGCATCAACATCAAAACACAGAATATGTGATGTATGTAACATAACAGTAGATAGCTCATGTTTTGCCGCCCATTTGAGAACTAATTTACACAAAAGTAATGCATTTATTATTGTTGATGATGGAGTAGAGGAAATATCTACAGCTTATGGGGGCAAAATAACAAGTTACCGAATCACCGAACCTGGACACTATGTTGATTTAGACAAGTTTTCCATTTCAGTGAGGGAGAAAATTATTACTCTCATTGAAAGTAAATTGGCGGTTATTGGAAATTTTAAATTAAACATGGAATCCTTTGCATTGTACTTTTTGACAGCAAAAGAAAATGTTGAAATAAAATCATTTAACACGTCGAACAAAATTATCACCACTGCAACGAATCTATATGAGACATACGCACACTTCCTCGACGAAATTAAAACCAAGATGTCAGAATTTCAGGAGAAAGATTCAGGTAAAGTTAGAAACTTGGTGATTTTTAATGTTATAATTATTATTTTTTTTCTTTTTTTTAAGGTTGAACATTATTTCAAATTACAAGCATTGAACTTAATTTCAATGTATATAATCCAATGAGAGCATCTAGTTACATCGAGTTACCTGCTTCAATAAAGGCAAAACGTGCAGTAATCAATGTTTACAATACCGACAATGCAGAGACCATCTTCATATCCACATTATTCAACAGTATGTGACTTTTCAAATTTACAATTTCCAGTTACAATGAAAGATATCAATATATTTGAAGGTAAAAATAATATTTCAATAAACGTTTATGGCGCTAATGAATATTTTAACGAAAATAAAATGGACTATGAATTCGTTCCATTACGAATATCAAAGAATAAGAAAATAGTTCATATAAACTTGTTGTATATTTCAATAGACAATCAGAATCATTATTGCTGGATTAAAAATTTGTCGCGTTTAATTGGAACTCAAATATCATTATATGGTCATGAAAAATTTATATGCGAAGGTTGTTTAATTTACTTTTCTAAAAAAGATGAATTAAAAAGACATCAAGAAGAAGATTGTGGAAATGTAAAAGCTGTTCTTCCGAACTATAGTAAAAAAATTAATAAATTGGGCGAAGAAGTTCTGGGAAATATATTAGAGTTTGAAAATTATCAAAAACAAATGAAAATTCCTTTTGTAGTTTATGCTGATTTTGAGGCATTGTTAGTAAATGTTAACAATAATACTACTTATACAGATTCGAGTAAACCGTACACAGTTAAATGTTTTCGTCATGAACCTTATGCTTTTGCATACCACATAAAATGTTCATATGATGATAGTCTTTCAAAGTTTAATATATATAATGGAGAAAATGCTGCACAAGAATTTGTAAACAAATTAGAAGACGATATTAAAATTATTTATAAAAATTATTTAGGAGTACGTAAAGAAATGTTACCATTAACACCGGAAGAAAAACTAATATATGAAAAAAATGTATGTCATATTTGCGAAAGGACATTGTCAGTAAATGATAAAGTATATGATCATGATCACTTAACAGGAAAGTTTCGTGGCCCAGCCCATTCCGTTTGCAATATTAATTATAAAATTCCAAAATATATTCCAATATTTTTTCATAATCTTTCAAATTATGACAGTCATATGTTTGTAAAAAATATTGCATTAAACAAGGAAGATGTTGATGTTATTGCACAAAACAAAGAGAAGTATATAACTTTTACAGAAAATGTGCACGTTGGTGAATATATTAATGGTAACGGAAAAAAGAGAAAAGTATTTATAAAACTAAGGTTTGTAGATTCATTTAAATTTTTATCACAATCATTAGAAACATTGGGATCACTTTTGGACAATGATCAGTGTGTTGAAATAAGAAAAAGGTTTCAGGAGGATGAACAATTTAATCTAATACGGCAGAAAGGCGTTTTTCCTTATAGTTTTATGAATTCATTTGAAAAATTAAATTACAATCATTTGCCAAGTGAGGATGAGTTTTATGATCATTTAACGGATGAAAAAATATCCAGAAAAAACTATGAAAGAGCTTGTAAAGTGTGGGAAGTATTTAATTGTAATTCATTACGTGATTACGTAAACACTTATTTGACATCTGATGTGTTGTTGCTTGTTGACGTATTTGAAAATTTTCGAAAAATGTCATTAGATTTCTACAAACTCGACCCTGCACACTATTTCACAGCGCCGGGATTTGCTTGGGACGCTTTGTTAAGGATGACAAATGTAAAATTGGAATTATTGACAGACATTGACATGTTACATTTTTTTAAAAAGGGTATCAGAGGTGGATTAAGTATGTGCACTCAACGAAAAGCTGAAGCAAATAATAAGTTTTTACCAAATTTTAATGCTTCTGAACCAAATTCATATATTCTTTATTTAGATGCTACAAATTTGTATGGGTATGCTATGAGATGTAAGCTTCCTGTTGGAAAGTTTCGCTGGCTTGATCAAAATGAAATTCTCGAGTTTGATATCGCATCACTGGAAGATGATGGTGAGATGGGTTATGTGTTAGAAGTTGATTTAAAATATCCAATAGCTTTACAGGATTATCATAATGATTTTCCTTTTTGCCCAGAATCGGCAATACCTCCAAATTCAAAATATTCTAAATTAATTCCTACCTTATATGACAAAGAAAAATATATTATTCATTATAAAAATCTAAAACAATGTTTAACACAAGGCTTAAAATTGCGACGGATGCAAAAATATATTGATTTCAATACTAGTAAGAGAGAACAATCTAAAAATGAATTTGAACGCAATCATTACAAAAGTATGAATAATGTTGTATTTGGAAAAACGATGGAAAATGTTGAAAATCGCGTTGATATTAAATTATGTAAGCATTGGGATTCTCATTTCAGGAAACCTGGTGCAGAATTTTATATATCGAAACCAAATTTTAAATCTTCAAAAATATTTTGTAATAATTTAGTGGCTGTGGAAATGGGTGTTCTCAAAGTGCAGTACACAAAACCACTGTATGTAGGATTTTCTATTTTAGAATTATCCAAAACTGTAATGTATGATTTTTTCTATAGTTTCCTTAAGAGAAAGTACGATAACAACGTAACATTATTGTACACAGATACAGATTCGTTAGTTCTTCAAGTTTTTACAGAAAATGTATACGATGATATTAAAATTAATATTGATAAGTTTGATACATCCAACTATCCAGTTGACAATCAGCATTGCATCATTCCAAATAAATCTTACATCGGAAAAATGAAAGACGAATTTAAAGGTCAGATCATTGAATCATTTTATGGAACTGGTGCTAAGGCGTATTGTGTAAATTTACTCAATTCAAGCTCGATTAAAAAAGCTAAAGGTGTTAAAAAATATGTAATAAAAAAACATTTAACGGTAAATGATTACATTACTGTAGTGGAGAATGGGGGTGCAGTTTATAAAAAAATGTACAAATTTAGATCCAGTTATCATAATATGTTTACAGAACTTCAAAACAAAATTGCATTGAATTCAAAAGACGACAAAAGATACATTTGAAATGATAAATATCATACATTAGCATGGGGCCATTTACGTATAGCGGATTTAGAAAACGAAAAGGTGTTGGATAAAATGATTAACGATGCAATTCAAGAGCTTGATTAAACATTCAATTATATTTTTATTTTTTATAAACCTGGGTAAGAAACGCTTACTCTTTCGATACAATTACATTATAAGTATTATAAAGTTATTTGTATCTTTAATAAATGTATGTCTGAACAATTATAATTTAAATATTCCTATAAATATTACTTTTAAATATATTTTGATTTTTCATAAACGTGGGTAAAAACACCCTTACTCTTTCGATACAATTGAATTATAATTATTATAAGGTTATTTGTATCTTTAATAAATGTATGTCTGAACAATTATAATTTCAATTCTATTTTTATGTATATTTGTATTATTTTAAATATATTGCTTCAAATATTACTTTTGCCTACTTTATTATAAAACCACTATCCATTATAAATATTTCCCCAGGTAACTGCTTTTAAATATCTGATTTAATTAATTTAAAATATATTTTTTTTTATTTCATGAAACATTTCTACAATCTTACTTAAGTTGTTCAAACACACACCCTCATTGTAATTTTAAAAAAAAGAAGCAAAAACTAAAAACTAAAAGAAATAATAAAAAGAAATAACAAAAAAAATATATAAAAAAAGTACTCCCTCTTCTTCCTTGTTAGCCCAAATTCAAAAACCTCCTCCTCATCCTCCCCATCGTCCTCCTCATCCTCCTCATCCTCCTCCTCCCACGAGATAGCCGATTCTAGAACCTCCTCCTCCGCGAGGAGGAGGAGGTTCTAGAATCGGCTATCTCTCCCTACTCACGGTAAGAAAGTTGTTTTAAGTGATTCTGCTAATTGGTCCCAAGAATAAATATTATCTCTGACGGAACGATACCACAAAAGTGCTGACCCAGAAAATAATTCAACTGCGGATCTAAATAATTGATTCTTGGTTACACCCCGAGATAAGCGCAACTCTTCAATACGTTCCAAAAATTCCAAGATACTTACCTGCAAAGCCACCTGAATCGAACCCACTATTAAATTTCCTTGGAGACAACTGTTTTAACTTATGCGGATATTCAGAAATGTTAACCTTAAATGCTTTAGGAGATTAAGTTAATTGATGATTTGGAATATTATCATTTATGGGTGCATCTATTAAACTAGTAATTTGTGGTATATTATTACATGCACTCTCGCTTTGTTTAATATTCACTGGATGAACAACTATATCATACCAAGTCACAGTTTTATTGTGTCGCTCTGAACCTAGATGTAGTTGAATGTCTTTAGGGAGCGAATAACTACTAACTGATTTTAACATCGATTCTACTCGACCTAACAACTCATCTCTTTGTGCACGATCTGGTTCAGAACTAACATTTAAATTTGATAATCGATTTTTGACATGAACTAACCTCGACACAATACGAAAAATTTCATTTTCAACATTTCCTTCATCCAAAGCTTCAAAATCATCTTGTAAGTCTGACAACTTTGTACGACAAATATCGAGTTCTTCATCAATTGGATATTTGACAGTATTAAAGATAAAATTTTCCTCATTACTTTCATTCTGAAAAAGACCACGTAAAATTTGACGATTTTCCACTACTGTTTGACCTACAGAAGCACCATGAACACTAATCTCATAGACTAACTCATCTCGTAATAATCTGTTAACATTCATCTTAAACGACTTGTATTCCTGATCCATGACTAGTTTCAAAATATTAAAGCAGATATCACAGATATAAAAAAAACAAAGAAATGACCAAATATTAAATTGCCAACGGTGACAAAACAGCCAAATTACTTAAAAAAAAAAAACCAGTAATCAAACACAAAACTTAGCTTTACTATATATTCTCTACCAGCCATTAACAACAACAAAGTTTACCAACTTTCCTAATAAATTACAACAAAACTCTTTCCCGAATAGTTCGCAATAATTTCTTATAAAACCCAAATCAATCACTGAGTCCACTAAAACAATTAATGAAATAAATTAGAGAGATAAAAAAAACTTTCAAAGGTTTACCTAGATCTAGTGTTTGGGAAGAATCATTTCAAGATAAAAATAAAGAATATATATTGTTCGTGCTACAGCACTACCTTTGAAAAAAGACACACATAAAGAAAGCAACAATAGATATGAGTAGATATAAATAATTTCAAGTTATGAATCTTATTTATTATTAATATCTCTCTAAAGATGTATCTCTTCCCAATAAGTTTACCTACAATATGACGATATCTAGGGTGAATCAATTCTTTATTTATTTATTTCCTTGTTTTGTTTTTATCCCACAAATAGGTATAAATACCAAAGAGTGAATATTATAATCTCAATATTCAAAGGTGGTACCTTTAAGGGCTTTTGTCAAAAGAGTTTGACCAATTTTTTTCAAAAGGGCCAAACTTAACAAAAAGGGCTTTTGTCACAAAGGGCTTTACCTTTAAGGGCCCCACGTTGGTCGCCAAAATTTATGGTACGCCCTCAATTGGCTACTAAAATTTATTTACCTTTATTTCCCTACTTCATTCAATTACCAACGTCTATATCACCAATCAGACTCAGCTAAAGTCAGAGATTTAACTAAGTAATTTAACTAAATGATAATAAAAGGGCGCCACATGGTTCAACACTGATTAATGATAAATTGGTAACAGCAACCATAAATCTTGCGAATGAAGAAAGGTAAACAAATAGCAAGAAAGATTTAAATTAAATAAAAATACAAGGTTACCAGATGAAATAAAGAATTGATTTATTCACCCTTTTCCCCCCAAACAAACAAAATATTAAATATAAATGAAATTGCCAATTCTTGGTTGCAGAATACTTCAAACATTAAAAGTGCGATTCTTTTCGCAATCTACAACAAGTTAGTCTTACAAAGACTATATCAAACACTCATTGAAACAACTACTTCCCGGGCTAATACCCCGACGGACATTGAATTATACAACAAGTGTTTGCTGTTAGTAACCTACTGCAAATGTAACAATTTGGGTCAAATTATTCCAATTATTCCATATTAGATGGCCGGAATAATTTGACCCAAATTGTTACATTTGCAGTAGGTTACTGTATGTAACAGCAAACACTTGTTGTATAATTCAATGTCCGTCGGGGCATTAGCCCGGGAAGTAGTTGTTTCAATGAGTGTTTGATATAGTCTTTGTAAGACTAACTTGTTGTAGATTGCGAAAAGAATCGCACTTTTAATGTTTAAAATATTAAATGATATCATCATATGTGCAGCAAACATACATAAAGAAAACAAATTCAAAAACATCAAAAAACCAAAATATCAAAATAAATGTCACTTATCTACTCAGTAATTAAATTACTATACTCCAGCAGTGACAACTATAATCAAGTAATTATTGGGCACTGTAGTGATAACGTTATACCATTACAAAAAAAAACCTACAACAAAATTATCAGTACGCATCAGCAGTCAATTGATAATCAATTAAAAGGAACCAAAACAATAATTAACCACAAAATTGAAATAATGTTGCTAAATATTACATCATCAACCAAGAAAAATAATCAGCAATAACACTAGCTCACTAAATATATTTTGTTTCCTTTTAATAAAACACCATAGAATACAAAAAAAATAATACAAAAAAAACGTAAATATACAAAAATTACCCTGTATATATGCTTCAAAGTTTTGTTATCAATAATTTATCAAATACATATTTTGTTCCATTTTAATAAAACGCAAATATGTAAATATGAAAATGGGAAAAATATACACTCTGTATATAAATGTTTCCAAATGCTCTTATTTGTTTTATAATAATTGATGATTTTTATATTCTATGAAATGTGTTTTGTGTATTAAACGAATGTTCATTTAAATGAAAAATAAATGGCACAAAAAAAATATAAATATATCAATTGGTCCAAATTATCCAACCCACTGATGTAATTATTTAATTAGTAATTCCCGCACTTGCGGTACACCACTTTGTGTATTATATCAAATTAAATAAAGTTTAAATCAAACTTGTAGTTTCGTTTTTCAGATGCTATCACTCGTACGTTCAAAAAAAAGCCAAAAGGAAATGACCCATTCGGACCAAGATGACCACGCCCATTCGAATCATAACATAAAAATAACTATTACCAACAGATCGCATCCCTCTAAAATTTTATTACACAAAAGAACGAAGACAACAAAATTTAAATTCATTATCTGTATTTACTGCCACCGAATTCTAGCACTTACGCAACCTTATCTTGTAACAGGGGCTATTACATTACATGTGTGACCTTGGAATCGTTCTCTTTAACAACGGCTCTTTTCCGTGAAGTCAGCTATGGAAAAGAATATAGTTGGCTCATTTTTCGTCGAACAAAGCGCAAGCGAAGTTGCCAGATTGGGCGCGATTCCGCCGTTTGGGCTGGAACAGTTGTTCATTTAATTTTGCAGAATTTTTCTAAATTTATAACGAGCATGTCCAATCAAGGAAAACTTATTCAGTAATTATGGAAAGTGATACTTTACATGTGCGTATTTGATTTAAACTAAACATTATTTTGATTTCATTTATAAATGCACAAAGAACAGTGTAGAAAATAATCTATTTTTTTAAATAAAAGTTTAAGTTTATCGCTTTTATGTGTTAACTTTCCTTCATTGGGCGGATTTGTAGCTTTTCGACGGCGGGTAAAAGCATTAGACATCTGGCAACCGTGGGCACAAGTCGGCCATGTTTATTTATTTCCGTTTCTAATACCGTGCTTTGTCGTTAGCAGATAAGTATATTTTTATTTAATTTACCAATCGTCTATTATAACTGCGTAGTTAGTATATATGAATGTAAATTATACAAACATTTTGGTGCATATTAGGTCTAATTATATACAATAGTATTTTATTTGGCTAACCTAAAACTCATATTTTACAACAATGAAATCGTATAAAATAAAATATCGTTGTATAGTGCCAACTTGCCTAAGTCCATTTTATTATAAGAACACTATTTCCGATGTACAATATAAGCAGAAACATTTTTTTCATACATCTGTGCCTAAAATACAAAATTTATGGATAGACAAACTCAAATCTATTTTTCCCGAACTGATGATAACAGAACAGTTTAAAGTATGTGAGAGCATTTTTTTTGGAATCTGATTTTAGTAGTACTTTCCAAACACGAATACATAGACATTCCGTACCTTCCATATTTAATTTACCCATTGGAATAAATGCACAGACAAATAATAATCAGTGTAATATAGCAAGGCTCTTAAATGACGTCTGAATGCAGAATGTATTTAAACTCAAGCAACCAATAGAAAAAAGAGAAGACTTTCTGACGGTATCTCACCTACCGAAATTAACGATCAAAATTTGAACAATAATCCGGGTTTCCATGTTGCAAATATTCTGATAATATTTTAAAAGCTTGCAATGTTTATTTTTATTTTGTTACGTTTTAGAATTTATTTTTATTTTTGTTAACTTACTATTTCAGAATCATTTATTTTGTTTATTTTTAAGAATATAATAAAATTTCTGTTTCAGGTATTAGCCAAAGATGATTTTTACTTTCCCCCGTATGTAATACAAAGGGAAAGTATTGTTTTCGTGAAAATTTTCGAATCAAAAATTTTAGCGGAAATATCCGTTTTGAGGTCCCCTGAGTCGAATATGACCATTTTTGAAAAATGTCTGTTTGTCTGTCTGTCTGTGTGTCTGTGTGCGCTGTACCGCAAAAACCGCTAAAGATATCGAGATGAAACTTGAAACTTAAGCTTTTTATTACAATCGGAAGAACTGAAAAGCTTTTGGTGAAAATCGGAAAACCGGAAGTGGTACTTTACTCTTAGCGTTTTTCAGTTTTTTCAGATTTTTTCAATAAATGTTCATCAAACAAAAAATTCTTTCAAATAAAAGTTGTAGATAATAACAAAGTGAAGATGTATTGTTCACTTACTTTTTGTCATAGCACTCTTAGTTTTTGAGATATTTCAAAAGTTGTGTGTTTTATCTAGTTATTGAGGACCACTTCGTAATATGTTATGAAAAGAAGAACGTTTTTCGGAAACTTTTAAACACAAATTTCTACAGGGTGATTCATTAGCCTCTTTACAAACTTTAAAAAGTGATTTAATACGCAATTTACGGGGGAAAGTACTATGATGGACACATCACCATTTTTTAATTTATTGTGATTTATATTATTTAATTTGTTATCTTTTAGAATATTATTAATTTGTTATTTATTGTATTTATTAATATATATTTATTTAAATGATCTCATTTTTACTTGCATTAATTAATTATTTCTTTAAAAGCATTATTTAATTAAATGGCATCAAATAATAAATTGACCAATTAAATGTGCCAATGTATCTTGCTGATAGATACATTTCCATTTTTGGACCCACAGCTAATGAAATATTTTAGTACATATATTCATATTTATATATTATTATGTTAATTTATTACCTAATCATCTTAAACATAGCTGCAATGTCTACAACATGAGGTGGTTCTACTCTTCCCTCCGAATGGTCACATATTCAGCATTCTTGCTTAAGAAGGTATCTTAGATTTCATATGAAGCAGCTTGTATTCCTTGTATTTTTTGTGGCAATAATGATACATACGACTTTTATTGGTTAATTTAACCAGTTTCACAATTGAACTTAATATTATTAATAATTATTTTTGGTAAGTATGCAAGTTTTCCTTAATTATTTTAAAAAAATGATCACTCAAAATAATATTTAAAGTGTCAAAATTAAATTTGTGTAATGCAGATTTAATTTTAATATTTAAAAGTTATTTTAATTTGCATTTAAAAAATACAGATATATTTTAATAATTTAAAAATGGCGCGCGTGTCCGTAGTTCGCAAAAAAACGGCCCCCTATTAGGGAGGTCGCTGTAGTCACCCGTCTCTCTTTCTTTCTACAGAATCGACCTCTCTCTTATATTATTTCTCTATGTCTCATAATAAGGAGCTTCATATAGCCACCGCTTGTGGATAGCGCATTCGCCACTAGATGGCGGTGATCCAACGAGCGAAAACTATTAACTCTCTTATTCTACGTTAATTCCAATCACAAATATTATACAAATACAATTTATGTATTTATAATACGACCCAAGAGAAATAATATTGAAATACATAATTTACGATTACTCAGTGTCCTCCCTAAAATCACATAACTATCGAGTTCCTTTGACAGTTTACGAAAGTGAAAATAAATTAAAACAATCGAACAACTAACCAACATTGATCATGTGCTATTTGGAATAAAAAAGTGACCAAATCAGGTATGTTCAAATATTAGTGACTTTAAATGTTATTCGATATTGTTGTATAAACAAACATACTAACCTAGAATTTCGAATTTTACCGATGTACTTTTTTTCTAATCCTGCTATAGAGTCACATAAAATCTAATCTTGTTTATTCTGCTTTTGTTTTAGGATATCAGAGCTACTAAAATCATATGCGTACTTATGTAATGCTAATATTTTGAGGAAAATAAGGGAAAATATTATGAGATATGCAACCCAAGGTATACATTTCTCCAAGCCAAATATAAATTATTTTGAGATATGCAACCCAAAGGATACATTTGTGTCAACCTACTATAACTTAGTATTATTTTCTTATTTATTTTTGGTTTATGTTAAGGACGAAAAAATGGCGTAACAAACCTTATCGATATACATATTGGGATGACCCCAATGGGTTGATTGAAAGATTATTCCTGTTGCATGCTTCACGACGCGCAGGCAATACATCGCGTGACAATGAAATTGCTTCGATTGAAGAGGAACTGAGAGAGGCCAATATAATTAATTTATTTTCATAATCTATATATCGTACGATGAGTGTTGACAAATTCGGTCGTCATTCCTACAAACTGTCTCTTGGCATTCGTGGTCCCCCTGGTCTCGGGTTTTTGATTACGCCCAATGGTGATTATGACATTCAAGGAAAGCAAATGAAATATTTCTCTGCACCAAATGACTCCCATGACGCAGCGACAAAATCATACGTAGACGAATCTGTAGAGACACTTGCTGATTACATCAAAGAAGTGTCTATGAGTATTGAGAAGGCAAAGTCATACGTAGATGAGTCTGTAGAAAAACTTGCTGATTACATCCAAGAAATTAGTACGAGTCTAAAACAAAACGTTGCCATTTCTTCGACAGCAGCAGCTCACAAGAGTCATAAGGAAAATAATCAATGAGTGCAATAAAACGTGATATCGTTAAGGAGTTACATAAACTAGCAAGAGTAAAATTTCCTTGTCGACGTAATATTATTAGAGGTTTAGACGATTTGTGGCAGGCCCACTTAGCGGAATTTGGACTTTATACTCGAGAACATAATGGTTATAATTTATATTGGTAGTGATTGACTGCTTCTCAAAATTTCTGTAGACAGAGCCCTTAAAAAATAAATCAGGACCAGCAGTGAGTGAAGTTTTCAATAACATATTTACAAGAAATAAGCGTAAACCAAATAATTTGCAAACTGATCGAGGCAAGGAATTTTTGCAACAAGCATTTAAGACTTCTATTAAATAAATATGATGTCAAACACTATTCAACCTTCACAATAATGAATGCATCAATGGCAGAACGTGTAATTCGGACAATTAAAGATACACTTTATCGTGCTTTCAGTGAAAGTGGAAACTTTCGTTTATTAGATATTTTACCCAAGGTCACAAATAATATAACAACCGCAAACACAGTACCACATGCACCAAAATAACAAATCTCGTTACCTACCTATTGAAAGATATGCGAGGCGTACCAATTACCGGTGCGTTTTATGAAGAGGAACTTCAGAAGGTTAAACATGCCGACGTATATTTAGAGGAAAAAGTTTTACAGAAAATAGGAAATCAAATGTACGCACAGTGGTTGGGACTCGATAAGTCGCATAATAGTTGGATTAAAAAATCAGATGTGGTGTAACTATAATGTAATAGATACAAAAATAAGTATAAATAAAATTGCCAATTCTTGGTTGCAGAATACTTCAAACATTAAAGGTGCGATTCTTTTCGCAATCTACAACAAATTAGTCTTACAAAGACTATATCAAACACTTATTGAAACAACTACTTCCTGGGCTAATACCCCGACGGACATTGAATTATACAACAAGTGTTTGCTGTTACACACAGTAACCTACTGCAAATGTAACAATTTGGGTCAAATTATTCAGGCCATCTATTGACGCGTTTCGAGATTTATCTCTCATCAGTATAGCTTTGCCATTCCCTCTAAACAATTTGACACCTTAGACTGGCGGTCACGTTACCGTTCAAACATAAGTATAAATGAAATTGCCAATTCTTGGTTGCAGAATACTTCAAACATTAAAAGTGCGATTCTTTTCGCAATCTACAACAAGTTTTAACGGCAGCAAATTGAGGTTTTGAGACACCTTTGAGCGGCAAATTCAAATCACTTCCATAGAACATTTATAGTATACATGCATTAAATATTTGTAAAGTAAATGAGCATACATGTTTATTGTGCAAAGATTATTAATTATAATTAAAATGAAAACAATAATAATAATATCTGAAAATATTTGCAAACTTCTTAATATCAATATTTTCACCTTTATTTTAAACATTGTAGTCTTTTATAATTACAGCAGTAAACGCAACTGTTTTTGTACTCTTGGTCCAAAATAGTCGAGCCAGCTTTATTTTTTATGGTCGTGTATTTCTTGTGTAGCTTGAGCACAGATGCAAGAAAATGTTTGGAACACAATCTCATTATTTTGGTTATTTTTGTATTTAGCAAACCCATTTGTTTCAGCCATTTTCTGGAAGATCCTTCATCGGATGGAAATCTTAGTCACGTTGATGATATTTACTTTGACAGTTTATTTTGACGTACTTAGTTAGTTAACAAACACTGGTTGACATGTTCATTTCAAATGTTGCGCCATATTGGTGTCACAAAACCTCAATTTGGACAAACATGGCGGCGCCCATGTGGGAACGCGCCCTAGCGGTTAAGCCCAATCCAGTGTTACATAGTGTTTACGCCATTAGACGGTTTGGGTTTTTTAATTACTTAGACACGTAGTATGTTAACAAAAGATATTCATTAAATATACGTGCATCAAAGATAAAATGTACAAATATAAAACGAATAAAATAAATAAATAACAATGAAATAACAAAATAAATTAAACTATATAGTATTGAAAATATGAAAGAATTTAGACAAAGTGAAATGAAAGTTAAGTTAAAGGTTTACAAATTAAAAGAAGTGTTAAAATTACAAGTTTCACATTACAAGAAATGGAGAACTTACTCGAACGCTGCTTGATGGAAAAGTGATAAGTTTTTGGGAGGAATATCCGGGAATGATTTAAGAAAAGGGTGGGGTTTCAAGAATCAGGTATAAAGGAGGACGTGGGAAGAAATTCCACGCATCGAGTTGCTCAGAGATAACAATAGGGTTGTATTTTATTTAGCCAAACTGCATTTTTAGAAAGTTTCCGAACAAAGCTCGAGCAGAAGTAATTAAGACTGGTCCGCGAAAGCCACGTTCGGGCGGACACTGTCGCTCATCCAAATTTAACACAATGAGCTTTATTGGGGTAGAGGCTAGGCGAACCTTGAAAAATGCAGTTTGGAGTAAAATACTAAGAAATATCTGGTGATGGTTCAAACTCAAACATTCACACAGTAATAGATACAAATAGAAAATACACAATTGAGAAAAATAATAAACGAGCAGAAATTTTAAGGTCACGCACAAAGGAAATATATATATACAAAAGACAAGCACAAGCACGAAAATAAGAAATAAAAATGTAAAAAATTCCACGAGCGACACTTGGCGCGAACTCATAGAGATCAGTGATTCAATTCAGTTCTACAGATTACTAATTTATTAAAAATTGTAATTCTAAACTAAATAAATATCGTAAATACAGGGTGAAATAATTAAATCTATAGGTTACATAAGCGCATTTTGTGTTAAAAGAAGTGTTAATTATTCATATTTTTATTTATTTTTAGATTTTTGTCGATTTTGGTTCCTTTCAAATAAAATATAATTTCTGTTTTACTTAATTATCTGAGGGTTTTCTGATGGGATAACGTTATTACAAAAAGCATCTGAAGAATTAGAATTAATAGAGATACAAGCAGATTAAGCTCTACAATTAAAATTTAAGTCGACGTCGATTACTGAATTTTTGAAATTTGTACCAGAATCGAAGTCTCCTGAATTATAAAAGGCTACTTGTCGAATTATTTCAATATTCGGAACAACGTACTTATGTGAATAATTTTATTCTACTTTAAAATTCGTGAAATCCAAACACCGATCAGTATTAACTAACCAACATCTCATAGAATTACTGAGAAGTGCTGTTACCAATTATTCACCAAATTTTAAAGAATCATCAAGAGAAGTAAAATAAATGTGTTTCATTTTTAATATTTAAATTCAATACACATATTTTGTACTTTTATAAATATAATTTCTGTAAAAAGGAAAATTTTAATACCTTTTTGCATACCTTTTAAATGCGTATTTAATTGCGGCTTGCGAAAAAAATCAAATTTTGAAAAATACTAATATCGCGGTTATGTACGGATAATGTGGTTACAGGTGTGACTGCCATGAAGGAGGATGGAGAAAAGAGCTGGATGATCTGCTCCGCCTACTTCCCAGGGGATGAGAGGGCCTGCCCTCCGCGCATACCAACGATATAGTAGCATACTGAGCGGAGAAGGCATACCAGCTCATCATAGGATGAGACGCTAACGCACACCATAGTGTCTGGGACAGCTCGAACATCAACAAAGGTGAGTCTTTATTAAACTTTATCCCAGTGGAAGGGCTTATAATAACCAATATTGGCAACAAGCTCACTTTCACCACAAAAAACCGCAAGGAAGTACTGGATTTGACAGTCTGTACCAGAAAAGTAAGTGATAGTATAGTGAATTGGCATGTGTCAGAAGAGCCATTATGCTCAGAACACAAGCAAATCCACTTCGACCTGGACACATCTCTCACGGATAAACTAAAAAGAACCTCTTAGGGAGGCTCTCAGGGGAGGAACAGCACCGGGAAGTGAGGTGGAGGGGCTAGAACTGGCAGTGGAACAAGTAAATGACGCCATTAGGACGGCATACTGGAAAAACTTCCCGGAAAATACAACCCGGCAGAGGATGTCGAACAATCAGGTGGAACTAGAACCTTGAAAAGGCTGATACGGGTGGTCTGGGACACCCTATATATTTTTTGATTATATTGAACCCATCACATTAGTCCTAATAGTTTATAGGTTAAATGGAAGATCAGATGCACTTCGGTTGCGATGAATTTAATTTTTTCCCTGGTAAAATTATTTTATAATATTGGTTGTACATGATTTGTCAACCTCGTCTTGATTTTACTTGGTGAAAATGAATAAATATATGTCGACGCATCATCATAACCTTAGCGATGGGATCCCCAAAAAGAATTGGAAACGCGCACACGGGTATGCAGGGACTTCCCCGAGTGCGAGGATAACAAAACTAGCGGAACAGTGAAATAACGGGACAGACGGTAGGAGACCGTGAGAGTCCCGAAAGCAGTGAACTCTGTGAGACGCAGTTTTTCACTACCTTGTTTTCTAATTTGGTTATAGGTTATTTGTTGTTCTTATGTGGTCATGGTGGTTTACGTTTAATAATAATATCGAACTGAGCTTAAATGATTATTGTGCTCGCTCCGTCATACTGTTATTAATTTATAATTATAGATTATAACGTATTAGGTTAGTGTCTTTTAATCACAGAATAGCAGAATATTAAAATGTTTGTGAATAGATAGGTATTTTGCTAAATGTTGTATTTTAAAATGTATAATAAAAATAAATATTTATTAAATTGGAATGGACTTTGATTTTTTTTTACTGTTAAAAGTTTTGCATATCGATGCATATTTGGCATATTTTGGAGAATATTTTTTAATATCGTGTCCATATTTTTGTTAAAATACGTGCATATATATGCGCATATTTTATGGATTTTTTGTGCATACAATCCGAGCCTTGCTGATCACTAGCTAACTTAACCTAACAATTTGGCGAATAAAGTACTAATAACCTTTCTTCATTTGAAGTACCAAATGTACATACATTTCGGACACAAAGTGACCATTATCAATGGATTAACACTAAATACAAAACATATATTACAAACTGAATATAGAACGGCGGAAAAACAAGTAAATTAAGAGGAATGAGGGTGGCCATACAACACAGGTAAGGGGGATAGGAAAAAAAAAACACAGATTAAGAGGGCAAATTTTTGCTGGTTGTGTGTTTCTGGGATACGAGATGGCGCAGAAATAGCAAAATTACAGAAAGTAGTTTTGAATATGTATTGGTTTATAGTGCCTGTCGAATTTTATCATAACAAATAACAAACATAATGAGTGCGGAGCGCGTTGTTTGTTTGTTTACATAGCGCCGTGCGAATGAATGAATGGGTATTGACTTACAGGAGACACAAGTAAACTGGATAAATATTCACGATTTAAATTTCTATCGACATACATGCAACTGTATAAGGAAACAGATACCTTCACCATAATGATTTTAGTTTGATATTCCATAAGAGTATATACAAGGAGTTTTTCTTTAAAGTATACGTATTCTAAATTCAGATTATTTTCTTTAAATTTTTAGATATTCGTTGTTTTTTAAAAGAGTTCGATTTGAAACTTTAAACGAGTGTTTTCGACTCCCAGACTAAGCATGAAATAAAATTTTGAGTTTAGAAAAGCCGTAAACATTTGGGGAGGGTGCGCAGCGACCCGAGCAAATTTTCTGGGCTTTTCTAAACTCGAAATTTTACTTCATACGCCACGTGTATAAAACATTAAAATACTGTGAAATTTATGTATATTTGAACCTCACTTGAAATCAGTGTTTTATACGCGTGGCACATGAAGTAACAGAAATTTTTACGGGGCTTTTCTAAACTAAAAATTTTCTTGCTTAGTCTGGGAGTGGAAAACACTCGTTTAAAGTTTCGAATTGAACTCTTTTAAAAAACAACGGATATCGGAAAATTTACAGCTTATGCACATGTTTACCTAAACAAAATCCCTGTATTTATATTGTAGACAAACAGTTAAATTCTGGCAACATAAAATATATATTCATGTTATTTGCAACTACATAAGTGATTTAAATAAATACTATCAAAAATCAAATATGATACATGACTTAATTTGGTAAATTGCAATGAAGCACACAAAAGGAATAGATGCGAACACGAGAGGAGGTCTACCCTCTAAGCTGGGTAGGCGTCACTTCAAGCTGAGTAGGCTAAGCCGCCGCACGTAGAAATAACCAAATTCCTTAACACAAAACAAAAAATGAGAAATTACAATAACCCAATTCGAACTCTAGACGCTAAGCTGACTTAGTGCCTCGGTAATTCCGAAATTCAAAACATGAATCCAGAAATGCACTTATATTTAAAAAATGTATTGGCAAATATTTTAACAATGTCTTTCTTTGTTGTGTATCAACAACATAATCAATGAACAGTCCGCGGCAGAGAAATTACATTCGCAATTCAAGGCCGCGCACTGGATACCCGTTTCGCGACAAATGCCGTACACGAATTCTACATATCAAACCCAATTTTTTTTTCACATGTTTTTGGAAATTACCGTACAATTTTAAGATATTACTAAAATAACACGATGCTGCCCCCTATTTATTAAAAGCATAATCAAAATTTACATTGCTCTTATGGAGATTTGTAAGCAACGATTAATTTTATTTATTATTTATTTTAGGTTAAGCTATTTAATAAAACATGTTTATAATAATTACTTCAATAAATTAAAGCAGTATGAACACGAAATAATGTTTTCTATGAAAGTATTGCACGGATTTATGTGATCATTTAAGAGTGTTCCATTATTTGATTTATATATAATTTAAGAAACATTTTTTTGAAAAAAGAATAGTGTCAATTTATTTCCAATGCTTCAATTTGCAATATGTCTAAGTTTCAGAAATCTATTTTCATTATTGTGGAAGATTAATCGTTGTTCGTTCTTACGGTCAAACAACATGTGAATTTCCGACCTTAAGGTGAACTTTAATCAGAATTCAATCAATTTATTCTCATGTCCTTCCATTTCAATGGCTTCTAGCATGTTTAAACGATGATTTGATGATTGTTTTAATAATTCTATATTTTTTATTGTAATTTTATGACTGGTTTCTAATAAATAATTAGCCACTGCAGATTTTTCATAATTAAGGTGTTTGGCGTGTGCTATGTAATTCTTTAAATCTCGTATTTAAATTACGCTGTGTTTGACCAGTATAAACTTTATCGCAATTACAACACTCGATCGAATAAACACCAGATTGGTCAAGTTCATCTTCTTTGTTAAATGTGTTCCCTAAAAGTTACCGTAGTTTAAAATTAACATAAAACGCGGGGGTTAGGTTCCATTTTTGTATAATTTTTTGTAATGGTTTTCTGAATTGGGGGAATAAATTAATCTAATGATTTTTTATCTATGTTAGAGTTGATCGGTGTAAGAAACGTGGTATTATGAAGTTTACGTTTAAATTTATGCTTATTAATTAATTTGTAAATTGTCTGGGGGTTATATTTGAGATTTCTCGCGATTCTATGGATGATGTTGAATTCCTTTTCTCTATTTTTGTGGATATTTCGGTGTGATGAAATAAACATAATAAATCCTTACCCTTTTTTTAGAGTTTTTATCAATTTTGATCAGTCGTACAATTTCATAAACTACTTAATTTTTCAAAGTTGTTAAGTTAAAGAAAAACATTATTATTTTCTAGCTTGATGAATTATCATAAACATTGTGATTTACGAAAGTCTTTCAACAATTTAATAAACTTGGAAAATTATCAAATTATTAATTTACTAAACTTCACGAATATTTTGAATACATTATGAAAATTATTAAATTACTGAAATTCACAGATTTTTTTAATTGCATTGTATTGTGAAAATTATGTGAATTGGAAGAAAGTTTCAAACTTCACCAAAATTTAAACAAATTACAGATATATTATTGTTTTCCGAAAATTATCAAATTACTAAGCAATCTAAATTGAAAAACAAAATTAAAATTTAACGATAAATTGAAGAAAGTACAGCTTTGTTGAAATTTGAAAGTACTGAAATTCACTATTTTTTAAAACTATATGAAAGTTGTAACGGGGTACGTGCGATACAGCGCTGTAGTATTAAAGCGCTCCGCACTACCCTTCCCGCTTACGCCACCATCGCAAGCACCACTGCATCTCCCACGCGCACCCCAGTGAAAAACACTCTATTCAACTGTCACAGCCAACTATGATTTACATTTAAAAAAAATAATTTGGCCATAATTCGAAAAAGTGTGCATAAAATATATAAATGCCTAAACCACTGGATTCTATTTAAAAAAGTGTCTTAAGAAGGTATTTATAGTTTTTATCTATCTCACAAATTACGCAAGATACGAATTAAAGTTAAAAATCATGAAAACCCGATTTTGCCCCATAACTCCAAAAAAAAAACAAGATGGTGCATTTTTGTTTTCGGCATTATGTTAGTTTTAAAAAAAGAGATCGCGATTGCGCCATCAGTCTTTTTCTAACTCTTATATTTACCGTAACTTTTCAGGTTTTCGTCGTCCTGAAAATTTGGAATTGCCAAGGCGCGCGAGCGAAGCGAGTCGCGCCCCGACAAATCCAAATTTTCAGGCTTTTCTAAACTCGAAATTTTACTTCATGCTCCACGCATTGACCATTGACAGTATTGTAAAGTTCAAAATATACTGCTAATGTTTGATTTCGCGTTAATAAATTTTAGAAAAGTATTATCAAATTTTGCTGTTTCTAAACTCGTGCTTTATAATATATTTCTTCCCTATATTTGGTTTGTTTATATGAAATTATTTTAAGGGTTCAGGGAAAAAAATCTGGCATCAGGGAAGAGTCAGGGAAAAGTTAAAAATTTAACGTTTCAAATTGGTCGTCACCTTCCTTCATAAAATGTTTGTAGATTTTTCACTTTATCACCTTGATTGATACAATAATTTATTATTAACTTAAACATTTCAGTCTTAAGTACATGTCGCATAAACGAGGTCGCTTAAAGAACAAACTCTTAAAATATTGATTAACACTCGAACTTAATTTTCATAAATTTCTATAAAATATGTATTCTTGTAGTAATTCGGTTCCACTACAACATTAATAACAAATTGTTGATGAAGTTTATAACAGTGTTTCAAAAAATATCTTTATATCATTAAGTATATCTATGTGATAGACTGTTAACAACTGCAGCAAAACAAAGATTGTACGCAAATGTGGTGAAACTGGCATTAACTGAGAGGAAGAATTACATTATAAAAAACTCCTTCTTTATATCTCGATATTTCACATCCTTCCAAAATAATTGAATTCCACTGATTTCTACTAAAAACTTTAAACACATTAATTGATTAATAATAATATTTATTATTTTAAGAATACAATGCAAATTGATTGATTCAGTAGTAACTCACTGACTAAACAGATACGTTTTTGTAACGTTGGTTAAATATTACTTAAATGTATTTACTCAGCGGGAGTTAAGGTATATGATTTACATTTGTAAGGTTTGTCTATCAACAAAGAGGTAAACCTGGTGCCAATAAGCATTCAAGAAGATAAAAAAGGACAAAAATATAGGAAAAAGAATAATATAGCGTATAAAGATTAGTAAAACAAAATAAATTATTCATCTTTTACACTGTCACAAATATTATTAATAATGCTGTCTAAAAACAAAATTAGAAATTTTTGCAGCTGGTTCGCAATAATCCCAGATTACGACAAAACCCAAGGAACATTAAAAAAATCCTACACCTACACAATTTTCTTCACAATAATAATTACGACTGACTTAATCTTCTTAATTTACGTCCGAATTGACTACCACATGTTCGACGACTCGACAAATCTATTTCTAATCCACATCCCGTCTTTTCTGGTATTCATTTACAACATCACTATCACCTGGTGTGGAATCACCTTCCAATTCGACAAACTTAATTCAATCTTCAAGAAATTGGAGCTAATCAACAGGAATTTGCTGGAGATGAAATTGGCAAATTTCAAAAAGAACAGTGTTAATTATATCACTTGACTATTTTTTTATTAGTGGCAATTGGGGTTACAGTTTTCGATTATGCAAAATTAAATATTCCCCAAATGCTTTACTTTTATATGCTTTACGATTTCTTACAATCATTCTGGTCATATGGCCTGATTATTTTTCAATGTTACCTCTTGCAGGCTTTGCTGATCAGGTTTAGGTTATTGAATAAAGGTTTAGTGAATTTGGACAGAGTTCATTTGAGAGTTTTGATGGAGACTCATAACGCGTGTTGCGCGTACGGTTGGCCAATGTGTACGGTTGGCCAATACTGATAATGATGGTTTTGTTATTCGCAAATGCCTTAAAGCTATTCGATGGGGTGCTTTCGGTTAGATACAGTCAGGATGGGTTATTTCTTATAATATATTCGAAATCGTAAGTATATCTTTTACTTGCCTTTGAAGGGAAACTATTGTTTTCGTGAATATTTTCAAATTAAAATTGTTAGTAGATATGAGTCGCCTACTTCCAAAAGCCCCTAAATCCACTTTGATTGGTTTTGGGTAATTTCATATTTTTATATTCACTTAATGAATGATGAATAATTAAAATTGCAATAGCGGAAATCGCTAGTATTTACAATGATAAATAAGTAGTTCTAATGAGTAAAATCTTAGTTTTATACTTTTTCCTAAATCATTAAAAAACAATTGGATTTATCTGGTTTTGAAAATAAATTGGGATTTAGAGGTTTTTGACGTTTATTCATTCATTTTATTTTTGTACATTTTATTTAATCACTTAGTTTTACATTATAGGTATACAAAACTAAACATAAATAAATTAAATGTTATTCTTTTAACATGTAACACAAAATGGTTCATTTATATAATCATTTTAAGATATAACTTGTATGTTAAAATATGTTATCTGAAATTCCAATTTTTTCACAAATGTTATTTTTGGCTTCATCATTGTCCTCTTCTTGTCTTCCTCTAGCTTTATATCTTCTAATGACGTTTCTGTAGTAGGTGAGGTTTTCTTCTATCGCTTTTCCCTGCTAGTCAATGCCGTAGTTCAGCTAATTTGTTTGCAACCGGCCATTATAACATTTTTAAGTAAAATCTTTTTTTTATAAATTTTTATAAATGCTTATTTACTCCTCAATGTATCGCATTATTCTATAGTTTTTTTTATGTAACACTTTTTTAAATTAATACGAGTGTTTTTATAACAATTACTTTCAAATCTACAGTTACTTGAAGTTAAATAAGAGTCATGGGTTAGGTTAGATCTAAGTTGGATTAGATACATTAGATAAAGTTACATAAAAATTACATAAGTTAGAGCAAACGTAACTTATGTAATTCTAAAAGCTTTAAACGAGTGTTTTCCACTCCCACATTAAGCATGAAGTAAAATTACGAGTTTAGAAGAGATTGAAAATTTGGTTTGGTCGCTAGCGCTACGCGACTAAACCAAATTTTCAGGCTTTTCTTAGAGCGCCCTTACATGGACGTTTTAAGCGCGGAAGCGGAGCGGGACGGATCGTTTTTTCCGCTCCGCGTTTAGCTCTTATACGGAGCGGATTGAACGCGTTTTGCAACCGAGTGCTAGGCGAGTTAGCGGCCGAGCCTTCGGTGCCGTCTATCATTCAGTTGTGTTACGCTGAGTAATAAGTATGAACGAAATTGATTTAATTGCGTCAAATTATTATTTATTTATCCTTTATTATACATAGACATTACTGTATTTATGTATTTAATGTTTTTATAAATATAAATATTACTTACCTAAATTCCACATGCACTCCGCCCACTGAGCAAAAAACAAACAAATAACGTTATATCAATAGTGCAGCAACATTAAACGTTATTTTAATGTTAATGAAACAATACTTAAATGGATTTGTTCAGTGGGCGGTGCCTGAATTTCTAAGATAATTCTTTCTGTATCAAACATACTTATAAAATCACGTTTTAGCGCTAGGATATAGACTTTCACTTTTATTTTTCCTTTTAATTAACCCGTAACCGGTACACAAATTTCTGTCAAACATTTCACACACTTTGATTGGTAATAACCTGCATATTAAAAATAGACTATGAAATGGGCATTTCCCTAGTCTGTTGGCCAATTGGAGAGTAAGGGAAAAGAGAAGCTGCTGGCGGTACAAAATTTACGAGCACAGAGACCGCTCTCAAAAAAAAATATTATTAATTCTTTTAATTATTTTGTTCTTATCACACTATTTTTACAAGAGATTTAAGGCGATTTTAAATTGTTAGTTATTTTATTTTTCGCAATTTCTATAAAATATCATAGATTTTTTAAACATTATATAAAATTATACACATGCTTAGAGGTGGAAGTTTACCTAAAAATTTATAATTTATATTTTTTGTTTATTTTTTTAATTTTCTACACTTATCTAAACGCAAAAATATTTATCTTTGCGTTACGACTAAATATGGTAAGGAAAATATTACGATTTTAACTCGCTTTGGCCGATTTTTTACAAAAATATTGAGGAAAACGCCCGCTTTAAAAACGCGTTTCACCCGCCCGTATAAGAACGCGCATAAGAAACTATGTGTTAAAACTGAAAAACGCGTCCGTCCCTCTCCTGTCAAATTTAAACAGGAGCGAGTGCTGGCGTTTTCTCCGCCTCGCACCCGTCCGTCTACATCTCATTTAGACCTATGTGTTAAAACGCAAACGCTTGCGCCCGCTCCCGTTCCGCCTCGCGTTCAAATCGTCCATCTAAGAGCTCCCTTAACTCGAAATTTTACTGCATGCGCCACATGTATAAACACCAAATATTGTGGCAAAAAAAAACAAATTTGCAGGTTGTTCTGAACTCGAAATTTTACTTCATGCTTAACCTGGGAATGGAAACACTCATTGGCAGTTTCAAATTGAACGCTTTTATAAACAATGATTTAATACTTGTGGATGTTGGTAAAGCTTGGCTCTTTGAAAATATCTTAATATCAAATACCCCCGAATTTTTGTGAATTGTAATTATTTTTTTAATGCAAATTTTCAAAACTACTAATGGATTTTCATGAAACTTACTATAGATCTTTAAAAATCTTCAAAATGTCTGGTTATATTCAGTTAATTTTGGAATTATATTTATTTTATTAAGCGATTGATTTTTTGTTAAATTTCAAATTTTAATACTTAAAATTTAAGCCGTAATTTAAGTGTATAAATAATTCAGTATATGGTCTAATCAGATCTGGATTCTATGGCTGTCGTTTGTATTTTGTTTCATGAAAATGTTAAGTTTTGAAATAAAGTAGCACTTAATTGTTTCAGTAAGAAATTTTAATTAAATTTAATAAACAGAGCGAAAAACCAGTGATTTTGACTTAAAATTTAAAAGTTCATTTAAATAAATATTGTAATGATTCGACCCTAGGTATTATACAAATTTATAATTTGTATTATTGTGTACGTTGTGTTGTGTATGTAGTAACCCTTTTATTTATTTACCAGGTTCGTTGTTTGTGTCAATATGCATTATCGTAAATACTGTGTCTTTATTCCCTTTTAATTTGACTAGGAGGATGTGTGGACAATAAATAAAACAGGATATGAGCTTAACGTATGCAAAGTTTATTGACCTTTCATGACATTTCTAATGAATTGATATGTCTTATATTATTTATATTCACAAAATATATTACCCAACGTTTATGCTTAAAAGTCATGTGCATTTGGTTAAACTCAAAAAAATGTATGACTCTACTTGTGGGAGCAAAATTAACTAGCCCCTGCATTTGCATTACGAGATGGGAAACCCACAAAAACCATCTCGGAGCTAGCATCACACACTCGACACACTTGCGATTAGTTAGTAGAACACTTAGCGCAATACTGACTCGGATTGGCCTTACACATCAATCGACTGGGCCGATTAGTTAGTAGGACATACCTCGTTTTCTCGCTCAGTTCGGCCTTACACATCAACCACCATACACCCCTCACTCGTGTGATTAGTTAGTAGGACACTTAGCGCAATACTGACTCGGATTGGCCTTACACATCAATCGACTGGGTCGATTAGTTAGTAGGACATACCTCGTTTTCTCGCTCAGTTCGGCCTTACACATCAACCACCATACACCCCTCACTCGTGTGATTAGTTAGTAGGACACTTAGCGCAATACTGCCTCGGATTGGCCTTACACATCAATCGACTGGGTCGATTAGTTAGTAGGACATACCTCGTTTTCTCGCTCAGTTCGGCCTTACACATCAACCACCATACACCCCTCACTCGTGTGATTAGTTAGTAGGACACTTAGCGCAATACTGACTCGGATTGGCCTTACACATCAATCGACTGGGTCGATTAGTTAGTAGGACATACCTCGTTTTCTCGCTCAGTTCGGCCTTACACATCAACCACCATACACCCCTCACTCGTGTGATTAGTTAGTAGGACACTTAGCGCAATACTGACTCGGATTGGCCTTACACATCAATCGACTGGGTCGATTAGTTAGTAGGACATACCTCGTTTTCTCGCTCAGTTCGGCCTTACACATCAACCACCATACACCCCTCACTCGTGTGATTAGTTAGTAGGACACTTAGCGCAATACTGACTCGGATTGGCCTTACACATCAATCGACTGGGTCGATTAGTTAGTAGGACATACCTCGTTTTCTCGCTCAGTTCGGCCTTACACATCAACCACCATACACCCCTCACTCGTGTGATTAGTTAGTAGGACACTTAGCGCAATACTGACTCGGATTGGCCTTACACATCAATCGACTGGGTCGATTAGTTAGTAGGACATACCTCGTTTTCTCGCTCAGTTCGGCCTTACACATCAACCACCATACACCCCTCACTCGTGTGATTAGTTAGTAGGACACTTAGCGCAATACTGACTCGGATTGGCCTTACACATCAATCGACTGGTTCGATTAGTTAGTAGGACATACCTAGTTTTCTCGCTCAGTTCGGCCTTACACATCAACCACCATACACCCCTCACTCGTGTGATTAGTTAGTAGGACACTTAGCGCAATACTGACTCGGATTGGCCTTACACATCAATCGACTGGGTCGATTAGTTAGTAGGACATACCTCGTTTTCTCGCTCAGTTCGGCCTTACACATCAACCACCATACACCCCTCACTCGTGTGATTAGTTAGTAGGACACTTAGCGCAATACTGACTCGGATTGGCCTTACACATTAATCAACTGGGTCGATTAGTTAGTAGGACATACCTCGTTTTCTCGCTCAGTTCGGCCTTACACTTCAACCACCATACACCCCTCACTCGTGTGATTAGTTAGTAGGACACTTAGCGCAATACTGACTCGGATTGGCCTTACACATTAATCAACTGGGTCGATTAGTTAGTAGGACATACCTCGTTTTCTCGCTCAGTTCGGCCTTACACATCAACCACCATACACCCCTCACTCGTGTGATTAGTTAGTAGGACACTTAGCGCAATACTGACTCGGATTGGCCTTACACATCAATCGACTGGGTCGATTAGTTAGTAGGACATACCTCGTTTTCTCGCTCAATTCGGCCTTACACATCAACCACCATACATCCCTCACTCGTGTGATTAGTTAGTAGGACACTTAGCGCAATACTGACTCGGATTGGCCTTACACATCAATCGACTGGGTCGATTAGTTAGTAGGACATACCTCGTTTTCTCGCTCAGTTCGGCCTTACACATCAACCACCATACACCCCTCACTCGTGTGATTAGTTAGTAGGACACTTAGCGCAATACTGACTCGGATTGGCCTTACACATTAATCAACTGGGTCGATTAGTTAGTAGGACATACCTCGTTTTCTCGCTCAGTTCGGCCCTACACATCAACCACCATACACCCCTCACTCGTGTGATTAGTTAGTAGGACACTTAGCGCAATACTGACTCGGATTGGCCTTACACATTAATCAACTGGGTCGATTAGTTAGTAGGACATACCTCGTTTTCTCGCTCAGTTCGGCCTTACACATCAACCACCATACACTCCTCACTCGTGTGATTAGTTAGTAGGACACTTAGCGCAATACTGACTCGGATTGGCCTTACACATCAATCGACTGGGTCGATTAGTTAGTAGGACATACCTCGTTTTCTCGCTCAGTTCGGCCTTACACATCAACCACCATACACCCCTCACTCTCACCCCCCCCCCCATCTTTCCCTTTTCTCAGATGTTTAAATTATTTCGCTGGTTTTGTTTGTTTGATTTTAACTTAGTCGGTTTGATGTAGAATTAATTTTACTCTTACGTGATAGTCTCTCCAGCGCTGTTATCCCTAACTCCATTCTCCATTTTCTAACTCTATTCTGAATACCTAACTCTTTTTATCAACATTACTTCACTAACTCACATCCCACTGAAACTTCCTATTCTCAACTGTCCCCATTTAAATTCAAATACTGACTGTCCTAGTCCCTGTCCCAAAACTAACTGATTTTTAGAATTGTTTCTTTGCTGCTCTCAAAGTTCTCCCCTCCCCAAATTTTGTTGCTTAGACTTTATCTACTACCATATTTGGTCACAAAACCCATCCCTCTCTGACGTCAACGTAATTTTCCTGACTCTGCACACTTGTTGTGTTTGCGTTCGTTAAACCCTGAACTGAATCTTTCTGTATGTCTTAGCATTTCTCCACGCGCCGGTACTTGTTTATTATTTTAAGGCGATGCTGCATTTGTTATTTCTTTCACATAAAAAAAAATTTGATCGACTAATGTTTTTCTCGTATTTACTGGATGTTGATTTTTCTTTATTATTTTCTTGGGTGATTTTTGTATTAATATTTTAATTTAATTTCGTCAAAAATAATATTTGCACATGACCCCTACTGACCTATTATTACATTCGCCCCCTTTTAAAAATATGAACTTTTAGAATGTTAAGATTTTTTAAATTCCCTTATTTTACAATATTATTATTTTTGGCGTCATGTCAGGAATCCTCTTCTAGTAAGTTGTCGACTTCCCCTCGTTTGAAATGCTCACCATCCTTAACGCTGCGCCCCCAATCTCCCGGTTCGACTCTGAAATTGAGAAAGAAATCTGAGAATCCATCTTAATGTAAAATGCCAATACTGTGCCTGAAAAGCTATTCCTGATGTGTTTTTTTTTTGACTGTGAAAGAAGTTAAAATTACTTGTACTTAAATGGTTATGATTTATCATATACTCCCATTTTTTTTTCGTGCTTTGTTGATGGGACGAAGTCAACGTTTCGGTAGCAGATTGGAACATCGTGACCTTGACCCTTTTTTCCTTGCGGGCTCCTGATGAAGAACTGCCGTTGTTGAAATTGAAGTACGGTAATTCTTGTCTTAAGAAGTCCTCCGGCAGGTCCATCATCCTTGATTATTGACGACGAGTGAAGAATCTGCTTGATCGAGCTCCCCAGATTCCTTGAGTCTTTTAACTTTAGATTTGTAACAACTTCTAAAACATATTTATAATTGATGTTAAATCTTGCTGCGGTGTTTCTGCTAAGTTATAGTTTTTTTTTTTTTTTTAGATTATTTTTGTTATGAATTCGTAGCGGTTAAGATGTAGTGGTGGTGTCATTGGCATCTGAAGCGGCAGTGTTTAATTTCATCATCCCCAGTTTTGATTTTCCTGTAGTCGAAAAGTCCGTACGAAGGAGTAAGGTACATGATGGCTTTCTGGCCCGATTTTTGAGGCTCTCTGCTTTCTTGATGTTTGACTTTGAATTGGCAGCTGAAGTGGCAGTGCTTCTTTTCTGGAGCCAAAACTTCATTTAGATAACCCATCGCCCCCTGTTTTGATATGCTTGTAGTCGAAAAGTCCGTACGAAGGAGTGAAGTCCTTGATGGTTTTCTGGCCCGATTTTGACGCTCCCTGCTTTCTTGATGTTTGACTTTGAATTGGCAGCTGAAGTGGCAGTGCTTCTTTTCTAGAGCCAAAACTTCATTTAGATGACCCATCGCCCCCAGTTTTGATATGCTTGTAGTCGAAAAGTCCGTACGAAGGAGTGAAGTCCTTGATGGCTTTCTGGTCCTGTTCTGACCCTCCCAGCTTTCTTAACGCTCGACTTTGAATCTGTAATACATTTTTATTGAGCTGCTGCAGTGGTATTACTGACTGATGTTGGGTGTTGCCCTTCTTGGACTCCAACTTCAGTTGTCACATCGCCCCCAGTTTTCGTACGATTGTGGCCTGAGAATCTGCCTGGCAGAGTTGAATGGTTGCCTGCTCTTGTTATGACGCTCCCAGCATTCTTGATGCTTTTAATCTCGGATCTGTAACTAATTTGCCCACTCTGGCTGTTTTCTCGTCGCCCATTGTAGACTTAGCTTCTTCTTTGCGCTGGTTTCGGTGTTGCTAATACTTAGTTGCTTTCATTTTTTTAAACTCTTCATCCCCGCTTCAATCACTTTTCCGTTTTCTACTTGACGATTGATTTGGCCTGGTCGTTGTTGTTACCTTTTGATTTCGAATCACTGCTTCCTGGAATCAAACTCATACAAAGCTTAAACTTAGAACACCACATTCGAACTCAATTCTTTCCTTTCTCTTTTTACTATATTTAATTTGTTTGGTTGGTCCGTACCTAAGAATCATAATGTAATTGTTACATTGAATGATTTATATGAAATTGTGCGAATGAAGTGCCATTTTCCTTTCCTACCTTCCTCCTTTGTGTTGTTTCTTTTTGTATGTTTGAGTAATTTATTTAATGTAAATACCTTTAATATTTTTTTTTTACCTTTGTTTTTTTTTTGTTTTTCACTTTTTTTTTTTTCATGGCCATGATTTTTACCTTTCTTTATCATTATATTTTGCTTAGTTTTATTTTAAACCGATTGTTATATATTTTGTTTTGTTTTTCTTTGTCTTTTTTTTTACCTTATTTTAATTTGTATTTTACTTTGGTTTATGCGATTACCTTTTGTTTATATATATATATATATTTTTTTTTAGTCATTAATTAGGTTTTACCTGTGTTCGAAGTATTTATTTGTATGTTATTTATTTTCGTTTAGTACCTTGTGCGTTCTAGAACGTTAAACGTTTTCCTCGTCTCTTTCATGCTTATTTCGATATTTTTTTGTCGGACGTTTATTTCAAACATAACCAGGTCATTATTTGCTCTTGAAAATGTATTATAGCATTTATAAACATTTTGTTTACCTTACAATTTTTGTTTATCCCTTTGTTTTTTTTAGTGTCGTAATGGCTTATTTTATTTAGAACTTTAATTATTATTTTCATTGGTAATTTGTTAGTTGCGAAGTGAGCGAGGATTATTTTTGTTTGTAATTTGTTATTCGTTTACCTTTTTATTTTAAAGTGCACATGTTGTTCTGTGATACTTTTATGTTTCTGTTTATTTTAATATTAGCTTCATTTAATAAAATAAATTATAATGATTTCTAGGCTTGCATTTTAGCATGCATTTATACGTGTATTTTTATGTAATCTTATTTACCTGTTATTATTATTTTACCTCGATGTTTCTAACATCACCGTGTTTTCTACCTTGTTTGTTTACGTAAATTTGTGGATTGATAATGCGTACTTTGTGCATTCCAAAATTCTTTCATTATCATCGTTTTTGTGTATTCTTCATATCCTGAAGTGTATGTTTATCGTTAAAATGTAGGTCAACGATTGATCTTGAAATACCAACACGTTTGTTTTGATTTTTGAATTACTCGCGTTAGGTTTTATTTGTGTCTGGAATTTCGGATTGTGCTTTCCGTGGTACTTCTTTATGCTTACTCTACCTCTTTTTTGTTTACGCGCCTATCTTCTGGATATAGGTCAGTGTTTGAACTTGAAATACCAACACGTTTCATCTTGAAATCGCTATGCGTGCTTTTTGATAATTTTTAAATATTAATTACGTTTATTTTTATTGTCTGTACCTTTTTAAACGTTTCTTCCCCTTTTTTAATGTTAAACTCATTTACCTGAAATATTCTTGTCCACAAGTCGACACAGCATTTTTTAAATTATGTAATACACATTTATTGTCATCACAAACATCCTGGTCACGGCACCAATGTAATGATTCGACCCTAGGTATTATACAAATTTATAATTTGTATTATTGTGTACGTTGTGTTGTGTATGTAGTAACCCTTTTATTTATTTACCAGGTTCGTTGTTTGTGTCAATATGCATTATCGTAAATACTGTGTCTTTATTCCCTTTTAATTTGACTAGGAGGATGTGTGGACAATAAATAAAACAGGATATGAGCTTAACGTATGCAAAGTTTATTGACCTTTCATGACATTTCTAATGAATTGATATGTCTTATATTATTTATATTCACAAAATATATTACCCAACGTTTATGCTTAAAAGTCATGTGCATTTGGTTAAACTCAAAAAAATGTATGACTCTACTTGTGGGAGCAAAATTAACTAGCCCCTGCATTTGCATTACGAGATGGGAAACCCACAAAAACCATCTCGGAGCTAGCATCACACACTCGACACACTTGCGATTAGTTAGTAGAACACTTAGCGCAATACTGACTCGGATTGGCCTTACACATCAATCGACTGGGCCGATTAGTTAGTAGGACATACCTCGTTTTCTCGCTCAGTTCGGCCTTACACATCAACCACCATACACCCCTCACTCGTGTGATTAGTTAGTAAAAATTTTATGAATTTTGTCAATTTGAAATTTTTACAAACAATAATGCAAATTATGAAAGGTTCCTGATGTCGATAAAAATGCAAAAATTCACGAAAACACGCAAAGAGTTTGAAAACTAACTAAAATCGTGAAATTTCATGAGATGCATCAAAAATGTTAAATTTACCGAAAATAATCACAAAAATTGCCAGTCTTATAATTGTCGAAAAACTTGAAAAGTCATAAAAAGTATCAACATTTTGAAAATTAGAAAAAAAGTTCCTAGACTTTAAGAAAACAGGACAAAATGTTGAAAATTAAATTGAGATTGAGAAAATTAAAAGAGATCGGAAATTTACGAATACTCGTCAAATACTTAATAACTAATGAAAATCGTAGAAATTCATGCAAACTTTTAACATCAACGAAAATTTTGGAAATTCACGAAAACTGCTAAGTTTTGAAATCTTGAAAAAGATATTGATATTCTGTATTGAGTGTTTTTATTCCCAGATTATATAAGAAGTAACATTTTGAGTTGAGATAAGCCTGTACACTTTCATATTTAGTCTTTTTTAAACTTACAATTTTACTTTATACTTAATCAAAAAGTGGAAACACTCATTCAAAGTTTCGAAATAAATGCTTTTCAAAAACAACGAATACTTGAAAATCTTGTCAATCTTGAATATTTGGTATCGAAAAGTATCGATATTTTCAATGTCGATATTTTTCAATATGATATTTTGCCGTATCGATACTTTACTATAAGACATAATCGATTAGCAATATCGATACACGTTTTTGAAATCGGAACATCCTTAGTAAGAAGTCATACCGCCCCGAAAATAATTTCTATCTATGCGCCTGGTTGACGTCTAGACACGGCAATCAAGGAATTTTTGTTTTAAGTACTTATACATATCCCGATGTACTCCATGTATTTTTTCAGGTATTCGTTGATTTTATAAAAAAGGTTAACTTGAAATTTGTAACGAGTGTCGGCCACTTCCAGACTAAGCGTAAAGTAAAATTTCGAGTTTAGAAAAGCCTGAAACTTTGAATTTGCCGGGCGCGCGAGCGAAGCGAGTTGCGCTCCGGCAAATCCAAATTTTCATGCTCTTCTAAACTCGAAATTTTACTTCATGCCAGAGCTGGGCAGGATTCGAATCATTCAGGATTCGATTCCCGGATTCGGATCCTTTTTGAGGATTCAAAAGAGGTATTCGAATAGGATTCGTTACATTTTTTTAAAAGGATTCGTATTCGAATCCAGACGTAGATGATTCGAATCCTTATAAAAGGATTCGAATTCTTATAAAAGGATTCGAATCATTATAAAAGGAATCGAATCCTTGTAAATAGATTCGAATCCTCATACACGGATTCAAATCCTCAAATCACCGCTATTAAGGCTGGGATTCGAATTCGATTAATTCAAATAGTTAAATTTTCTAATTTGAATATTTAAATCACTAAATTATTCATATTTGAATATATAATAATTCAAAATATTTGTGAATGCATATTTGCTTACTTAACTATGAAAACTTTCCAATCTTAATAGTATATTTTTAACTTCACTTGAAATCAGTGTTTTATACGCGTGGCGCATGAAGTAAAATTTCGAGTTTAGAAAAGCCCTGTGAAAATTTGTCTTGGGTCGCTGCGCGACCCTCGACAAATTTTCTACGCGGGGCTTTTCTAAACTCGAAATTTTACTTCATGCTTAGTCTGGGAGTGGACAACACTCGTTCTTAGAAGTTTCAAATTGAAGAATCTCTCTAGATTAGTAAGTTTATTACCATTTTACAAAGGCTACAGCTCGAAGGACCAATCATGGTCTTCGGAGACCGAAGGATTACAGGGAATCGAAGTTTTTTTACAAGAAAACAACGAATATCTGAAGGTTTACAGCATGGATAGAAAAGAAACCATCTACTTTGGTTGGTTTTCAGTGCATTTTTAACTTAACTTTAAAGCAGTGTTTTATACGCGTGGCGCATTAAGTAAAATTTCGAGTTTAGAAAAGCCCCGCGAAAATTTGTCTCGGGTCGCTGCGCTACCCTCGACAAATTTTCTACGCTGGGCTTTTCTAGACTCAAAATTTTACTTCATGCTTAGTCTGGGAGTGGACAACACTCGTTTGAACTTTAAATTTAACTCTTTTAAAAAATCGACGTATGTAATATAATAAATCATTAATTGAAATCATAGAAAAAGATGCAAAATTTTACCTAAAATTAACTTTTAGAGTTAACTTTATAATTTGCTCGGCTCTTAATGGGTGAATATTCTATTCCTTAAAAAAACCGTATTTATTTAATATTAAAGTTGCAATTAATACAATAACCAACTGTGAATAAATCGACAAAAATCTAGAAATATCGAAAATCTTGACATGTAGAAAATCTTGACGGTCCACTCCCAGACTAAGCATGAAGTAAAATTTCGAGTTTAGAAAAGCCCCGCGTAGAAAATTTGTCTAGGGTCGGGCAGCGACATAAGACAAATTTTCACGGGGCTTTTCTAAACTCGAAATTTTACTTCATGTGCCACGCGTATAAGACACAGATTTAAAATAAAGTTCAATAACACATATATCATCATTAATTAAAATCATTATTTAATCAGATATTTAGTCGGTAAATGAACATTTTTGTTAATAGAAATTGATGGAATAAAATATTACTGGTTGCAAATAATAGATTCTGTTCGGTACAAACAAGCGGTTTTTCAATCGGTTGTCAACATATTCTCCTTTCCACATTTTCACCCTTTTTTGCCGAGCACAACTCCCCACCCCATCCTTGTTCGATCCGCTGATCGAGTGAGGGACTCGTAAAAACACAGTCACACGCGACGGTCGATCTCGCGCCACCCTGGCGATTCTGTGAAGTAGTGCCGATCGTGCCAATCACCCCGAACCGGAAGCTGTAAGGACTCGGAGCTCGACACCCAAAAGGTCAGATCCCTTTTCTATTCCCTTACAGGTTCTCCGACTTTGTTGTCGGCCGCCGCAAAAAAACCGCTACGCGTTTCACGGCAGCTCACGCTGCGAGTTACCAGACTCCGTAGGGCACAAACACCCCCCTTCAAACATTGGTCCTTCGAACAGGATCCGGAGAATCACCCGGATATCCCAGTAATCATTCATTTTTCCTCAAATTGATTTTGCATATTTTTTTTTGTGTTAGCCATTTTTAAAAACATCTCATTTTTCTTTCACCGTTGGTTGTTCTAATACGAAGCTGCGCGAATCGCTGGACTCGGCGCCTGCGCGATTCACTTTACTTATTGGTGCGTGCGTATTCAGTTCGGCTCCTCGTATCGTATCTTCTCTCGCCGTGTTGCACTCAGCGATACACACACACACACACGGCCGTAGCCGCGCGACAGCTCGCTCACACATACGCATTCGCACGTTTACCTTCGCAGAATCGCACATCTGTTTCGCCTTTTTTTATTGTTTATTCGCTCTATAAATTTGATTAAATTTATTTCCGTGTTATAATTTAATTTATAATGGATCCCCCGAGCGCAAAAAACCTCGATAGATTTAATTTATTAACATCTAGAAAAGAAAGATTGTGGCTTAGGTTACAATCATGTTTTGATTTGATTGCTTCACTTCCACACAATATTGATATTTTCAAAGTGCGCGCATCGAATATTCAAAACACTCGCGAAGAATTTTCAAAATTAATGGACGATTTCCTGCTTATGAATAAAATCCACCCAGATTTTAACACAAATGTATTAGAATTAACTTCCTCCTTTGATGCGCTTTATTATCAAATAATCGCGCAAGCCGCAAAAATTACTTCACATACTAAGTCTGAATCGAATGATAGCGCTACTTTACCCACGATTCAATTAGCTAAATTCACCGGATCATATGAGTCATTTCCCGCTTTCAAAGCACTTTATGATAATTTGATACATAACACAAACTTACCCAACATCAAAAAGTTTTCTTACCTTTTAGGTTATGTTGAGAATAGTGCTTTAAAATTGCTTCAAACTGTAACCTTTTCCCCGGATAATTACCCCATTGCGTATGATTTACTAGTTAAGACCTATACTAATAAAAGAATTGCTGCAAATAATCACTTTCCGGCAATTATCAATCTTAAACCACTTAAAATCAATTCTATCGAATCTCTGCGCGCGCTGGTAGAGATTTTACACACGAATGCGACGTCATTAAAGGCGATGAATATCGCAAATTTGCACGACTATTTGTTGTTGGAAATCTCTCTTCGTCTGTTGGATACTAATACTAGAAGGCGATTTGAATCACGTCATTTAGACGTAGATTTTCCATCTTTTGATGATTTTATAACATTTATAAGAAACGAATGCGCTATTTCTGATTTATCCACGGCCGCTTCGAAATCGTCCAGCAACAATAAGTCAAATTTCACCATCAATGATAAATCACATGATCGCAAACGCATTTCAATGGGATTACAGGCAGATAATAAATCCCCAATTAAACCAACTTGTCCACATTGTTCAGATTCTCACCGTTTAGTGCTGTGTCCTAAATTTCTGGCTGCGACTGCGCAGCATAGACGTGACTTAGTTATCAAATTTAAGCGCTGCTTTGCTTGTTTGGGTTTGCATAACGTTTCAAAGTGTACTTCAAAATATTCTTGTCGTATTTGTGGACACAAAAACCACAATACACTCCTGCATTTTGAGACGGCACCGCAATCCTCCCCGTTGCCTCCTAACCTATGCGAGGACAACTCCGGTGGTGCCTCGGTTTCTTTAACTAATTCATGTTCTCCCAATTCACTTTCCAACACTTTGTTGGGCACCGCACAGGTAAACATTCTGAGCGTCACTGGCCACTGGCAAGTTTGCCGCTTAATTATTGACCCGGGAAGTCAAGTTAACTTTATAACAAATTCCCTGGTCGAAACTCTTGGTTTATCGCGCCGCAAATGCCCTTATGACTTGAAGGGAGTGGGACAAACCCCTCTAGGTCATGCGCAGGGACTTGTAAGTTGCAGTATCGCCCCTTTGACCGCTTCCAACGCTACCCTAAATTTTAACGCTGTAGTACTACCACGTATTACTGCTGATCTGCCAACAACGCCTTTGCCTAATGATCTTCGTGATCGATTTTCTACCCTTCAGTTGGCAGATCCATATTTTCACAAGAAAGCACCTATCGATTTATTACTAGGAGTAAGCACATTTCTTGATATCACTCCCGGTACTCCGGCCCTTATTAAAGGAAGCCCTTCTGCTATCCTCACTTCGCTCGGTTGGGTCATCATGGGCACAATACCACAAGCTAACCCTGGTTCTATTGTTGCCATGCATGCGCAGATCGACTCCCCAAATTCACTTGATAATTTACTTCAATCTTTTTGGGAATCGGAGGAATTGCAGAATAAATCCCTTTCTTCGCCTGAAGATGAATTTTGTGAAAATTTCTATACTACTACCACAACACGAGAACCCTCTGGACGTTACATTACTCGATTGCCTTTTCGCAAAAACTCCCCCCCAAATTTGGGGCGCAATCGAGATATTGCTATAAAGAGATTTATCAACCTGGAAGCTAGATTCACTCGAGATCCAGAATTTAAAAAATTGTACACGGATAATATTCAAGATTACATTGCTCAAGGGCACTTAGTCCCTTCTCAAAATATTTCCCCTTACTAGGGCGCTAGTTTAAATGATACCTTATTTAGTGGCCCTAAATTGCAATCAGATATCGGGGAAGTTATTACCAGATTCAGACTGCCTCAGATCGCACTCACGTGCGATATTAAACAAATGTTTCGTGCAATTTCACTTCACCCAGCTGATAGAAAATATCAGCACATTTTTTGGCGTTTTTCATCCGATCAACCACTTTTAGAATATGAACACACTCGAGTAATTTTCGGTGCTACGTGCAGTCCCTTTCTTGCCCAACGCACTATCCAACAATTAGTACTCGACGAAGGTACTCCGTATCCCTTGGCCGTTTCAGCTCTGAAACACTCTATTTATGTTGACGACATTTTGACGGGTGCGGATTCCGAAGAGCAAATTATGACTTTACGAGACCAGCTTATTGAACTTTTCCGGAAAGGAGGCTTTGAATTGGGCAAATGGTCTTGTTCAAACCCTCAGTTAATTTCTAATCTTAATTCAGCTTTGCACGATTTCTCTAAAGAAACTCTACCAATCAAAGTGTTGGGATTGGTATGGAATCCACATCTAGATTCATTTTGTTATCAGATTGACATCAACAAAGAAACGCCTACTAAAAGAGGCATTCTCTCTCGCATCGCACGTACCTACGACGTAAACGGATACCTAAGCCCTTTCATATTTATTCTCAAAACTCTCATGCAGCGACTCTGGCTGTTGAAAATCGGATGGGACGAACCTTTGCCCTTTGCTATCGAGAGTCTATGGACTCAAATTCTATCCGAATTGCCCCTCTTAGAAAAAATCTCTATACCTCGTTGCATTCTATCCGAGGGATGGATTCATGGACGCCTCATTGGCTTTGCGGATGCGAGTGGGGCAGGCATGGCAGCAGTAGTATACTTGAGACTACAATCGCTTAACACAATCTCAATTAATTTAATCGCTTCAAAAACTCGCGTTGCGCCCCTTAAAGCGTGGACAATTCCCCGCCTAGAACTAGGAGCAGCTTGCTTATTGTCCAAGCTCATTCATTGTATGCAACAATCTCTATCAATGTTGTCACTTGACAACCCCATATGCTTTTCGGACTCTTCTACGGCCCTTGCTTGGATCGCAACTCCCCCTTATCGGCTCAAGACATTTGTTGCAAATCGCGTTGCACAAATATACGAGCATCTTCCCAATGCTTTTTGGAGACACGTCCCAGGCAAGGAAAACCCTGCTGACGCGGCTAGTCGCGGTTTGCTCCCTTCTCAATTGTTAGACCATCCCTTGTGGTGGAATGGTCCCTCTTTTCTTTATGAAGATGAAAAAGATTGGCCACTTATAGTTGCACAACCCCCTGTTTCGTTGCCTGATCTCAAGGCCCCTGTGGTACAATCACATCTTGCCTCTCTCGACCTTTCTGAATTCACAAATTTATTTGACCGCACCTCCTCATTATTAAAGTTACAGCGAATCATCGCTTACGTGAGACGATTTGCGCACAATTGTCGAGCTAAACTACACCAAAAGCCTGATTTAAAATCCACAAATTTTATCACTGTTTCAGAATACAGGCAGGCTTTAGAATCGATAATTAAACTTACACAGGTGCATCACTTGCACACTGAGATTACTTTGATGGCCAAGGGCAAATTGTGCTCAAAGCGTTATCGCTCACTTACCCCCTTTGTCTCTCCCCATGGATTCGTCATGGTGGGGGGGCGCTTAAAACATTCACAATTGCCAGAAAGGTCACGACACCCCTACTTAATTCCAAGAAATAGTCAGCTCGCGAATCTCTTGGTGGATTATTTCCACATTTACTCAGGTCATGGAGGCCCTCGATTGGTGCAGTCACTCCTCCATAGACAATACTGGATTCCTTGCGCGCGAGACCTGATTAGGAAACGCATTTTTAGATGTCTGACATGCTATCGTTTTAAAGCTACCCCTTTGCAACCCCCTATGTCAGATATCCCCGCATATAGATTGCAACCCTCGCGATGCTTTTCACATACGGGTATAGATTTTGCAGGACCTTTTTTCGTAAAAGCTTCCCTTTTGCGGACGACTAAATCAGTTAAATGTTACTTCGCACTGTTCGTGTGTATGGTTACGAAAGCCATACACTTGGAAGCCACCTCCGACCTGACAACAGACTCTTGTCTTGCTGCGTTAGATAGATTTATTTCGCGCCGTGGTCTTCCCTCACACATTTATACTGATCAAGGTCGTAACTTCAAGGGCGCTGCTCGAGAAATATCAGAAATTTCTCAATTTCTCGCCAAATCGAACGAACCGATCGCTCAATATTTAGCTACGAGAAATGTTGAGTGGCATTTCAACCCACCCTATGCGCCTCACTTTGGAGGGCTCTGGGAAAGCGGCGTGAAATCGGTGAAACACCATTTTAAACGGATAATAGGTGCGCAAATACTCACGTTCGAAGAATTCATAACCGTACTCACCCGCATTGAAGGCATTCTAAATTCGCGCCCCCTATGCGCAATACCCAATTCTCCCAACGACGGTTTTGACTACCTAACGCCCGGGCATTTTCTCACCGGAGGCCCCATTTTAGCCAGGCCTGAAGCGTCATTACATGACGTATCGGTTAATCGTCTCACGCGTTGGCGATTAACACAGCACTTGGTGCAATCCTTCTGGAAAAAATGGAGCAAAGAGTACCTACATACGCAACTGTTTCGCCCAAAGTGGGTCGCGCCGGCCCGTGAACTTGCGGTGGGTGACCCAGTTTTTTGGTACAGCCCAGGAACACTTCCTACGCAATGGCCGAGAGGCAGGGTTACTGAGCTCTTACCCGGTCCGGACGGAATTACCCGCGTCGTGCGTGTTGGGACAACCACGGGAGACGTTTTGAGGGCTACTAACAAGGTAGTACCTCTACCCTTGGCGTAATCACCAAAATGATTCATTTATTTTTGTTTTCAATTTTTTTTTTATTTTTTACTTAATTATTTCTGTTGTCTTTGTTAATTTACCCACAGTAAATTCTCATTGTAGTTAATTTGAGTATCGAATTAATGATTACTATTTAGTTACACAATTTCGGTTATGCTTGCAAAATATTTCCTATTTTGGATGGGGGGTATGTTCGGTACAAACAAGCGGTTTTTCAATCGGTTGGCAACATATTCTCCTTTCCATATTTTCACCCTTTTTTGCCGAGCACAACTCCCCACCCCATCCTTGTTCGATCCGCTGATCGAGTGAGGGACTCGTAAAAACACAGTCACACGCGACGGTCGATCTCGCGCCACCCTGGCGATTCTGTGAAGTAGTGCCGATCGTGCCAATCACCCCGAACCGGAAGCTGTAAGGACTCGGAGCTTGACACCCAAAAGGTCAGATCCCTTTTCTATTCCCTTACAGGTTCTCCGACTTTGTTGTCGGCCGCCGCAAAAAAACCGCTACGCGTTTCACGGCAGCTCACGCTGCGAGTTACCAGACTCCGTAGGGCACAAACACCCCCCTTCAAACAGATTCAAATTTGTTTTTAAAGGATTTGTATCCGTGATTCAAAAATGAGGATTTGAATCATATTGTTCACTTACGAATCCTTTATTCGAGTATTCGTGGTTCGAATCATATTAGGTGATTCTCATTCGTGATTCGAATCCTGTTTTTGAGGATTCATCCCAGTTCTGCTTCATGCACCAAGCGTATAAAACATTAACTATTGTCAAACGTATAAAACATTGACTATTGTCAATGTTTTATACGCTTGGTGCATGAAGCAGAGCTGGGATGAATCCTCAAAAACAGGATTCGAATCACGAATCCTAATCACCTAATATGATTAGAATCGCGAATACTTGAATAAAGGATTCGTAAGTGAAAAATATGATTCGAATCAAAGTATCATTTAAAAACAAATTTGAATCTATTATTACAATATTTTGTGGTGTTCAAAATATACTGCTTACGTTAGATTTCGCCTTAATACATTTTAGAAAAGTATTCACAAATCATGCTATTTCAAACTTTGTGCTTTATAATATGTTTCTTTCCTTTATTTAGTTTTGTTATGTCAAATTATTTTAAAGGGTCAGGGAAAAGAATCTGCAATCGGGGAATAGTCAGGGAAATTTAACATTTGAAATTGGTCGCCACCATGCTTCATAATGTTTTTAGATTTCTTACTTTATCACCTTGATTGATACCTTAATTAATTATTAACTTGAACATTTCAGTCTCAAGTACATGTCGCATAAACATAAACATAACATATATATATATATATATATATATATATATATATATATATATATATATATATATATATATATATATAAATTAGAATTAACAACCTGCTTATAAGTACCAAATCCGATGTTAGTCGATGGTTTAAACTAAAAACCGACACTAACTGTAGAAGCAAAATGAGATCAATGCCCTTATCAATGCAGTAGCATTTATAAATACTGACGTCAATACCGGCTTATGGTTAGCGAAGTCAGTATATATACAACTTCTAGATATCAAGTGAGTGTGTATGGGATGATGGATGTGGCGGCCTGAGGAGCTCATAAAAAGAGCGAAACGATCGTCGTCGTCTTCTGTCCTCCTTGCACACTCACTTGATAAAAAAAAAATAAAAAAAATAACTTTTACATCATGACCTTGTGCGCTGTTATTTCTTATTTGGTACTTATAAGCAGGTCGTTAATTCTAATTTATTTAATTTAATTCGGCGTTCTGAATATTATCATCGCATTGGTTCGGGTTTCTCGCCGCTCCGATGCTAGTCGATGGTTTAAACTAAAAACCGACACTAACTGTAGAAGCAAAATGAGATCAATGCCCTTATCAATGCAGTAGCATTTATAAATACTGACGTCAATACCGGCTTATGGTTAGCGAAGTCAGTATATATACAACTTCTAGATATCAAGTGAGTGTGTATGGGATGATGGATGTGGCGGCCTGAGGAGCTCATAAAAAGAGCGAAACGATCGTCGTCGTCTTCTGTCCTCCTTGCACACTCACTTGATAAAAAAAAATAACTTTTACATCATGACCTTGTGCGCTGTTATTTCTTATTTGGTATATATATATATATGTATAATTGTCAATTTAATTGAGAGTTTGAAAAATCAAAGTGAGTCCAGTTCACATATATATATATATATATATATATATATATATATATATATGTATTGTGACGCCTCGCTTGGGCTAAATAAAAAAACGTGAGGGTTAATTATATGTATAATTGTCAATTTAATTGAGAGTTTGAAAAATCAAAGTGAGTCCAGTTCACATATATATATATATATATATATATATATATATATATATATATATATATAAGCACAAGAAGTAACGGTCGTACTACGTTAGAGGCAGAGTTCGGAAAATTTCCTAACAGGGCATTCGACCAATAATACGGCAGGAGAGATGTGTGTAATCTACTTTATTGTAATACCAAGCTTTCGGGACTCATTTTGTCCCTTCCTCAGGGTTAACACTAAAAACAATGAGCAAAAAAACAAAAAATTACTGATCTGAATCAAACTGTTAGTTAATGACGAATTCTTGAAAAAATATTAATTAGCGAATAAATTTGAGCTTACATTTGTGATTATTTGAACAAACTATTGTTAAACTGACGCTGTATTTGTTTTATTATCCTATCGATACTCATGGTGGTTGTTGAATTTAAATAAAAGTGAGGTTATTGTGTATAAAAAATCGTAACCGCGTGGTTACGGCAGAAGTGAAATTTTAAACGAAAACAAACGGCACATTCACATTTTAAAATTGGAAATTGTCACTGTGTTCCACTGTTTCTTGGGTAACCCGGGGTGTTATCACCGCAATTGTTTATATTTGATTAACTTTTAACTCACGCGGCCGCATCTTAGTGCGAAACGACGCACGTGTTTTCACATAAACAGCAACAATGGCTGGTGCCTGTCCACAGGTGCCACTCGGCTCTCTCTGTCTCTGTCACCGACGGAGAGAGGCGCACGCCATCCGTTTCCAGGAACGTCACGCCAGCCAGCGCGCGGTGTTTGAAATCTCGGACCTGAGCTCGAGGGATTCAAACATCGACGCTGGAGGCCCATTTACCTGCCCCGTTGTTGCCGCTTATGCGTTTATTGCTGTGAAATGACTGTGAAATGACTATTATGCATATGGATACTGTTATTGATGCCGGGTTTAGGTTAGGTGCACGAAATAGATTTAACTTGGTGCGCTCATACGTTTCAATAGAAAGGTTAAGAAGAGTAAAAGATATAAATGAAAAAATCCAACTAATAATGTAATGAAATTATAATTTTAAGCGCAATCAAATTAACTCCGTAGAGTGTCACCACCAACCTGGGACTCACTCGACGATTCCGCCGTCAGTTTACCCATTTCTAACAGACCAAGAAATTGCTTGGCCTTATCTAGCTAAATGTGAAATGATGAATAAATTACCTAAATGTGTTTAATTGACGATTCATGAGGCAAATTTCAGACAAACTACCACTATCTAAACTATTGCTAAATGTTATTAACCTGTTAAGCTGAAAGAGACCGGTGCCAACGGCTCTGATCTGTCCATGTCTATTAAGTAGGAGTAAATGCAACTAAGGCCCTCCGTGTCTGCTTTGAAATTCATCGTTGCAACGCCTGCCTTTTTTATGTGGAACATCTCAAGGAATAAACGACTTTTATAAAACATTGACTTATCTATAATTTCGACGTTTGTGAAGTCAGGTGCATGGTCCTCACTGTTACAGTGTATAGACAATGCACATGACTTCTTATTCAGTCTTATGTCACTTTTATGTTGAATTATTCTGCTTTTTATCCATTGAGAAGTTTGACCTACATATCGGAGGGGGCATTCGGTGCAGGGGATGCTGTAAATTACATTAGACATTTGAGCCGTGGGCACAGGGTCTTTCAGTTTTGTGTAAAATCTTTTTAGTGGAGCCACACCGTATTTTGCTATCTTAATGTCACTGTTGTCATTCCTCAGGATTCTGGTTATGTGCCCTGTAATTTTTTCTAGATAGGGAAGTTTTCTGTAGTGGGTTGGTTTAGGTTCGGGGATGGGGTCGGTTTCTATTGCAGTGGAGTTGTGTAAGGGTTGTGGTAGGTTGGGTATGTTTCTATCAGGGGTGGGTGCCGTTGAGAAGATTATTTTGTTAACAAACGGCCTGGGGTAGCCGTTGTTCAGTGCTATTATTTTTAGCCTGTGTAGGTTTTGTTGTAATAAGGTGGGGTGTGATATGCGGGTTATTCTATTTTTCAGTGCTATGATGGTGTTGGCTTTCATCGTCATGGGGGCATATGAGTGATAATTGATGTATCTGCCAGAGTTGGTTGGTTTCTGATACCAATCCAGTATGATCTTGTTCGAGGCTGTACGGATAACTCTTGTATCCAGTAAGGGAATAGATCTATTCACCTCCTGTTCGGTTGTGAACTGGATGTGTGCGTTGTAGCTATTGAAAATATCACATACCGTCTGCGTAGAGCCTGTAGGCAACCCAAGTAGCAGATCATCTACATATTTTCTCACAAATGATGGCCTGAAGGGCAGTTTGGGAATGACGTTATCTAACAGCTCATCCATGACGATGAGAGCCAATACAGGACTGATGGGTGAGCCCATAGGGGTGCCAAAGGTTTGTTTGAAAATTATGTTATTGAAAGTGAAGAAAGTGTTGTCTCCTACGAATCTGAGCAGGGACATGAAATCAGGCTTCGTCAGGTCGGTGTGGGGTGCCACCCTGTCGAAACCCGATTCCACGATCCCCAGCGCCAGATCCATAGGGATGTTTGTAAAGAGCGAGACCACATCAAGAGAGGCGACCTCATGACCATCAGGTAGTTGGAAGTCGTTAAACTCCTCGGCGAAGTGAAATGAATCGATGATATTGTACTGTGTTCTAGTTGCGAAAGCCTTACTTAGGATCTCCGCTAGGAAAGTGGAGAGGTTATAGGTTGGTGAGTCGATGGAGGAGATTATAGGGCGGAGGGGGATGTCGGGTTTGTGAATTTTAGGTAACCCGTAATATTTCGGTGCCACTGCGTTGTGAATACACAAACGTCTATAAGTAATATCGTTGATGTAACCTTTATCTTTAAGGTTTTTAATTAACTTGTTTAGTTTCGTTTGTGTTGCCGCAGTGGGGTCACGTTGCAATTTTTTGTAGGTGTTGTTATCGTCGAACAGGGCTATAGATTTGTCTATGTACTCCTGTTTATTCATTACAACGGTGACCGCACCTTTGTCGGCTCGTGTGATAATAATATTAGGGTTATCTTTCTTAAAGGAAAGGAGTTTGGGGATAGCGTCAATTAAGGAAGGCTTTCGCAACTTATGCACGTAACTTGTTAACAAGTGAGCTATTTTGGGCTCTCTTTGTGTTCTGTTGGTCATGAGGCACTGCCTCCAAGGCCGCCTCAATCTCACCTAACACTCTTCCCATCGGCAAATCCCTGTGTGAGGGTGGTAGGCAAAATTTAGGTCCTAAGGAGAGGAGCGTGTTTACCTCCTGAGGAATGACAACATCTGTACAGTTACGGATCCACTTGCTATTGTCTGAAAAATATTTTGGAACGTGAGCGTTATCTTTAAGGTTATTAAATTTACTGATTAATTTTCGCCTCGTTCTGTGGTAGATCGTCTGAAATTTATGTTTCATGCGGTCAAGGTAATTGCTAAATATGTTAAACGGGAGGTTAGTACGGCAGAAATCAGTCAAACGAGTTAGGTTAGTCTCTACTACGTTTGACTGATTTCTGCCGTACTAACCTCCCGTTTAACATATTTAGCAATTACCTTGACCGCATGAAACATAAATTTTAGACGATCTACCACAGAACGAGGCGAAAATTAATCAGTAAATTTAATAACCTTAAAGATAACGCTCACGTTCCAAAATATTTTTCAGACAATAGCAAGTGGATCCGTAACTGTACAGATGTTGTCATTCCTCAGGAGGTAAACACGCTCCTCTCCTTAGGACCTAAATTTTGCCTACCACCCTCACACAGGGATTTGCCGATGGGAAGAGTGTTAGGTGAGATTGAGGTGGCCTTGGAGGCAGTGCCTCATGACCAACAGAACACAAAGAGAGCCCAAAATAGCTCACTTGTTAACAAGTTACGTGCATAAGTTGCGAAAGCCTTCCTTAATTGACGCTATCCCCAAACTCCTTTCCTTTAAGAAAGATAACCCTAATATTATTATCACACGAGCCGACAAAGGTGCGGTCACCGTTGTAATGAATAAACAGGAGTACATAGACAAATCTATAGCCCTGTTCGACGATAACAACACCTACAAAAAATTGCAACGTGACCCCACTGCGGCAACACAAACGAAACTAAACAAGTTAATTAAAAACCTTAAAGATAAAGGTTACATCAACGATATTACTTATAGACGTTTGTGTATTCACAACGCAGTGGCACCGAAATATTACGGGTTACCTAAAATTCACAAACCCGACATCCCCCTCCGCCCTATAATCTCCTCCATCGACTCACCAACCTATAACCTCTCCACTTTCCTAGCGGAGATCCTAAGTAAGGCTTTCGCAACTAGAACACAGTACAATATCATCGATTCATTTCACTTCGCCGAGGAGTTTAACGACTTCCAACTACCTGATGGTCATGAGGTCGCCTCTCTTGATGTGGTCTCGCTCTTTACAAACATCCCTATGGATCTGGCGCTGGGGATCGTGGAATCGGGTTTCGACAGGGTGGCACCCCACACCGACCTGACGAAGCCTGATTTCATGTCCCTGCTCAGATTCGTAGGAGACAACACTTTCTTCACTTTCAATAACATAATTTTCAAACAAACCTTTGGCACCCCTATGGGCTCACCCATCAGTCCTGTATTGGCTCTCATCGTCATGGATGAGCTGTTAGATAACGTCATTCCCAAACTGCCCTTCAGGCCATCATTTGTGAGAAAATATGTAGATGATCTGCTACTTGGGTTGCCTACAGGCTCTACGCAGACGGTATGTGATATTTTCAATAGCTACAACGCACACATCCAGTTCACAACCGAACAGGAGGTGAATAGATCTATTCCCTTCCTGGATACAAGAGTTATCCGTACAGCCTCGAACAAGATCATACTGGATTGGTATCAGAAACCAACCAACTCTGGCAGATACATCAATTATCACTCATATGCCCCCATGACGATGAAAGCCAACACCATCATAGCACTGAAAAATAGAATAACCCGCATATCACACCCCACCTTATTACAACAAAACCTACACAGGCTAAAAATAATAGCACTGAACAACGGCTACCCCAGGCCGTTTGTTAACAAAATAATCTTCTCAACGGCACCCACCCCTGATAGAAACATACCCAACCTACCACAACCCTTACACAACTCCACTGCAATAGAAACCGACCCCATCCCCGAACCTAAACCAACCCACTACAGAAAACTTCCCTATCTAGAAAAAATTACAGGGCACATAACCAGAATCCTGAGGAATGACAACAGTGACATTAAGATAGCAAAATACGGTGTGGCTCCACTAAAAAGATTTTACACAAAACTGAAAGACCCTGTGCCCACGGCTCAAATGTCTAATGTAATTTACAGCATCCCCTGCACCGAATGCCCCCTCCGATATGTAGGTCAAACTTCTCAATGGATAAAAAGCAGAATAATTCAACATAAAAGTGACATAAGACTGAATAAGAAGTCATGTGCATTGTCTATACACTGTAACAGTGAGGGCCATGCACCTGACTTCACAAACGTCGAAATTATAGATAAGTCAATGTTTTATAAAAGTCGTTTATTCCTTGAGATGTTCCACATAAAAAAGGCAGGCGTTGCAACGATGAATTTCAAAGCAGACACGGAGGGCCTTAGTTGCATTTACTCCTACTTAATAGACATGGACAGATCAGAGCCGTTGGCACCGGTCTCTTTCAGCTTAACAGGTTAATAACATTTAGCAATAGTTTAGATAGTGGTAGTTTGTCTGAAATTTGCCTCATGAATCGTCAATTAAACACATTTAGGTAATTTATTCATCATTTCACATTTAGCTAGATAAGGCCAAGCAATTTCTTGGTCTGTTAGAAATGGGTAAACTGACGGCGGAATCGTCGAGTGAGTCCCAGGTTGGTGGTGACACTCTACGGAGTTAATTTGATTGCGCTTAAAATTATAATTTCATTACATTTTTAGTTGGATTTTTTCATTTATATCTTTTACTCTTCTTAACCTTTCTATTGAAACGTATGAGCGCACCAAGTTAAATCTATTTCGTGCACCTAACCTAAACCCGGCATCAATAACAGTATCCATATGCATAATAGTCATTTCACAGTCATTTCACAGCAATAAACGCATAAGCGGCAACAACGGGGCAGGTAAATGGGCCTCCAGCGTCGATGTTTGAATCCCTCGAGCTCAGGCCCGAGATTTCAAACACCGCGCGCTGGCTGGCGTGACGTTCCTGGAAACGGATGGCGTGCGCCTCTCTCCGTCGGTGACAGAGACGGAGAGAGCCGAGTGGCACCTGTGGACAGGCACCAGCCATTGTTGCTGTTTATGTGAAAACACGTGCGTCGTTTCGCACTAAGATGCGGCCGCGTGAGTTAAAAGTTAATCAAATATAAACAATTGCGGTGATAACACCCCGGGTTACCCAAGAAACAGTGGAACACAGTGAAAATTTCCAATTTTAAAATGTGAATGTGCCGTTTGTTTTCGTTTAAAATTTCACTTCTGCCGTAACCACGCGGTTACGATTTTTTATACACAATAACCTCACTTTTATTTAAATTCAACAACCACCATGAGTATCGATAGGATAATAAAACAAATACAGCGTCAGTTTAACAATAGTTTGTTCAAATAATCACAAATGTAAGCTCAAATTTATTCGCTAATTAATATTTTTTCAAGAATTCGTCATTAACTAACAGTTTAATTCAGATCAGTAATTTTTTGTTTTTTTGCTCATTGTTTTTAGTGTTAACCCTGAGGAAGGGACAAAATGAGTCCCGAAAGCTTGGTATTACAATAAAGTAGATTACACACATCTCTCCTGCCGTATTATTGGTCGAATGCCCTGTTAGGAAATTTTCCGAACCCTGCCTATATATATATATATATATATATATATATATATATATATATATATATATATATATATATATATATATATATATATATATATGTATATGTATTGTGACGCCTCGCTTGGGCTAAATAAAAAAAAGTGAGGGTTAATTTTATTTTAAATTTTATTCAATTATTTATTTCTTATTTGAACCAAAAAATACGTATATGAAGTTGCTTGAAAATTCCCGACGTGGGCTAGCTAGGGCATGGGGAGGGGTTCGATTTTTTTTGGCGCCAAGTAGTCTTTCAAATTTTGCCCTACCAGGAATTGACGCGACGGAAAACTACTAAACCTAGATGTTCGATTCAAGTAGGAAGTACATAATAATCAATTACAAAAGAACAATTAAATAATTTAATATTTTACTTTATTAACGTTTGAATAAGTACGACTAAATAATGTTGTTTAAAAGTTATAATATTTTCTTTAAAGTTTAATTAGGTGACACAAAATTTATTAGAGTTGCTATTCCCAATAATATGAAAATTTGCTTTTCAAAAACTAAACTTTAATTATTAAATTCGGTGGTTATACCAATGGCCATTGTACAATCCGAGCGGATTATTCTCATATCCAAGTCAAATAAGTTAACAAATGACCGTCGGATTAGCACACTCCTAACACTCAATATTCTAGCAACAATTAATTTTATTCATTAATAATATTATATTCTAGAATTAAAATAATTCAGCACAAAAGATTCAAACAAAAAAAAATCGAAATTGGCACCATGGCCACCGTAATTAATTAATTATTCACCCTAGTGAATATTTTTTTTTTTGCAAAAAAAAAAAACCAACAACAATAATATGACTTCACCGTAAAAATCACAACACACAACTTCGACGCAAGTTAAGTAATTGGCACTTAATTATTTTTAAACACGAGCGATAAAATCGCGTAGTTCGGAATAGAAAAATAAATAGAAAAAAATCTGGCCTGTTTATTTATCCGGCTGTGTCCTCTGGTGTCCGAACGCGCGCCGGCCGCCTGCAGATAACGCCCTCCGATCGCGCTCCGCACCTCACGCCTTCATCGACGGCGCTCCCTGACAAAATTCTGAAGCGAGTCGGACAGCTAACTGGACAACAGGGCTGATAATTAGCCAATCAGAAAGGAGATGAACCACACCGCAAGAAATTTAGCGGCACTTAAGGGTTTCGAGAACTCATTTAAAAGATCATTTAAGATCATTTAAGAGCATTTAAGAGCCTACAATATCACAGAGAGGGGTGTTAGATAAGTTAAACAAAACGGTAAAATTACATTACCTAAGATGTTGTGCGGCTCTTTTAGCGATGTGCGTGCGGCAGATTATTTCGTGAGCGTCTTAAACGCTCCAAACAACGAAACGCAGAAAAATCTTTATCAGCAATCTTGACGCACAGAACACAATTTCTACAATGGCCAAACGGCGAAAGATCTACTCGGACACTCGCGCATAGTCAATTGTGTCCTGAAGGTGACTTAAGACGACAATGACCGCGCGCGCTTTTCAATTTAAATTAAATTTATGGGCGTTCAAAATTGTGAACGTCACAGTATATATATATATATATATATATATATATATATATATATATATATATATATATATATATATATATATATATATATATATATATATATATATATATATATATATATATATAAATATATATATCTATATATTTATATATATATATATATATATATATATATATATATATATATATATATTGTGACGCCTCGCTTGGGCTAAATAAAAAAAACGTGAAGGTTAATTTTAATTTTATTTTAAATTTTATTCAATTATTTATTTCTTATTTGAACCAAAAAATATGTATATGAAGTTGCTTGAAAATTCCCGACGTGGGCTAGCTAGGGCATGGGGAGGGGTTCGATTTTTTTGGCGCCAAGTAGTCTTTCAAATTTTGCCCTACCAGGAATTGACGCGACGGAAAACTACTAAACCTAGATGTTCGATTCAAATAGGAAGTTCATAATAATCAATTACAAAAGAACAATTAAATAATTTAATATTTTACTTTATTAACGTTTGAATAAGTACGACTAAATAATGTTGTTTATAAGTTATAATATTTTCTTTAAAGTTTAATTAGGTGACACAAAATTTATTAGAGTTGCTATTCCCAATAATATGAAAATTTGCTTTTCAAAAACTAAACTTTAATTATTAAATTCGGTGGTTATACCAATGGCCATTGTACAATCCGAGCGGATAATTATCATGTCCAAGTCAAATAAATTAACAAATGACCGTCGGATTAGCACACTCCTAACACTCAACATTTTAGCAACAATTAATTTTATTCATTAATAATATTATATTCTAGAATTTAAATAATTCAGCACAAAAGATTCAAACAAAAAAATCGAAATTGGCACCGTGGCCACCGTAATTAATTAATTATTCACCCTAGTGAATATCTTTTTTTGCAAAAAAAAAAACCAACAACAATATGACTTCACCGTAAAAATCACAACACACAACTTCGACGCAAGTTAAGTAATTGGCACTGAATTATTTTTAAACACGAGCGATAAAATCGCGTAGTTCGGAATAGAAAAATAAATAGAAAAAAATCTGGCCTGTTTATTTATCCGGCTGTTTATTTATCCGCCTGCAGATAACGCCCTCCGATCGCGCTCCGCACCTCACGCCTTCATCCACGGCGCTCCCTGACAAAATTCTGAAGCGAGTCGGACAGCTAACTGGACAACAGGGCTGATAATTAGCCAATCAGAAAGGAGATGAACCACACCGCTAGAATTTTAGCGGCACTTAAGGGTTTTGAGAAGTCATTTAAAAGATCCTTCAAGATCATTTAAGAGCATTTAAGAGCTTACAATATCACAGAAAGGGGTGTTAGATAAGTTAAACAAAACGGTAAAATTACATTACCTAAGATGTTGTGCGGCTCTTTTAGCGATGTGCGTGCGGCAGATTATTTCGTGCGCGTCTTAAACGCTCCAAACAACGAAACGCAGAAAAATCTTTATCAGCAATCTTGACGCACAGAACACAATTTCTACAATGGCCAAACGGCGAAAGATATACTCGGACACTCGCGCATAGTCAATTGTGTCCAGAAGGTGACTTAAGACGACAATGACCGCGCGCGCTTTTTAATTTAAATTAAATTTATGGGCGTTCAAAATTGTGAACGTCACACGCCCCCTTTTCCTGGTAAAAAAAATAGAAAAGTATTTCTATTTTTTTTTCTTTTGTCATCCCGAGACATCAGACTCAGAGCCAAACCAAGGCTTCAAATCCTTGACATGCCAGTTTCCTAGATTGTGACCCTGCATGTCTTCTAAACTAAATACAAGGTCACCAACCTTGTCCACAATCTGGCACAATTTAAATTTGGGTGCTAGTTTAGTAGCGAAATGTCTAGCTCCATCTGACAATACTTTATTACGACACCAAACACGATCCCCTACAGAATAATCCGGAGTAGGTTTGCAACGAGAATTATAATAACGAGCATTCCTATGGTATGCATCGGCTAGACGTCTCTTCACCTCCTGAAATAACGGTGGGAGTTCATCTAGCTCTCTGGCATATCTTTCTGGATGGGAATCTAAATCGAGACTCTCTAAATTGCGAACTTTTGAGTAGTAATTTCCATGAAGGGGAACATATCTTCCAAAATTTAGGGTGGCAGGAGCATAACCTGTAACCTCGTGCACAGCTGTACGTAAAGCAAAACCAATTTTGTGAATTTCCCTATCCCAAGTACGATGATCTAACTCACTAACAAATGACCTTATTGTAGCACCAATAGTACGATTGTATCTTTCCACGAAATTTACCTGAGGATGATATTTAGCATTATACCAGGTTTTCACCTGATACTGCTGAGCCAACGCCTTAAAACGAGCAGAAGTAAATTCTGTCCCATTATCGCACATAACAATCTGCGGAGCACCAAACATGAGAAATACATTGTTTTCCAAGAAGTCCACGATTGCGGGTGATGACGCTTGACGAAGTGGTTTTAAGAGGGTAAATTTGGTGAACCAATCTGTCACTACTAACAGATATGAAAAGCCGTTTGCAGATCGAGGAAGGGGTCCAAGTATGTCGCAGGCTATCAGTTGGAAAGGGAAGGAAATCTTTTTAGGTTTCCCCATAAATCCAGGGCGACCAGAAGTAGGGTCCTTTTGAGCACCACAAGTTAGACAAGACCGGACATAAGACTTCACATCTTGACGCATCAACGGCCAATAATACAAGTCTCGAATGCGATTTAAAGTTTTGTACACTCCTAAATGTCCCGAGGAGGGAATATCGTGACAAGACTCGATCACATTTTTCCTTGATGCCTTAGGAACAACGATTTTCCATTCAGGGAAATTTGTGTTAATATCATGTAATTTAACAACATGCTTGTAAAGTCTTCCGTCCATTATCCTCCAATCTGAATATTTATCAGGGGTTTCCTCTACAGATGTGCACATTTTTACATACCAGGGATCAGCTACTACATTTTCTTCGGGAATATTCAACACACAAGATTCTACAGGTGCTCTAGATAGTGCGTCGGGAACTACATTTAACGTTCCTTTCCGATGTTCAATGTTCATATCGTATTGTTGAATTTTTACAGACCACCTAGCCAATCTGCCAACCGGATCTTTCAGCTTCCGTAGCCACAACAATGAATGGTGATCGGTTATTACCGTAAATTTCACTCCTTCAACGTAAGGTCTAAATTTCTCCAACCCAAATAAAACCGCGAGACATTCTCGTTCCGTGACGGTGTATTTCCGCTCAGCATCTGTCAGAGTACGGCTAGAATATGCTACCGGTAAATCCTCACCAGCATCATCCTGTTGTGTAAGCACACACCCTAACCCAACATCAGAGGCATCGCATTGGATGGTGAAAGGTTTACCAAAATCCGGGTTTGCTAAAATAGGTGCGGAAATCAAGGCCTGTTTTATGGAAGCAAATGCTGACTCGGCTTCTGGAGACCAATTAATGGGCTGAGATTTTTTTTGACCTTTAATAAGGGCACTAATAGGAGCAGTCAACGTGGAAAAATTTGGTATAAAGCGACGGTACCACGAACACATGCCGATAAACCTTTTCACCTGAGTCGCATTCTCTGGCTGCGGATATTCAACCATAGCTGAAACTTTCTTAGGGTCAGTCCTTAAACCCAATCGATCAACCACAAAACCAAGATAATTTAAAGAAGACCTACAAAACTCGCACTTTTCCAGATTTACAGTCAGATTGGCTTCCTTGAGCCTGCAAAATACTTCATTGAGAATTTCAACATGTTTATCAAAATCAGGGGTAGCAATTATAACGTCGTCCAAGTAAACAAAACAATAAGGATCTAATTCTGGACCAAGTATCCTATCCATAAGTCGCTGCTGAGTTTGAGGTGCATTATTTAAGCCAAACGGCATTACAACAAATTCATAAAGGCCTTTACCGGGAACTGCAAATGCGGTCTTTTCGCAAGAATTTTCTTCTAGTGGAATCTGCCAAAACGCAGATTTGAGATCGATGCTGGTCAGAAACTGAGCACCATTTAATTTGTTTAAAATATGGTCCACCAATGGCAGGGGATAAGCATCACGTTTTGTCAGGGAATTAAGTTTTCTGCCGTCAAAGCAAAAACGAAGGTCACCGTTAGATTTTCTAACAAATAAAATAGGCGAACACCATGGACTTGAAGATTTACGAATGACTCCTAATGATTCCATCTCTTCGATCTCCTTGTACAGGTGTTGTAACATGTAAGGTGACAACGGGTACTGCCTTTGCTTGACTGGGCGATGGTCTCCAGTATCGATGTGATGACAAGTTTTGTTAGTACGACCCAACTTAGTTCCTAACCTCCATGACAACTCTTCGAACTTGCGAACAGTTTCATCTAAGAATTTTCGTTGCAATTCCGACAGATCCTCCTGTCCTTTAACCTGTGGTACCTTTAACTCATTTAAACTCGTAGCCGATTCAGCGGACACACTTCGTTTACCTAACACATAAGACTCTGACGAAAAATCTAAACTCAATCCAAACAGTCTACAAAAATCAACACCAAGAATCAGGAAATGAGAGACCGAAGGGACTACAGTTACCTTCATCGCTCGTACTATACCGTCTAGACGTAATGGAAGATAAACGTATCCATGAACTGTTTGCGTGGCACCATCAGCAGTATTTAAACTTTTCAACCAACTTCTGTGAATCTCGATAGATAAGGACTCAATAAATTTAACTCCAGGACCACCTAGAACCGAAACACTAGCACCTGAATCTAACAACGCGGTTACTGGAAAATTAAACATAGAAATATTGACGAAGAGCCGTCTATCACTAGACTGTTTTGCCCAAATTGGTAGAACTTCATGAGATTTCGACAAAAACGTTACATTACTTGATTCAACACGAGTCTTCTTACAAAAATCTGAAACAAATCTTAACCATTTACTCCATTCAGCTTTCTCTATTGGGAACCTGACCTCGGAACGGCTGGAGAAGCGTCGGCCAGTGGCGTTCTCCTTCCTTCGTTTCCCGAACAATTACCACAACTCGAACGAATTACATCAGGAGCACCACATCCAAAACAAAATTTTCTTCTAACTTCCAGACAGCTAGACGAGAAATGGCCAACCTTCCTACAGTTAAAACATGTAATTTGTTTCACAGGAGGTTTATCGATCACAGAAATGTGGTTAACAGCAGCAGGAACAGTAACAGCAGCAGCTGGTTGAGGAGGTGGCAATGTATTTTCCAACCGACGGCAAACTTCACAAAGTTTTTCAACAGATGTGACGTCGAGATGAGCCAAGTGCGGGTGGTAAAACGGTAGCAAATTCTTCTTTATAATCTTGACCTTTGTTTCAACAGAGGGCGGCGTGTTCAGTCTTCTAAATAAACCTTCTAAGGTCGCAACAAAAATGATAACCTTTTCCATCGAACCTTGTTTTCTAGAACGAATTTCCTCCCATAGGACATCTTCAGCAACGTGCGGCAAGAAATAAGTCTTAAGTGCTGCAACTAAATCGTCCCAACCTGTAATAGAACTGCCAAAACTTCGAAACCAGACTAATGCTGCACCTGTGAATAAATCGGTAGCACAAATAAACAGAAGCTCCTTTGACACGTTTCTGGAAACCTGCAATTCCTGGACTCTTTCTAAAAAATCGAGTAATTGATCTGCATCACCATCGAAGCTCAAACCCCACTTATGAACCGGGGTGGTTTTAATAGACACTGAAGTATTTGTAGAAGCGGCTGGAGATGTAAAAGATGCTGAGTTAGAAGTAGAAGGTAGACGCGGAATGGATGGTTGTGCCACTAAAGTAACGTTGCCTGATTTTTCATTCAACTCCCTTTCTAGAGCCAAAAGCTTAACCATCGCGAAAGGTTTATAACAGTATTCATCAGGTAATCTATTAACACGACCTTTCAAATGAGCAAAACGACTGCACAACTTAGCGATCACATCACTAGAACCAAAAATTAAAAACTTATCAATTGCTTCTTTGATACTTTCTAAACTGCGACTAATTTCCGTCCTTTCTTCATTTGCATCGAAATTTACCAATTCATATTCAATTCCTCGAATTTGATCTTGAACTAAACATTTCTTAAGGGCCTTACGTTTTGTAAGTTCGTCACAGGGTGTAACTAAACCTCGGAGGCGTAACTCATAATTAACTTCATGGACTAGAAGGTGACTAGCATCAAAATATTTAACAACAGAAGCCATATTAATTTACAGTTTGACGAAAAAAATAGATTCACAATTTAATTACGAAAAGTTTTCAAACAACGATCAAACACGATAACTTCCCAAAATATCTGACTACGATTAATTAAACAAACTATTTTTATCAAAATCCAACAGAATCACATAATCGACTCAACAATTTTCCTAATCAACTGATCAGAATATCTCATCACAAAAATTCACTAAATAACTTATGAAATATTCCAAGCGCAAAGAGTTATCTAACAAACCAACAAACTTCAAAAATCACAACAATAGAACAAAGTCTACTTTAAAAAATATTTCAACACAACTAATGAGCTAAATCTCCTAATATAGATAACTCAACTAACAAACAAAAAAGTATAACGATAAAAATACTCAACAAAAAAAACACCCTGTATATCACCGGAACTCAAAATAAAATCAGACCAGATTTAATACTAACCTTAATTAAAATATCACGAAAGCAAATAAATAGCGCAATAAGAAAATTAATAAATAAATATGATTCAATAAATTATCAAAAAAAATCACCACAAAAAACAGCTAAAATATGCAATAAAATAAGAAGTTAATTTCAAAATATTTCTTTCAAAATCAATTAATTGTGATTTAAATTTACAGTGTTAATTGTTCATAATCAAATTGAATAAAGATGAATCAGCCGAATTCAACGTAAAAATATAATTAGTAAATAATGTATTATAAAAAACTGCCTTATTAATTGTTGTTTGTGTGTGTGAATTTCAATCAATTATAAATGTGCTTATTTTTGTTTGAATAATTAAATTGTCTTTAAAGTCAGTTTAAAAAAACTTAGCAAAAAATCGGGCCCCACGTTCGGACGCCAAAATTACTTGTGACGCCTCGCTTGGGCTAAATAAAAAAAAACGTGAAGGTTAATTTTAATTTTATTTTAAATTTTATTCAATTATTTATTTCTTATTTGAACCAAAAAATATGTATATGAAGTTGCTTGAAAATTCCCGACGTGGGCTAGCTAGGGCATGGGGAGGGGTTCGATTTTTTTGGCGCCAAGTAGTCTTTCAAATTTTGCCCTACCAGGAATTGACGCGACGGAAAACTACTAAACCTAGATGTTCGATTCAAATAGGAAGTTCATAATAATCAATTACAAAAGAACAATTAAATAATTTAATATTTTTCTTTATTAGCGTTTGAATAAGTACGACTAAATAATGTTGTTTATAAGTTATAATATTTTCTTTAAAGTTTAATTAGGTGACACAAAATTTATTAGAGTTGCTATTCCCAATAATATGAAAATTTGCTTTTCAAAAACTAAACTTTAATTATTAAATTCGGTGGTTATACCAATGGCCATTGTACAATCCGAGCGGATAATTATCATGTCCAAGTCAAATAAATTAACAAATGACCGTCGGATTAGCACACTCCTAACACTCAACATTTTAGCAACAATTAATTTTATTCATTAATAATATTATATTCTAGAATTTAAATAATTCAGCAGAAAAGATTCAAACAAAAAAATCGAAATTGGCACCGTGGCCACCGCAATTAATTAATTATTCACCCTAGTGAATATCTTTTTTTGCAAAAAAAAAACCAACAACAATATGACTTCACCGTAAAAATCACAACACACAACTTCGACGCAAGTTAAGTAATTGGCACTGAATTATTTTTAAACACGAGCGATAAAATCGCGTAGTTCGGAATAGAAAAATAAATAGAAAAAAATCTGGCCTGTTTATTTATCCGGCTGTGTCCTCCGATGTCCGAACGCGCGCCGGCCGCCTGCAGATAACGCCCTCCGATCGCGCTCCGCACCTCACGCCTTCATCCACGGCGCTCCCTGACAAAATTCTGAAGCGAGTCGGACAGCTAACTGGACAACAGGGCTGATAATTAGCCAATCAGAAAGGAGATGAACCACACCGCTAGAATTTTAGCGGCACTTAAGGGTTTTGAGAACTCATTTAAAAGATCCTTCAAGATCATTTAAGAGCATTTAAGAGCCTACAATATCACAGAAAGGGGTGTTAGATAAGTTAAACAAAACGGTAAAATTACATTACCTAAGATGTTGTGCGGCTCTTTTAGCGATGTGCGTGCGGCAGATTATTTCGTGCGCGTCTTAAACGCTCCAAACAACGAAACGCAGAAAAATCTTTATCAGCAATCTTGACGCACAGAACACAATTTCTACAATGGCCAAACGGCGAAAGATATACTCGGACACTCGCGCATAGTCAATTGTGTCCAGAAGGTGACTTAAGACGACAATGACCGCGCGCGCTTTTTAATTTAAATTAAATTTATGGGCGTTCAAAATTGTGAACGTCACACGATATATATATATATATATATATATATATATATATATATATATATATATATATATATATAAGTAACCAAATGGTCACACAAAGACCTCCCTTCATTTATCTCTTTGTTACGTAATACATTTCCTTTGTTCTATATGCATAATTGTTATCTTATAATTAAAATGCTTATGTTTTATATTTTAATCGCACCTTATTATAATCGCAATTATTGTAAGTCAGTCTTAGTCTGTATCGCAACGAGTTTGCATCGCTCGTGAAATAATAAAATCGCTTTTTAAAAAGACCAGTTATTCCCTAAAACCTATAATTGGCGCAGTCGGTAGGATGCCGAAAAGAATAGTATTCTTTTCGTGTTAACGATTGATTGGGTATCAGTGTAAATTCCCGCATTCAAAGTGCAAAAGAGTTCTCCGAAAATCGATAAATCAGCTCGAAATACATCGGTGCAAGAGTTTAAGTCATCACGTTATCGTGTCACCTGTGAGTTCTCTAAAAATCGAGAATCCACACTCCAGGGTCATCTCCACGTGAGGACATCGTCGTCAGCAGCTTCACACGGACTGCCCTGGACGAATACCAGATTGGATTACTGCGATGAAAACGCTGTCGATAATTCTTTGGTGAGTAACAAGTTCTTCAGAGGCTTTTTATTTCATGTTGTTATCTCGTCAATCGAGATCAGACTCAGATTCAGACTCAGATTCAATCCCTAATTCTTTCCCTTCCCGAGATTGATCGAGATCACCTGTTCCAATAATGGCAAACCCAGCAGCACCAGCAGTTGCACTGCTTAAGGCAGAATATCTGTCTATGATTCCCGACTTTAACGGTGAACCCGAATTATTATCGAGATTTATTGAAATCTCAGAAAAATTAGTCACAAAATTTTATGATGTCGCGAATCCACGCGAATTTCAAAATGACTATTTAATGTCATCAACAATTGCCAAAATAAAAGGCAGTGCAGCGAAAAATATTGCATCTAGTTTAATAGCGTCATGGGATGATTTGAAACGCGCATTACTTAATGCGTATGGTGATAAGAGAGATCACTATAGTTTAAATTTTGAAATTTGTAGCCTGAAACAAATCCCTCAGGAATCCCCTTTTGATTTTTACAATAGGATTCAACACCTATTAAATTTACAAATTTCATATATTAACACTCACGGCGCTACTGCCGAAGAAAAAAAAGACAAAATTGTCTAAAAGCTTTATTACGTGGATTACGTGATCCTGTCGGATCACAACTCAGGGTAAAAGCTCCTGCAGATCTTAACGATGCTCTTGGTATGCTAACGAATGATTTTCAAGCTGACATATTATCAAATCGAATGTCAAGTATAAATTTAAGTTCAAACCGTCCGATTTATAATCAAAATAAACCAGTAAATACCAATAATAATATTAATCCAAATAGACCTAGTTTCCAACAGAAACGAGTGAGCACGTATGTACCATCTAACCAGTTCCAAAAGAGAACAAGACCGAATATTGGCAATAATAGTAATAATTATCGATTACCTTATAATAATAATTACAACAATAACTATAGGAACAATAGCCAGAATTTTCCTTAAAATTACCAGCCAACCCCAATGTCCACAACGTCACAATATACACTTCGACCTAATAACCCTCGTCGGGGTCATGAACTCTATAACATAGATGAGCAAACAAAACAAAATAATTTTTAGATTTGGACGCCTCGGTTCGACCTCCCGAATCGAATCCTTAGGCCTTATAAATTTCAGTAGTAAACTCCCACACATATTAGACACTAATAGACAATTAAAAATTTTAATTAATTCTGGTAGTACCAGATCATTCATAAATCCAAAAATTGCATATAAATTATTTAATAAAAATATAAAAAAGGATTTATTCGATGTGACCAGCGCACATGCCACATCAAAAGGTGATAAAAGCACCGAAATTTCATGCTCACAAATATTCAGAAGCAATTTCGCTTCTAAACTAAAATTCCTCTTATTTAATTTTCACGATTCGTTCGACATTCTCTTAGGACTAGACCACCTGACAAAATTAAAATTAAATAACGACTTTGGACGTAATTTATTAATTGGTCCAAATTGTGAAATTCCAATTAAATACGGAAATTGTAATGAACATTTGGCTGACTCGCGGACTAAGCGAATATTAGTACCTGCTCAAAGTCAACAAATAATCGAAGTTGTAATCGATAACATATCAGATGGCAATGTCATTATTCCGTGTATGCGGATTGAGCATATTGAAATTCCCGAGTGTTTAACAGCTGTAAAAATTAAAAGAGCAATCTGCTCTGTAATTAATTCTTCTGATATGGATTGTAATGTAATCCTAAAGAAACCGTTTATCGTAGAAGGAATTAAGGAATATAATCTCCTTCCACGTAAGTGTTTAAATTCGAATACAATAAATACAAATTGTAATTTATTAAATGCAGTAAATGCAAAATTTAATTTTAATCTCATACGTTCAGAGCATATGAACGATGAAGAACGGAAATCAATAAATAATTTAATATCTAATTATTCAGATATTTTTCATGTCGATGAAAACAAATTAACTTTCACAAATAAAATTAAACACAAAATTAACACATCCGATGAAATTCTGGTTTACACAAAAACATATCCATATCCGGAAGTACATAGAGCGGAAGTTAACAAACAAGTTAATGAAATGTTAAAACAACACATAATTAGACCATCATTTAGCCCATGGTCTTCCCCTATCTGGGTCGTGCCTAAAAAATTAGCGTCGCAGGAAAGCGTAAATGGCGTGTTGTAGTGTATTACCGAAAACTCAACGAAAAAACTATTGGCGATCGGTATCCACTTCCGAATATTAATGAATTATTAGATAAACTTGGTAAATGTCAATATTTCACAACCCTAGATCTCGCTTCGGGATTTCATCAAATAGAAATCGACGAACGCGATATCCCCAAAACCGCGTTTAATACTCAGAACGGGCATTATGAATTTCTTAGAATGCCCTTCGGCCTAAAAAATGCTCCAGCTACGTTTCAACGCGTAGTGGATGACATTTTACGTGGTTTACAGAATAACACTTGCCTCGTTTATATGGATGATATAATAATATTTTCCACTAGTCTACAAGAACACATTGTTCGACTAAAAGACGTTTTTAATCGATTACGCGAATCAAATTTAAAAATCCAGTTGGATAAATCCGAATTCCTCCGGAAAGAAGTCGCTTATTTGGGACATATTGTCACACCATCAGGAGTAAAACCGAATCCTGATAAAATTTGTTCAATTGAAAATTTTCCGATACCGAAAAATACTAAACAATTAAAAGGATTTTTAGGACTTTTAGGGTATTATAGCAAATTACAAAAAAAATTCGCTGCGTTAACTAAACCCTTAATAAAATGTTTGAAAAAAGATGCGAAAATTGATATCGAAGATCCTGAATATAAAAATTGCTTCCATTTGTGTAAGGAAATTTTATCTAATCAGCCCCTTCTTCAATACCCGGATTTCACGAAACCCTTTATCCTAACTACTGATGCTAGTAATTACGCTATAGGCTCAGTATTATCACAAGGACAAGTTGGTAGCGACTTGCCCATCGCGTATGCAAGTAGAACCCTTAATGAATCCGAAATAAATTACTCAACTATTGAGAAAGAATTACTCGCAATAGTTTGGTCTGTAAAATATTTTAGACCGTATTTATACGGAAGGAAATTCGAAATCGTCACTGACCATAAGCCGCTTCAATGGCTTATGAATATCAAAGAACCAAACTTAAAGTTGGTAAGATGGAAACTTAAATTATCTGAGTATGATTTTAAAATAACTTATAAAAAGGGATCATTAAATAAAAATGCAGACGCTCTATCGAGAATAGAGTTAAATATTAACGAGCAATATAATTAAAATGCGGATTATTACATTAAAGAATTCGGTGAATCGCTAATTGATCAGCCGAATGACCAATTATCAATGATAGCTCAACCATCTCAGTCGATACGTGTAAGTAAAGACGATGATTTAACCGTTCACTCTAGTGTTGAAAACCCAACCTTCAATATTCCCATATTAGATAAACCAGTTAATCTGTTTAACAATCAGATAATAATTTCTCAGGTCGGTCACTCCCCTTCATTACCCGAAAATATTAATCTATTCGATAATAAGAAATTTAGATTAAATGTTGGATTTTCTAAAATTAACTTCAAAACGGAGATAATTAAGTTTATAAAAGAATACGTTGTCCCTAACATTAAATACCACTTGTATTTCAAAAATTTCCCATACGAACAATTCTGTTTAGTAGTTCAGAAATGTTTCTGTAGTTCGAATATAAAATTTGTAAAATGTACCCAACTACTTATAGACGTACAAGATGAAAATGATATAGATGAGATAATTCAGAATTATCACGAAGGTAAAACCAATCCTAGAGGTATCGATGAGACTGAAGCTCAGCTCAAAAGAAAATACTATTGGCCGAATATGCGTGCAAACATACAAATATTTATAAATAATTGTGAGATATGTTTAGTTTCAAAATATGATCGTAAACCTTTGAAACTAAAATTTAATATTACCCCAACGGCAACCAAACCGTTTGAACTTATCCACATAGATAGTATTACAATGGAGAATCAAAAATTCTTAACAATATTTTACTCCTTTTCTAAGTACACACAACTCTATAAACTAAAATCATATCAAGCTATTGAAATTGCCAATAACTTAATAAAGTTTTTTTCTCATCACGGCATTCCCTCTCAAATAATAGCTGATAATCACTTGGAATTTAAAAATAGTGTAATTAAGGAATTGTTAGATCTTCATAAAATTAATCTCCATTTTATCAGTTCCCAACACCCCGAATCAAACGGTATTGTGGAACGTGTACACTCGACATTAATAGAGCATATAAGATTACTCAATAACCAGGAAATTTATAAAAACGAACCAATTGAATCAAAAATATTGTATGCGTTATTATCCTACAATAATTCGATTCACTCGGTAACCAAATTGAAATCTATCGAAATCATATCTGGACACATAGATAATAATTCTCCAATGAATATTGATTTAGAAACTCATATTATAAATAATTATGTTGAGAATCACAAAAATAAAATTTGAATGTTATATGAAATTGTTAACGGAAAAATCAATGAAAATAAAACTAAAACAATAACAAAAGCAAACGAAAATCGCGAAAATTTACCCGAAATACCACAAACGGTTTATATAAAAAATAAACAAAAACAATCTAAAAGTAAATATAAATTCAAGAAAGAAAACGTTTTAAAAATTAATGAGGAACTAAAAACCGCAAAAATTGATGTAAAACATCACAATACAATAAGCAAAGTTCATTTGTCAAATGTCAAAAGACCTAGAGTCAAGTTAGATTTAAATAATGAATTAAGTTTTGAATCATTCAATAATCTCCTGAATAATAACGAAATTGAAAATAACGAGAAAATTATTGAAATCAAAGACGATCTCTTCAATGCACCAAACGATTTTTCACTTGCTTACTGTGTCAGCAAAGATTTAAGAATGAGTTCTGGCATAGCAAAAGATTTTAAATTAAAATTCGGAAAAGTTCAACAATTACGTAAACAAAATGCTGAACTTTACTCACTTTGTTATCTAAAAGAAAACGAGAGATTTATTTTGTACCTTATAACTAAAGAAAGTTATTTTCATAAACCTACTCTCGAATGTTTATTTAAAACATTAACTAATCTTAAAAGTTTCTGCCGAAAAAATAAAATCACTAAACTTGCAATTCCAAAACTAGGATGTGGCTTAGACCAACTGGAATATAACGTAGTGCGAAAAATAATCGATTATATATTCGAAAAATCAAATATTCTCATCCATATCTATGTTCAAAAAACCTAAATTAGTTGAATCGCTTCCAGGTACGTCATCGTCCCTGCGATTTTTGGAATCGAAATAACCGACATCACCCAAAATGTAGGACTACTTCCAGTACACTTAGGAGTAGCGAAACTCGAACGAACAAAGCACACCTTCGTTCACCAGTTTGATCTGAACCCTGTATATGAAGAATTAAATAACCTAAATAATCAATATAACTATTTGATGACAACAATAAATAACATATCAAAGTTCCAAAATGACTTTGACAATTATAATAAAATTCTTAATCAATCAACAAATAATGTAGCCCATCAAATTCGTAGTATTCAATCCTATTCCAATTTAAAAAGAAACAAAAGAGGATTAATTGACGGGCTTGGTTCAATAATAAAAACAATTACCGGCAATATGGATGCCGCCGACAATGAAAGAATTATTAAAATTCTAGATCATGTAAAGTTTAACCAAAACCAATTACAAGAACAATTAGAATTTGGCTATAGTGTCAACTCTCAAATTATCGAAAGATTTAATAAAACTATTAAAGATATTTAACATAACCAGGATATACTAAAATCACGCATAATGCAACTAAATGCAATATTGAATATAGACGTCGATCACCAACATATTTTATTTGTAGAAGATCGTTTTAATCAGATGATATTACTTTTTGTATTAATATCAGATATTCTCCAAAACGTAATTAACTCATTATCATTTTGTAAATCAAAAATATTACACACAGATATTATAAGTCCACAAGACCTATTTAATAAATTAAATAAAATTTCAAAACACTATAACGAAGAATTACCGTTCGAATTAAAACCAGAAAACATACTGGATTATGAATCAATAATAACTGTTAATTGCAGAATTGAAAAATCAATTATTAATTACTTTTTATCACTACCTATTAATTACGAAAAAATATTCGATCAATACTACCTATACCCTATTCCCACTATGTTTGAATCTGAATTTGTCACTATTATTCCTGATATAAAGTACTTACTAAAATCCAAAGTTGATAACAAAATTTGGCCTCTGAATAGCCTGTGTCATCAAGGTAATAAATACTTTCAATGTTCAAGTAAACTTATTCTAAATCTTAAACCGGATTGTGAAAGCAATCTTTTATTACATGGAAAACCAATAGACTGTCAATACTCTAGTTTGAACATTGAACGAAACCATTTAGAAAATGTGCCGATAACAAATCAGTATCTCGCGGTATTCCCCGAAGAAGAAACGCTGAAGATCACCTGTCCACATCAGGAGCAGACAAAAGGACTTCGTGGGATTTTCCTCATCAAATTGAACAAGTGTTCAATAACGTACAAGGACAACATAATTCCTACCCAAGAAATAACCTACGGAAGCCCTACAATAATCAGTGCTTCGGAATTGAAACTTAGACATTACAATTCAAGTAATCTGAAAATAAACTTGAAACGGTTAAACCTTGAAGACATTCCTGGATACGCTCGAACACCTATCATGAACAATGACGTAATCTCAGTGAAACCAAGTGCCTGGACAATTGTGCTATATATTTTAATAATCATTAGTGTTACCAGTTTTACGTATTTTCGTTATTTTCATAATATATATATATATATATATATATATATATATATATATATATATATATATATATATATATATATATGTGTGTGTGTTCGGTAGAGATATTGAATGGGAAGACAGATTGGCTCAAATTCCCAATTTATTTCTAAACCCTTTTTTGTTTTCCCCCATCACCCCACACTTATGCGCAGCGGGCGCGTGAGTGAGAGTCGCAAAGAAGTCACGGAAGATGGTGGACGTGAAACTCGTGTGACTAATGTGATCGTCTTTTGGAAGTCAAGTCATGAAGGCTTGACGCTCTTTATGTTATTGTTGGGGACTGTAAAGGGCATCTCAGTATTAGTGACGTCGATAGTTTTTGTAGAATGCATTATTAACTTTATTAGTGATCAGCCGTGTGTGTAGTGATCAGTGATCGCCTGCCAGAAACCTCTGGACCCGATCAAAACGTGGGGCAAACGCGCGTAAGGACCTTACAACCCTTCCGCCTACGTTACGCACGTCACAGAAGTTGAGTCAGGTGAGTGTGGGTTCCTTTTGCCAACAATCAATCTAGCTCAGTCTGTCTGTTTACAGGCCGGAAATATTCCGTACTCTCCTCTGAGAGGCTCGTTATCTCGACCGTTTCCGGAAAGTTTAACCCCCCCCCCCCCCCCCCCCCCCCCAAACATATGGTCCTTCGAACCGGATCCCTTCAGCCCTCCCCTTAATCCCCTTGTCGAAATCCTTAATTTGCATTCTTAGGATTTATTCGGTTCACCTACGAGCTGGAAAACAACAACTCCTTGCCCTTCCTAGATATTCTAATAATAAATAGCAACGGCAGATTTGAATTCGATATATTTAGGAAACCAACACATACCTTCAATTACATTAATTCGCAGGCCTATGCCCCAATGAAATATAAATTATCTGCATTCAATAGCATGATTCATAGAGCCTTCAGCATTCCGTTATCCCCCCAAAATAGGGAAAAGGAATTCAACGTAATTTATTCAATTGCAAATAGTTTAAAATATGATATAAAAACAATACAAAAACTGATTAATCGACATTCACAGAAGCACAGAATGCTAAATACAACGACATTAACACCTTCAAACAACGAAAAAGATACGAAATACGTCAGACTAATTTATTCCCCGGTAAACGAAAACCATTTCAACAAACTTTATAAAATGTTCAATCTAAAACCAGCTTACTACATTAATACAAAGTTAAATATGTTACTGGGTAACACCTTTGATCGAATAGACGACATGGAACAATCAGGAATCTATTCTATCAATTGTAGCAATTGCGATAAAATGTACATTGGACAAACGCAACGTAACATATTAACAAGATTTAAAGAGCATACAGCACACATTAGATATCAAAATCCAGACAAATCCGCAGTAGCTAACCATGCAATAGAGACGGGGCATAAATTCACTTTAGATAGAGTTAAATTGTTAAAACAATCAGCAGATTGCAAATTAAACATGCTAGAGGCCATACAAATGAAAAAACACGAAAACAAACTGTTAAATTTTGACTTAAGCCCCCTAGATAATGTGTTATTGGAATTTGTTAATCCTCCCTAATTGTTCACCTAATAACTTGTAATCCCATCTGCGCTACCTAGATAATGTTATTAGAATTTGTTAATCCGTAATTGTTTGTGTCAACTAATAATTGTAACCCCACTTACGCCACTTGTTAATCTTAATGATGTTTTCCGCTAATAACCTTTACTTGTCCGTACCAACACTAGTTAATCCGCCCCCATTTTGTATATATATTGTGTAATTTCATTTTTCTCTTCAGTATCAAACCATTGATAATGGTCACATGGTGACCGAAATGTACATCTGGTATAAAATCATCTTCACGTAACTCACCCAAACTCATTTATCAAATGTATACTGTTTAAGTCAGCTCTTTTAAAAAAGGTTATAATATGGAGTGACAAAATATGTAAATGAGAGGAAAAGAGAGGGATTTTCAGTTTTGACACATTAAATGACAATTAACTGACAAGTCCAAAGTTTGACACACACTAAGCAAATTTTACGTATCCCAGCATTTTATTTCCACTGAAAAAAAAAAAATATATATATATGTTTGAGAGGGGTTTTTAAACTTTCCGGAAACGGTCGAGATAACGAGCCTCTCAGAGGAGAGTACGGAATATTTCCGGCCTGTAAACAGACAGACTGACCCAGGCTAGATTGATTGTTGGCAAAAGGAACCCACACTCACCTGACTCAGCTTCTGTGACGTGCGCAACGTAGGCGGAAGGGTTGTAAGGTCCTTACGCGCGTTTGCCCCACGTTTTGATCGGGTCCAGAGGTTTCAGGCAGGCGATCACTGATCACTACACACACGGCTGATCACTAATAAAGTTAATAATGCATTCTACAAAAACTATCGACGTCACTAATACTCAGATGCCCTTTACAGTCCCCAACAATAACATAAAGAGCGTCAAGCCTTCATTACTTGACTTCCAAAAGACGATCACATTAGTCACACGAGTTTCACGTCCACCATCTTCCGTGACTTCTTTGCGACTCTCACTCACGCGCCCGCTGCGCATAAGTGTGGGGTTATGGGGGTAAACAAAAAAGGGTTTAGAAATAAATTGGGAATTTGAGCCAATCTGTCTTCCCATTCAATATCTCTACCGAACATACCCCCCATCCAAAATTAACGAATTTTGCAATATAGATTGCCAAAACAAAAAAAGTAATTGAATCTCAAAGACCGATCCGAAACGAATTAACAACACAAGGGGGAAGGGTAAACATATAAAGGATTGGAATAATTTGCATTCACTGCTCAGGAAACGGTATCAATTTGGTGAGGGGCCGAATTATCTCTCCACCTGCCGTCCTTATGCGCGCGACCCTGGTTACGTCATCTTTACCAGGCAATAATTCAACGACTCTTCCCCGTGGCCAATGCGCTGGGGGTGCTCCCGGGGCGTACCAAAACACTAAGTCGTCTACCGCGAGCGCTTGTGAAGACTGAACCCACTTAGGTCGATGCATTTGAGCATGCAAATACTCCCGACGCCATCGATTCCAAAAAGACTGCACGATCTGTCTTGTTAATTGCCATCTATCGAGTCTCGAAATTTCTAAATCTGACACATCTACTTCCGGTCTCGCGAGAATAGGTCCACCGATCAAAAAATGACCTGGGGTTAAATAATCAAAATTATCATCGGGCGAATTTGACAATGCGCAAAGCGGCCTTGAATTAAGGATACCCTCTATCCGAGTGATCGCGGTAACAAATTCTTCATATGTCAAAATCTGCGAACCGACAATTCTTTTGAAGTGAAATTTCATCGATTTAACGCCCGACTCCCACAATCCTCCGAAGTGAGGTGCGTAGGGTGGATTAAAGTTCCATTCGATATTTCTTTCAGCCAAATAATGAGCGAAATCTGCATTATTTGCATCTAAAAAGCGCGATATCTCTGATATCTCTCTCGCCGCGCCCCTAAAATTGCGACCTTGATCCGAGTATAGGCATTTCGGTAAACCTCGACGTGCGGTAAACCTATCCAAAGCAGCTAAGCAACCGTCTGATGTAAGATCCGATACGGCTTCTAGGTGTAACGCTTTAGATACCATACACATGAACAGCGAGAGATAACATTTAACCGTTTTAGCAGTGCGTAATCTGGACCCCCGAACAAAAAATGGGCCAGCAAAATCAATTCCCGTGTGTGTAAAACAACGACCGGGTTCTAAACGATAATCGGGTAAATCAGCCATCTGTGGCTGCATCGGCGTGGCTTGGAACCGATAACAAATCATACAACGAAAAATGCGCTTCCTAATTAAATCACGAGCATTAGGAATCCAATAATTGCGATGTAATAGCGATTGTACCAACTGCGGACCTCCGTGTGCCGAGTACAAATGAAAATGATCGACGAGTAGGGTTGCCAACCGACTTTCGCGAAGAATCAGGAACAGATGGCGTGCACCCTCCGGTATCTTAGCCCACTTTAACCTACCCCCCACCATGATGAAACCCTGGTGGCTGAGGAAGGGTGACAAATTCCGATAGCGTTTAGAACATAATTTACCGGTAGCAAGTGATGTGATCGCAGCGCTCAAATAATGCGCTTGAGTCACCCTAATGGCCAATTCTAACCCGCTACGATATTCTCGAGCCGATAACGGTCCAACACACAAATCACTATTACAAAGTTTATTTCTTCTGCACTTTAAATTATTTACAAAACGATTTATGTACCCAAAAATTCTCTGCAATCTCGAGAGCGAGGATGCACGATCAAACAAATCAATAAATGCAGGAGAAACCGATTTCAAAACTGACAAATTGATAAATTGCTCTTTAACATCAGGCAATTCCAAGGAAATTTCGAATAAATTCCTAGGCCATGCTTCTGTTTCTTGGAGAAGAAAGCTCGGTCCATTCCACCAAAGTGAGTGTACCAATAACTCTGAAGGTAACAATTCTCGACTGGCGGCATCCGCTTGATTGTCGTTACCTGGAACGAACCTCCAACTAACATCAGGCGTACGTTCACGAATCTGCGTACCCTGTTAGCAACGAAAGTTTTCAAACGATGTGGCGGTGTTTTAATCCAAGTAAGGGCGGTGGTTGAATCCGAAAAACAAACAGGTTTATCCAGTACAATAGACGATAAGGATTCAGAAACGGCTGAAACAATTTAGACAATAAATAAGCAGTACCGAGTTCTAAACGAGGAATAGTCCATGTTTTAAGTGGTGCAACTCGAGTTTTAGCTGCAACCATTCTCAACATCACCGTTGTATTGGTTTCTATGCGCAAATAAACGACAGCTCCCATGCCAATCAAACTCGCATCCGAAAACCCAATGAGTCGAGCACGGTTCCACCCTAAACACAAAATACAACGAGGAATAGCAATTTTCTCCAACTGAGGTAACTGCTCTAGAATGTGATTCCACTGAAATAAGATTTTATCCGGCAAGGACTCGTCCCAGTCCACCTGCAACAACCACAGTTGTTGCAACAAAGCCTTAAGAGCAAAAACAAAAGGAGCGAGGTATCCATTTGGATCGAAAATCCGAGCGACTCTCGACAGTATACCACGCTTGCTATTCTTTTCTTCACCAACACGAATGCTGTAACGAAAAGTGTCCTCTTTTGGGTCCTAATTCAAACCCAACACTTTAAGCGGTGTGACGTCATTGCCAGGAATTTCTTGCATCTCCGAATAGCACATTCGCAGAAATCACATTAGTGTTCGAACTAGACCATTTACCAAGTTGAAATTCACCTAAATTTAACAACGAAATTAATTGATGGCGTAACTCGATTACGTCCGACTCTGAATCTGCACCAGTTAAGATGTCATCGACATAAATTGAATTTTCCAACGCCGAACGCGCTAATGGAAATTTATGCCCTTCATCTTCTATCAACTGCTGCACTAGACGTTGAGCTAAAAAAGGACTACATGTAGCTCCAAAAATTACACGAGTGTGTTCGAATTCTTGTACTGGTTCATCCTCTGAAAATCGCCAAAAAATATGCTGAAATCGCCGATCCGATTGATGCACAACGATCTCTCTAAACATCTGCTTGATATCATACGTGAGTGCTATCTGCGGCAAACGAAAACCTGTAAGAACTTGTCCTATTTCAGACTGCAACTTAGGGCCGCTCGATAGCGTATCATTCAAGCTAATTCCGTAAGGATCTTTTTCAGCTGGGTTAAAAACAACACGAATTTTTTGCCCATTTGAAGTCTGTTTAATTACACCGTGATGTGTAAGAATGTAGGGCACGAAAGTGTTCGTAGGAACCAAGTGTCCCTGCGAAATATAATCTCGAATATTATTCGAATATAACTGACGAAAACTGTCATCGGTCCGAAAGCGTTTTTCCAATCCTAAAAGACGCTTGAGCGCAATCTCTCGATTGCTTCCCAAAGAAGGTACACCATGCTTAAACGAAAGGCGAGTGATATATCTTCCATTACAATCCCGGGTAATTGTATCTCGAAAATGATGTTCGCAGGACGCATCCTCTGGTGATGGCGACGGAGCAGTAAAAACTTCTTCGAATTCCCAAAATGCACTAAGAGTTTTATCTAACGAATTATCAATGTTTGATAACATTGAAACGAACGAAAATGAGTTTTTATTAATGTCAAAAGTGGGTAAGGAGTCCATAATGACCCAACCGAGCTCAGTGAGGACCGCTGAGGTGTCAAATCAAATGTGGCTTCAACACCTAAAAGTAAGTCAATGGGACCGGATTTATCGAAATCCGGGTCGGCCAGCTCTAAAGAAACAAAACGATTCTTGATTTCAGGGGCAATCCTCGAAGTCAGCAAATCTGATGTTATACGCGGTAGCACTACAGCCGAAAAACTGAGAGCAGCGTTTTTATTCCTCGAGGAAGCGATGCTACAAGTTATAATTCCTTGTGACCTTCCTGAAGATGTTTGTCCTATCCCTGTAAGTTCATACGGACAGCGAATTCTCTGCAAACCTAAACGCTCTGCCAGTGCTGAGGTGATAATATTCACCTGACTACCTGTATCGAAAACTAAACGACATTTGTACCACTCTCCGGTTCTCCCCATCAAGTAAGCTTGAGCTGTACTTAAAAGAACCTGTGACCCAACAAATGTTTTACACGAATTTGCTAACGTAACCGAATGTTGACTTGAAACGAGTTCACTGGAGGCCGGCTGACTTCTCGAGGGCAAACCGATGGAATCAGCAGGCTTCTGTTCTGACCTATTCAAGAAATGTAACAACGAATTATGATTGTTACTTCCGCAAGTAACACAAACATACTTTGACTTACAATGAGAGACCATATGCTCTCCGAAACAAGCGTAACATTTACCAAATGAACGCACTATAGAATGTCTAGCTCTAGGGCTAGACGCCAAAAACGAAGGACATTTGTTTAATTTATGATTGCCCGAGCAAGAAATACATGTCTCTGTTCGATCGAATGTTTGAGGCGGTATTTTCGATTCTTGCAGGCACATAGAAACACGAGAACGTCTATTAAGTTTCTCTTCAGGCTTAGTAGAATGTTTACAGTCGCTTCCCGAAACAGAAGCCAAATCTTCAACCGAGCATTGATCACGCAAGTAAGAAATTAAATCATCAAAGGTCAGGAAATCTTTGGTCAAATGCTTAGCTTCAAACCCTTTTCGAGTTGTATTATCAAGTAACCGTAACGCAATTTCTAATAAAACATAATCACCTAAATTTCCGATTTTTAATGACCGAAGGGAGTTCATATTAGCTGATAACACATCAACAAGTTCACGCATACCCTGATTCGATTTGAGAACTTTCAAATTAAATATAGCCGTTAAATAAAGATTCGCACTCACTCTCTTACTTGTATATCGCTTAACCAACAAATCATAAGCAATCAAATAGTTACTTGGTTGAAACGTAACTGAGTTTACTAACCTCAAAGCCTCTCCTTCTAAATAACCAAGGAGGTACGAGAATTTCTTAATAATCGGTAACTTGGTGTTATGAATTAAATCATCATACAACGCGATAAATGCTGAAAATTCCTCGTGTTTCCCAGAAAAATTCCTAATACGAATTTCAGGCATATTAACACTAGGTTCCGAGGGTGTTTCTACCGATTTCGACACATATTTCTCCGCTGCTACTAATATCGCTACGTATTTTTGATCAAACGATTTACCTAAAGCGCCAGTATCGATTTTTAATTGATCATACTGTCCCGACAAAACCGCGAGTTCATCGAGGATCGAATTAAAATGTTTTTCAAGTTCTGGTAATCGATTAACATGAATTTTAAACGTATCGAGATTATCAGGTAAATTGGGAATTAAATCATAACAGATTTGTAGCTGATCCTAATAACGATCTTTTCGAATAGTGAATACCGCATGATTCTTGAGCACTTTCGAGGGTGGTTGTGCAACCTTAGTAGGCTCAGTTATCTTCAAACGCGAATATTCCGACAATTAAATCAAACAAATAAATGAAATTAAAACAGACACGATCAGCTGTTTATCGAACGAAAAAATGTAAACAAATTAATGAACTCTTGTCCGAGTGCAATTGACAAGCACAAAAACGAAATTGGGAAATTTCCGCACGCCCAAAAAATACGCTCCGTCCGCGGGGATTTCTACTCCGCCTGTCTTCTGCGACCGAACGCGCGATGAATGAAATCGCTGCGCTTGCGCCTTACGAAGGAGCCAGGTGGAAGACGATCCACACCGCGCGTTACAAAAAACGCACACGCAAAAATGGCCATTTAAGCGAAGTTAATACTGTTATAAATGTTATTCAAAGAGGAGAGGAAGTCAGGAATGTCGAAACTAGGTTTAACAACAGCAAAAATGTCATCGACATATCGAAACCAAACATCCGGAAAATGGGAAAGTGACTTTTTGGCAATATTCTCGAAATGATTTAAAAATATGTTGGCAAGGAAAGGTGACAAGGGGTTTCCCATGGCAGTTCCAAAGGTTTGTTTGAAAAATGAACTATTGAATTCAAAGACATTGCATTCGATCACCAGTTCTGTGAGTTCTAGGTATTCGTTCACTTGATCATTTGGAATTTCATTCTTCCTTAAAATTTGTTCTAGGATGGAGATTGTGTCTTTGATTGGGATGCTAGGGAAAAGGGATTCAACGTCAAATGATACAAGTTTATGATTAGATGTGATTTTTAAGTTTTCTAGTCGTTTTGTTAAATCGATGGAATTTTTAACTGAATAATCGTTATCTATTTTCAGCGTCTGAAACTGTTTGACTAACCATTTGGCAATTTTATAGGTTGGGGATTTAATATTGGAAACAATAGGTCTAAATTTGTTTCCTGGCTTGTGAGTTTTATGTAAGCAGTAAAGTAAAAATCCTAGAATACCTCAACTTTACTGCTTACCTAAAACTCACAAGCCAGGAAACAAATTTAGACCTATTGGTTCCAATATTAAATCCCCAACCTATAAAATTGCCAAATGGTTAGTCAAACAGTTTCAGACGCTGAAAATAGATAACGATCATTCAGTTAAAAATTCCATCGATTTAACAAAACGACTAGAAAACTTAAAAATTGCGGCATAGTTGCGTATTTTAGGGCCCAATAATAATCTAAAAACAAATTTAAAATATCTTCTTTCGTTTTTGAGATATTGTCAAAAAACGGATTTTTTGATATTTATTTTTTATTTTTTTATTCAAAAACCACTTTTTAACGAGAAATCTAGTGACATATTTTATTTAAAGATAACTATAACATTTACCCAGGGACTATAGCCAACTTTTGTTTTTCTTATGAGCGCTATTTTGGATTTTCATAGTTTTTGGAAGAATATATTTTTCTGAATTCAATGATGTATTAAACTTATAGTTTATTGTACATTTTTATGTAACATTTTATTCTTTTGTTTTTTGTAAAGAGTGCCTTGGAAACAGTTGGGTAACTAACTCATCTGTCAACTCCTAGGACCCATAATTGCTGTTAAAATACATCACTAGTTGTGATCTATGTTAAACTAACGAGTGTATTCAACTCCCAGACTACGCATGAAGTAAAATTTCGAGTTTAGAAAAGCCCCGCGTAAAAAATTTGTCGAGCATGGCGCAGCGACCCGAGACAAATTTTCACGGGGCTTTTCTAAACTCGGAATTTTAATTCCTGCGCCACGCGTATAAACCACGGATTTACAGTAAATTTAAAAATATATAACACTTACATGTGATGGCGATCAATATTTATTGAGATGTAGTGAAAATGGAATAATTACTTTTTTTGTGAATAGTTTTGGAATAATAATAATAAACGTAGAATAAATTTAGTTTCTGCAATTTTTCCATACTGTTGATATTTAGGTCATCATATCTTTAACAGGGAAAGTGCTATGATGGGCACATCAACAATTATTTTATTTATGTTTTATATAATAATCGATACTTATTATTATTATTACAAAAAATTGACAGTTATTAAACAATTTTGACTGCTAACAATGATTGACTGCTGTCAAGATTTTATTGATTAATAGATATAACGTCATTGTTTTGAAGGCACTCTTTGCAAAAAATAAAATATTATCATTTTAAATATCAAGTCTAAAGTAAATTATGAGTGTGGTACATTACGGAGTTCAGAAAAAAAAGTTCTTTCAAAAAATATAAAAATCCAAAATGGTGCCCACAAGAAAAACAAACGTAGCTAACTCCCCGGGTAAATGTTATAGTTATTGTAAAAGTTCTAAATGTTCAGATTCAGTAGTTTTTGAATAAAAAAATTAAAACGATTTAAAAAAAACAGTTTTTTGTTGATATCGCGAAAACAAAAAAGATATTCCAAAATTGTTTTCTGATTATTGCTAGGCTCTAAAATACGCAACTTTGCCCCAATTTAACCGACTCTACATCTCTTCTAATAACTGAGATTCCCATACATTCTGTCGAAATACGGACACCCTGTATAAATATTTATTGTAGATACAATATTGTGTAAATCCAGTAGAAAAATATTTAGTTTTAAATATTGTATTAATAATAAATACGCTATAATAGATATTTAGTTTTTGTACGATTTTGTGTCAATAATGAATATAATTGATCACTCAATAATGATATTCAATTTCTGTACAATATAGTATCAATAATGAATATCATTCATCATTCAATATAAACATTCAATATACGTGCAATGATATATGAATGGCATCATTCAATATAGATATTGAATACATATCAATATCGTGTCAATAACAAATAACATTAATCATTCAATAACGAATATTGGCCACGTTTGCGCAGTTGTGAGTTTGTTGATTCCTGCTGAGCTGACACGCTAACAGACGCCAGTTTTTTCTGCACCAATTCTTGTGTAACAATGATACTGTGTAATGAGCTAAGCATGATAGTATTTAGTAATTACCTGATTAGTGACTATTTCAACATTAACTATGTCTTTAAGTATGATAGGATTTTGTCATTAAATTACTCGATTGACTGTATATTGATATTTGTGACTTTCGGATCTTAATAAATTGCTTGACTAGACTATCATATTATTTTGTCATGTTATATCTTTATTGACAATGTTTTGACTATTGAGACTGCAAGTCACTTGATTGACTGTCTTTTGACTATGCTAGCATGTTGTCTCACTATGTCTCTATGGACTGTATTTCGACTATTTATCTATTATGACTGTAAGTCACTTAAATCACTATATCAAATATACTTGTAACATACATACATTTGCGAGTTTGGAAAAGCCGAGTTTGGAAAAGCCCCGCGTAGATGCTCATGGGGCTTTTCTAAACTCGAAATTTTACTTCATGCGACACGAGTATAAAACACTGATTTACAGTAAAGTTAAAAATATATGACACTTAGATGTGATGGTGATCAATATTTATCTAGGTGTAGCGAAAATGTGCAAGATAACATTTTTTGTGAAAAGTTTTGGAATAATAATAACAAAAGTACAATAAATTCAGTTTGAGCAAGTTTTCCATATTGTTGATATTTAAATCATCATATCTTTAACGACGAAAGTTCTATGATGGACACATCACAATTTCTTTTAAAATGGAATCCATTTTTGTTTTAGCTACTTTGGTAGAGCTCTTAATTCTCTTTACAGTCACATTTTTCTTTAAATACGCGTCATTTAATCTAACAACGAGATAGACAAATTGGTGATATAGATCTACACAAAATTCATAATTGTTCTATCAAATATTTTTTTTTAAATCGTTAACTGCAAATGTATTGTTTTAATATTTGACATGTTCACAAGTTTTACACTTAAATTTAAGATCCACAGTAAGTAAATTACCATGAAAAGAGCTAGTTAAAAATTATTAAAGAATTTTCAACAAAAAAAAATATGTGACTAATAAAAATTTAGAGATCTACAAAAGTTGCCAAATAAAACAAAAACAAATTCCATTTAAATAAATAGCCCAGGACTTCACACGTCAAACACTAGTGACGTATTTTTACTGAGTACTTTACTCGCACCCTGTATATGAGTCGCCCAAATGTAAAAGCAGCCATACGTGTTTTGACAAACGTCGGTTGTGGCAAAATGACAAATACTGATTTTGCAGCGTCTTTTAAATAAATGAAAAGTGCTGAATGAACGTTGTATCGAATGGAGAAATGAAAAATTATGTAAAACTAAGTAAAAAGTTGGTGGGTTTTGCAACTAAAATAAAATTCATGTCTATCATAGTACTTTACCCTATGTTAGATACTTAAAATCAATAGCTTTCACCGACCTTATTTTTCAACCAATGCTTTTTATTCCTGTTAAACTTTGTTCGTTAGCCTCGCTTATGTTTTCAGTTTTCCACAAAATATTAATCATGACAAGGTCAAACTAACGTCTTTATAGCAATAACTAAATATAACGAAAAGAGCTACGACATAAAGTGCATATGCATTAAATGCAAATTTTTCGATTATCTACAAGTTTTCTTAACAAGATTTTAACAACCAAGAAATTCAAAATCCAACCCCTTCCGAAAATAATATTGAAATTGTCACTACTACATCATTAGAAGAACAAAACAGAAGAGTAACACAAAGCCAAACAAGAAATTCACGCATCAAGTAGTACGTAAAAGTCAAACAAGTGGTTGCTAGAGCAATGGAATTTTGATAGTTATTCCTGACGATGATGACTGCGGCGTCATCGAAACGTCGAATTAAAAATAAAATGGACCAGAGCCAAGAAAATACGCGGGACCAAACCCGAAGAAACAGTGATACATATATATATATATATATATATATATATATATATATATATATATATATATATATATATATATATTATTCTTTATTTTTCCCAACAGATATACATATATCCAATTACAGGGAACTTACTCTAATATAATGCTATGTAACATAATTTTAAATCATACATATAGTGGGCAGAGAAAGAAGAGAAAAGAAAAAAAAAACAACTTAAAGCCTAAAGATTTATAACAATATCACTGGTACCGATAAATCTGACATTATTTCGATGATGGATTTTCTGGTATCTACAAAAATATCTACTCTATTATTTAAACTATTAAACCTTCTAATCATTTTTAAAACGGGTGAATTAAAATGAGCTAGCGTATTGGCATGTGGTTGAAAAAATAGGTTATTACTGCGAGATGTTAGTCTAGGAACCTGAAACTTCAGCTTACCTAGGATGTTAGGGTCATCAATATCGTAATTTACTACCCCATATAAAAATAGAATTGAAGATTTCGTACGCCTGTCACATAATCTTTCGACATTAAATGTTTGTAAGAGGTTTTCATATATAATGGATATAGATGGATATTCCTTAAATTTTTTAAAAAACAACATTTTCAAAAACTTTTTTTGAATTGCTTCGATTTTACTTACAGTATTTTCGTAGTAAGGTGACCAAATAACAGAGGCAAATTCGAGGTTAGAACGTGCGTATGAAAAATACAATTTTTTTAAAACGTCAATGTTATGAAAGTCCTTACAAGTGCGGTGGAAAAAGCCCAACAGTTTGATACTTTTGTCACAAATCTTATTTATATGATCATTAAATGTTAACTTATGATCAAAAGTTACTCCTAAATCTTTAATCGAGTTTATACGTTCAAATAATACATTGTTAATACCATAATCATATATAACAATATCTTTTTTACGATAAAATGACATGCATTTACACTTTGATAAGTTCAACGATAATCCATTTACCTCACACCATTTATGAATGTTATTAATATCTTGCTGCAACCGAATGCGATCATCCCTGGACTCAATGATATTAAATAATTTCATATCATCTGCATATAGGAGCACGTTACATCGAATTAACTCAACAATATCATTAATAAAAATGATGAATAACAGTGGTCCCAGGTTTGTACCTTGGGGAACCCCAGATGTTGCAGTATACTCACTGGAACGATACCCCATATACTGGACAAATTGTCGTCTGTTATGTAGGTATGATTGCATCAGTGAAACGGTTCCCTCCGTAAAACCAAAAGATGAAAGTTTGTTAATGATTACGCAGTGATCAATTGTATCAAATGCTTTTCGGAAATCAGTATAAACTGAATCGACCTGTTTCCGTTTATCTAAATGATTCGAAATATAATCGGTAAGATTTAATAAATTTGATACAATTGATCTCTTTTTAACAAAACCATGTTTGCGCGTGGTAATAAATGGACTAACGTGATTGTACATATATCGATAAAGTATCATTTCAAATAATTTAGGAAAGTTATTTATAATTGTTATTGGACGATAGTTCAGAATGTTGGACTTATCTCCGCTCTTGAAAACTGGCGTAACTTTACCTAACTTCCATACTTCCGGTACAACGCTCGAATTTACAATTAAATTAAAAATGTGGGTTATAGGCTCAAGACAACAGCTAATACAATCCTTTATTAAGAACGCCGGAATTCCATCTGCTCCAGCAGTATTATTGGCTTTTACCTCAGTAACAGCACGAAGAATATCAGACTGAGTGAAATTGTTAATTACACAAACAGGGGCATTTTTAGTTACATCAATATTATTAAAATTGGTACCGGATTGTTTTTTATATACACTGCTAAAATACTCAGCAAAACCATTGACAATGCCCTTTGGATTATTAATATTAATATTATTATAGGTCATATTGCCAGGAATTTGTGTACTCGATTTTTTAACATTAACATAAGAAAAAATATTTTTAGGTTCCCGCATGACATTATGTTCAACATAATTAATGTAATTTTTATGGTCAGATTTAATAAGATTATGAATTTCTTGCCTGAGTCTACTGATTATTAGTCTTAAATAAGTAAATTTGTATTGTTTGAACATTTTTAATGCATTTTCTTTTCGTTTAATTAGTTTTCGTAATCCTAGACTGAACCAAATGGGAAATTTACGCTGTAATCTAAAACTACGAGTCGGCACACACTTTGCAATTGTCTTAGACAGCAAATCGTAAAACTTATTACACGCAATATTAGGATCAGAAATACTCATCACAATACCCCAATTAATTAAAGAAATCTCATTATATAATAAGCGTAAATCAGCTTTTTTGAAATCATAGGAAATGTATGATGTATTAGATTTAAAGTTGGAAATGGAACTTTCCACTAAGACTACATCACAACATAATGTTGGGTGGTATGAATCTTCGAGAACAAAACCAGATTCATGAAAAACATCACATGTTAAATTGCCACTTGAAATTACAAGATCTAGTATTTTATTAGAACAGTTCACTACATCATTCATCTGACTAAGTTTTTTGAATTGAATAAAATTATTGTAAATTTGAAGTGGTTCATTAAGTCCATCCTCAGTTTTCCAATGCGCGTACAGATTGGGTAAATTGAAATTTCCAAATATTAGTGTATGTTGTTCCATATCTATTTTATTCTCTATGGTTTCAAAAACGCGATCATAATCAGTTACCCGCGAAGATGGCGGGATATATACACAAGTCAAATATATAACTTTCTTACCCAACAATATTTTAACGATTATTAATTCATAATTTTCTAAATTTGAACTATACACTAGTTGTGATTGATATCGAATGCTTACAGAAATTAATGCGCCACCGCCCCGTCTATTAATACGATCACATCTATATGTACAATAGTGAGAAGGAAATAATTCTGTGTCTAGAATACCTGAATGTAACCAGGTCTCTGTTAAACAAAATATATCAATACTACTTGCACAGACACGGTCATAGAAAATTTTTGTTTTTGAGCCCTAACATACTGATAATAGATGGAAACATTAGGTGTTATCTGTTGGGAACTGCTTAGTTTTTCTGGACCTGGACAGCTTTCTGGACCTGAGGAACTTCCTGGATCTGGACAGCATCTAGGACAATCTTCGGTATACCATGAAAGTACTTGATCCTGAGATTAACTTCTCCATTGTCTCATCGGCTTTTCAGCTCGTCCCGAACTAATTTTTCGTGTTCCAATTGCCGTGGAGTTTTGTCGCTCTTCATGTAAATATCTTTCATCGCTTCGGTATCACATAGTTTTTTAGAATGTCTTAGTAAATTCCTTACATCATTTGCATTTTTATAAGTTACTCTAACAGGCCTCGTGCGATTATGAACTTCAGAGCCTAGTCATCGTATATTAAGAGGTGGCGGACAGTTTCCTATTACCACTTGTAGAATTTCTTTAACCTTAACCACATCATTATCGCAATTTGATTCCGGAATATTAAATAAAATTAAGGAGTTTGCCCTTTCCTGCCTCTGAATAATTTCGCTGCATAATTCACTGTGCAAATCTAAGCTAATCTTATTATTCTTTAAATTATTTGTGTTTATGATTTTATCCATATGCTCAATTTTAGTGGACAATTCATCAATAGTTTTTGTATTTCATTATGTTCAAGTTTAAGGTTATTCATTTCCAGTAATAATTTCTTTAGTTCCGAATTTTCTTCACAAATCTCGTCACATTTTGCCAAAACTGCGTCGGTAGTTTGTTTAAGGTCTTTAATTATTATCAAAAGATCTCTTAAGCTAACATCGCACTCGTGATTAGTTAAGAGGAATATAACAGGCGTATAGATTTTAGAATTGACATATCTTTTTAAGGAATTATCCTATAGATTTGAAATTTTGATAGCTTAAATTATATATAATTTTCTGTCCGACTATGTTTTATTTTTTTTTTAAATTCAATAGTTACGGAGATATGACTAAAAAAAATGGCAATTTTCAAAATAAATAAAAATTAAAACATAGTCGGACAGATAATTTTGTATTACGTCCAAATATGAAATTGTATAGTGATGCGATGATCAATAGCCGTTAAAAGTCAATTCTAAATTACGCTCTGGGAACTGCTGCCGCCGTGCGGATAAACCTACGTAACTCAACGGCCTCGCGCTCCGTACACTCTACGCCAAAAGTTTCTCGCGCTGTGATTTGAAATTAGTTGTTACGATTTTGTTTCGTATTTAAGGGAATACTGATTCCAAATTTCAGTGTATTATTATCCTTTATAGATTACTGCACTTTAGATTGATGTATAATTACAACAATTATAGTGATTTTTGTATATAAAATCCTAATTATTCATTTAGTTACTTACATAATAATATGTACGTATTACATAAGCTGTTTATTAATTGAGGGATAGCATTGTGCTCTTCTCTGTTTATATGTTCGTGTTGATATTGTTTTTTTTACAATGTAACGAAGGCAACAGATTCTCAAAGGCGGTCCTTTTTTGTCGGATTCGCGAATGGGGATTTTACGAGTATTATGAGTATTTTCGTTTATATTTTTTAAATTCCAATAAAAAGCTGACATTTGATAACAAAACTCATGTCATGTAAATCCTTTTTAAAAACAGTCTATGGATAATTGAATTGATTTACGGTTAGGAGTACATTAGATTAAACTTTCATTTAAACTGGACAAACTAGTGTTGTTTTATTCGAAAATTATAATCGAATGCTTATAACGCATTTACAATACAACTATTGTAATGATTTAAACCCATTTGAAAACATTTTGAACTGTATCGTTTGTTTTCTTATTGCGTGATTTGCCAGCTAGCATATTCATCATAGATTCCGCGCTATACACACTTAGCGAAAAAATCTTGTAGTCTTGTATATCACCACGTGTGTGAACATCCGATATTCTATTTACCGTGTGGATTTACAATTTATTACAAATTATTATTTTTTTGGTGTATTTGTGTTTGGGTGTGTGAAGTGTGTGTATTATTATTAACAAGGACAATATGGGAAATAAAGACTTGAAAAAGAAAAAACGTGCTTGTACATATAAACAATCCAGAAAACGGTAAGTGTTACTTATGTATTTATGGTGTCTGATGCATTATGCAATGTATTGTATTGATACAAATAAGACCATATCATTTTGAGGCAATTTCTGTTCAATGTCTGTTTCTTTTATTATTCCCGACGTACAGTGTGTTTTCGGGAGCATGCGTTGCACAGTATGACCGATCCAAGCGAACGCTTTTTTGTAGACACAAAAATTTCTAAATCGGCTGATATCACTTATTTTTATTTAAAATTGTTCAGAAAGCAATTAGGCAAATAAAAATGTCCACTCTCTCAAAAATGCGTGATGCTTTGAACTGGTTAAGTATTAATTTAATAAAAAATTAAATCTTTTATACAATGCAACTAAAATCGTTTATCCATTAATAGTAAGGAATTAAAACAATTTAATTTAACGAATCTTAAAGTATTACTTTTAATTTTCAATTTTTCTTCATACTATATTAAGCAAAATAAAAATACTGATGCAGATTTTGTTAATCTATAAAAAAGTTAAACAGACTTTTTGTCTAAAATAATTTGGGAGGCAAATAATACAACATTAATTATTTCAAATTTTTTGTTTTTTTTAAATTTTCTGTTGGCTGCCTCATAATCTATTTTATGCCAAGTATGTTTAGGATTTATAGTGGTTGTGTACAAATATCTGATTAATAAACGCCTCTCAAATTAACAATACATTCACACTAGCGCTAAGAAATGGCATTTATCAAATCAAGCAAATGTTACTAAATCATAATAATTGTTATAGAAATTTGTGGAAAACTAATTCACATGAGCCGCAGTTAATACCTGACCAAACGTCTAGACAGAGCACAAGCAATGATAATGGTCCAGATTACCTTATACAAGTAGAAGAAGATGATCACGCCAGAGGTACTTTTTCTTTGGAAGGCAGGAGGATTGTTGATATGAACTATTTGTGGAAGCAAATTCAAGAATTGCAGCATATGCCATCGTTTGGGTGTACTTTAAAAAACTGCAATATTATTAACGAACAAAAAGTTGGACTTCGTTCCAGATTTAAAATTGAATGTAATATGTGTAATTCGATTAATGTTCTGGATACAGAAAAGCCTGAAGAAATTGTCGATGTAACAACTACTGCAGTATTAGGTAACTATTTTTTATTGCAGCGATAGTCATGACTCATTTATAATAAAGCGAGTAACTATATTTAATTGTGTGATATTTGCCGGACAAGTTAGAAAAAAAAAACATGAATATCACAAAACACAATTTGCTTTTAATTTTAATACGATTGTTTCTAATTCTCAATAATTCTAATAATTATTGAAAGTTGTTATACAATACAACATTTTTATCATTATTAAAATATATGTTGACAAATAATATTGAAGTTGATTATTTTTATTTCATAAGGTACTTCCTCGATAGGATGTGGATATTCACAGTTGGAAGAATTGACTTTTATTTTGAACATTCCGAATGTCAACTTAACTGCCTATAGCAAAATTCATACCAACTTGGAATGTGTAGTTCAAGATGTGCTAATGCAGCAATTGACATTAGCTGGTGAAGAGGAATCCAAAATTGCTATCGAAAATGGACATACTGATGCAGAAGGCTATCCTTGCGTTACTGTAATAGCAGATGGTGCGTGGTCGAAACGCTCTTATAAAACCAACTATAATGCGTTATCAGGTGTTGGGGTAATAATTGGCGAAGCAACGAAGAAAATATTATACGTAGGAGTCAAAAACAAATTTTGTGTATTTTGTGCCAGATATAAAGCACAGCAGAGAGATGTTCCCGACCACACTTGTGCAAAAAATTGGGGGGGTAGTTCAACATCAATGGAATCTGCAATAATCGTTGAAGGTTTCAAGAAAAGCTTGGAAAGGCATGGCATAAAATACACAAAATTAGTTGGAGATGGTGACAGCAGTGTGACGAGAAAACTTCTAGAAGAAAAACCATACGGTGAAACAATTGTACAAAAAGTGGAGTGTGTAAATCACCTGTTGAGAAACTTTTGTAATCGTTTAAGGGATACATGCAAAAAATCCAAAAATTCATGTGGACTTACTATTCCGATAAGATTAAGGAAAATTTTGGAAAATAATATAATGAAATTTCGCATTGCCATAAAAAAAGCAGCTATTTTCCACAAAAAATCAGATGCAAGTGAAGCAGACAAAATTTTACTATTAAAAAGAGATATTAAAAATAGCGTTGATCACATTCTTGGTCTGCATGTAAACTGTGATCCATATTTTTGTAAAGGAAGTAAGTGCGAGGAACAAAATCTAGTTCCTCAGTTAACAGAATGTGGATTAAAGGAGGATATTTTAAAATGCATGCAAAGATTACTGCAAAACGCATCATCCATTCTTTTAAATAAAACTAATAATTCGGCTGAGCAATTTAATAGTGTAGTAAATAAATTTGTCGGTGGAAAGAGGATCAACTTCAGTTTCAAAGGATCTTATCAAACTCGATGTTTTTTGGCAGCAATTTCGTATAATTGCAAGGAATACTATATACAAAAAATCATCGAGTTTATGGGGTCAAAAGCAGGAACATATACAAACAAATTTATTGAACGTCGACAACTCAGACGTGCAAGAAATGCAAAAAATAAGAAACGCACAAAAATATTTAAAACTAGAAGCGTTGCCAATGCGGATGCCGACTATGGAAACGTTATTGCGGACCTAACGGATGAAGAAAAAAAAAGTAGAATGAAGAAATTAGAAGATGTTCTGAAAAAAACTAGAGCTGAAATAGTGGAAATAGAAAAAAATACTAGAGGGCAAGCCGCCAATCATTTGTGGCACAAAGAACGAGCCTTTAGGATAACGGCATCTTATTTCGGACGAATTTGCAAATTAAAATCGACAACTAATCCAGAAAAAACTGTAAAAAGCATCCTATATAATACCTTTAAAGGAACCGCGGCAACTAGGTATGGGCAGCTACATGAAGAAACTGCTAAGAACGAATTCTGCCAGCAAAGTGGATTATTTGTAGAAAATTGTGGTTTCTTTGTGGGCGAAGGAGAACAGTACTTTTTAGGAGCAAGCCCAGATGGATTAGTTGGTGATAATGAATTAGTGGAGATAAAATGCCCTGCTAATTTAGAAAAACTAGGAATTTTAGAAGGAATACAACAACAAAAAATTGATTTCTTGAAAGTAAATCAAAGTGGCAGCATTGAATTAAAACGAAATCATAATTATTTTTATCAAATTCAGGGGCAATTAGAAATATGCAAAAAAGATGTTTGTTATTTCGTAGTGTGGACGCCTCACGAATTACATGTAGAAAGGGTTTACAGAGATAATAATTTTTGGGAGCAAAACATGAAACACAAATTGCAACATTTTTATTTCTCAGCAGTTCTATTAGAATTAATAAAAAACCATATATAAAGATATTATACAGATGTTATACAGGGTGTAATTGAAATAATGTACAGGCTCTTAAGGGGGGATACACAGCACTATTTTACATATTTTTCCGCAAAATTAAAAAAATTAGAATTATTGGAATTTTGCATATTTTTCACTTTTTAAGAATTTCTGGTTATTGGCGTGCATAATATGTCTCGTGTATGATTAAGTATGTTGACGAGTGTTTTCTGGGAATTCCGAATTCTTGAGTTAGTTTAAACACAGGCAGACTATTTGTAATGTCAGTTGAATAAATACGCGCACATTTATCATGGACCACAAACATGTTTATTTTTATTATTAGTTAATTTTAATAATTGATTACGGGCTATCTATTAAACTTTTTTAAGTTTCAATTGCAGATATAATTTTCTTAAACGCTGCCTTATACCGTGTGTCCTACGTAAAAGGTCCCAAGCTGTAGCGACTTTATTTATAAATAAAAATGAAAAAAATATATATATTTTAAAATCGGGTGTTGATTGCTACAAACTACCGCTAACATTTTTTTTCTAAGGGCGGCCATCTTGTCGTAATGACGTCATCGGCCATTTTTTTAAATGGCACCAAAGAAATTTCATTAATACTTTTTTATAGAGATTTTTCTAAGCTTTTTAACGGTGTAATTATTTCATATGCTTGCATTACATTTTCTTTGAGAAAAATACAAAAAACAAAGCAAAGAAAAGTTGGCAATGGATTTTTTTGGTTACTTTTTGCGAGTTTTTTTGAGAAATTTATAATTGTAAATTATAAATATGTATTAGTTTGACATATTTTTACAGTTTAAATATAAAGGCATATTATTTTTGTTCATTTACTTTATTAATAATATTAAAAAAAATTCAAGGCCAACTTTTCTTTGCTTTGTTTTTTGCATTTTCCTCACAGAAAATGTAATGCAAGCATATGAAATACTTATACCGCTGGAAAGCTTAGAAAAATCTCTATAAAAAAGTATTAATAACATTTCTTTGATGTCATTTAAAAAAAAATGGCGGATGACGTCATTACGAAAAATTGTAAGCGGTAGTTTGTAGCAATCAACACCCGATTTTAAAATTTATATATTTTTTTTCATTTTTATTCAAAAATAAAGCCGCTAGAACTTGGGACCTTTTACGTAGGACACACGGTATATGGTGGTGAGATTGTACATTACTCCAATTACACCCTGATAATTTAGTTTCATAATTTATTTCCTTATCCTTATTTCCTTGTAGCAGCAATGTGTTTTTTGTTTATTATGTCGGATTTCTCCAACGTCAGTTAAATCGAACAATGGTTATTGTTAACATTTAGTTTACAGAATTCGTTAAAAGTGTAAGAGGAATATAACAGGGGTATAGATTTTGGAATTGCTATATCTTTTTAAGGAATTGTCCTATAGATTTGAAATGTTGACAGCTTAAATTATATATAATTTTCTGTCCGACTATGTTTTAATTTTTTTAAATTCAGTAGTTTCGGAGATATGACTAAAAAAAATTTCAAAATTTTAATAAACGCCTCTCAAATTAACAATTATACATTTACACTAACGCTTAGAATTGGCATATATCACATCGAGCATGGATAAAAATGATTTTTTTAGGAGCCAGTCCGGATGGTCTAGTTGGAAATAATCGACATCTAAAAATAAAGTGCCCTGCTAACCTGGAAGACGTCAGTGTTGATTTGATTTCTTGAAAGTGAATGCAAGTAGGGGCATTAAGTTAAAAAAAAGTCATAATTACTTTTATCAAGTGCAGGGGCAACTAAATATTTCAAAAAGAAAAGTTTGTTATTTCATAGTATTTACCCCCAATGAAATTCTCATTGAAAAAATTTATAAAGTAAATTTATTTTGGAATCTACACATGCTACCAAAATTACACAATTTTTATTTTTCGTCAGTTACTTTAGAAATAATAAAAAATAAAACATAAAACTTCATATTATTATTTTTCATTTTTATAACCTGTGTTTATATAAGTTTACATTTTAAACATGTTTCGCTTCATCAGGCAGATGAATAATAATTATTCATCTGCCTGATAAAGCCACTGTGTAAACATGTTGCAGTGTTCAACAATTAAGTGATACCTAAGGTAAACAAAACTTGACCGTCAATTGATTTGATATTTAAATGTATGTAGTATTGTAGTTATTTAAATTTACAATTCAGTTATTTACACAGTAAATCAAAACCGGTTTACCCTTATTTTAATAATAATTAAATATTTGAAATAAAAACAGCACTATTGGGAGGGTTTCACTTTTATTTGTTGAACACTGCAACATGTTTCACTATAAGGTAAATGAATCATTCCTCAATTAAATATTTAATTTAAATTATTAACGATAGAGGCATTCATTTTGTTATACATGTAAATTAAATTAAATAACTCTTTGACTTTATTTAATTGAACTAGCACTCAATTAAAGTTAAAAAAGATATAATACATCATCTTTAACTAAAATAATAGTTTTTTTATTTATAAAAACTAGTGTTCGTTTTTTTAGTTTTTTTTTGTCCCTATGTGTAGGAATTGAATTTTGAGGGGGAGCTCAAACTTTAATTATATCTGATGCTTTTCAAGTCCTAAATCCGCGACTAGATACAAGAAATGCATATTTATCAGAATACATAAACATCATTAAGAACATATAATGATAATAAATTCAATCGGTCATTATTTTTACTTTCCCTATGTAATAAAAAAAATATTATGAAGGGTACATAATCAGCAGAGTTCAATATAAAAATCATTCTATTATATTTTGATAATAAATTTAAAAAATTATTTGAATTAATTAATGCACATTATGCGTAAGAATAGGCCTCTTCAAATACTATCGACACTCACAATACTCATTTATTTGTAAATTAATTGGCTGGAATTTCATTAAACAATGCGTGTTCTGTATGAATGCGTTCAAAGAAGTAAATCAGCTGAGCCAGCAACGAACGCTAACGCGAACGCGATCCGTAGCTTCCTCAAAATAACGAATAATGGGAATAATGAAAACCGCGCCGCGTTGACTTTTTTCTCCGAGCGTACACATGATTTCGGGCGGTTGTTCGTTAGGACTTCGTTTGAGTTCGGTATGATAGCCTCCTCTTCAGAATATTGCGTGTCTCACCAACACGATCAGCGGCCGACCCTGCTATACTCCTCTTAAACAAGCCGGGTGACAGAATTTGTTGCAAATTGAGCATGTGGTTTTACTGGCAACTTTGCTTCCACATTTACCAGTGCAAGAAATATCAATTACACTTGTTTTATTTCTATCTGATCTGACTGACATACTGAATAATTTATGTTAATAATAATTAATAGGGAATTTCATAGGAAATTGTATGCGCGAGGAATAAAATAGGGAACGCACTCTTCACACCAGTGAGAGCCTTCACGGTGACTTAATAGACAAACAAACAGACCCGATGGAATTGAAAAACACAAGAGAAACAAAGGAATTAAACGATGGGGCGAAATATAAATTCGTTCAAAAACAAAACACTAAAATTTGTAATTCTAACTTTAAAAAAATAAATTAACGTTAATTGGATTTGAACTCGCGCTAGTCAGTGATATTAAACTATGAGTTCAGCGCGCTAAGCCGCAAGGCTATCAAGACACTAGATTAACAATATAATGTAGGATAAATTGCTAAAACTACAAATTTAATTTAAAAAGTATTTGATATTTGGCACATGTGTAAAATTTAAGGTTAGGATATGCCACAAATTGTATTAACCGAAAAACATACACGTAACCAGTAGAAAAGCTATGAAAATTATTTTTAAAAGTAGTAAAGGCTTCTTCTTTTCGTATTAATTGGTTTATAAAAAAAAAATCCCTATCCATTAATTAACCAACAGATTCAACTCAACCAAGTACTGCCAACCAACCAAGCATATATATATATATATATATATATATATATATATATATATATATATATATAGTTAGTTATGAGACATTATGCAGGACTATCTTTATCCACTCACTGCTTATTCGGGAAATCCTGTGCTATGTATTTAAAAAAACACGGGCTTTTATATTTAAAAGATCACCATTGTTTGTGTTTCGTGTATAAATATTATTTTTACTTAATTTATTAAATGCTATCTTTGTTTTTCAGCTCTCGGTGAAAACATTCAATGCAACATTTAAAAAATAAAAACGACGAAGCAAAATACCAAAACAAGGTTTTAACGATCAAAATATTATAGATTTTAGGTTATTTCTAAGTTATCTGGCATAAAGGACGGGTCCTTTATGCCAGATAACTTAGAAATAACCTAAAATCTATAATATTTTGATCGTTAAAACCTTGTTTTGGTATTTTGCTTCGTCGTTTTTATTTTTTAAATGTTGCATTGAATGTTTTTTCCTTAATATTGTCATATGCAGTTCTTTCTTAACAACGTTCTATATTTTCATTTAGTTTTTAAATTATTCTGAATGTTTTTTTTTTTAGTTTTTACGCTTGACACTAATTTCTATGTGGATTTTTAACTAGTACGTTTAGCATTTTCTAGAGTTTTGTATATAATCGGTTAGTATTTACGTCACTAAAATATTTATTCTATTTATATTGTTTGTTGTTTGTTGGAAATTTAGAATTTTATTTATTATTTAATATTTACTTTAGGAAATATTTTAAAAGATGGGCAATAAATTAGAAAGAAACAAAATTTCATCTGCGATTATTGCAAATGGAATCATGCAATTAAATATATCTTATAAGAGTATGATATCATTCAGTCCAAAATTCGTCAGAAACCTTTGCAATTATTTAAAAGTAAATCTCAATATTAAAAAAATAGAAGTTTATTATTGAGTAAGTGGAAAAGACATAGAATTGAAATTATTTCAATCTGTCCAGAATATTCACCGAAAAATTATATTGACAACTATACTCCACCTATAGCTGTAGATTTTTATATGTCCGACATATCTACAAAAGAATCAACTCACAATTCAATCTATAGCCTAAATCACATATGCAACGATACAAATATTAAAATAGCTACAACTACAAACAAAGATTAAAAGGTGGCAAAAAATACATTAATAAATATGTATATTCCTGTACTGTACAAAATGACACTTGTATTTATCCAATCCTGAGAAGCGACGTGAAGTATTAAAGAAGCTAATGATTGAACAAAATATTAGTTGTGGATTTAAACTGCCAAAGAAACAAAATAATGCAATAATAGTGGAATATGGATATTGCAAACATACTAATTGCAGAAAATATCGGTTTGATATTTTTTCTTCTTATATCATTATTAAATACAATCAAGAGGGCCCTAATCACTTAGAAGAAGAATTTGCTTATCAACTTCGCAGAATTGAACGCCAGCTTTTAAAATCTAGATTATAGATAAACCTTTGAATTTTCTTAGAAGTGAAGAAATATCAAATGTTAACTCTGATTTCATATCACAAGGCAATTGGCAGAATTTGAGATCCCTTTCTGTATATCAAAAGGCTCGATCAGAGGCTAAGTCAACATATGATTTGGACAAAGATGATTATATTGATTTATGTAAGAAAAGTTTAGTATATCTTTATTCTAAGAAGCAAATAAAAGTATTAATACCAAGAGAAAGAGGGTAATTGCTTATTTTGATGCGACAGGGTCAGTGGTAAGACCTTCTTCCAATGTAGAGCAGGATGGCTACCACAAAATATATTATTATGCGATGGTAATTAATATAGAAAATAAGATTGTACCAATTGCCGAGTTGATATCATCTAACCACGATTCAACAACTATAAGTAGCTTTTTAATTAATTTTAAAAGATTTGCCTGACACTAATCACTCCCCTGAGAAAACTCTCAGTTTCGAGCCACCCACCCTCGAAAATTGACATATTTTAGAAAAATCATAAAAAATTCAACTTACATTGTTGCAATATATCTGGTATATAAAGTTGTTTAAAACATCTTCATTAACAGCCTGGCACCAATCACTACCCTGAGAAAACTCTGTTTCGAGCCACCCACCCCCGAAAATTGATAACATTTAGAATAACCAAAAAAAACTTACCTCACATTGTTGTTATATATCTGGTATATAGAGTTGTTTTAAACATTCTTACTAACAGCCTGACACCAATCACTACCCTAAGAAAACTCTCAGTTTCGAGCCACCCACCCCCGAAAATTGACATATTTTAGAAAAAATCATAAAAAATTCAACTTACATTGTTGTTATTTATCTGGTATATAAAGTTGTTTAAAACATCCCTACTCTTAGCCTAACACCAATCACTAACCTAAGAAAACTCTCAGTTTCGAGCCACCCACCCCCGAAAACTGATATAATTTAGAAAAATCATATAAACTTCAACTCACATTGTTGCCATATATCTGGTATATATAGTTGTTTAAAATATCCCTACTAACAGCCTGACATGAATCACTACCCTGAGAAAACTCTCAGTTTCGAGCCACCAACCCCCGAAAATTGATATAATTTAAAAAAATCATAAACAATTTAACTCACATTGTTGCCATATATCTGGTATATAGAGTAGTTTTAAATATTTCTACTAACAGCTTGACACCAATCACTACCCTGAGAAAACTCTCAGTCTCGAGCCACCCACCCCCAAAAATTGATATGTTTTAGAAAAATCATAAAAAATCAACTTACTTAGTTGCTATATATATGGTACATAGAGTTGTTAGAAACATCCCTACTAACAGCCTGACACCAATCATTACCTCAAAAAAACTCTGTTTCGACCTACCCACCCCCGAAAAAAATATAAAATTATGTATTTTAAGAAAATCATAAAAAATGCAACTCTTATTGTTGCCATGTATCTGGCATAAAGAGTTGTTTATAACATTCCAACTAACAGCATGATACCAATTACTACCCTAAAAAAACTCTCAGTTTTGAGCCACCCGCCCTCAAAAACTGATATATTTTAGAAAAATCATTAAAAATTTAACTAACAATGTTGCCATAAATCTGCTATATAGAGTTTGTTCGGTGCAAATCGGGTTGCGGGCTCTCCAGCCCAATCATCCCGTTTTATCGCCACCATATCTTTTACCCCCTCCTAAATAACCATATACTGTAACTCTTGCATCGGGCGAGAGAAGACGGCCTCCGCGCCTCAACAGTTTTAAATAGTTTTGCCTCCGGCTTTTGTACATGCCTCCGGCTTTAGTAACTGCCCCCGGCTATAGACTTGCCTCCGGCTTTAATAGTGCAACCCCAAAGGAAGTAGAAGACCAGAAGAGAGCCGCCAGTCCTCTTCAAGACCGTACGAGGCTTAAGGTTAGTTCCTTTTTTCCACAATTAATCCTCCCGGATTGGAGAGGCCACCCCCCCCTGGTACGCTATTACAAAGCTACCAAACATATGAGTCCTTCGCGAACCGGATCCTTCTGATCATTTGCTTAATTTGGGGAAAATTCGCGATAAACTACACTTGCAAATGTAGTTTGTTTCATTTTATTTGCTAATAATTCTCATAATTATTAAATTTCTTTCGTGAAATCAATCATTGTGATCATTTTATTGAGACGAATTGATAAACAATAAGCTATTAGTTATTTAATTTCATTTATTTTATTCGATTAATTGATAATGGACGATTCATGTCCAAGTTAATTTTTTTAAACGGGAGTTTGGAAAACGTTGTTCCATCTCTCTTGCACACGCTCGCGCTCATCGGAGATCTCCCTCTCCGCGCCCAGCGCTCAAAGTTTCGAGTGTGCGCGCTCTCCGTTCCAGCAGTCAGCTGTTTCGTATTTCTCGCATCTATGGATTCGCACTCAGCCGCGCGCTTGCATTGTTTATTAAAAATGGCTACAAATAACGATAAAACACCGCCCTCACGTGAGGATTCGAAAACATTTAAAGTTTTAACAGGCCGAAAAGAGCGTCTGTGGACGCAATTACAAGATTGCTATAATTTAATTGTAGGTTTGCCAGCGAAAACCAAAACTTTCAAAACTTGTGTTAGCTTAATAGAAACGAATCGCGCTGAATTTTAAAATATTTTAGACCAACTATATGCTTTGTCAGTTGACCACGATGACTTTAAAGTCGACACTAATCAATTAGCAAAATCTTATGAGTATACAAATAAAGTTATTATTATTATTATTATTTATACATCGCGATATTGACAAAACATAATGAAATGATTTTAAAATCGCCTGCTACACCAAGCAGAAGGTGTGCTCAGATGCCTGAAATTCAGATAAATAAGTTTGATGGTTCTCCTGATAAATTCCACTCTTTTATTGCGCTCTTTGACAGTCTCATTCATCATTCTGATTTATCAGATATTGATAAATTCTCTTATTTTATTGGTTATCTTGGTGGAAGTGCGTTGAAATTAGTAGAAAGTGTTCTATTTATACCCGAGAATTATACCATAGCGTATGATCTTTTAGTTGCGCGTTTTAACAAAAAACGGGTCATAGCTAAGCAGTATCTTTCACAAATTTTTAATTTGCCTTCTTTGAAAGTTGATTCTGTTCAATCGATAGAAGACTTAATTAATGTGGTTCATCCGAATGTCACTGCTCTTCGTGCTTTAAAAATTGATAATTTGGAAGATTACATTTTGTTGGATTATGCTTTGCGTCGCTTGGATTGTAATACTCGGAAAGGTTTCGAATCTAAATATTTGAATGTGGATTTTCCTACTTTGGATAATTCGATTGTTTTCCTAGAGGAGAAGTGTCGAAATTGATGTCCACTTCGGTTGCTTCCCCTAGTAAAACTACCCCTCAAATTAATGTCAAACATGCAGATAAAAAAAGTGTACATATGGCAGTAGAACATACAAAGCAAACCAATTTTTATGCATCGTGCTCACTTTGTAAAGAAAATCATAAACTCATTAAGTGCTCTAAATTTCTTGAATGTTCTCCAACAGAGAGATACAACTTAGTCAAAAATATAGACATTGCTTTGCCTGTTTAATAACTCATAGAATTGTTAATTGTACTTCAAAGTACACGTGCCGCGTTTGTGGAAACAAATCTCACGATACATTACTGCATTTTGACAGTAATTTAAATTCTAAATTGGGAAAGGTTCCTCCCTCCGTTGAATATCATCCAACATCGGCTTCGGTTTCATTTGCGAATTTTGGTACAAACAACAAACCATTGTTAATTCTTTTGGGCACTGCACAAGCTCAGATTTTAAGCTCGTCAGGTCAATGGCACCCTTGCAGACTCGTACTTGATACTGGAAGTCAAGTAAACTTCATTACTACTAGTTTAGCAGATCGACTAGGTTTACATCGAAACAAATATCCATATTCTCTTCAGGGAATTGGAAAAACTTCACTCGATCGACCGCAAGGATTTGTGACTTGTAGCATTTCACCGTTCACTTCTCCAGAACCAACTATACAATTTGAAGCTGTGGTTCTTCCTCGAATCACTGCGGAACTTCCTACAGTTCCAATCTCTTCCGAATTAGTGCAGCGTTTTGCTCATTTGACTTTGGCAGATTCTAATTTTTCCAAACCCTCAAAAATAGATATTTTGTTAGGAGTTGGTACATTCTTTGATATTACCCCTGAGTATTCGTCACATATCAAAGGAACTCCAAGTGCCATTCTCACCTCATTAGGATGGGTAATCATGGGCTCCGTTCCTGATTACAATACCCACTCATTTGTTAGGAACTCTATGTTCACTCATATAGTTGATGAACCTTCCCTAGATACAACCCTTCGCTCATTTTAGCAATGCGAAGAGATTGCCTCAGTTTCAAAATTATCTCCGGAAGATGTCGCTTGCGAAGATTATTTTCGAAATACCACTACTTGGGATAGTGATGGTAGGTATATCGCAAGATTACCTTTCAAGGACGAATGTCGTCCATCATTTGGTTCAAATAGAGCTTCAGCTCTTACTCGTTTTCACAAATTAGAACTGTCTTTTAGGCGTAATACCCAATTATATGACTTATATTCTCAAAATATAAGGGATTATATTTCACAAGGGCATTTAGTACGTGCCATTCATTCCGTACCTTATATTTTGACCCACCATGGTGTCTCGAAGCGAGTTGGTGATAATACAGTAATTCGAGTTGTATTTAATCCAGCTGAGAAAGATAGCCGTGGAATTTGTCTTAACGATAGATTACTTTCGGGACCCAAACTTCAATCAGACATTAGTCAACTGATTACTCGATTTCGTCTTCATAATGTCGCACTAACCTGTGATGTACGTCAAATGTTTAGGGAAGTCAAGTTACATCCCGATGATTCTTTATACCAACACATATTCTGGAGATTTTCTCCAGAGGAACCGGTACTTGAATGGGAACACAGTCGTGTTATATTTAGCGCAACATCAAATCCCTTTTTAGCACAGCGCGCTCTTCAAAAATTAGTTGAAGACGAAGGTGTTAATTTTCCGCTGGCCTCTGCAGCTTTGAAAACAGGTGTTTATGTCGATGACATTTTATGTGGTGCTGAGGATGTAACCACTGCAATCCTCTTAAGAGATCAGTTGATTGCTCTATTGAAATTAGGAGGTTTTTGTTTAGGAAAATGGGCTAGTTCCGACGATTCAATAATTGAATTCGATGGTACCGTTTCTCAAACACCACCCACCTCTTCCTCAACGGTCAATATACTGGGTTTAGCTTGGAACGCAAAACTTGATTATTTTCATTATGTTGTTACGCCTTCAGAACATGTTGCCTCCAAAAAAGTTATTCTTTCGCGAATAGCTCGCACCTATGATATAAATGGTTTTCTTTCTTCATTTATATTTTACCTCAAGTGTTTGATGCAACGATTATGGTTGCTGAAAATCGACTGGGATGACGTTTTACCACCAGATATCACCCAACAATGGAACAGAATTCTGGAAGAATTTTATTTGATTAAAGAGATTACAATTCCTCGTTGCATACTTCCTGTTCAACGATTGCGTACCCGACTTGTAGGGTTTTCTGATGCCAGCATGCAAGGCATGGCTGCTGTAATATACTGCAGAGTCGAACTAGAAGAGACAATTCTCGTTAATATAATGATTGCAAAATCTCGTGTTGCTCCTCTTAAATCATGGACAATACCTCGTCTCGAACTAGGTGCCGCTTGTGTTCTTGCTAAACTTTTCCGTTCACTAAAACCGTCATTTGCCTCTGTGCAAATGGACATGCCCATATGCATGACGGATTCTACAACTGTTCTTGCCTGGTTACGCACACCACCTCATATGTTAAAGACGTTCGTCTCTAATCGTGTATCTCAGATACATGAGTACCCCCCTGATGCGATATGGAGACATGTCCCAGGTATTTGCAATCCCGCCGATCCAGCAAGCCGTGGATTAATACCAGGTGAATTACTTAACTCTTCACTTTGGTGCCGAGGTCCTGAATTTCTTTACAAACCATTAGACGAATGGCCTGGTGATGCAATTCAGTCTTATGAAGAAATTCCAAAAGCTAGAAATATCGTTGTGTCTTCAACCATTTTGTTGGTAGATTCGCTTCATTATGAGGATTTGTTTAATCGAATTTCAAATCTCTGTAAATTGCAAAGAATATTAGCGTATGTTCGACGTTATATTCACAATTTGAAACTGTACGTTTACAGATTCTTCAGTGGAGCCTTTCACTGGTCCATTGTCTGCTCAAGAATATATCAACGCTCTATATTTTGCAGCAAGAATCACCCAGGCTCAGCATCTGGGTTCAGATATCAATTTGATAGAAAATGGAAACATTTGTTCGAAACGTTATCGCAGTTTGTCGCCCTTTCTGGACTCCCAAGGTCTCGTCAGGGTGGGGGGTCGTTTAAAGCACTCCAATTTATCGAAGAATAGCTGTCATCCTGTGCTCATCCCCTCTTCTAGTAGATTAGCAACGGTGCTGATTGATCATTTTCATTTGTACTCGGGGCACGGGGGCCCACAGCTTATTCGATCATTGTTACATCGCAATTTCTGGATTCCTTCAGCCAGAAATATCATTAGACAACGAATATTTCGTTGTTTGAAGTGCTATTGCTTCAAAGCGGAACCCATTCAGCCCCCTATGGCTGATCTTCCGTCGTATCGTGTACAACCCTCCAGAACGTTCAGTCATACGGGTCTGGATTTCGCCGGTCCTTTTTTTATCGAAGCTTCGCTGACTAGAACCAACCGATCAGTTAAATGCTACGTGGCATTATTTGTTTGTATGGTAACGAAAGCCATTCACTTAGAGGCAGTTACCAGTCTTTCCACTGACGGATGTCTAGCAGCACTGGACCGTTTTGTTGCTCGTCGTGGTCTTTCTGCTCGTTTATATTCCGACCAGGGTCGAAACTTTAAGAGTGCAGCTCGACAAATCGACGAGCTATAGCAGTTTCTTAGTTCATCTAAGGATGAATTAATGGAATACCTTTCATCTCGCAATGTTGAATGGTGTTTCAATCCTCCGTATGCTCCGAATTTCGGCGGTATATGGGAGGCTGGAGTTAAATCGTTTAAATTTCACTTCAAGCGAGTAGTAGGAGAACAGATTTTTGTGATTTGAGGAATTCAATACGATTTTGGTTCGCGTTGAGGGAATATTAAATTCTCGATCGCTCTGTTCATTATCGAACTCACCAGACGATGGTTTTTATTATCTCACAGCTGGGCACTTTTTGATTGGAGGTCCCATATTATCGCGACCTGAAATGAATCTCTTGGAGGAACCTGAAAATCGATTGACTCGATGGCAATTGACAAAGCATCTAGTACAATCATTTTGGAAACGCTGGAGTCGAGAATATCTCCATAGTCAATTATTCCGCCCAAAATGGGATACAGGTTTACAAACGGTCTCAGTAGGCGATATAGTTTTTTAGTACAGTCCTGGTACGCCACCAACACAGTGGCCGAAGGGACGTGTTACACATTTGATACCCGGTGCGGACGGTGTGCCCAGAGTTGCGAAGGTACGGACGGGAACGGGAGAGATTTTGAGGCCACTCAATAAGCTCATAGCTTTGCCGCCTCAATAATAATATTTCTGATTTCGCTTATTGTTTGTTTGTTTGTCACAGTAAACAATTAGTTTTTTGTTGACAATTTACTCAATTATTATTATTTTTTGGTTGTTTGATTTTTGGGAACTAATGTAATTTATTTTCAAATGTTCCATTTGGGTGGGGGGTATGTTCGGTGCCAATCTGGTTGCGGGCTCTCCAACCCAATCATCCCGTTTTATCGCCACCATATCTTTCGGTTTTACCCCCTCCTAAATAACCATATAGTGTAACTCTTGCATCGGGCAAGAGAAGACGGCCTCCGCGCCTCAACTGTTTTAAAATAGTTTTGCCTCCGGCTTTTGTACCTGCCTCCGGCTTTAGTACTGCCCCCGGCTATAGACTTGCCTCCGGCTTTAATAGTGCAACCCCAAAGGAAGTAGAAGACCAGAAGAGAGCCGCCAGTCCTCTTCAAGACCGTACGAGGCTTAAGGTTAGTTCCTTTTTTCCACAATGAATCCTCCCGGATTAGGGAGGGCACTCCCCCTGGTACGCTATTACAAAGCTACCAAACAAATATCTTTGTATATAATGTATTTAAGTGGTAAAATGAATAATTATACGTCACAAACTAATTTCAAAATACATTAATGAATAACCACAAAAATCCTGAAATCGTGCCTCCGAGCACCTTAGTGAAATTTCGATGTACATCATAAATAATGTGAAAGTAAGTTGCGCAAAGGGCCTTAACTTATAGTTTAATGTATAAGGGGATATTTTAGACCAAAAAGAGCGAAAGGATACCAGTCATCCGAAATATACACCAAGTTTTGCGGAAGTGTGAAAATCGAGACTAAAATTACCGCCTTTAATGATGCACCCAATGTGTAATGTAGACAATAAATAGATTATGAGTATCAATAATAATAGAATATCAAGTACTTTAATGAAATAATACGTTACTGCAACGTATTTGTTGGTTTCAGAGAGACCGTTGATTTTTATTTAAAGAAAAAACCGGTTTTCAGATTTTAATTCATACTTTTGACTTAAGCGACCTCTAAATTTTATTCGATTGGCCTGTAATTTGGTGTCAGAACTTCTTTGGGATCACTTCAACTTATACTCGAAGAAGAGCGAAAATAAAAAAAATAAAAAAATTTCTGGTCACCCTAATATATGTATATATATATATATATATATATATATATATATATATATATATATATATATAAGTTACCTGACGCCAACACAACAGACTCCTTTCATTATAAACAATAGCACTTATTATCTATTTATCCATTTATATATTATTCTGCTTATTTTGCATAATTGTTATCTCATGCTTATTTCGCTATTTTATCTTATTATATTATATTTTATTATTGTATCGTTAGTTATGAATTAGAGACCAAACCGTAAACACGGGTGTTAAGAAATAAATTCCTTTTTAAAAAATCGGTTTGTATACGAGTAAAGTTAATTGGCGCAGTCGGTAGGATCCCGAAAAGTGAAGATTTCATTCATTTTTCCTTTTCTTTGGATTAATTCGGGAGTTTTTACGGTGGACATCGACCTTCAGAGCGGCCCTCCGAACATTGAGCAGCCCAGACAATTTCCGTCCTGAGGGACATCGTCCACTACGTTCACGAGATCTTCAAGCGAATATCGAAAGTATCCCATGGACATAATAGTTTTACTGTAAGTTACACAAGTTGATTGATTTTCTAACGCGGATAGTTAAAATAGTGATTTATTTCTAAAAGACACAAATTCTGATTCATAGCTCATTTACTAACATATCTAAATCTTGTTCCTAATAATAAACTAAAAAAAAAAAAAAAATATACCAAAATGGCCGTAGCTTTAAAACCCGAATATATGCAAATGATTCCTAAGTTCAGGGGAGAACCAGAACTTTTGCCCAGATTTATTGAAGTATGTGAAAGACTTTTAAATAGATTTTATAATGCTGAGGATAATAATGATTTTGTAAATGATTACTTAATGACTACCATAGTTTCAAGGGTTAAGGGTGAAGCTGCTATTAATATTTCATCAAGTGCAGTTAATAATTGGAATTCTTTAAAAAATGCATTACTAAATTCGTACGGTGACAAACGAGACCATTATACATTAAATTACGAAATTTGCACATTAAGGCAAAATACGAACGAAACTGTGTTCGATTTTTATAATAAAATTCAATCTCTTTTAAATTTACAAGTTGCGTACATAACAAATCATATTGCTGACTTGCAAGAAAGACAGCACTTGCGAATATTTTTTAGGGCTAATGCTTTAAAAGTTTTATTGAGAGGATTAAAAGATCCCATTGGTTCACAAATGCGGGTTAAGAACCCTGCAAATTTAAACACAGCATTAAATATGCTTACTAATGACTTTCAAACGGAGGTCACAATTAACAATCCGATAAATAAAGATAAAAATAAAATATTTGCACGACGTCCCATTCCATCTTATTCTGATAACTTTTATCAGCCACGCAATAATTATAACAATGGTCCACGCTATACTTCTCGTCACAATAATAGCAAACAATTTAATAATTCTTATCCGAATCGGAATAATGCATTCCAAAATAAAAATTATAGTTCTTTTAATAGTAAAAATCCAAGAACATTCAATTATCATAATAATAATAATCATAATCCTTACGGACCGAGTACTTCAAATACTCCATAAAATTCTGCACCCAATTTACAAAATTCTACACCCATGTCCGTTACTACAGGACGAAACGCCATTATTCCAAATAGGAACCAAATTTATAATATTGATGAAGAACAAGAAGATTTTTTAGGCAAAACCGCCTCGGAGGAAACTCTTTTGAATTAATGGGGATTACTAATAATTATAGTGAACTTCCTTTTATATTTGACCCCCAAAATAAAATTAAAATTCTAATTGACTCTGGAAGTTCGAGATCTTTTGTAAATCCGAAAATTGCTAGGAAATTATTTAAAGAAAATATTAAATATGAACCTTTCCAAGTGGCCAGCGCACATGGTACCACTTTTGGAAAAAATAGTACATTAATTCCTTTGACGCAATTATTAAAATCAAAATATGCTAATCTTAAGTTTTATCTATTTGATTTTCACTCTAACTTCGATGCCCTGTTAGGAATGGATAATTTAAAAAATATACAAGCAACAATAAATATTGATAAAGAAATATTAACTACCCCTAAGTGTAAAATACCACTTAATTTTGGTAACGTTCGTGAAACCCCGGATACGAAGTGCATAGTAGTACCCGCAAGGTCCGAACAAATAATTGAGGTAGATATAAATAATATAAGTAATGGCGATGTAATAATTCCGCATATAAAACTACATAATTTAGAAATTCCAGAATGCATAAGTCATGTTAGGAATAATAAAGCAATCTGTACATTAATAAATAAGGGTGAAAAAGATGAAAATATTTATGTGAAAAAACCATTTATTGTAGACCCTATCAGCGAATATGATTGGGAAATACAAAATGGAAATAATGAAAAATATAATGTTAATACATTAAACTATGAAAAAATTAAATTTGATATATTAAAAATACGTACAGATCATATGAACTCAGAAGAGAAAAATGTTATTACTAATTTAATTAAAGAATACGCAGATATATTCCATATGAAAAATAATAAACTTACGTTTACAAATAAAATAAAACATGCAATTAAAACGTCCGATGAACTTCCTGTATATACTAAATCGTATCGTTATCCACACATTCACAAAATAGAGGTGGATAACCAAATTAAAAATATGCTTGATCAAAAAATAATTAGACCATCTTATAGTCCATGGTCTTCTCCAATTTGGGTGGTCCCCAAAAAAATTGGATGCTTCCGGAAAACGCAAATGGCGTGTAGTTATTGATTACAGGAAATTAAATGAAAAAACAATAGGTGAAAGGGTATCTTTACCAAATATTAATGATTTATTAGACAAATTAGGACGATCACAATATTTTACTACATTAGATTTAGCCTCTGGCTTTCACCAAGTAGAAATTGAAGAGAATGATATACACAAAACAGCATTTAATACTGAAAATGGACATTACGAATTTTTGCGAATGCCATTTGGCCTAAAAAACGCCCCTGCTACATTTCAGAGGGTTATGGATAATATTTTAAGAGGAATACAAAATGAAAAATGTCTTATGTATATGGATGATATTATTATATTTAGCACCAGCTTACAAGAGCACGTAAATCGATTAAGAGAAGTTTTTAACCGTCTTAGGGACTCAAATTTAAAAATACAACTGGACAAATCTGAATTTTTACGCAAAGAAGTAGCTTATTTAGGACATATAGTTACCCCTCAAGGTGTCAAACCAAACCCAGAAAAAATAAAAGCTATTCAAAATTTTACTATTCCCAAAAATGTTAAGCAAATTAAAGGATTTCTAGGATTACTTGGTTATTATCGAAAATTTATAAAAGACTTTGCTGGATTGACTAAACCTTTAACAAAAAGATTAAAGAAAGATGCAATTATTAATATAAATGATTCTGATTATCAAAATTGCTTTAATCTATGTAAAAATGTTTTAACAAATGAACCCTTGCTTCAGTATCCAGATTTTAGTAAACCATTTATTTTAACCACAGACGCTAGTAATTTTGCAATAGGCGCTGTGTTATCTCAAGGAAAAATAGGAAACGATTTACCAATAGCTTATGCGAGTAGAACTTTGAACAACTCCGAATCAAATTATTCAACAATTGAAAAAGAGCTTCTTGCAATAGTATGGGCAGTTAAATATTTTCGACCATATTTATACGGTCGAACATTTCAAATAGTTTGTGATCATAAACCACTCCAGTGGCTCATGAATATAAAAGAGCCTAATTCAAAATTAGTACGATGGAAATTAAAACTCTCAGAATATGATTACACGATAGTATATAAAAAGGGAGCAATAAACAAAAATGCTGATTTTCTCTCCAGAATAGAAATTAATGTAAATGATGATAATGCTAAAGTAGAATTGACGAATGTAGGAGACGAAATTGAATCAATAATAGCACAAATGGGAGATTCACAGATAGATTTAAATGAAGATGAATTAAATGAAATTCTTAATGATAATAATAATGATACAGCGCACACAAATATTGAAAACCCTATTCTTGATATCCCTATTTTAGAAAAAGCTGTAAATTATGGAAATAATCAAATTATAATCTCTGAAGTAAATTATGCCCCTTCGCCACCAGTAATTAGGTTATTATTTAACAATAAAAAACAACGTATAAACGTTCAATTTTCAAAATCAGATTTTGACAATAATGTCATTGAATTCATAAAGGAATATACAGTTCCCAATATTAAATATCACTTATACTTTGAAAGCCCCATTTATGAGAAATTTTCTGTAACGATGCAAAAATACTTTAAAAATTCTGCGAGTAATTTTATTAAATATACGGAATTACTTTGTGACGTAGAAAGTCATGAAGAAATAGATAATACAATACGAGCGTATCACGAAGGAAAGTGTAACCATCGTGGTATCGACGAAACTGAGGCACAAATTAAAAGACGATTTTATTGGCCTGATCAAAGGCGAACAATTCAAAATTTTATTAATCAATGTGAAATCTGTCTTGTCAGTAAATATGATAGGAAGCCGTTAAACTTAAAATTTAATATTACTCCAACCGCAATGAAACCCTTTGAAATAGTGCATATTGACACTATCGCTTTAGAAAAAGTTAAATTTCTTACTGTAATAGATTCATTCTCAAAATACACACAGCTTTATAAATTAAATTCACAACAAGCAACAGAGATTGCTAATAAATGAATTAGATTTTTCACACATCATGGTGTACCCGAACAAATTATTTCGGATAACCACTTTGAATTCAAAAATACAGTAATTAAAGAATTACTTGAACTACATGGAGTAAAATTACATTTCATTAGCTCTCAACACCCTGAGTCCAATGGAATTGTTGAGAGAGTCCACTCTACTATTATTGAGCACATACGCTTATTAAATAATCAAAATTCCTCAAAAGGAGACCCTATCGAATACAAGATAAATTATGCACTCCTTGCATATAATAATTCAATTCATTCTGCGACGAAATTTAAGCCATCAGAAATAATCTCTGGTCATTTAGACACCAGTGACCCATTTAATATTGACATTGAAAGTAGATTAGTGAATAATTATATTGTTAATCATAGAGAGAAAATGAAATTATTCTATCAAAAAATTAATGAACGTCTTACGACGGATAAATCAAAAACTATTACAAAACATAATGAAACTCGTGAAGAGTTGCCTCAATCCCTTTCAAGTAGAGTATTTGTCAAAAATAGACAAAAACAAGCGAAAACAAAAAATAAATATAAACAGGAAAATCTTACAGAAATAAACCCTGAATTGAAAACAGCTAAAATTAAAGCTAAGCATCACAATGTCGTAGAAAAAAATTCATATTTCAAATATTAAAAGACCTCGAGTCCAAACCCATAATAGTCCAAGCTATACGGACTTCACAAAGTATATGTCAAGTAATAAAAAACTATTAAATAATAATGTACAAGAAAATAACGAAAGTTTATTTTGCGCCCCTGATAATTATTCTCTAGCCCACTGTGTAAGTGCAGATTTGCATATGAGTGCAGGAATTGCCCTATGTTTCAAAACAAAATTTGGACAAATTGAAACTTTAAAAAATCAAAACCCAAAAATAAATTCAATATGTCATCTAAAAGATCGCAACCGATATATTCTTTATTTAGTAACAAAATCTAAATATTATGAAAAACCAACATATCAAGATTTTTATAACACTATAATTAATCTAAAGCAATTCTGCATAAAAAATAAAATTATAAATTTAGCTGTACCAAAATTAGGATGTGGTCTAGATAAGCTTGACTATAATCAAATAAAATTAATGTTACAATACATTTTCAATGATACAAAAATTAAAGTACACGTTTATTTAAATAAAACTATAGACGACGATTCTCTTGCAGGTCCGTCATCGTCTTGCTGACGCAAGGTGCAGAGATAAGAAATGTTACGAAAAATTTAGGAATAATTCCTACGAATTTAGGACCCGCCAAACTACAAAAAACGGAACGCACTTTTGTTCACTATTATGACTTAATGCCTATATATACAGAATTTGAAAATTTAAATACTCAATATTCATTTTTGATTTTAACAATCCAAAATATATCAACGTTTACAAAAATATTTGATAATTATAATAAAACAATTAGATTTACTCAAAATAAAATTTCTAATAAAATCTTTGATATTAAACTTCAATCAAGTAAGAAAAATAGAAGTAAAAGAGGTCTGATCGATGGACTCGGAACGATAGTTAAAACCGTTACCGGAAATTTAGATGCAAATGATGGAAAAAGAATTGACCAAATATTAAATCACTTAGAATTAAATCAAAAAACTATATACAGTCAATTACAAATGCGATATAGTATAAATCAAATACTTATCGGAAAATTTAATGAAACTCTACGAGATATTGAACATAATGAATTAATGTTAAAATCAAAAATTCTAAAATTAAATGCTCTTCTTAAAAATGAAGTAGAACATGGTAATATTTTATTTGCCAAAGATTTATTTAATCAACTTATTATTTTATATAATGTAATTTTAAATATCTTAGAGGATATTGAAAATTCACTTTTGTTTTGCAAATTAGGATTGTTACACCCTAGCATTATAAGGCCAACTGAATTATATAAAGAAATTGAAAAAATATCAATATATTATAACGAGCAACTCCCATTTGAACTTAGGGCTGAAAATATATTCGATTTTGAAATGGTCATGAAAGTAAATTGTAAACTAGAAAATACAAAAATTAACTATTTCCTCTCTATCCCAATCAATTACGAAAATGATTTTGAACTTTTCCACTTAAACCCTATTCCTACTAAGTTGGAATCAGACTTTGTGACTATTGTACCCGATATTAAATATTTACTCAAATCAAAAGTTGAGAACAAAGTTTGGCCTCTAAGCCGCTTGTGTAACAAAGGTAATAAGTATTATCAATGTCCGGATTCTCTGCTCATGAATCACCATGCCGAATGTGAGAAAACAATTCTGCTATATGAAGACAACCGAAATTGCCAGTTCACCAAGTTAAACATCAATTCAAATCACCTGGAAATTATACCTGACATAAATCAGTACTTGGCAGTATTTCCAAACCAAGAAGACATCAAAGTCGAATGCCAGAAGGAAACACACACCACATCTTTAATTGGCATCCATTTAATTAAGGAAAATGGATGTAAAATCAAGTTCCGAAATCACCAAATTAGATTTCTGGAGTCTACTGTTGGAATCCCTATTCTTATCGACAACCCACAAATTAAATTTGAAAAATCACAATACAACGGGATGACCATCAACCTGAAAAAATTAAATCTACAAGAAGTACCAATTCTTCAACAATTGCCTTCTCTGGATCAGCGACCCAATATCCTGATGCCAAGTATTTGGACTACAACCCTGTACATTGCCGTCTTCATCATCACCGGATATTTCATCACCAGATGGATAAGAAAAAATAAAAAATCAAGGACATCATCAAGATGACACCAGGATCCACTTTCAACTTCCTGGCGATGCCAGAATCTAAGGGGGGAGGAGTTACCTGACGCCAACACAACAGACTCCTTTCATTATAAACAATAGCACTTATTATCTATTTATCCATTTATATATTATTCTGCTTATTTTGCATAATTGTTATCTCATGCTTATTTCGCTATTTTATCTTATTATATTATATTTTATTATTGTATCGTTAGTTATGAATTAGAGACCAAACCGTGAACACGGGTGTTAAGAAATAAATTCCTTTTTAAAAAATCGGTTTGTGTACGAGTAAAGTTAATTTATATATATATAGGCAGAGTTCGGAAAATTTCCTAACAGGGCATTCGACCAATAATACGGCAGGAGAGATGTGTGTAATCTACTTTATTGTAATACCAAGCTTTCGGGACTCATTTTGTCCCTTCCTCAGGGTTAACACTAAAAAACAATGAGCAAAAAAACAAACAATTACTGATCTGAATTAAACTATTAGTTAATGACGAATTCTTAAAAAAATTAGCGAATAAATTTTGAGCTTACATTTGTGATTATTTGAACAAACTATTGTTAAACTGACGCTGCATTTGTTTGATTATTCTATCAATACTCATGGTGGTTGTTGAATTTAAAAAGCGAGGTTATGGTGTATAAAAAATCGTAACAGCGTGGTTACAGAAAAAGTTAAATTTTAAAATAAACGGCACATTCACATGTTAAAACTATGGAAATTATCACTGTGTTGCACTGTTTCTTGGATAACCCGGGGTGGTATCACCGCGTTTGTTTAAATTTAATTAACTTGTATTCACGTGGCCGCATCGTAGTGCGAAACGACGCACGTGTTTTCACACAAACAACAACAATGAAAATTATGTTATTAATAATAATTTTCAAACAAACCTTTGGCACCCCTATGGGCTCACCCATTAGTCCGGTGTTGGCTCTCAGCGTCATGGATGAGCTGTTAGATAACGTCATTCCCAAACTGCCCTCCAGGCCATCATTTGTCAAAAAATATGTAGATGATCTGCTACTTGGATTGCCTACAGGCTCTGCGCAGACGGTATGTGATATTTTCAATAGCTACAACACACACATTCAGTTCACAACCGAACAGGAGGTGAATAGATCTATTCCCTTCCTGGATACAAGAGTTATCCGCACAGCCTGTAAAAAGATCATACTGGATTAGTATCAGAAACCAACCAACTCCGGCAGATACATCAATTATCACTCATATGCCCCCATGACGATGAAAGCCAACACCATCATAGCACTGAAAAATAGAATAACCCGCATATCTCACCCTACCTTATTACAACAAAACCTACACAGGCTAAAAATAATAGCACTTAACAACGGCTACCCCAGACCGATTGTCAACAAAATAATCTTCTCAACGGCACCCACCCCTGATAGGAACGCACCCAATTCACCACAACCATTACACAACTCCACTGCAATAGAAGGTGACCCCATCCCCAACCCCGAACCTAAACCAACCTACTACAGAAAACTCCCCTATTTAGAAAAAATTACAGGGCACATAGCCAGAATCCTGAGGAACGACAACAGTGACATTAAGATAGCAAAATACGGTGTGGCTCCACTGAAAAGATTCTACACAAAACTGAAGGACCCGGTGCCCACGGCTCAAATGTCTAATGTAATTTACAGCATTTACAGTATGTAGGTCAAACTTCTCAATGGATAAAGAGCAGAATAATTCAACATAAAAGTGACATAAGACTGAATAAGAAGTTATGTGCATTGTCTATACACTGTAACAGTGAGGACCATGCACATGACTTCACAAACGTCGAAATTATAGATAAGTCAATGTTTTATAAAAGTCGTTTATTCCTTGAGATATTCCACATAATAAAAGCAGGCGTTGCAACGATGAATTTCAAAGCAGACACGGAGGGCCTTAGCTGCATTTATTCCTATTTAATAGACATGGACAGATCAGAGCCGTTAGCACCGGTCTCCTTCAGCTTAACAGGTTAATAACATTCAGCAATAATTTAGATAGTGGTAGTTTGTCTGAAATTTGACTCATGAATCGTCAATTAAACACATTAAGGTAATTTATTCATCAATTCATATTTAGCTAGATAAGGCCCAGCAATTTCTTGGTCTTTTAGAAATGGGTAATCTGACGGCAGAGTCGTCGAGTGAGTCTCAGGTTGGGGTGACACTACAGAGTAAATTTTGTTGCGCTCAAAATTATAATTTCATTACATTTTTAGTTGGATTTTTTCATTTATATCTTTTACTCTTCCAAACCTTTCTTTTGAAACATGTGAGTGCACCAAGTTAAATCTATTTCGTGCACCTAACCTAAACGTGGCATCAATAACATTACCTATATGCATAATAGTAATTTTTCAGCAATAAGCTCCTAAACGGCAACAACAGGGCAGGTAAATGGGCCTCCAGCGTCGATTTTTGAATCCCTCGAGCTCAAGCACGAGATTTCAAATGTCCGCGCGCTGGCTTGCGTGACGCTCCTAGAAACGAGTGACGTGCGCCTCCCTCTGTCGGTAACAGAGACGGAGAGAACCGAACGGCACCTGTGGACAGGCACCAGCCATTGTTGTTGTTTGTGTGAAAACACGTGCGTCGTTTCGCACTACGATGCGGCCACGTGAATACAAGTTAATTAAATTTAAACAATCGCGGTGATACCACCCCGGGTTATCCAAGAAACAGTGCAACACAGTGATAATTTCCATAGTTTTAACATGTGAATGTGCCGTTTATTTTAAAATTTAACTTTTTCTGTAACCACGCTGTTACGATTTTTTATACACCATAACCTCGCTTTTTAAATTCAACAACCACCATGAGTATCGATAGAATAATCAAACAAATGCAGCGTCAGTTTAACAATAGTTTGTTCAAATAATCACAAATGTAAGCTCAAAATTTATTCTATTGCTATTTTTTTCTAGAATTCGTCATTAACTAATAGTTTAATTTAGATCAGTAATTGTTTGTTTTTTTGCTCATTGTTTTTTATTGTTAACCCTGAGGAAAGGACAAAATGAGTCCCGAAAGCTTGGTATTACAATAAAGTAGATTACACACATCTCTCCTGCCGTATTATTGGTCGAATGCCCTGTTAGGAAATTTTCCGAACTCTGCCTCTAACGTAGTACGACCGTTACTTCTTGTGCTGTTATATATACATATATATATATATATATATATATATATATATATATATATATATATATATATATATATATATATATATATATATACCAGCACAAGAAGTAACTATCGTACTACGTTAGAGGCAGAGTTCGGAAAATTTCCTAACAGGGCATTCGACCAATAATACGGCAGGAGAGATGTGTGTAATCTACTTTATTGTAATACCAAGCTTTCGGGACTCATTTTGTCCCTTCCTCAGGGTTAACACTAAAAACAATGAGCAAAAAAACAAAAAATTACTGATCTGAGTTAAACTGTTAATTGATGACGAATTCTTGAAAAAATATTAATTAGCAAATAAATTTGAGCTTACATTTGTGATTATTTGAACAAACTATTGTTAAACTGACGCTGTATTTGTTTTATTATCCTAACGATACTCATGGTGGTTGTTGAATTTAAATAAAAGTGAGGTTATTGTGCATAAAAAATCGTAACCGCGTGGTTACGGCAGAAGTGAAATTTTAAACGAAAACAAACGGCACATTCACATTTTAAAATTGGAAATTGTCACTGTGTTCCACTGTTTCTTGGGTAACCCGGGGTGTTATCACCGCAATTGTTTATATTTGATTAACTTTTAACTCACGCGGCCGCATCTTAGTGCGAAACGACGCACGTGTCTTCACATAAACAGCAACAATGGCTGGTGCCTGTCCACAGGTGCCACTCGGCCCTCTCCGTCTCTGTCACCGACGGAGAGAGGCGCACGCCATCCGTTTCCAGGAACGTCACGCCAGCCAGCGCGCGGTGTTTGAAATCTCGGGCCTGAGCTCGAGGGATTTATGCGTTTATTGCTGTGAAATGACTGTGAAATGACTATTATGTAATGGATACT